>OY776111.1:461723627-462428627 GCA_963675035.1 Allygus modestus | reverse complement strand
ACAGTCCTTGTCCTGTCTTAATGTCATTGAATTTGTTTTATGTAAAATACTCGTTCATTTTCAAGATGAGCTCGTTTGCTTCGCTCACTCGCCTCCCGGATGAGCTCGTTTGCTGCGCTCACTTGCCTATTTTTATATAGTGCTAACTTCGGCATCAAAAAAAGAGTTTGAGTTGTAATTCAAGTACATTCTATATTTCCATAATGAACATATGGTTATGCCTCGCAAGGATGTTTAGATATAATCCTTTTAACAGCGGTTTCGTGTAACTAACTTTACTTTAATCGAATAAATGGGAACTTTGAAGGCCAGTGGAACAGCGCCCTTAGGTCGGATTACAAATTTTCTTTTATAAAAACCGTGTCCTGACATTAACGAACACAACAGAAAAAGTATTATTCAATTTGGTGCACTCATTCTCAAGTTATGGCGTATCCAAGGGAAATAGGGATTCATTTTTATATCCTATACAATAATAGCGTGTACAAGGCAACATGTAAACCACCTATTCTGACCAAACTACTGAACGTAGAGCGGCCAGGTTGGTGTAAAAATATTTCCCTTAGGCCAAGGATGATGAAAAGAAACTAAAACAAAACGATATACGATATCCTAAATTTACTCAGTTATAAGTTTGCAATTGGCAAAAAAACACTGTTTTTTTGGCCTTTTATCGACATCCCCATGTATATAAGGAAGGTGTAACCACCTATTCAGAGCAAACTACTGAACGTAGAGAGGCCAGGTTGGTGTCAGAAGATGTCTCGTAGGCCCAGGATGATGAAAAAAATATTATATCCTACATTTATTTAGTTATTAGTTTGTAACTGGCAAAAAACACTGTTTTATTTTTCCATATTTTATTTGCAATCACCTTGTTTACCGAGCCATGTGGTCCCTACTTTGCATCCATATTCAATACAACAGTTGAGTAAAGTTGATTAATGTTGTTTTTGTAAACAAAGCAGACAACTATTCCTAACTAAATTTAGGTTTTTGGATTGAAATTTACAAACAGTAAGGAACACAAATTCCATGCTAAATGGGAATAGTTTATAGTACTGTATAAAATTGTCAGCAAAGTTCAATTCAGATTTATGTATTCTATATTTACTATTTATATATCAGTTTTTGTTTACTTGTACTCTTGCAGCGAAATTGGGTTTTATCACTGATAATGGAACCAGAAGTAGATCACTTTCCTTTGATAAATCCTGGGTCTCTGAAAATGTGACATTCACTGCGGTTCACTTCTGGAATTGTAGATTTTTAGGTAGTTTTTAAAGAGTTGTGTAAAACTGAATCAAAAGATTGTTTAAACATCGATAATAGTCATTATACTCCCTAAAGTGTTACAGCAATTTGTGTAGAGTATATAAAAAACATGACTAAGACACAAATACAGTTAAAACTGTGAGGTAAAAATGGCAAGATAAGATTAACCACATAAGGTTTGTGAAGGTTTATACGATTGATATAATCCAGTAAACTATATTTTCATTACTCTAAACACGAAAGTACACTTTCTAAACGTAAAATGAGCTAAGAAAATAGGTTATTCCCGCTACTACACGGCAAAATTACATAACGTTAACTTTCTGTGCATTTGTGGTGCACGGAAAGTAACCGTAATGGGATTTGGCGGTGCAGACCGATCAGCTGTTGCATTAGGCCGATCAGCTGTTGCATTATTTGCTGTTACATTGTTGTTCAAAACGCGTTTCATCGCTTAGTAAATACTGACATTGTCAGTTAGGTTATAGTCGTTGTGACGGATTGTTTGAGTTGTGTACTAATATTAATAATATCCCTGAAACTTTGATGAACAGAGCGGTAAGTGTAACTAACGAATTACTGCCTGATATGTCGCGTTTAAGATACGAAAACGAATACGATAAGCTTTGTGTTTGGTGTCGAAAAGAAAACATTAAACCTAGCCAGGTTAGTGATGACGTACTCCTAGTCTACATGTCAGAACTGTCGAAAACATTAAAACCAAGTACTTTGTGGAGCAAGTATTCAATGGTTATAAATGCCTTACAAGTGAAAGAAAATCTTGGACATTTAAAATTCCCAAAAACAATTGCATTTTTAAAGTTACTTTTCATTTATCCAAAATCCTGTTTTTTTTCATCAAACTATTGGGCATGCAGTTATTAATAAGTGCACGGTAATAACTCATAACGCTGAGTTTCCGTGCGTATGTACCTCGACATAAGCACGGAAACTCAGCGTTATGAGTTCGGTTTTTTTTCTTGATACTAAGTTGATATTCATGTTGTTTACAAGTTTTTCGATATCGTAATGAAATATAATGTTCAATACTCGTCTCAAAAGTGCCATTGCGGGGCTCGATAGCTTTTTCCACGCTCGTCTTCGCCTCGTGCGTAAATACAATCTCTCCCCGCAATAAGTCACTTTCGAGACTAGTAATGAAAACTACTATTCAGTTACATATTTCAAGTTTCAAATTCTGATTCATTTTTTTTATTTAGTTCGATTTCGATTTCATGTCTGTATTGGATGAAATTGGGTGAAACTGAATGAAACTCTGGTAAGAAATTTAATGCATTGGACAAGAACTCTAAGGAATCTAAGGGCTACTGACCTATCCTATTAATTAGCATTGAATACAATGTGAAATATTTTTCCACACAGTTTATAGCTAACTAGAATGTCCTGTGCGCATCTTGTGCAAGCGCAAATAGTTAAATAGTAACAAACAAACTACAGTCTGGCATTAAATGTAATCTTTATAACAGCCGTTTATTTAATTGAATTGAATTAAGGAAAAACACATGTGACATAAACCAAACAAAACACTCAACCATATGAAGTTCCATGGAGCAGAGCAATACTTCTTTAGTTTGTTGACGGGCTAATAACAGCTAGTATTAAGATAACATACAATGTTTATTTTTCCAATAACACTTTTTACAACAATGGATGTTATTTGTCCAAAAATCAGATTCAACTCTATAAATTAATTCGAGGCACACTACTGCATACATGTGCCAGGTAATGTATTTGTTAACAAGTTATTAGTTACATGTCTTATATGTCAAGTGCTCAGCCAAGTTATACCTTTGTTACTTAATTAATAGTTGCATAACATATATTTTAAGTGCTCCTTTTCAGCAACACGATTAAGCGGTAATTTGCATTACCAGGTTTTATATTAAAAAAAGGTAGATTTAAAGGAAAATGGCATTTATTAATGACAAAGTGTACGTATAAAAACATCGTTTCGAAGAGAAAAATTCTATGTAAAAGAAAAAATATAACTTCAAAATTATCAATGTAAACAGGTTGAAGGTTGCACCACAAATTGTATACTGTATAATGTGTTATTATTTACTGTTATGTTGCTGAATCGATTGCTTTCTAAAATTTATAATTTAATAAACGATCAAATAACGACACATTCGATTATCTTGTACAACATTTACAGTATAAGAATGTTGAATGAACAAAATCAACCCTAGTTCAATTTATTGTTGGCTTCAGGGTCCAGTGAATCAAATCAGCAGATATCGCCGGGCATTCAAACTTCTCCTCTGCAATTTAGGGCTTTTGGAAGATTATAGACTGTTAGTAGTACTGTAGTAGCAAAACATTAATTTTTATGTGATATTTTGTAAGAAGCCAACAAATTTATGTTATTTAAATGCCTTCCAAAACTGTTAATGCAATTACAGGGTTTCTACACAATTCCAATTTTCCATTTCCCTGACCTTTCTGTAAAACTCCCCTGATCACCTTATGAAATACTTCTTAGCACTTTAGCTTTATAAATAAGCATGTGTGCATAGTTATTATATATTTAATATGTAAAACATTATTTTCTAAATCACGTATGTCATAAATGTTAGTAAAACCAAATTAAATAAATTTATCTACATAAAAACTCAATAATTGAGGATTACAAGATGTTAAGAATAAACTCCTTAGGAATCCTTAGATCATCAGCCAACCACTGGGACTCCACCTGAAAAATACTGCTACATCAGATCGTATACAACCTGGAGCAAAGCATCCCCTCAGTTATTTCATCATCAGGGATCAGATGGAGTTATAAGAGCACCGAACTGTCACGCACATTTTATATGATGCCTCACAGGAAGTTATTCTTGTTGTGATAATGCCCCTCATCACCTAAATTGAGACTTCATAAAGATTACAAAATTAATTTTGTCAAGTAGCGTTAAGATGGAATCGTGATCAATAGTCTATAAGCTACAAATTTATTTCCATATCTTTAGTTCCTGGGATCGAGACGTAACAAAATAAGCTTTATCTCTGGGTTCCCTGACCGTAGACACCTGAGAATTACTAACCGTTTATCTCTGGGTTCCCTGACCGTAGACACCTGAGAATTACTAACCGTTTATCTCTGGGTTCCCTTACCGTAGACACCTGAGAATTACTAACCGATTATCTCTGGGTTCCCTTACCGTAGACACCTGAGAATTACTAACCGTTTATCTCTGGGTTCCCTGACCGTAGACACCTGAGAATTACTAACCCGTAGACACCTGAGAATTACTAACTGTTTATCTCTGGGTTCCCTTACCGTAGACACCTGAGAGTTACTAACCGTTTATCTCTGGGTTCCCTTACCGTAGACACCTGAGAATTACTAACCGTTTATCTCTGGGTTCCCTGACCGGAGACACCTGAGAATTACTAACCGTTTATCTCTGGGTTCCCTGACCGCAGACACCTGAGAATTACTAACCGTTTATCTCTGGGTTCCCTGACCGCAGACACCTGAGAATTACTAACCGTTTATCTCTGGGTTCCCTGACCGTAGACACCTGAGAATTACTAACCGTTTATCTCTGGGTTCCCTGACCGCAGACACCTGAGAATTACTAACCGTTTATCTCTGGGTTCCCTGACCGTAGACACCTGAGAATTACTAATCGTTTATCTCTGGGTTCCCTGACCGCAGACACCTGAGAATTACTAACCGTTTATCTCTGGGTTCCCTGACCGTAGACACCTGAGAATTACTAACCGTTTATCTCTGGGTTCCCTGACCGTAGACACCTGAGAATTACTAACCGTTTATCTCTGGGTTCCCTGACCGCAGACACCTGAGAATTACTAACCGTTTATCTCTGGGTTCCCTGACCGTAGACAGCTGAGAATTACTAACCGTTTATCTCTGGGTTCCCTGACCGTAGACACCTGAGAATTACTAACCGTTTATCTCTGGGTTCCCTGACCGTAGATACATGAGAATTACTAACCGTTTATCGTATTTATTAACTGGTAAGTTATTAGTTAGTATTAACTGGTATTAACTGGTAAGTTATTAGTTAGTATTAACTGGTTTTCCAAACTGTTTGAACGCAGGTCGCAGTAGTGTCCAGAGCCGTTCCTTGCGCTGGCCGCTGGTAAGGCGGTAATTGTTTTGAGCGATGATGCATATTATTATTATTTTAGGCGAGGAGCACTTTTAGCGGATGAAACCTTACAATGACACATAATTTGTCTTTATTTATAGTTACTTTAACTTTTCAATAACGTTGGCTATCTTTACTATGCACATGGTACTGGGAATAACATTGCTAATTGGCGACCTGAGAGACCCGACAGTTAATAAGAAAAATAACTACTGTAAATAGTTTAGGAAACTCCGCTGTGATAAAGCATCATAGTACTTTTTCATATAAAACCAGTTTCTTTAATAAAAGGTCTGAAACATTTCTGAAAATTCTTGATTTACACCTTACATCCGAGATTATTATTTTTTAATTACTCTTTTTACTGCAGGTTATCACACAGGGTTTAATACTGTATAGGCGAATCCTTGTTACAACGATATTAAAATTAAATTACATGAAATGTTTTATTTAGTCAAATAGAGTTTTCATAGGTTGTCATTTTTCACAAATAAACACAGGACAACACGTCAAATGGTAATCTTCACAATCTATATAAAACTGTGGTTAGAATTACAAATTTTATATATGAAAGATCAAAGTTTGAATCAAGAGTCAGTAACGTTAACAAAATATATACAAAATAATCAAAATAGTAATAAAACTAACTTCAAATTCCTAAGAATGCGGCCATTAGTTAGCGGGATGATTAAATTCACTATTTAAAATAAAGCATGACTGGTTAGCGCGGTTTTCATGTTTTATTTGTTATTTTAAAGGTTTACCAATAAATTTAGAAATCAGTGAAAGTAAATACATCAGTGGTGAAAGAACTAGGAGATCGGTCTCTGGCCGCCACAGAGCGGGGGCGAGGAGGCGGTGTCCATAGCAGGATATCACGTCTAAGGCCCGGTGCACAACAGCGGTTTGAGGCGGCGGCGGCGGCGACTATAGTATTAGCATTAATTATACATAAGGTGAATAATCAATGGTATTAATCAATCTGTTACTCTATATACTACTCCGGATGTAAAATTCTAGTTTATGCCCGTCAGAATAAAATAATTTAATTAGTAAGATCAAGAAAAGTTCTTTAATTCTATAAAAATATTAATAATGTAAAACAAACTGTATGTAATATGCATGCAAACTGCGCTTGTATTTTCTCTCAAAAAGCTATAGCTACAGAGATAATTATGCAGTGCAGAGTAAGAACAGAATGGACATGCGAGAAAATAAAGAATTCGAATTATTATTATTTATTGCATTATTTTATAAATTCCATAACACTATTTAGTTTTTACATAGTTTAAGAAGATTATTATAGTTTAATAAACCAGTTATTATGTAAAAATAACGGGGCTCCCAAATTTTACTAATAAAAACATCCGAGTTGAAGTAGTTTTCCATCACTACTGGAGTGGTCCGAAGCCTTTGGCGAACTCGCCGCCGCCGCGAGTGTGCACTGCTCTATTTGATCCTATGCCCTGACAGACCTTGCGGCGGGGCTGCGGCTGGACAAAACTGCGGCGAACATTTCGCCGCCGCCACAAACCGTTGATGTGCATTGCTCGGCAATTTTCCATTTGCTCCAATATATCTAAGAACGCGCCGCTGCCGCGCCGCCGCCGCAAACCGTTGATGTGCACTGCTCGGCAATTCTCCATTTGCTCCAATATATATCTAAGAACGCGCCGCCAGCGCAAACTGCGAATGTGCACCGGGCCTAATGTACTTACACATTTACAGGTTAAAAACATACGTTTGATTAAATATAACATGACAAAACATATGTTCGTCTCCCAACTTAAAGATATTCTAACGTTTGATTCTCCAATGTATTGTTATTGTTCTTGTTGTGCACCGGAATTAAGATTAGTTAAGTTTAAACCTCGCCGCTGCTTGTCCTCGTTGGGTGGAGGTGTGGTGTGTGTTGTGTTGTGTGTTGCGAACTCTCGGACTCTCGGTCAGCACAATGCTCGACCACCAGTCCCCATACTTGACCCACACGAACATCACGATCCCATTTCTAGCAATGGTTTTAGAAAAAATAGTTAAGATAAATTTGATAAGTGTAAAATATTGAATTTAATTGAGAATTTAATGCTTGAGAGTGTTCTATTATAATTTAAGTACCGGTATTATTATTTTTTAAATTAAAATAGAATCTGAACAAAATTCCATGAGAATTTTGGCCCTGTAATCTTCTACAAAAAAAGTTCGGGTCACGGTGCTTGGCAGCTGGGAAAGGCGAGAATGTTGAAATTTCTCGTAAATAAAAGTAGACATTAACAAAAACAATCAAAACAAATGTTTTAAAATTAAATAAGTGATTGTTGCTTTCTTTTGATAAAAACAGACTGTAACACTAACGGTACTAAGCCAAATAGAGGTGAAAAGTCATTCCAGAGCATACGCTAACCACATGCCAACCACTGTGACCCGAACTTTACTATGGTTTTTTTCTCAATGGAATAAGCAAATAAGCTAAGACATCGGTTTCTGCATTTTTTATGTACCAGTATATAAATTATGTATATAAATTACATTCTTAATAAATACTTAAGTGCAAATCAAATTTCTGCCTGCCGATAGGTTGATAGATCTAATGAATATGATTAAGAATATTACCTATAGGTATTTATTAAATTACATATACAATGTCAAAACTGCGTTTAGCTTGATAAAACACGCACACCTGATTGGGTAATGTTCCGAAGAAAACATAATGTTGTACAATAGTTTTTTCTCCGACATTAAAGGGCAATTGATAAAATTGATTAAAGCCAACTGATATTTAACCAAAGAATTCACTGAGGCAACCCCCCCCCCTTAATAAGTCAATAACGAGTCGATATTTATTATTTCCACTTTTATCGCAGTAATACAAATCATTAAAAATTAATCTTCCAAGAAATCAGGCCCACAAATAAATTAGACAAATAAACAAAAGTCATCACCTTCTACTATCGAACCGTACTTTTTACAAGTTGCCAGGAAGATGAAACTGTAGCACGGAACGCGAACCACAGCGGTATACATAAGTCATGTGTCCACTTTAAATATGCGGAATAAAAATCAGCTGACGGGGGGAATAATTTACGCGCCGGGAGTCAAAGCCGACACCTTCACTGAAAGGAATATGTAAACAACACCAGGATAACATCTCCTTCGCTGAGTGAGTTAAGAGTTTCTTAAAATCAATACGGCTGGGTCCTTCTAAACTGTAATGTCTGTATCTATAAGAATAACCTGCAGTCGCTTACGACCAATCAGAAAGTCCTCCGTTCCAACTGAGCGACTTACCGTGTTGAACCTCAGTCATCCAGCATATTAAATGTCGGTTGGGATTCCTTCGAGATTACAAATTTCAACAAATATTCAAAAATCTGTCAGACCTTCAACGAAAAGGTCAGTAATGTTTCAGTTTTACATGTGGACGACACTTTACACTCTTACACTCTTTTGACGACTGATTAAACAGATGTTAATTACGATAAAGTTCATTACCTACAGGATTGCAGCAAACAAAGTGCTTTTTTTGTAAATCCGTTAACGACCGGTGCCGCTTCAATGTAACCGGGCACCGAGGACTAGTTGCGACTGACTGTCTAGCTCACCAGTGTGAGTTGATGCTTCACAGATATTGAAAGTATACCCTGCATATACCTGATGTTTATTTATGACAAACAAATACCAATTTTATACCTAGACTATTTATGAAAGTGCTTTTAAAAATTGTCTTTATCCTGTTGTTATCAATAAACTAGACAGACTTATTAAAAACAAAATTGTATTTGGTATTTTAGCAGGATTCTTCTCTTGCAGGCCAACATCTGTGAAGCAGGGCACTAGCAACGCACTTTAACATTTCCTCGGTTTCATTACACCACAAAGTAAAACCTTCAAGATTTCCACGCAGAGAATGGGCTACTCATTTGTTTCATTGTTTCATAACTGAACAATAAACTTTAATGCTTCGCTCCATGATCAAAAGGACTAAGATAAAGACTGCTTCCGAGCTGTGAGAAATTAAAATATCTTAAATAGGGGCGGGGCGGGTAGACTTAGTGTAGGACTGTCTATGTCCGTCGGTCCGTCTGTCTTGTGCTGACGACAGCCAACCACCAACCACCACAATCACTCTTGCTATAACGTCTCCACAGTATGGGTTCTCGTCGACGTTGACGTGAGACACCGTCGCAGCAAACCTGCGTCTCACACTACATTCCCAACGCATTGCTAATATTTTACTTACACTCAACTATAAATGTTCTACTTTTACTGCTTTATTCATTTTTTGTGTACGAAAATCAGCACTTAGTAACATACCTAAATTGTAATTGTAATGTACGAACCATTTTATCTTTTACTCTTAGTACGACATAAAAAAGTAAAAGTGCCAGATACGTAATCTAATTACTTAAATACAAACCTAAAATCTCCGACGCAATATTAGATAAGACTATCGGAAAAAGCTCTCAAAGCATCTAATTATACCTCCGTTGGTCGACTGTCAAAACAATGTTCCATTTCAACTTAAAACTAAAACCACTTAAACCTTTAAGTGAAAGTTTACGATCTGCAGTGATAAACAAAACTATAGAATTGCCCTTGCGCATTGTCACTCGTGTTAAAAGTTAGATGAACTTTTCGCTGACCACCGTCCACCAGAGGATTTATAATGTCGGGGTCATGGATAGTGGAGACAACTAAAATATTATGGTAAACCATCTTAAACATGTGCTAATCATTAGTACCTCAAGCATCAGTACCTTAAACATGAGTACCTCAAGCATCAGTGCCTCAAGCATCAGTACCTCAAGCATCAGTACCTCAAGCATCAGTACCTGAAACATCAGTACCTCAAGCATCAGTACCTCAAGCATCAGTACCTCAAGCATCAGTGCCTCAAGCATCAGTGCCTCAAGCATCAGTGTCTCAAGCATCAGTACCTCAAGCATCAGTACCTCAAGCATCAGTACCTCAAGCATCAAAACCTCAAGCATCAGTACCTCAAGCATCAGTGCCTCAAGCATCAGTACCTCAAGCATCAGTACCTGAAACATCAGTACCTCAAGCATCAGTGCCTCAAGCATCAGTGTCTCAAGCATCGTACCTGAAACATCAGTACCTCAAGCATCAGTGCCTCAAGCATCAGTGCCTCAAGCATCAGTACCTCAAGCATCAGTACCTGAAACATCAGTACCTCAAGCATCAGTGCCTCAAGCATCAGTGCCTCAAGCATCAGTACCTCAAGCATCAGTACCTCAGGCGGTCTAAAAGTTACGTATTGATTTGTTAACCATATAGGGACATAAGATTTTTTAAAGTGTTCAGAAAATCCCTGTATAAGATGGTGCAAGGCATGTATGAGGCACAGTAGCCTATATTTTGTCATTAACCCCTGCAATATAAAGACCAGTTGTAACAAAAGCGCGGCATCCACTCCACCCCAGTTGCTGTTCCAGTGGCCGCTTACACAGTCAGATCAATAGTGTACCTTAGCCGCTCTGCTAACTCTTCTACCGACTAACTTTAACTTCGACTGTACATTTCCTCTGAGGAATTCGCTAAAACGGTATAGGACCGTTTATATACATATACGTTTATATACATGGTAGGACCATCTGGCCTGTGAAACCTTGTCACATTAACGACATTTGTGAATGGAAACACAACTTACACCATATCCATACATCTGGCAACATAAGAAAGCAATCTTAAAGAAGTGGCCTTAAAGTAGTTTGTCAAATGAAATGTTTGAGAGTTAGGAATTTTTTAAACACTAGTTTTGTTTATTTTGGATCAAAACAGGTGGGAGACAAGTTTTTCATATTTTTGATTACGCTGACGAAGGTTACATTGTTACGAGGAGTACTGACGAATTTTACGTACTGTAAATTTCACAAGCTTCTCTTACGGTAAACAACACATAATCCTTTTCACAGTAATTCTTCGAAACTTACATTAGCACCAGCCTCTAGAGAAATACTGGTTACAACCGGGGAGTATAAAAGTTAATGTTGCTTTTTGCTTTTTGAGGTTAATCTTGTGAACTATTAGAAAAAACGAACAACTGTTTCAGGATGCCTACTAAACCACTGCAGCATACATTGCTTAAACCCTCTGTCTTTTCCAAGATTTCCTCGCGCTTTGGCAATAAATTACAAGTGGATTTTTTTTACTTTTTTAATACCCAAAAATCTGCATTTAGTTCCCTGTAACTTAAAACTGTGCTGCACTTAAGACCTATTCCAACAAAAGTCCTAACTTGTTCAGTAAATTTCAATTATCGGCGCTTCAATTACAAAATCTCCCCTTTCGATTAGTAAGGCGTTTATAATAGTGATTTATATCAACACTTCTACATCTAGATACATTGATACGAGATATTCAGCACAATAATCCCTGTATTTCGGTGTCACTGGCCTTTTTATGAGAAACATTTGCATTTACGACGCACATGCTGAGCACAGCTTTGTGTGAAACTGAGAATGAAGTCGTTCACGCGCTCAGAATGCCTTTACCACTACTGTGTGTTTGCCTCAACCGCTACTGCGTGAGTGCCTTCACAATATAGCGTCCCAATTGTTATTGAAACGCTATATGTATAATTAAATATACTATTTGTGATATGTAAAAAGAAATAGTGTATGTAATATACAAGAAGTTTTGTGAATAATTGCTGACTGTTGCAAATAAGAATTGCTGGTGCTACTTGGTTTTGCAAGTCTAAGCAAGATCGCGATTTTCTTGTTCGGGAATGTCAGAAAGAGTTGGAGACAATGATTTAAATTCTTGCTTGGCTGGAAAGGACTTGAGCTGGGTCACGTGACGGCCGGCGTCCCCGGCTTCGAGAACTTTCTTAGCTAGGGTTATATATTCAAGGTCGCTGGGAGGCTACGGCATTTTTACGTTGACCACTGGTCTTGTGAGTGTGTCGTGAGTCACCCAACGAAACGTGAATCTCTTCCAATTGGAAGGTACAAAGTTGTTTTAAAATTTAGAGTCTTAATTTAAATAATTGCTCCATTTCTCATTTGTTGTTTTTCAAAAAGGGGAACAGTCTGTAAAACAATCATTTCTTTTTCAGGGTTCGAAGCGTTTCTTTCATTCATCTTTCATCTTTTTCTACACGTGGGTTGAAGATATGCTTAAAACCAGACTGTTAAAGAACAAAAAGAAGATTTATAATTAAAGTCCAGTAATATTAAAAAAAAAATTGAACAGTTAACTTTGATTTTGAAAGATAGAAGTGATAAGCAAAACCAAGTTTAATTTTATTTTGAATTGTTTTATTTGAGAAGAAAAACTTTTATTTTGTTTATTTGAATAAATACAAGAAGATTTAATTTTTTTTCATTTTATTTAAAAAAATACCACTTCTTAACCTCAAGAAATATTATAGCCTGCTAGTCAGCGCTATAACCTCTGTCATGTGGTTGCCTTCACCGCTACCGCGTGGGTGCCTTCACCGCTACCGCGTAGTTGCCTTCACCGCTACTGCGTGAGTGCCTTCACCGCTACGGCGCGAGTGCCTTCAGCTACACCGTGTGGTTGCCTTCACCGCTACCGCATAAGTGCCTTAACCAATCCAGTGTGAGTGCCTTCGCCACTACTGTGTAAATTCCTTCACCGCTATTGTGCGAGTCTCTTCATAGCTGCCGTGTGAACGCCTTCACCGCTCCAAGGACAAATTTAAAGTGTTTAAAAACCTAAAATGCTCTGAGATGGCATTGCATTGCAGTTTAATTGTTCATTAAATAATGAGTGAGAGGTTTGCCTACTCTCAGCAATGAAAATAGTTAACCCTTCAATTAACTTGTTGGGTTATAAATTTGCTTTATTACTGAAGTCACAAATTGGTATTGCGAAATCTAAAATGAAATTAAATTGTCTACTTACAAAACTGCAACTAAAGAACTCAAGCTCAACTTACCTGAACACAAAAACAATACATCAGTAAAACCAATCCATAATCAAACACTAATTTAGAAGAGCATAAATCCGCTGGCTCGGTTTAGTGTTTTCCTTACTTAAAATAATGTTTAGGCCAAAGCTAATATCAGCTTCTTTAACCTGAATTTATCACCTGCTACTATTTTTAACAATGCCATATCATATCCAGTGCATTATGAAAATAAGGAGGAGGGGGGTGAGGCAACCCCTCTCATTAGTCCTCTTGAGGAAGACCGCGGGACCGAAACACGTCTTGTCCCAACACTTTACTTCTGACCCCAGGAAAGCTTCAACCGTAAAATAAAAATAATAACTATGATGATAAACTCTAGTATAGCGAGAAACTTCGCCATTACGAGATGATAACCAAACAAAGGAATTGCTTATAATGTAAATATGTGACTTACAGTCAAATATTAGTAACCCAGTTAAATTATAAGCAATTAACTGGGTTGCTATTAATTGAAGATAAGGCACACATATATACAATATTAATCCCGTCACACTGACACCAAGCGCCGGTCAAAAGGAAATCCCGGACACCGGACTGGTGAGTCTCAGTCTCAGTCACAGAGTGTTTGTGTCGCGGCTGATAATGCGTCATCGGTGTGGGAGTCGTGGGGGGAATGTTAATCCCGTCACACTGACACCAAGCGCCAGTCACAAGGAAGCCCTGGACGCTGGACTGGTGAGTCTCAGTGTGTTTGTGTTTCGGCTGATTATGCGTCCTCGGTGTGGGAATCGTGGGGGGAATGTTAAGCCCGTCACACTGACACCAAGCGCCGGTCACAAGGAAACCCCGGACACCGGACTGGTGAGTCTCAGTGTGTTTGTGTTTCGGCTGATTATGCGTCCTCGGTGTGGGAATCGTGGGGGAATGTTAATCCCGTCACATTGACACCAAGCGCCGGTCACAAGGAAGCCCTGGACGCTGGACTGGTGAGTCTCAGTGTGTTTGTGTTGCGGCTGATTATGCGTCCTCGGTGTGGGCGTCGTGGGGGGAATGTTAATCCCGTCACATTGACACCAAGCGCCGGTCACAAGGAAGCCCTGGACACTGGACTGGTGATTCTCAGTGTGTTTGTGTTTCGGCTGATTATGCGTCCTCGGTGTGGGAATCGTGGGGGGAATGTTAATCCCGTCACACTGACACCAAGCGCCGGTCACAAGGAAACCCTGGCCACCGGACTGGTGAGTCTCAGTGTGTTTGTGTTTCGGCTGATTATGCGTCCTCGGTGTGGGAATCGTGGGGGGAATGTTAATCCCGTCACATTGACACCAAGCGCCGGTCACAAGGAAGCCCTGGACGCTGGACTGGTGAGTCTCAGTGTGTTTGTGTTTCGGCTGATTATGCGTCCTCGGTGTGGGAATCGTGGGGGGAATGTTAATCCCGTCACATTGACACCAAGCGCCCGTCACAAGGAAGCCCTGGACGCTGGACTGGTGAGTCTCAGTGTGTTTGTGTCGCGGCTGATTATGCGTCCTCAGTGTGGGAATCGTGGGGGGAATGTTAATCCCGTCACACTGACACCAAGCGCCGGTCACAAGGAAGCCCTGGACACTGGACTGGTGAGTCTCAGTGTGTTTGTGTCGCGGCTGATTATGCGTCCTCGGTGTGGGAATCGTGGGGGGAATGTTAATCCCGTCACACTGACACCAAGCGCCGGTCACAAGGAAGCCCTGGACACTGGACTGGTGAGTCTCAGTGTGTTTGTGTCGCGGCTGATTATGCGTCCTCGGTGTGGGAATCGTGGGGGGAATGTTAATCCCGTCACACTGACACCAAGCACCGGTCACAAGGAAGCCCTGGACGCTGGACTGGTGAGTCTCAGTGTGTTTGTGTCGCGGCTGATTATGCGTCCTCGGTGTGGGAATCGTGGGGGGAATGTTAATCCCGTCACACTGACACCAAGCGCCGGTCACAAGGAAGCCCTGGACACTGGACTGGTGAGTCTCAGTGTGTTTGTGTCGCGGCTGATTATGCGTCCTCGGTGTGGGAATCGTGGGGGGAATGTTAATCCCGTCACACTGACACCAAGCGCCGGTCACAAGGAAACCCTGGCCACCGGACTGGTGAGTCTCAGTGTGTTTGTGTTTCGGCTGATTATGCGTCCTCGGTGTGGGAATCGTGGGGGGAATGTTAATCCCGTCACATTGACACCAAGCGCCGGTCACAAGGAAGCCCTGGACACTGGACTGGTGAGTCTCAGTGTGTTTGTGTTTCGGCTGATTATGCGTCCTCGGTGTGGGAATCGTGGGGGAATGTTAATCCCGTCACATTGACACCAAGCGCCGGTCACAAGGAAGCCCTGGACACTGGACTGGTGAGTCTCAGTGTGTTTGTGTTTCGGCTGATTATGCGTCCTCGGTGTGGGAATCGTGGGGGGAATGTTAATCCCGTCACATTGACACCAAGCGCCGGTCACAAGGAAGCCCTGGACACTGGACTGGTGAGTCTCAGTGTGTTTGTGTCGCAGCTGATTATGCGTCCTCGGTGTGGGAATCGTGGGGGGAATGTTAATCCCGTCACACTGACACCAAGCGCCGGTCACAAGGAAACCCTGGCCACCGGACTGGTGAGTCTCAGTGTGTTTGTGTTTCGGCTGATTATGCGTCCTCGGTGTGGGAATCGTGGGGGGAATGTTAATCCCGTCACACTGACACCAAGCGCCGGTCACAAGGAAACCCTGGCCACCGGACTGGTGAGTCTCAGTGTGTTTGTGTTTCGGCTGATTATGCGTCCTCGGTGTGGGAATCGTGGGGGGAATGTTAATCCCGTCACATTGACACCAAGCGCCGGTCACAAGGAAGCCCTGGACACTGGACTGGTGAGTCTCAGTGTGTTTGTGTTTCGGCTGATTATGCGTCCTCGGTGTGGGAATCGTGGGGGGAATGTTAATCCCGTCACATTGACACCAAGCGCCGGTCACAAGGAAGCCCTGGACACTGGACTGGTGAGTCTCAGTGTGTTTGTGTTCCGGCTGATTATGCGTCCTCGGTGTGGGAATCGTGGGGGGAATGTTAATCCCGTCACATTGACACCAAGCGCCGTCATCACTACGGGAGATTGACTTGCACAATCATCAGTCAGAATTGAGTCGTTTATTTTGATATTACATATTTCAACTATAAATGTCTAAATTAATTTATCTCTGCAGGACGTGTATTGCACAAGGACGGAGACGTTTATGTTTATGCAAGTAAGATGAAGAGGTTTATATCAATCAACTGGTCGCAAAAATAAATTGTACATTAAAGTATAAAGAAATTACAAATAGAGTAAAATGCCTTATATATTAAAATAAAAGTTCAGTGTTAAGATTAAAACTAAAAATGTTCATTAGTAACCAGTAAAAGTCAACGATAATATAATACCGAGGGTGGTCACAACATTGATGTTTTTTCGGATAGCCAATATTTGTGTATTTTAAATGTGCTTTCAATACTTTTGGTCCAATTGTCAGAGTCGCCTATGCATAAATTGTGAAGCCTGCCAGTTACCATGCTTTGCTCTGGCGTCAGCAATTGTTTACAGGCATTTGAGAATGTTCTAGTCTGGTAGATGGAGTCCTGGCAAGTACAATTTTAGATATTGTCTTTAAGTTAACAAGCATTACAAACTTTATATTCCAACTGAAGGTATTGATCAATCATTTCAGAGCATCATCAAGTAAAAATGAGGTAAGAAATGTTGTAAGGCTCTGTAAGGCGAGATAAGGTTACAGTAACAGAGCATTCTGATATTTCCACTGAAACTGCCATTACCATCTGCCCTCCGCTGCCCCGGTACTGTCTTCTCTTAACAACATGCGCCTTAAAATAACATTACTGAACCATGAGTATATTTATATCAATTAATTACAACATTATTAATACAATAATATATAAATAAAATACTTATATCCTTGTACTTATGTTGATGTGTATAACAATGTAACAAAAATATTGCACAACAAAATATAAAGAATAAATATCAATTTAACTAGGCTTAATTAAGTTTTTTTTATTTCATTTTTAACCTCAAAAGAACTCAATTCAATCTATTCATCTTAATCTGATATTTTCATTAAGTTCTTATGTTTATGTTTTGGATAGAAATGCATAGGTGTGTAGTATACGAGTACTCTATTTAATTGTACAACTATTGTGTGTATATGACTACAGGTTGTAATATTTATCAAAATATTTAAAAAGAAAGCTCAATTTGAAGATGAACAACTGACATCGATTGGAAAAAATCATTGGAAATTGTTGTCAGGTTTATTTTTCAAGTTATTAAACTCTAACAATACAAATTGTCTGGTTGTATTCATTGTAAAGACCAAGCCCGAGATCCAAACCATTGGTCCCCATCACGCTGAAAGGCCTGGTAGCGGAAAGCAGATCCTTCCAAACCGTTTAATTCTACTCTCAAATTCCACTCCAGTTTCCGGGACAGGCGATATTAAAAATCACTCCGGTGTGGATCAATTTTACGGGTTCACAGTTTTAACGTATCTACAGCAGATTTTACAGTATTTTTAATTAAACAAATATTATAATAACTACAGAAAGTGTGTATTCAGTAATTTTAGTCTTAAAATAACTATAATTGAGTGGTTAATAAAAATCATTCTAGTACATCATAAGTTTAAGATAAAATAGAAAGGAAAAATATATGAGTGCATGTGCAATTTAAGTAACAAAATACAACTTCGATATATTTAGGGACTGTACAAATTTACTTAGCTAGTTCTAATTACCTAAAATAACCAGAATTGAGTGGTTATAATTGTTAAAATATATATAGACTACTAATGATATGATTCACCATGTAACTTATTATAGTATAATTATCCTCATTGAATTAATATTTAGTTATCTGTGAGTAATGTAAAAATGTTTCATTGTTATATTACTGCTGCTGACTCTGTGTAAAATTAATTAAATTGTTCTCCTCCCCTAGTAAAAATGGCGTCTCATTCAAAGTTAAAACTAATAACGCTTCCTAATCTTTTAAAAACTTAAAAACATTTTCAGGTTATGGGGCCCAGAATAATTTAAAATAACTTAAAACAGTATAATTAACTATTGGGAGTAAAAGTAATACTAGGAAGTACCTAAGTCAGTAAAAGTAAGAGTGAAAATGAGTGCCGGTAGTGATGGTGACGTGTTGAACGTGGGGAAGCTGAGAGACGCTGACTCTTTTAATATGTGGGATTTTGAAATAAAAATCGTAATCAAAGCCAGAAACCTTATGGACATAGTAGATGGAACAGAAACTCTGGAAAATCAAGGTGAAGATGCAAAGAAGGTAAAATTATGGAAGTCTTTAGATGCCAAAGCCCAACATATCATTTTAATGACCTTAGAACAATCAGTAAAAATGCACATTGTTACCTGTGAGACATCTAAACAAATGTATGACACACTAAAAACAATATTTCAAAGGGATACATCCCAGCAAAAATGTTCTTTGCTGCAAGAGTTCTACAACTACAAATACGACCAACAAAAGGACATGATGTCAAACATAACCTACATTCAGAACCTATCATTCAAACTCAACAGGCTGGACCAGAAAGTGGACGACTTGATGCTGATCACGAAAATACTGAGTATTCTACCAGAACATTACAAACATTTCTCAAGTGCGTGGGACTCTACAAACTCCGAGGACAAGACCCTGGACAATCTAAAGGCGAGGCTGATGCAGGAAGAAACAAAGACCATGGGTGATTGTGAGCAAGTAGCTTTCAAAACTAAACCTCAAGGTAGGCCTAGAATAGTAAAATGTTATCAATGCAAAGAAGCAGGTCATATTCGTGAAAACTGTCCTAACAATAAACATAAATTTTGTATTTTTTGTAAGAAAACTAATCATACGGAAAGGGAATGTTTTTTGAAAAATAAGCAATCAAAGTCTAAAGTGTATTGTAATATTTGTAAGAAAAATAACCACACAGAAAAAGATTGTTTTTTCCGTAACAAGCCTAATAAACAAAGCTATCAATGTAAAACATCTTTTCTAACGATCCATGAAAATATATCATCAAACCGAGTAGGCCTAGGTTATGAAACTGGAAAATGTGAAACTGTTAAGACTAGTGTAAATCTATGTAAGCGTAATGATATTGCTAAAACTAAATCTTTTATTGTAGACAGTGGTTGCACTCCTAATCACATGACAAACGATTTTTCAATCCTTGAAAATGTAAAATCATGTAGTAAAAATATATTTGTTGCTAAGAAAGATCAAACCATGCAACAGACAGCTATAGGTCAGTTTGACTCTGAGCAATGTACCTTAAAAAATGTTTCCTATGTTCCTGAGTTAAGTAACAATCTTATGTCAGTAAATGCAATAACTGAAAACGGTGGTGAGGTATTGTTCACCAAAAACAAAGTACAAGTTTTAAAAAATCATTCTGTAGTCTTAGAAGGATGTAAAAATAAAAGTGGCCTATATGTAGTTCAGCTAACTGATAGTGAAAATGTTAAAGAAATAGCTGCTGTTAGCAAAATTGATCAAAATGATTGTAAACCTAACCTTAAAACTAATATACATGTAGACTGTAGGCCTAGTGAAAATCAGATCTGTGATGCTAAGTCAAGTGTTAAAAGTAGGTTACTTAATGAAGTTTCTCAAGAATGGCATAGAAAGTTAGGTCATATTAGTTTTTCGTACTTAAAAAAGTTAACAAAAATAAGTAATGGTATGCCAGCTGATCTTACCATATGTGAGGATGAATTTTGTGACATTTGTTGTAAGGCTAAGCAAGTAAGAAATCCCTTTAATACATCTCGAGAAAAAGCTTCGAGACCTTTGCAACTTATCCATTCGGATCTCTGAGGTCCCATTGATCCCCTGACTTATGATGGTAAAAAATATTTGTTAACTGTAATAGATGATTACACTCACTTTTGTAAAGTGTACCTATTGAAATCTAAAAATGAAGTGTTCTCATATTTAAAAGAGTATGTAAATGAAGCCGAAGCTCATTTTAATTGTAAAATCTCTAAGCTAAGATGCGACAATGGTGGTGAATACATCGCCAGCGGTCTGAAACAATATTGTAAATTAAAAGGAATTGTCATTGACTACACGATACCGTATTCTCCCCAACTTAATGGAACTGCGGAAAGAATGAACCGTACGTTGATGGAAAAGGCTAGAGCGTTGATTTTTGACTCAAATTTGCATAAAGAAATGTGGGGTGAAGCTATTTTAACATCTGCATACTTAATTAACAGAAGTCCTACTGCTAATTTAGACACAACACCTGCTGAAAAGTGGTATGGCAGAAAACCAGATCTCTCTAGACTTCAGATTTTCGGGTCAGTAGCCTATTCAAAGGTTTTAGGTAATTTAAAGAAGTTAGAGGCCAGAAGTAAAGAGGCTATTTTTGTAGGATACACATTGAACGGATACCGATTGTGGGATCCAGTAAAAAGAAAAATCTTTGTTTCACGAGATGTGATATTTAATAATCCTAACCCTGTAAGGAACGTAAAACAAATGCAAGAAATAGTGATTGACAATCAGAATGTAAAAATCAATGCTGATGAACATGAAAATAATCAACCTGACGACAACCTAGATGCTCCAGGAAACAGAGATGAAGACCAAATGGAAGTAAGACCCGAAGATGATCAGATATTTACAGACCTAGAAGAAACCCATGAAAAAATTAGGCCTAATATAAATGATGAAATGAAACAAGAACGGCGCTATGGTTTGCGACCAAGAACAAATATTAAACGTCCTGCGAGATATGAAGAAAATTTCCAAAACGGCCAAGTGATGTTGACTTATGATGAGTGTATGACAGGCAATGATAAAAACAAATGGCAACTAGCAATACAAAAAGAAAAAGATTCATTAGAAAAGAATCATACATGGGAAATAGTTGATGAAAACCAAATAAATGCAGAAAAAGAAATCCTAAGCACTAGATGGGTGTTTAAAGTAAAAGACGATGGAACTTATAAAGCTCGACTCGTTATTCGAGGCTGTGAACAGAAAAATGGTTTAGATTTTAGAGATACCTTCAGTCCAGTAATAGAAAGTGCTTCCCTGAGAATCCTGTTCTCATTGGCTGCACAAGAAAACCTGCACATTCAAACATTTGATGTGAAAACTGCTTTCCTGTATGGAGAAATTGAAGATGACATCTATATGAAAATACCAGAAGGATTTGAAGAGAAAGGAAAAATCTGCAAACTTAATAAAGCTCTTTATGGCTTAAAACAAGCTCCAAACAAGTGGAATAAAAAACTAACATCAGTTCTTAAAAGTGAAGGTCTAAAACAACTTAAAACGGACCAGTGCCTTTTCAAAGATACAAAGAATGAACTATACTTAGCGATTCACGTTGATGATGGATTAATAATGGGAAAAGACCCTAACAAACTGAAAACCCTGCTAGAAAAACTTGAGGAAAATTTTGAGATGACAAGCAACAAAAATCCATCTGTGTATATTGGAATGGAAATAACTAGGAAAAGCGAAGGTATTTATCTAACACAGAAAAACTATGCTAATCAAGTACTGAACAACTTCAACATGATAGACTGCAAACCTGTATCTACCCCTATTATAATTGAAGAAAAGACTACTGAAGTTGAAGGTAAAAGAATAAATTTCCCCTACAGAGAAGCTGTAGGAAGCTTACTTTATATGACAAATAAAACCAGGCCAGATATGTCATTTGCAGTAAATTTTGAAAGTCGTTTCATGGAAAATCCAGAGAAGAAAGACATACAAAATGTAAAAAGAACGCTAAGATACCTGAAAGGAACAGTAAATAAAGGAATATTTTTTCCTTCAGCGCAATCTGAAGAAGTAACAATTCAAGCGTATTGCGATTCAGACTATGCAGGAGATGTAAAAGACAGGAAAAGTACCAGTGGATATGTTCTAATGCTCGGAAATTCACCTATTGTATGGAGTTCTAAAAAACAACCAATTATTGCTCTTTCAACAGCTGAAGCTGAGTACATATCTGCAGCAGAATGTTGCAAAGAAATAAAGTACATCAAAACTCTAATCACAGAACTAACGGACAAGTCTATGAAAACCACCCTACATGTAGACAATCAAAGTGCTATAAAGCTAATAAAGTCAGGTCAGATGAACAGAAAAAGTAAACACATCGATGTTAGATTCCATTATGTAAGCAAACAATTTCATGAAGGATTATTCGATTTAAAGTACTGCTGTTCGGAGAATCAGTTGGCCGATGTGTTCACTAAACCCTTGTCAAGCACAAAATTTGAAAAATTTTCAAATATATTGTTGAAAAATGTGTAAAGGAATAAGTACACTTCCTAAATGATATAGCCTATTAAGTTTCTTACTGTCAGTAATATGTGACTAAGCCTATATATAGCCCATTTAAAAGTTAGGCATTTTGTCTTGTACAATCTTCATTGTCATTGTTTATTGATGTTATAGTTATAATTTAATTACTTAAAAGTTATAATAATTTGGTTTGTTTGTCATTGAATATTTTATAAAAATGCTTATGTTATGTTAATAATATGTTATGTGATTTTAATTGTTCAATTCAATTTAATATTATGTGTAGCCTAATAGTTGAAACATAAAAAAAAAAAAAACATTTTTACATTAAGGGGGTGTGTTAAAATATATATAGACTACTAATGATATGATTCACCATGTAACTTATTATAGTATAATTATCCTCATTGAATTAATATTTAGTTATCTGTGAGTAATGTAAAAATGTTTCATTGTTATATTACTGCTGCTGACTCTGTGTAAAATTAATTAAATTGTTCTTCTCCCCTAGTAAAAATGGCGTCTCATTCAAAGTTAAAACTAATAACGCTTCCTAATTTTTAAAAACTTAAAAACATTTTCAATAATAACAATAATTCTAATAGGTACATCATAAGTTTTAAATTAAATAGAAAGGAAAAATAGTTAAGACTGCATATGCAATTTAAAAGTAACAAAATACAGCATCGATATCTTCAGGTACAATAAAAATGTACTTAGCTAGTTATAATTATCTGAACTGGTGTTATGGAAAACGTTTCAAAGACCGAAAGCAGCATTACGACTATAATAAACAGTATCAGGAAACTGACACTTACTTTCTCCCTTTTAGCCAAACTTTAATGACAAAAATATTTGTTATTTACTAGGCCTAAATATAGAATATGAAGTATAGATAAATGCACAGAAAATTGTCTAAAATAGTTGTTTTCAGAAATATCCACCCAAATCCATTTTTGGGAGGCACTATAGAGTCCGTTGCTACACACAGTGATTTTGAGAGGGGAAATGTCCCCTTGCCCCCCCAGGGTTAAATAGAAACATATTTCTAACATCCTCTGTTGGTCAATGCTAACTTGACCTGCATATCAAGTTTTCATGAAATTGATCAGTAAATAAGAGAGGAATAGTTATTTTCGTATTCCCCATAAGAATAACATTGGACAACGTACTGTGTTTACCGCTAAATGAACATTTCAATTTTCTCCGCAACTAGCAATCGTAGAATAGTAATTTAAAATACTAATTTATTTAGTTTTTTGAGCTCTTTTTAATGGTGAATAGTAATATTTTTTTTAATTTATGATTTTTTATGAAAAATCAAAAATCTTAATTTTGGATGTTTTAAGTCCTGTAATTTCTGAACCCGAATTTTTTCAGAAATGTGGGTGGTTTCATTTTGTTGGAAACCTAAAGTTCTACAAACCACTAAAGTTTAATCAAAATCGTTAAGAGCCGTTTTTGAGAAATTTGGATTTTACTGTTTTTTGGCGATTTTTGGGGGATAAATTACCCTTAAAAATCAAAAATTCAAAAAATGAAATAAACGGTATCAGGAAACTGACACATGCTTTCTCCCTTTAGGCCCAACTTTAATGAATAAATTACTTTTTATTTACTAAATATAGAATACAAAGCACGGTCAAATGTACAGAAAATCTTGTAAACAAGTTGTTTTAAAAAACATCCACCCAAATTCCTGCTTTGGAGGCCCAACAGAATCCATTGCTACACTAGTTGTTTTAAGAGGGGAAATGCCCCCTATTCCCCCCCCAGGGTTATTAAGGGGCAACATATTTCGAATTTCCTGTGTTGGTCAATGCTGACTTGACAAGCATATCAAGTTTGAATGATATTGATCAGTAAATAAGAGAGAAATAGTAATTTTTGTATTCTCCATAAGAATAACATTGGGCAACGTACTGCGTTTACCGCAAAATTAAAATTTCAATTTTCTCCGCAACCAGCAATCGTAGGATAGTAATTCTAAATTCTAAATTATTTAGTTTTTTGAGCTCTTTTTAATGGTAAATATTAATATTTTTTTATATTTATGTTTTTCTATGAAAAATCCCAAAAACTGAATTTTTGATGTTTTAAGTCTTGTAATTTCTGAACCCGAATTTTTACAGAAATGCGGGTGGTGTCATTTTGTTGGAGAACTAAAGTTCTACAAATGACTAAAGTTTAATCAAAATCGTTAGAGCCGTTTTTGAGAAATTTTTATTTTTCACGTTTTTTGGCGGTTTTGGGGGATAATTACCCTTAAAAAAAAGAAACGCCTGGAGATATCGTGGATTAGTACCTACATACCAAATTTCATAATAATCGGCCAATTGGTTAGGGCTCTAGCTCTGTACACACACACACACACGCACACACACACACACACACACACACACACACACACACACACACGCACACACGCACACACGCACACACACACGGACACACACGGACACACACACACAGACAGACATAAAACCACTTTTTTGGGTTCAGGGAGCACCAAATCGAATATTTCCACTAACAACTCCAATTCGAAAATTTTGACGAAAACAATACTTTCTCCATATACTATGTATAGGGGGAGAAAGTAAAAAAACGCCTGGAGATATTGAGGATTAGTACATACATACCAAATTTCATAAAAATCGGTCCATAGGTTAGGGCTCTAGCTCTGTACACATCCACACAGACGCACGCACGCACGCGCGCGCGCAGACACACACACACGGACATACACACACACAGTTAGAAATCACGTAAAAAACACTTTTTTTGGGTTCAGGGAGCACCAAAACAAATATTTACACTAACAACTCAAATTCGAATTTTTACGAAAACAATACTTTCTCCATATACTATGTATAGGGGGAGAAAGTAAAAATCTACAACTTACTGAAATAGTACAATACCCTAGAAACCTACTCTACAAGGTGTTTGTAAATCATCATCTGATTAATTGTAGGGATTAGGAGGATTGTTATATCGTGTTGTTGCTGTTGTTGTTGACTATCTCATTCCTGAATAAGAATATTTTTGTAAACAATTAACAATCCAGCATGTTGATTAAAATCATGGCATCATTAGTTGTAAACAGTGGAGTTGAAATGCATTGGTCCAAGACCGCTCTTCACAAGCTCATGATTCAGCCAGCCTGGGCAATAAAGACCGCTGAAAGCAGTAAATATTTCAGAAAGATTAATTAAATATAGTTTTTATCATGTAATAAAAGTGAGTAGAATTTTATTTATATTATTCCTCATTGTGTCTCATTGTGTAATGTTGTGCAAAATAAGTATTGAAATACACAAAACAAAGTTAGAAGTGCCACTGACATGTACACACAACCAAAAACAAGAACAAAACTTTATTTACAGCATACAGTATATTCGAATTGTTGTGTCACATTTTTATATTTTTTTATATTTTATTTATTTTAATATGCAACACTGATTGAAAGCATTGTTATAGTTTACTAAACTCTGTATCCAAATTAAATATTTAAATTTAATGATTTCAAGTTTTAATGAAACAAGTTTTTTTTAATAAAAACATTGACTATAGATGCTGAAATAAAAAATAAAAAAACTACGTTTGAACAAATGCCAATCAATTTAAATTTCTTGAGAATATTTCTCTTGCAATACTATATACTTTTCAGAGAATGCTATGTCTGGAGGATCAAGAAACATTTCCAGCAATAAACTTCAGAGAGACTGAGGTTTAGCTGAAGACGTTGACCACCTAATCATTTTCCTTCCTATTTTTCCCAGGACTTGTTCTATTCTGATTATTTATTCTCTTACCTTTTTCCAATTTGAATGAGCAAGTATATTTCATTTTACCTATAGAAACGGTTAACAGCTCGATATAGTAATGAAGCTGATTCAAATAATATCTCAAGGTCTATATCAGATTCGTCTCATCAGTTTGTTGACTGTTATATTTCTACAACATTAAGCCTTGGTAAATGATCCTTTGAAATAGCATAAACAAATATTAAAACATTTAAGAGATGACATTATTATTAAAAATAACAATGTCGCTGCAAATGCTGGATTCTATAGGGTCCCCACAGGTTTTTCAAAGCGAAATTCCAGGACGATTCCAGGATACTCGCGACATAAAAAAAACCATAATCGTAGGTTTATTACTTATGCTTTGAGTTTATTTGTTTATCAGGTTGATAAATCAGATCCCCAACCATGAGATGTGCATAAGAACCTGGAATAGTTTTATTGTGCTTATGAGTGTTTAGTTTATATATACTGGTCAAGGTAATATATTAAATTGGTTTTTAATTCATTGTTACGATTTCATTTATAATCATACAAATATTTGTTTTAAATATTTATCACTATTTTTAATGTAAACCAAATTAAAGAAACATTTCTATTTTGGGCAAAGCAGGTCATATATTTAGATGCTCTCTTATTTTTTAATAGTAATTGTTATATTTCCTATATTTTTTATTTTAAAATTACTGGTATGAAAAAAGTGTATAAAAGGAAATGAGTGCTTCCTTTTTAAAAAAACGTTGATACAAAAAATAAGATTTAAATTGCCTTTTGCAGTGAGTGACTGAAATTAGTTTATTATTTGTCTAAACTAATGTTTTAGGCCTACACTCTTGTAATTGTTTATAATTTTAAAATTTAAAGCTCAACTTTAGATGAAATAAAATGGACTATACAAGAGCTCAAAAACTGGAATTAAAAAAAAGACTTTTTTGGGGGAATTTACATATTTTTTTAGGGGGGTTAAAATGAAAAAATTGTCAAATTTGGAAACTTTCCTGGGGATTACAAGGTAAAAGCTACCTGCGTGCCAAATTTCAGGTTTCTAGCTCGTCTAGAAGTGGTCTAGAATTCGTATACCTCAGTGAGTCAGTCAGTTACACAAGTGGCTGTATATACAAGGGTGTCACAAAAATGCGTAGCGCGCTATGCAGAACCGGATTCTACATACAACAAGTCGAAAATTTACAGTAACATTTTTGCGATTTCGGATTAGTTTAGTCGTAATCCGCACTTTTGTATTGTTTTGAAAATAATTGATAATTCAAAAACCCTTCGAGATATTTTTTTTTAAACTTGGTATAAACTTTAAGTTTCTGGTTTTTAACATTTTCCAAAAACAATTTTTATTAAACTTATCAAATTTCAAAATGGCGGCCATTTAAATATTTCAAAGTCAAATTCCATGAAAACTAGCAACTAAAACAAAATTTTACAAGACATAAAATTTAAAGGACTTGGTCAAATGCACTAGGGAATTTGACTTTGAAAATGTTATATGGCCGCCATTTTGAAACTTATTATACAAAATTGCCATAACATTTTTGTTTATTAACCGATTTTTACAGTAAAAATGTCATTAGATTTGGATTATAAAGTGCTTTAAATTGTATATCTTGTAAAATTTTGTTTCAGTTGCTAGTTTTCATGGAATTTGACTTTGAAATATTTAAATGGCCGCCATTTTGAAATTTGATAAGTTTAATAAAAATTATTATTGGAAAATGTTAAAAACCAGAAACTTAAAGTTTATACCAAGTTTCAAAAAAATATCTCGAAGTGTTTTTGAATTATTAATTATTTTCAAAAAAATACAAAATGGCGGATTACGCCTAAACTAAGCCGAAATCGAATAAATTTTACTCTACATTTTTAATTTGTTTTTGTATGTAGAATATGGTTCTGCATAGCGCGCTATGCATTTTTGTGAAACCTTGTATTTTAAATAAAGTATTTAGAGACCCCTCAAAACGTGTTCAGGTCACGTTAGGAACTTCTATAGTGGTCCCGGGCTTGAATCTCACCGTGCGGGTCATGCTAATAGTTCACTTTTCCATAGGAAATTCACTAAAAATGGGCAATTTGCGTTTTTAAGTCACTGAACAATGCATTGAAAAAGCTTTGAGCTGTTACCGAAACATCAGACGAAAAGGAATACATCAAAACTGTGAATGGGGAAAATATTAAAACATCTCAAAGACCGCATGGGGGAGGAAAGCTTTTTGTAAGACCCTAATAGTTTGTCTGTCTGCGCATACAGCTGTCTCTCCATCCACCCTTTTTCAAAATTTGTTGTTTGAAATGAGTAAAATTATCTGGTAAAGTAACTAATATTTATAATAAGAAATTGACAATGAATTCTCATGAACAAGCAAGCAATATTCAAGTTGTTATGTTACGCTATTACGTTTTTTTCCCACACAAAAATCTTAATTAATTTTGTAAATGCAAACTTATTAGATAACTAGTACACATTTTGTAATTCTAGAGAATTCCAACATGAGTATTTGTTTTAAAAATAATCCCCTCCCAAAATTATAAATAATGAATTAACTTGCGGTTTTAGGTTGAGTTTACTGATCAAACTTACAAATAATCACATGAAAGCCCTATTTAAAGTCTGCGGTCATTATTCATGGGCTTGTGTCAAAAACCACAACCCTCCAAATATTACATTGATACCTAAATAGAAAGTATTACGTGTTATTTCTTAAGTATGGTTTCCATATAAATACTAACCACGGAACGAGTGGAGCTTGTCAATAAATAGAATTAAAAAGATTAAAATTGCAACAGCGGTAATATATAATGAAATGAAGGGACTGTTGTCTTGTTTGCAAAAGTGATTTTGAGCTCATAGCCTCTGTTGGTTATCCATAGAGCCAACTCCCCCCCCCCACTCAACCCCTCCCTCACCCCCACTCACAACCCTCCTCGGCTATTCAATTTGCAAACCTGCCGAAGCAACAAGATATCGCAAAAGTTATGGCAAAGTAGTTTTGTAAAAGAAAATTTTTATTTTCAGCTTTCATTTTAACAATATTTAGTTATTTAACAATGAATTATTAAAACTATTATTAAAAAATATATGCTTATAGGTACAATGGGAGTGAATAGAAAGGGAGATTTTTCCAACACTACAGCATTACCATTACTTTTTTATTTAACCTTTAAGAATAGTGTCAATTAAAATTGCACGATTTATTCCATAGTGTACATGTATAAATTCACGTAGCTTCACCAGAAAATATTTCACATTTGGAGATTTAAAGAGCTTAAAATAATTTCCAAACAACTACAGCAGAAGAATTTGTGTTACACAATCAATGTTTTACAAATTAAACCACTTAACACTTTATATCGTCCAATAAATAGTATTACTTTGATTTGTACCTAATACTCAGGCACTTGACAACCATTAGAGTTGCATTGTCAAAGTTTAGTTGTCGCTACAACAAGATGATGGGCTCAACTCCGTAACAATCCAATAGCCAAAGTCACGTACACCGAGTCTGTAGAGGAGTCAATTGTTGCGACTTCAACAGATATATTAGTGTATCATTGTGTCCAAAGGTCATTCTGTCCAAAAGTAAAGTATCTGTATGTCTCCAAAACGAATGATTTCTCATGCGCATTCTGTCCAAAAGAGAAGGTTGGTTATTGTGTCCAAAAGTAAAGTCAAAACCGAAAACATAGTTAATATAATTTGGACCGAATGAACTTGGACAGAGTGAACATATGTTGTATCTTATATTTAAATATCATTAATATTGCAATGTTTGAAGTTACACTACTTTTAACAGATATTCTAGTTTTTACGTAAACAATGGTTATTTTCTTCATTATTTGCTACGCAATCTGCATACGCACCGGTCTACCGTATAGTATAATAGTATCCCTGGCGGCACCAACGACTCGGGAGGTCTACTTTCATTTGCTGTTACATTAATGTAGTTTTGGACCAAATGATCAGACTCGATCTTTTGACACAACGCACGGATATAGTTTAATAGTTTAGGACACGATACACAAGTAATATTTAACAATATAAAATATTTCAACTGTTGATCCTGTCTAAGTTAGTTCTCTCCAAATTATATTTAACAACGTTTTCATACAATGAACAGCATATTTTATAATTATTATTTAGTTTTGGACAGAATGCACAGAAGATAGTACTCTTTTTTGACACAATGGACAGACATTTTACTTTTGGACAGAATGACCTTTGGACACACCCGAAAATGCTGTTCGATTTCATCTGTATACATAACCTAAGCTTATCTGACGACGCTACGACAAGACACCACGACCTGAGTACGCCCGCACGAACCTCTCCTGCTGAATAATTGACGGTACAAAAGTGATTATTGATTCTTCATCGGACTCAGCACAAAGGAGTTGCAAACTCGGTTGATACATTAAACATCAACTTTACTCGGATCGGAGCAGAGGACAACTGAGACTTTGGCTTATAAAAGACACAGGTTGGTGGTTGGCCTGTAAAACACCTGTTTAACCCAAGACAGCGAGATGAAAAGGTGGCCAATTGACCCACCGTTTAGTTATTAAACACACCGAATTTTACTTGTCTTTAAGATCTAGAAAGCTTTTGGGACGTAACAAATGAAACACCTCATTATAAAAAGTAATACGAAAATCTATACTTATTTAATAGGCGAGCAGGTTTTTTGTGACATCACTCCTCCTAAACTACTGAACAGGTTTTCATGTTTTTGGTGTCATTGGAAAGAGCCTAACGTGAAGTTGTGCAGGAAACTTTTTTTATAGAGAAATAATTTGTGAGCGAGGCCCTGGGTCCCCTTAAAGTTGAGTTTTTTCCCATAAGCATTAACATTGGGAAATAACTTTAAGTTTTAAGCAATCAGCTGGATAGAGTAAACACAGTTAATCAGCAGGCCATGTTGGCTTTGGAACGGTAATACAATATTTATACGAGAATGTCAGTATAATATTGCGTTGTGATCGCGAGCAAAGCCGCGACAGGCTACTAGTAAATACAAATTTCATGACTTAACAAAAGATAAAATAATATTAAATAAAATTAAACTAATTTAAACAAAGCAGAGATGAATAAATAAACCAAACAATTTAAACAAACCTCCCTGCAAAACAATAACCAATCTGCAATAGCTATAGCCCAACTTGTTTGAACGTCCTTGCACTTGTTTCGCGGATAAGGAATTCTTAGTTTGTGACATTGATCAATTTATTAATACATTTTGACAAATTTCATAGTAGTTCATATTTCAATAGAAGCTACTTAAATTTTGCCAAAAAATTAATGTTTACAAAAAAAATCAAGAATAATATAACTGATAATCGATTTTCTTGAACAATCGAATGAAATAATCTTATCGATATATCAATATTATTAATCGAAAATTCCATTTGAATTAATGTGGGCCGTTAATTAAACTGCAGCCCATATTGCTACTTGTGTTGCAGTTTGTGATGTAAAGTTACAGGTGAATTGTCACATTTATATAAAACAGTAAAAATTCCAAAGGGAGGTCAGCTTATGACGTGAAAGTCGGGTTGCTCGTAAGGTCACAGTGATGCTGCTTGTGGGATAATATCGATAGTAAACTTGAGCGTTAGTATTGTTGTTACTTGTGAGGCATTACTGATACAGCTTGTAAGGTAATTTCTAACGACACTATTAATAAACTGACATCCCATCTAAAATTTCACTATCAATTACCAACAATCATTTAGTGATTTACTCGTTCAGCTCATATTCTGCACTCAAGACTCAATTTAGTTCAGTTTATTGAAAACAAAAATGTAATCGAATACCGAGATAAAAAATGTAGAACAAATTTTAAAAACATCAACATTTTCAAAACAATTTCTTAACCACCACGACAACTTCTCATTGTCCCCCTTCACAAATTGGTAACGCAAAAGAAAATCACATCACGTCTAAACAAAGAGTGACTATATCATAAAATGTGCTAAAACTGTTTGACGGAGATGAGATTAACAGCGGAGACATTAATGCAATCACTCGGAGGGTGTCTGCGCCGGACTGGCGGGTGTCACTGCGCCGGCTGGATATCAGCTCCTGGGTAATTGACTTCCCTCGCTATGTTTCTTCTGTCAGTTGGAAATCGTCAATTTTCAACAAATGTCAGGAGGAAACGTTTCAACGAGAGTCAGAGAGCTCCGAGCGCACTGATCTACTGTTCCTATCGGCCAACGTTTAACACACTTTCACTGCCTTTGACATGTTTAAACATTAAAATCTCACAAGTTGCAATATCGAGTAATGTTCAAATTCTGGGACACCCGCAGTGAAAGTGTTAAGTAGAGGAAGGTATACTAATTTATTATTTTGTTGAAAGTTAAAACTAATTTTAAAACACTCAATCTAAAGAACAAAGAATAAATTTGTTTCCCCTCCTAGTATCAGAGAGGTAACCTTCGTTATCAAGTTTCTAGGGAGTGCTTTCCACAAACATCACACAGTAAGATGCACTGCTCACACAATTCACACCATTCCAAAATACAATACAAGTATAGCATATTTTATTTAAAACTCTCCGAGTAGTTGTTTTAATGTAAATGTCAACTAATAAATAAACAATACAAACTAAGAACTAGAGATTATAAACATAAACAGGATGGATCGGAGAACGTCCCGCGGCAGTGAGGCGGGTTCAAAGAATACACTCACACACCCACTCTCCCTTTCGCCAACTCATTTGAAACTTATTAAACTTTCATAACCTTTTAAGTAAACACCATCAAAGTTCCTCTTTTATTCCATGATATAATTCATCAGGTACTTCTACGAATTTTCATATAAAAGAGGCTTTTTGGATTGCTTTACTCGGCGACACTGGTTTTTTACAGTCTTATAAAAATATATAATACAGTTTTCCATCACACAGCGATATTACCTCATGTAACATAATATGACATTTAATGTAGTGGGATATGTAATTTATGTTACAAAAATAGTTTAGAAAGTATTGTTAGTAAGCAATTTAAATTATTGTGACAGTATAATTTTGTTAAAAGTACTTTATTACAAGTTTTTAAGTACATTATACAAAAACTAAATGGTAACTTTAAATTAAGATACTTATCAATGTTTTCACCATCGATTTAAAAAATATAGCTAGATGTCTAATTTAATAACAGTTTTGTATACGGTATAGAAACAAATATAATTGACAATCTGGATTTTACAAAAACAATTGATTTTTCCCACTTAGTTAGTACTGCGTAAAAGCATTTTCTGTGTTTTATTATCATCACTGAAGATTGGTTATATTTGACATTGTCTAATCCACCATTTTGTACGACACTGTACAATCAATCTGTTTCATCCGTAAGAATAAAACGAGAGGTCTTATTTTCGGTAAGCAGAAACACATTTGATGCCAACTGGTTGGAGAGGGCAGTAGGCTGGAGAGCTGGTCTGTACATTGTCCGAACCAGACGACGGAACATTCTTGAGGCTGGATTCAATGTTGATCGCAACAAACCTGCTTTCAATCTTGCTTTCATATTATCTGTGTAGGCCTATATCTGAATTTAAAACACACATTTTTATATATTTTTATTTTGTTTCCCTGAATATTCCCTGAATATTTTTATTTACATTTCAAATACTTCCCAAGACATCAAAGGAATTAGAAATCAGAAATCAGAAATCAGATCTTTATTGCCATTCGACTTTTACAAGCATTGACAAACGTCATTTACAAAAATAATGTGACACAGAAAATATAACTAATTTATAGCACAATGTACAAAACATTCAAAATTATATATGTCAACGCTAAAAAACAATAGTTACTTCTTGTCATTAAAATACTCAGACACACCGTAGCATTCCATAGCAACCAAAAAGGATCTCAGCCTCATCCTAAACTTACCCACATCAGTTACTGCCATGAGATTGGATGGGAGGGAATTGTATAATTTAATGCCTGCATACAAAGTCTGGTTTTTGAAAAGGAATTGTAAAACCGGTATGTAGTATGGGGATTTAACATAGAAAAAAATTGTTTTCATAACATTACATAGTTTTATCGCTCCCAGTACGCCCATAACTACTTTTACACTTACTGGACTTACTCCTAACCTGATAATGCGCAACATTAGGGCCTACCATGTTATAATTTCAGTTAAATAGAATCAGGTACATCAAAATGGTCAAAAATCTAATGTTTTCTGATGTTCATTAAATTGGCACAATTATTTGTTTTAACCTTATTAAAGTTTTAATCATGGAAATGCTCCCCTAGTGTCGGCACACTGTGTGCAAGCTTTTTTCTTGCTTACATATAACATGTAGGCCCCCTAAAGCTGTGAAGAGTCCTTATGCTGTTACAGTACCGAATAAATAATTTGGGTAACAAAATCCTACTAATATTATAAATGTGAAAGTTTGTTTAGATATTTGTGGCTCAATCACGTTCTAACCACAGGACTGACTGAGCTGAAATTTGGCAAAGACATATAGTCCTGAGTATCATATAGGCATATTATAGTTGCGAAAATCCTACAGGGCCCACGGGGGTTCAAAGTTCCCATGTATTTCTTATGAACAATCATATTTGTTTGAGCACATGAAAATACAAACAGCTGATCTTGATTCGTAGTAGGTCCACAGGTTAACCACAGAATGCAGCACACACAACTTTCATAGTTTTTATAAATCAGTTGCGGGGCGAAGCCTGTGGGTAACAGCAAGTAATTAATAACTCCTAAAGCTCTTGTAGTTAGAGTTATTATTTGACGTTATCTTGTCCTTGCGGGTCTATGGCAGCCCTGTTGTTGGTTAGAGTCCTAGTCCCGGCTAGTATATGTTATCAGTTCTGCCCAACTTGCTGTCACAACTTACGCAGAGCCCTGTAGCCCGTGTAGATGACAAAGTAGGGCAAACAAGACTGCCCAGAGGTGGTACAGGGGAGCGACCCCCCAACAAGCTCAGAAAAATATTACTAGCATTCAATATTATATTTGACTGACCTAACCAGAACGGACTCACAGTAATGACACCCCTGAGGCCAATGTTGCTTTGCCGCCAACACGTGTGCCCTCAGGAGAGGATTTATTTGACTGACCTAACCAGAACCGGACTCACAGTAATGACACCCCTGAGGCCAATGTTGCTTTGCCGCCAACACGTGTGCCCTCAGGAGAGGATTTATTTGACTGACCTAACCAGAACCGGACTCACAGTAATGACACCCCTGAGGCCAATGTTGCTTTGCCGCCAACACGTGTGCCCTCAGGAGAGGATTTATTTGACTGACCTAACCAGAACCGGACTCACAGTAATGACACCCCTGAGGCCAATGTTGCTTTGCCGCCAACACGTGTGCCCTCAGGAGAGGATTTATTTGACTGACCTAACCAGAAACGGACTCACAGTAATGACACCCCTGAGGCCAATGTTGCTTTGCCGCCAACACGTGTGCCCTCAGGAGAGGATTTATTTGACTGACCTAACCAGAACCAGACTCACAGTAATGACACCCCTGAGGCCAATGTTGCTTTGCCGCCAACACGTGTGCCCTCAGGAGAGGATTTATTTGACTGACCTAACCAGAACCGGACTCACAGTAATGACACCCCTGAGGCCAATGTTGCTTTGCCGCCAACACGTGTGCCCTCAGGAGAGGATTTATTTGACTGAGCTAACCAGAACCGGACTCACAGTAATGACACCCCTGAGGCCAATGTTGCTTTGCCGCCAACACGTGTGCCCTCAGGAGAGGATTTATTTGACTGACCTAACCAGAACCGAACTCACAGTAATGACACCCCTGAGGCCAATGTTGCTTTGCCGCTAACATGTGTGCCCTCAGGAGAGGATTTATTTGACTGACCTAACCAGAACCGGACTCACAGTAATGACACCCCTGAGGCCAATGTTGCTTTGCCGCCAACACGTGTGCCCACAGGAGAGGATTTATTTGACTGACCTAACCAGAACCGGACTCACAGTAATGACACCCCTGAGGCCAATGTTGCTTTGCCGCTAACACGTGTGCCCTCAGGAGAGGATTTATTTTAATTTGTAAGGGTAAATTTGTATCTTTGGAGGAGGGGGATTGTTTTAGCTTTGCGAAAATCTTGTTATAGCTCAACCTGAAGTAGAAGCACTATCTATTTAATAAACACTGTGTATGAAATAAACACAATGTATGGAATAGACACTATGTGTATGGAATAAAAACTATGTATGGAATAAACACTATGTATGGAGTAAACACTATGTATGGAATAAACACTATGTATGGAATAAACACTATATATGGAATAAACACTATATATGGAATAAACACTATGAGTATGGAATAAACACTATGTGTATGGATGGAATAAAGTCTATGTATGGAATAGACACTATGTGTATGGAATAAACACTATTTTTCAGGACTTATATATGTTCTGGATTTATATAATGTGGTTTTAAAAATAATTAATTCCCAACTACTCAACAAGAGCCTGGTTCATCATATTTTTACCCAACTAATTAAAATCATATGTTTTTATTTTAATTTGATTTTAAATACTTCTTTTAGCGAATTTCCCCTATAGGGAAGAAGCTATTACCGTAGGTCTCATGGTAAGACTTAAGCCCGAGACCATGATAACTTTTTGTTTTGATGTCCCCAGATGTCCAAAACACTATTCGTTCAAATTTATATATATGTATATATATATCTATATATATATATATATCTATATATATATATATATATATATATATATATATATATATATATATCTATATATGTGTCCGTGAATGCGATAACTTGAGTAAAAAACGTCCGATTTCGATGAAATTTGGCTCAAATGTGTAAACTGACATTTATGACTTTAAGTTCGAAAACCAGAAAAATCGGACCATGGGAAGGGGGGTTTATGGGGGTTTTAAATTTTCCAAAAATCAGTTTTTTGCATTTTTTACCCTAAAATTTTTAAAACACTTAATTTTGGTTTAGACCATGTTATAGAGCTTAAAAAAACAAATAATATGGTATTTTGAATTATTAACCTAGGTTAAGTGGTTGCGGAAAAAATCCAAAAAACATGCTCATAAAATCTCCCATGTTAATCTTATGGGAAAACAATTTTTGGCTTTTCCTCAGTTAATTTTACTTTAAACTTCATATTTTCTTTTACCAATCACTTCAGCTCCACAAAACAATCATTTTGGTGTTTAAATTGTGATTCTACGTCAAACCGTTGCAGAGATATTCAAAGTGCTAAACACAGTACGTTGTCCAATGTTATCCTTATGGAGAATAAATAAAATTTGATATCTTGATTATTTATTAATGTATATTGATGAAATTTGGTATGTGGCTTCATGTTGTACTGGTATATTGATAATTGCACCAAAAATAAATGTTTTGTTGATTGTCCCCGTAGCAGCTAACCTGCATACTCAGCCCTAATGTTATTCTAATGGAGAATAAGTAAAGTTTTATATCTCCCTTAATTATGAACATAAATTAATAAAACATGGTAAGTAGCTTCACCTGGTTCAGTTATATTGATAATTGCATAAAAACTCATTTCTTATCTTCCTCGTTGCAGCAAACCTGCGTACTCAGTCCTAATGTTATTCTTATGGGGAATAAATAAAATGTAATAAATCACTAATTTATGAATGTATTTTTGTCAAAATTGGTGAGTGGCTTTATGTACTAGTGAGAAACATATCAATGCATTGGAAATTCGCTGAGTACGCAGGTTTGCTGCGACGGGGGGTATTTTCCTATACTTTTATTCTCACCTGATATCTTTTATTTACATTTTCATTGTTACCTATTTTATAATAACAACCCCTCTTCTCACTTAACAGACCAGCAAATAACCACTCCCAGTTTAGTTTTTGTTAACATTTCATCCTCTTCCCATTTGATTTCCCCTTTTTGTCAATTATCAACATGATAATGTATGTATTTCTATATCCCACTTCATGTTAATTGTTTTTCAACGACACACTGGTTAAAACCCCAAACTATGTATATGTACCTGTAATAAAGTGAGTGACATCATCTATAACCCTGGACCCTTCAGATCTTCTAGACCTTCTAGATCCTCTAGAACTTCTGGAACGTCTAGAACGTCTAGATCTTCAAGACCTTCTCATCCCATCTCCTGACTCATTTGATCTCCACATGCCTCATCCAAAGGAGTGACTTAAAGGTCAGAACTTTCACCCAATTTGGTGAGTGGATAAGTAATTAATATAAACTTCTTTTGAACATTTTATTTTCATTTTGTTTAATTATAAATATCCTAATATTGGTGATCAGTGCCTTAAAACAATTAGTACAAATTATGAACTACAATACATAACATGTTTCCCTTTTCTATGTCAATAACCAGCCTGTCAGTCCTTACTTATCTATTCCTTTATGTAAAATAAATGTTTGTTATATGTTATAATTTGTCCATTACTATCATTCATTTTTTGCTCTTCACATTGGTCCTTCGCCTATCTTTCTTATCTTTCCCAAAAACATCCAGCCCCAAACATTGGTCCATTAACGAACCGGATTCTGTTCATAGCGATTTGGACATATCGTTCTCTATTCGAAGTTAAATCACTATCCTAATACTAATTTTCTAAATTCTAATAATAGGCTATGTTTCTTAACCAGCTCTTGTAATACAACCCAAATATAGCAAGAGAATTTGTAACACAACTTTTTTGCAACCACTAACCATTTGCTACTTTGTGTTTACCTAACTGACTTTTAGAAATTGCACCCCAAAGAACACTGACTTTAAAATCAAAACTTATGAGCGGTTAACTGCAGTAACCAAAACACGACTTAACTTCATTAAAGGTTCAGTAGACGGTATCATCTCCCAAGAAGATCCTCTAACAAATGTTCAGACAAAAATTTTAAATGCTTACTTGTCCGAAACCAAGCGGAAAACTGAAGATTTTGAAACAAACTTTCAGCGTATTCTTGCAATAGGTGGTAACACGTTGGACATTGACAAACTAATGACAGATCAAAATGACATAAATGAATTATTTATTTATATTTCTTGTAATATTGAATCATTATGTCCGGTACCAGAACAGTCTGTTAATCCAAACAACAGTGTCGATGAAGCGTCAAGTGCTTCTGCGCACTCTCAAGTACGTTTGCCAAAAATTGATCTCCCTAAGTTCTCAGGCGATAAGTACATGGACGTCATTTATCAATCTTTTCGACACCACTATTCATAACAATATGAATAGTTTATCTGATGTTTATCTGATGTTATGCGCTTTCAGTACCTCCTAAGTGCTCTGGACAAGGAACCATTATCTTTGATTCGCAGTCTCAGTATCACTCCACAAAATTATGCGATAGCTTACAACTTGTTACGAGACAGGTATCATAACAACCATAGGCTTCAAATACTGCATTTGAACAATTTGCTTGACTTACCTCAACTAACATCTTCACACATTCAGGGTGTTCGCAAGTTTGTAAATATATTCAATGAAAATGTTCAAGCACTAAATGCTTCTTGACTGTGAAATTCAAGATTCAAATGCCCTTCTTGTTGCAGTATTATTGCGTAAAATGGACGTAGACCTCAGAAGAAAACTAGAAGCATTTCGCGCATCTTCCTCGTCTCCTAAGCATTCTCTACCCTCAGTAAAAGAAATACTGGATTTCCTTAATACCGAATGTATGCAACTCGAGGACGCGACTTTGTCACAAAATATGCAATCCCTGGAAATTAACGTTTCTAACTCTCGTCCAAGACCCACAGTTAAAACAACAAAACTCGTAACCATGTCAGCATGATAGCTACTCAAGTAACACCTCAATCAAATGTTCATACAAACATTCCTGTAACGTGTTTTGCACGCAATCAGTCATCTCATAAAATATACTCGTGTTCTGTTTTCAAAGCTATGTATCCTCATGAAAGATATCAGCTTGTTAAGAAATGTCATCAATGTGTATCATGCTTAGGTACACATGACACCAAATCATGTAAATCGCAATTTAGTTGCAAATCCTGTAACAGTAGACGTCATCATTCGTTGCTACACTTTAACAGTGATACTAACAATGTGACTAGTTCCATAACTGTAACAAACTCTAATGCTAAACCATTAAACAAACAAATAAGATCTGACTCTATGGTTAAACCTGAAACACTCACATCTCAGAACAACTTAGAAGTTTCATCCAGTAACACCACCGTAGTATTAGGCACTTTATTGGTATGAATTAGTGCACCAGGTGGAAACTCGCATGTATTTCGTGCTCTCCTGGATTCTGGGAGTATGTGTAACTTAATGACCGAACATGCAGCTAATCTGTTACACATTCCACGACATAAATCTAGTATCCAACTTTCTGGAATTGATCACCACATGACAGACAATAAAGGACAGATTTTTGTTAACATTAAAACTCTGAATGGTCGAACAATAGCCGCTGATCAACCTACTTTAATCCTCGATAGATTAACTGTTGATCTTCCTCGCATGCCTCTTTCTCCAGAAGTACTGAAAAGAACTCACTCTTTTATCCTAGCTGATCCCACTATCCATGTTCCTAATCACATCGATGTCATACTCGGAGGTGCACTCTTCCCCCAATTGTTTACAACAGAACAATTTTCACTTGGCCATAATATACCATATGCTGTAGGAACACACTTTGGTTATGTAATAATGGGTACCGCCCCTTGCCTGCCTTCTAATCCTTCTATATCCAATGTCATACCAAGTTCAACTCTCAATGTTTGTTTACACTCTATTAGTGATTCTGATTTGCATTCATCAATTCAACGTTTTTGGTCCCAAGAAGAACCTCCTGTTTCCTCTATTAAAACTCCTGTGTGACAAACACTTTACGGAAAATCACACTCGTGATGCCAACGGACGATATGTAGTTCGTCTACCCTTCAAAGATTCAAACTCTGTCTTAGGTGAATCAAAAACCCCCGCTGAATTGCGTCTGTTTGCCATGGAACGCAAGTGTTATGGAATAAAAACTATGTGTATGGAATGAAGTCTATGTGTGGAATAAACACTATGTGTGGAATAAACACTATATATGGAATAAACACTATATATGGAATAAAAACTATATATAGAATAAACACTATGTGTATGGAATAATCAATATGTGTATGGAATAAACACTATGTGTATGGAATAAACACTATGTGTATGGAATAAACACTATGTATGGAATAAACACTATGTACGGAATAAACACTATGTGCGGAATAAACACTATGTGTGGAATAAACACTATGTGTGAAATAAACACTATGTATGGAATAAACACTATGTGTGGAATAAACACTATGTGTGGAATAAACACTATGTGTGGTGTGGAATAAACACTATATGTGGAATAAACACTATGTATGGAATAAACATGATGTAAAGAATAAACACGTGTGGAATAAACACTATGTATGAAATAAACACTATGTGTGGAATAAACACTACCTATGTGTGAAATCAACACTATGTGTGGAATAAACACTATGTGTGGAATAAACACTATATGTGGAATAAACACTATGCGTGGAATAAACACTATGTATGAAATAAACACTATGTATGGAATAAACACTATGTATGGAATAAACACAATGTACGGAATAAACACTATGTACGGAATAAACACTATGTATGGAATAAACACTATGTATGAAATAAACACTATGTATGGAATAAACACTATGTTTGGAATAAACACTATGTGTGGAATAAACACGATATATGGAATAAACACTATGTATGGAATAAACACTATGTATGGAATAAACACTATGTATGAAATAAACACTATGTGTGGAATAAACACGATATATGAAATAAACACTATGGATGGAATAAACACTATGTATGGATTAAACACTATGTATGGAATAAACACTATGTACGGAATAAACACTATGTATGAAATAAACACTATGTATGGAATAAACACGATATATGGAATAAACACTATGTGTGGTTAAACACTATGTATGAAATAAACACTACGTGTGTAATAAACACTATGTGTGTAATAAACACTATGTGTGGAATAAACACTATGTATGAAATAAACACTATGTATGGAATAAACACTATGGATGAAATAAATACTATGTATGGAATAAACACTATGTATGGAATAAACACTATGTACGGAATAAACACTATGTATGGAATAAACACTATGTATGAAATAAACACTATGTATGGAATAAACACTATGTATGGAATAAACACTATATATGGAATAAACACGATATATGGAATAAACACTATGTGTGGTTAAACACTATGTATGAAATAAACACTACGTGTGTAATAAACACTACGTGTGTAATAAACACTATGTGTGTAATAAACACTATGTGTGGAATAAACACTATGTATGAAATAAACACTATGTATGGAATAAACACTATGTATGGAATAAACACTATGTACGGAATAAACACTATGTACGGAATAAACACTATGTATGGAATAAACACTATGTATGGAATAAACACTATGTATGGAATAAATACTATATATATATATATAAATATATATAGTGTACATAGTGTTTATTTAAACAACCTATTACAATTTATATTTAATCCATTTTCATTTTACACACTCGTTCATTTCATATCGCTTAAAATTCGGCTGACACTACAACGAACAATGGCAATATGACTGTAACAGGTAAGTGAGCACGTCGTTTTCATTATTCTCATCAAACAATTAAATTTAATAATTTTGTATACACTATATATACTATACTTTAAGCTAGAAATTCTTTAGGTTAATTTGTCTTAGGTCCGGTTAGAGCTTACATTATATTAACAGCTTTTTCTACAGACAACCTCAAATAAATTTTTGAGCATACCGTTAAGTACAACGAAAAAATGTTTAGTACGATGAACGATCCTCACTAGTGTACCAACTTAATGAGATCAGTGGCGAGGCTTGTCAGCAGTAATAGCCTACCTCCAGTGCGTAGATTAAACTGAATGCTGATTCACATCATTGTCAAAAGTTTATGGTGCAGACAACTGACTGTGTTGTGACAAACATAATTGGTGATGTAGTTTTTATTGCTTACTTGATGTGTATCAATTTCACAGTGCTTATAAAACACAATATCAGGAATAACATCAGCTAATTATTTTACAAAAATAACTCTGAAATAAATAAAAAACCATACCAAATTTGAAATCAATAGTTCATACCGTTCAGTCATAAGAATTACCCTATTTTGTAAAGAAGCAAAACAAAATGCAACTACATGAAGAAGAGAACATTTAATAAGCTATGATTACATGACCTTTTTTATCCTATACTCTAATACGAGCTATGTCTGTTTGCTTGTTTGTTTGTAAAATATATCTCGAGATCCAGCGGAAGGATTTTGCTGAAAGTTTGGGATTAGGGGCTTTTGGGTCTAAAAAAATGATTGGTGAAAACCACTACCTCAGGAAAACTCGTATTTTTGGGCTTATGGAGTTTAAAATCATAACACCGGTTACTATGAATAACATAAACAAACCCTTCTATGTATTAAAATACCCCCGTCGCAGCAAACCTGCATACTCAGCGAATTTCCAATGGTGATATAAATGTCTTAATACTACATCAAGCCGCTTATCAAGTTTCATAAAAATATATTCACAAATAAGTGATATATACAATATTAATTATTCTCCATAAGAATAACATTGGGGCTGAGTACGCAGGTTTGCTGCAACAAGGAACACAAAAAATGGGTTTTTATGCTAATATCAATATAACTAAAGTAGGTGAAGTCATATACCAGTTTTTATTAATTTATGTTGATAATTAAGGGAGACATAGCATTTAATTATTATCCATAAGAATAACATGGGGATGAGTACGCAGGTTTGCTGCTACGGGATCCTTTGGCAAAAAATTATTTTTTTGAGCAAATATCAATAGACCACAACCAGATGAAGCCATATACCAAGTTTCGTCAGTATACGTTCATAAATAAGCGAGATATAAAATTTTTCTTTTCGTCCATAAGAATAACATTAGACAACGTACTGTGTTTAGCACTTTCAATATCTCGGTAACCAATTGACGTAGAGAAATGATCAAAATACCAAATTGTGTGTTTTTTTAAAGCTGAATCCAATGGTGAAAACTAAAATTTGAATATTTCAAAAATTATGTGTGAAAAATTAAAAAAAAAAACATTTTTGGGGTACAAAACCCCCCCAAAATACCCCTTTGGATAAAGCGTTCTGGCTGGTTTTCGAACTTAAAGTCATAAATGTTGCTTTACACCTTTATACTAAATTTCATCAAAATCGGATCATTTTTACGAGAGTTATCATGCTCAAGGACACACATATATATATATATATACAGTTTCAAACGAATGGTGTTTTTGGGGTCTGGGGACCTCAAAACGAAAAGTTATCATGGTCCCGGGCCTAGATCTTACCATGCCAACTACGGTAATAGCTTCTTCCCTATAGGGTAAATTCGCTAATATTGTAAACAGCTGTTTATCATTATAGAAATAAAAAACCTACTTGAATGGCAACTCTGATAATGGAAATAAAAAACTACTCAAGTGGCAACTCAAACTCTTTTTTCGATAGGCGAGTGAGCGAAGTGAACAAGCTAATCCGGGAGATGAGTGAGCGAAGCGAACGAGCTCTTATTGAAAATGAACGAGTATTTGAAATAAAACAAATTCAATGCCTCTTTGCGGAATGAAACACTGAGCATGGCTACTTGTGACTGAAATAACTTACGCGCTGGTAAATTATAAGTTCACTTTTTTCAACATCCTACAGCATAATGGTTGGGGTTTAGGACTTTGTTTGAAGGGGACCGGGCTTGTAGGTTTCAGGATTCCCCCCCCTCTAAACGTCATCTCACTCTCCCCCCTAATTTTGGATGACATAGTTTATGTGCGGCCCGGGATGAAGTGAAAGGAGTAGTGATGTGGGCCGGGCAAATGCCCAGTGGGCAGGACATTTATAAATGGGCATTTGCCCAAAGCTATTTTAAATGCCCAAAAACTGGCATAAACATATATAGTTTTAACTTTTAGCGAATTTCCCCTATAGGGAAGAAGCTATTACCGTAGGTCTCATGGTAAGACTTAAGCCCGAGACCATGATAAATTTTTGTTTTGAGGTCCCCAGATGCCAAAAACACTATTCGTTCAAATTTATATATATGTATATATATATCTATATATATATATCTATATATATATATATATATATATATATATATATATATATCTATATGTGTCCGTGAATGCGATAACTTGAGTAAAAAACGTCCGATTTCGATGAAATTCGGCTCAAATGTGTAAAGTGACATTCATGACTTTAAGTTCGAAAACCAGAAATATTGGACCACGGGAAGGGGGGTTTATGGGGGTTTTAAATTTTCCAAAAATCAGTTTTTTGCATTTTTTACCCTAAAAATTTTAAAACACTTAATTTTGGTTTTGACCATGTTATAGAGCTTAAAAAAACAAATAATATGGTATTTTGAATTATTAACCTATGTTAAGTGGTTGCGGAGAAAATCCAAAAAAACCTGCTCATAAAATCTCCCATGTTAATCTTATGGGAAAAAGGTTTTTGGCTTTTCCTCAGTTCATTTCAATGTAAACTTCACATTTGCTTTTACCAATCAGTTTAGCTCTACAAAAAAAAATTTTAGTGTTTAAATTATGATTCTACGTCCAAACGTTGCCGAGATATTCAAAGTGCTAAACACAGTACGTTGTCCAATGTTATCCTTATGGATAATAAATAAAATTTGATATCTCGATTTTTTATGAATGTATATTAATGAAACTTGGTATGTGGCTTCACCTAGTACTGGTATATTGATATTTGCACAAAAAATTGATTTTTTGTTGATTATCTTCTTAGCAGCAAACCTGCATACTCATCCCTAATGTTATTCTTATGCAGAATACGTAAAGCTTTATATCTCCCTTAATTATGAACATAAATCATTAAAACTTGGTATGTAGCTTCACCTGGTTGAGTTATATTGATAATTGCAAAAAAACCATATTTTTATCGTCCTTGTTGCAGCAAACCTGCGTTCTCAGTCCTAATGTTATTCTTATGGAGAATAAATAAAATGCTATATATCAGTTATTTATTTAAGTATTTTTATGAAACTTAGTAAGTGGCTTTATGTGATAGTAAGAAATATATTCATGCATAGGAAATTCGCTGAGTACGCAGGTTTGCTGCGACGGGGGTATTTACACATGAAATAGCTACTAAAGATCTTTTAAATGATTTGTTGAACCATTATTGAAGGTATTTCATGAATAAACTCGAAACAGTACAAATATTTGACTCATGATTGTTTTATATCACTCATCAATATGAAATGTATTAAGAAAATATGTAGGGCCTACTAATAAAAGTTTTCCGGCCTATGCATTTTAAAAATTGTATTAAAGTTGCCTTACAATAATACTATTTAATAAATATTTTACACATTCTCTATTATAGGATAGGATGAATAAGATTTATTAATAAGTGCCCGTCAACTTTTTTTGAACAACTTTGTAAATATACTGAATCACTAAATCACTCTATAAGGCCGATGCAACCAATACGTATTTTATGACAAAAATGAATGAGTGTAGAATGGGTGTGATGCCTTGCGTAGCCTTGTTACTGACTAAGACGGTTGATGTGACTGGTGTCCACAGTGGGTCGCCGCTGCTACCGGACAGCTAGGACACTCTCAATTGTTTAAATTGTGGGAATAATAATAATATTAGCAGGCATACTTTACTAATTCAATACTGTATACTGTTAGTGTATATATTTAGTATCGAACTGGTTAAGTATTGGTAAAGTATTTTATTTCTTTTATCAATATATCTTAAAAACGGATAAATGCCCAGGCATTTATCCATTTTGGGCATTTACCCAGACTTATAAATGCCCGGGCATTTTACATCACTAGCAAGGAGGGGATCCCACACCAGGTGTCTAGGAACACAGGAGGTCAGGAGGTGTTACGAAGGGGCTCCAGTCACCTGCTTCTCCCAAGGTGGGTGTAGTCGGGCCTGCTGTTACGCTTTGACTAACCCCCCTGAATCATAACAACGTGACAGAATGTCAGTCTCGTTGCATAATCGGCACGTTTTGGTATTGGGAGCGCTATTTGGCGAGTTTTTATTAATTTCTCATTTGTGCGGGCGTCCTTTTTAAAAAACCCACCAATAGAGACGGTAGGCTATAAGTCTAGGCGACCTTCATTGATAGGAGTGCAAATAAGTGTGTAGTCGACTGACACTTTGCAAAACCAGCCAGCCTCCCTAGTTCGACCGACACGGCGCAACGGCGCGGAGCCTGGCACCCGGCACTGCACGTCACCATGGAGCGAAACACCTGGTGGCGCCCAGGTCACTATTGGCACATGGATTTCGGACTGCCATTTCCTTGGAGAAACACCTGGGAATTCATTTGTCTCCTCAAATCTCGACTTTTGGAACCAGATGTTATGTTTTTAAAGCATTATAATTTTCAGGTACAGGATGTTTATTAATTTTTCCTTAGCACAGAATGTGTACCTAGGCATATATATGAGAAAAAAGATAAATACTCACTTCTTCATAGAACCTCAGCTGAGGCACAGGCTCCTCTGACACGTTTTCACAGAAGTCTTTAAAAAGGAGGTAACCTGGAACCATAAGTAATATTTCAATTTAAAGAATCTTCAAAATAAAAGATCTAAATTTTCCAACACAATAGCTTAAGATCACACATATACAGTGATGTAAAGGCAAACACCAACACAGCATTAGTCTCACTGACTGATCCGTAGTCTATTGGAAAGATTCATCATAAAATAAATGGATCCAAGCAACTCCTGCTCATCTACTTTCTTAATCTAACAGAGACTAACTTATGTAATCCATTTCATTGAAATTTGTATAAACAATCTATTCTAATTTTGATAAGGCAGTAGCAAAAAAAAAAAAAAAACTTTTTTTGTATTTCTTTATGGCATTTTTAAATAAGTGGAAGCCTGTTGGTACCTCTTCTAAAAAACTGTAATGCTGGAATTATACTCTTACCACTTTTTCATTGAGTAAATCAGCACTACAGTGAGAACCAATATTACAAACATTAAATAAAAAATAAAAATAAAAACTACTGGAATGACAACATAAAATAAACGGTTAAGCCCTTACTTGCAATTGGCAATTCAACATTGTAAATTCTGACCAACAAAACAGGATCAGCATGATCTACTGGTTTCAAATTAGTACCGTAATATTTCCCAAAAACTTCTGTACAACACCATTACAAATTTTCTATCAAAAGCTTCCTATCACATGTTGCATACAGTGTGGATCAACTGTATTGTGCAAGTCAAAGACAAATTGATCTGTTTGTTGTCAGCTGACTGAGGTCGGACACTCTTCAAAGTGTCAATGTCGATGATCTGACAACGACACTGACAATAGTCAACAACGAGGATGGAAGACACACAACCCGCTCCCACCCCTCTCGGTCCTGTCACCTCCTCCCACTCTGAGGGTCTAAAGACATAACCCTTCCTTCCCCTCAAGGTCCTCTCAACCTCCCCCCCCCCACTCTGAGGATGGAATACACACAACCTCCTCTCCCCTCAAGGTCCTGTAAACCTCAGCCCACTCTGAGTATGGAAGACACACAACCCCCTCCCTCCCCTCAAAGTCCTGTCAACCTCCCCCCTCTGAGGACGGAAGACACACAACCCCTTCCTTCCCCTCAAGGTCCTGTCGACCTCCCCCCCCCCTCCGAGGATGTAAGGCACACAACACCTCCCTCCCCTCAAGGTCCTGTAGACCTCCCCTTACTCTGAGAGTGGAAGAAATACAACCCCCTAACTCCCCTCTTGGAAGATGTTGCTTGTTGGTATATTTAATAGTTTTGAAAATATAGACGCCATATACTTTAAAAGTAACAAAGTTCAGAAAAATGGTGCTTTGCAGTTTCATTCTACTTCAGCTGGAGAAACTAAGGGTAACTAAGGGTACTAAGGTTTAAGGGTATATTATGGGGTACAATTAATGGTTTTGTCTGATTTTATTATTAAAAGCGTTAAAAGATACACGTGACACACAGTCAAAAATAGGCTAGTAAGAGCCTACTAGACTACGACACGAACTAACTTCCTACTAGACTAATACACGTTACAATACAAACTCTTCTCGCTGAGTCTTTTCACAAAGATAACAACGTGCATACGTCTTTGGCTAAAAATTCTATACAAGCTTCATCTTGAACAGAGAATTATTCTGTTATTTTCCATGCTGCACTTTCCTCAAAGGGGCTTAATGTTAGGACATCATTTACAATCTCTAAATATGGTTCTGAGAAGCTTATAGGCGAGATGGGAGAGGGATAGTGGAAACTGAACAACTAACTAGTGCAGCCATCAACCAACATAATCAATGAGTCTGTCAACAACGCAGTTAGTGAATCACTTGATAAGCACTGCAAAATGTTACAGCACACATGGGCAGTTGCAGCCATCAACCAACATATCAATGAGCCTGTCAACAACGCAGTTAGTGAATCACTTTATAAGCACTGCACAATGTTACAGCACACATGGGCAGTTGCAGCCATCAACCAACATATCAATGAGCCTGTCAACAACGCAGTTAGTGAATCACTTGATAAGCACTGCACAATGTTACAACACACATGGGCAGTTGCAGCCATCAACCAACATAATCAATGAGCCTGTCAACAACGCAGTTAGTGAATCACTTTATAAGCACTGCACAATGTTACAACACACATGGGCAGTTGCAGCCATCAACCAACATAACCAATGAGTCTGTCAACAACGCAGTTAGTGAATCACTTGATAAGCAATGCACAATGTTACAACACACATGGGCAGTTGCAGCCATCAACCAACATAATCAATGAGCCTGTCAACAACGCAGTTAGTGAATCACTTGATAAGCACTGCACAATGTTACAACACACATGGGCAGTTGCAGCCATCAACCAACATAATCAATGAGCCTGTCAACAACGCAGTTATTGAATCACTTGATAAGCACTGCACAATGTTACAGCACACATGGGCAGTTGCAGCCATCAACCAACATAATCAATGAGTCTGTCAACAACGCAGTTAGTGAATCACTTGATAAGCACTGCACAATATTACAGCACACATGGGCAGTTGCAGCCATCAACCAACATAATCAATGAGCCTGTCATCAACGCAGTTAGTGAATCACTTGATAAGCACTGCACAATGTTACAGCACACATGGGCAGTTGCAGCCATCAACCAACATAATCAATGAGCCTGTCAACAACGCAGTTAGTGAATCACCTTGATAAGCACTGCACAATGTTACAACACACATGGGCAGTTGCAGCCATCAACCAACATAATCAATGAGTCTGTCAACAACGCAGTTAGTGAATCACTTTATAAGCACTGCACAATGTTACAACACACATGGGCAGTTGCAGCCATCAACCAACATAACCAATGAGCCTGTCAACAACGCAGTTAGTGAATCACTTGATAAGCACTGCACAATGTTACAACACACATGGGCAGTTGCAGCCATCAACCAACATAATCAATGAGTCTGTCAACAACGCAGTTAGTGAATCACTTGATAAGCACTGCACAATGTTAGGCCTACATCTTCTAGTGGTGTGGACAGGGAATACTCCCAGTAGGTGGAAACTTATGAATTGGGAATATTACAACAAAATTTAAATTTATCGATTTGTTAGGCCAAGTTAATAGGCGTTTAAACATTCAGTTATTGCTTAGGTACCCTTAAAAGGACCAACGTTTTATAAATCCAAACTAAACCACTTATTTATAAAGTAGGTATGTAACTTAAGTCCCGTGTCCTATGTTCCATGAGTACCACTGAAAACATTTATGAAGTAAACTTTTTCCCCTGTTAATAGTTATTAGTCACCTTTAAAGCTATTCTTCTTAACATTAACCTATTTTATTATCAGCGATACCCTATACTTACATTATATTCAGTTGACAAATTTATATCATACTAGCAGACCTGTTGCGGCTTCGCCCGCGTAAACTGACAGTTGTGTGAGCTGCATTCTGTCCTTAGTCCGTGGAACTACTACGAATCAATATTAGCTGTTTGAATCTTTATCACCTCAAACCAAGGTGAATTTCCATAAGGAGTACATGGTATCTTTGAAGCCCTGTGGGGCAAAGCCTTTTAGTTGAATCAGTTTCACTGTACATTCAAGAAGTAGTGATGTATGTGGATCTGCAAAGAAACAGGGACACTCACCAACAAAATACCAGAAATGGTGAACTATACCTCCAGCTGCACGAAACTAAACCGTCCGACATCGGTAGGAAGCTCAACGACTAACTACCACAAGAACTTCACCACAAAAGAGGGAACTCACTAAAATCAGCACTGAAGGAATGGCTTCTCGACCGACCTTTCTACTCACTTGAGGAATTTCTACAAGGGAACTTCCAGAACTAACCTCTCTTCACAAATTAAATTTACATTAATTTATCAATTCTTGGCACTATTTTGTAATCATAATGATTGAAAATAAAGATAATTCTGATTCTGATTCAGTATGAAAACACTTAATCTTTCCTATTATAGACCTAAACAATCAATGTACCGGTTCCGTACCAAATTTCACCACTCTAGCATGCCAGGAAGTTGGAGAATTAGTGATGAGTGAGTGAAGGTTTTGCCTTTTATAAGTATAGATGCAATTTTTACATACCTTAAGGTATAAAGTTATACTTTTACATACCTATAATAATTGTTTTTTAATTTTATTAAACTGAATATAAAATACTGTGAATTGTTTTAGTCAGAATGACTTGTTTTTTATGATAAAATATAGCCTAAACATATTTGCTTTAACACAATACAAGGTAGTCATTTCAATGATATGTCGTCTTCTAAATCATAAATTCCTGGCTGGGGATTTTAAGAATTTTAGGAATATTCAATGAACTTTAAATTCCCAGGAACTTTACATCACTAAAATCTCCTGTAATATCTAACTAAAAGTTAAGTAAATAAATAGGCCTGGATAGAATGCAGCACTAATGGGACAATTGGTTTGTTTGGTTGTGACCTCAATAGTTGACCAATGTCAATAGATCATCGCATGACAAGAGTTACACCAGTTGCTGTTGTTGACCTAGTCGTCTAAAATAATTTAGACATTCTTTGGACAGCTACTAATCTAATATTACGAGCAATATAATGTTTGTTCAACCTTAGACCTCAAACAATTTATTTTTATTATTTTTAATTATCATAGTTTAATCTTAACAATGGAAAGTGGCTCAAACTGAAAAATAGACCCACTAACATATTAATTTGCCAGAAACAAATTAACTGCGATAACTTGTCCTAACTATAAGACATTACCTCAAATAGTCCCAGGGCAACCTTAAAACTGGTCTATACCAGTTTTGAGGCTGACATTGGGTATAGCAAATGAAGTTGTCATTACATATGGTAAGTCTTTTGGCTGTCCATTATGACAAGCTTTCCTTTCACCTTTGGTCCCTCCATTTGCAGCGGCTGGGGACGGAAACTCCGGGTTTGGTCCCCAACCTAAGAATGTGGTCCCTGGCTGTTGTGCATGGATACCCTATCAGTTGAGTTGGCCAGTTAGAGGGCAGAGCGGGCCGAGACTGCGTGTTTGAGCCTAATCACAGCTGTCACAGGAGCACGGGAGTTGGCCCTCTGAAAGGTCAATTTGGCTGCCTGACCCATACCACCCTTTCCTTTCCTGCTATATCCTATCCTTGCGGTAACCTGCGCAAAATTCCCGCTTGTGGAAGACCTTCCTAGCAGCTAATGTTGGGGTTTCCTAATCCAGCGATAACAACAATAACAATGACTCAAATATGCATTTTTCAAGATTTCTCTAAACATTTTTATGATTTTACTTTTTGTACCTATGTAGTTTTCAGAGTTCCCTGATTATCAACTTAAAAAAAGGATGTTATCATTTTGGGTTTAAGGAAAGTTACCTTAACTACTAATGCCATTCTATGAACACAGGTGGGACAGTAGACTGTTCTAATGGGACCGAACCCTCGGTCGGATAGCTAAAAGGGTGGCTAAAATGAATAACTCCTGGGTATTATCATATTAAGCACTAAAAATTATAAATATTTTACGACAGTTAAAAATTAGGTGCCAAAAATATATAGCAAGATACAATAATTGCTAACTGTGGAACCATATGATCGACTTGTGACCTGAGCGTCAGCTGCAGCGGCGGAAATGAGCCGTTTCCTGGAAAAAGGGCGGATAATCCGTTAGGCGACTGAAGCAAAAACGGTTAAGTGAGTCTAATGTAATTAGTTTGAAAAATCGCTTATCAAAGGAAGAGAGTTATTAGGTATAATAAATATTCCCACTAGCTGCGGTTTCCGTAGTGAGTTGCCGAGGAGAGCTCATTCGCCTTTCCGTAGTTGTGCTGCACCCTGTGGTGAACCTGACAAACCTGACTACGCAACGGGATGGACACACAAGGACTAACATGGGTAATCTGAAGGCCAGTGGGGTGGAGCTCAATGGGACACCTGTGTTGTGGAAATAGGGATACACGTACGATACTTTGTGTTTCTAGGGGTCGATTGGTATTTTGTGTTATTCAGATAAATATATTTTTATGAAACTTCTAAATTAACCAACAGTAAATAATGTGAATCACAATGAACCTCAATATCAAAATCAAGATAAATAATTCTGAAGGGAAATTTGTTAAAGTGCAGTTTTTTGCTTCAGTAAAAAATCCAATGTACTAGCCTATGTTTTAAACTAAATACAATTACCTCAGTTGTATACAGTTATCTAATTTCTCCTATAATAGCACTTAGTCATATATCATAATAGATGTTTGGCATGAGTTTCTATCTAATTAATTTACCATAAAAATCTGATGATTCAAATGTCCAGATCCTGCATTAGTCCGGGTATTCTTTGACTCATAATGGAAATTTCCTCATTTCTTTAATCCAGTAGAATAATAGATGGGAAAAAATAACGTTTTAAACAGGAAACATAAGAACAATATCACTGAATCAAGATGCGATTTGGGATCTTGAGATAACGGGACTCTTGTGGATGAATGATGACCGCTCACGCTTGTTGCCAACATCCACCTGTGTACTGCAGTTTCCTACTTCCTAGTGCCAGTAACCACGACTCGTTTAACATGCAATGTACAGTTCACAGCCTGCACAGTAAATTGCTCAGCTTAACCAACAAAACATATAGCCTACATTGAAATCTATTATCGAAGCAAAAAATGAAAAACTAAACAAACTTTAATGTTAAGTAACTTTACTATCTAATCCCTATAAAACCAGAGCTATAAAAAGTATAAGAGCTGAAAAAATTAATTTTTTGGCGGTCTGTCAAACACCCCCCCCCCACCATCCCCCTTCTAGAAAATATTGTAAGGGTTTACAAAAACCGCTAAGGCTCCAAAACAAAATGCTGTAGAGACATTTTTAAAGTGTTATTTGGAAGTGCATAATACCTACTACAACTTTGTGTATTCATTTAAAAATATCTCTTGATGTAGAATTACCAGACGAATCTAAACTAAAAGCTTTGTTTACAAATTTTATATTTATATTTTAAAACTTTATATAAAAGAAACTACTTGATATCTTTAAACACATACATAACTTTGTTCCTGTATACATGAAGAGCCAACATGCAAAATTTCAATGTTGTAACTCTAAAATTGTCCGAACCTTAATATGTTTTGTAAACAAAAACACGGATAAATTCAAATTGCGGTAATCGCACGTTTTCTAAAAATAATGGTTTTATGTTTTATAACCATAAAGTTATCATACTTTTGTATGTATACTTTTATATACATACTTATATACTTATATACTTATATATATACTTACATATACTTTTATATATACTTACATATACTTTTATATATACTTTTATACTTATATACTTTTATGTATATACTTTATATGTATACTTTTATACTAGGCTAAAATACGGCGCAACTTCAAATTTTTTTTCTCATTGAAATATATATATATATATATATATATATATATATATATATATTGTATTTGTATTTTTATTGTATAGGAAGACGTAAATAATAATGTAAAACTAAAAACAAATACCCCTGTCGCAGCAAACCTGCGTACTCAGCGAGTTTCCAATGCATAATATTAGTCTTATTACCACATAAAGCCGCATAACAAGTTTCATTAAAATATATTCACATATAAGCGATTTTAATTATTCTCCATAAGAATAACACTGGTAATGAGTACGTAGGTTTGCTGAAACAAGGAACACAAACAATTGGTTTTTATGCAAATATAAATATAATTTAACTAGGCGAAGCCACATCCCAAATTTCATCAATATTCAATCATAAATAAGCGCTATATAACACTTTAGTTATTCTCCATAAGAATAACATGGGGGCTGAGTAAGCAGGTTTGCTGCAACAAGGAACAAAAAAAATGTGTTTTTATGCAATTATCAATATAAATCAACCAGGTGAAGCTACATACTAAGTTTTATTAATTTATGTTCATAATTAAGGGAGATATAAAACTTTACTTATTCTCCATAAGAATAACATTAGGGCTGAGTATGCAGGTTTGCTGCTCCTGGGATAATCAACAAAAAATCAATTTTTTGTGCAAATATCAATATACCAGGACTACGTGAAGCCATATACCAAGTTTCAACAACATACATTCATAAATAATCGAGATATCAAATTTTATTTATTCTCCATAAGAATAACATTGGACAACGTACTGTGTTTAGCACTTTGAATATCTCTGCAAGGGATGTGCGTAGAATCACAATTTAAACACCAAAATGATTGTTTTGTGGAACTGAACAGATTGGTAAAAGCAAATGTGAAGTTTACATTAAAATGAACTGAGGAAAAGCCAAAAACCTTTTTCCCATAAGATTAACATGGGAGATTTTATGAGTAGGTTTTTTTGGATTTTCTCCGCAACCACTTAACATAGGTTAATAATTCAAGATACCATATTATTTGTTTTTTTATGCTTTATAACATGGCCAAACCCAAAATTAAGTTTTTTAAAAATTGTAGGGTGTAAAATGCAAAAAACTGATTTTTGGAAAATTTAAAACCCCCATACCCACGGTGTGATTTTTCTGGTTTTCGAACTTAAAGTCATGAATGTCATTTTACACATTTGAGCCAAATTTCATCGAAATCGGACGTTTTTTACTCAAGTTATCGCATTCACGGACACACACACACACACACACACACACACACACACACACACACACACACACACACACACACACACACACACACACATATATATATATATATATTTGAACGAATAGTGTTTTTGTCATCTGGGGACCTCAAAACAAAATATTATCTTGGTTTCGGGCTTAACTCTTACCATGAGACCTACGGTAATAGCTTCTTCCCTATAGGGGAAATTCGCTAAAAACATATATTTTCCAACTTTTTTGACAATTTTCAGTAGGACCTCCCCTTAACAAAGATTTTTAGATTTATGACTAAGACTGACGAACACAAACACTAACTTTACCCAACAATCGCAGGCAAGTATAGTTCACATCCTGCAGAGTAAATTGCTCAGCTTACAGTAACTGACACAAAAACCAACAGTAACCCTGATACAATCACAGGCAAGTATAGTTCAGCTCCTGCAGAGTAAATTGCTCAGCTTACAGTAACTGAAAACAACACCAACAGTAACCCTGATACAATCACAGGTTAGTATAGTTCACAACCTGCAGAGTAAATTGCTCAGCTTACAGTAACTGACACAATCGCAGGCAAGTATAGTTCACATCCTGCAGAGTAAATGGCTCAGCTTACAGTAACTGACACAAACACTAACAGTAACCCTGATACAATCACAGGCAACTATAGTTCACATCCTACAGAGTACATTGCTCAGCTTACAGTAACTGGCACAAACACCAACAGTAACCCTGATACAATCACAGGCAACTATAGTTCACATCCTGCAGTGTAACGTCCATTTTTTTTAGGGGGGGTAATATTTTGTTGGAAAACAAATATTACAAAAATCTAATGAAATATTAATTTAAATTAAGGGATATGTTAAATTCCAAAACGCAATCGATATTAAATTCTAAATTATATTTTGGCGAAATTCGGTTAAACGCTTTATTCATCATCAACAATTGGCTCGGAACCTTCTTTGTTCTTATCATAAAGACAAAAGCAAGGGAAGCAGTAACGTGCTGGGACGCGTGCTGGAGTAAATCGCTTCCGACGGCCACCGTCAGTGGCGCTGCGGAAGATTCTTCGGAGTTGCTGAGGCAGGGGCGGTTGGAGACTCGCTCTCTGATCGCCGCGTTGTACGTTTCGGTCCGCCTGCTCTCGTCGTCGTCCTGCCACCCACTTGGTGACAACCAGTGTCGACGTTTCTGTCTTCGTTTTGGTAAGTTTGACGACTCATCTACGCAAATAGAAGTAGTTTTGCTATTTATAACGATTGTTTTCAGCTTGCCGCCCGCTTTTATTTAAATTAAACTTAAGCGTCGTGATTGCGTGACTCACGCCGCGACAGGTCCGCACGTTAACGCCCACTAACTTAGTAGCCATTCACGTAGTTGCTTCATTTATAGTAGTGTAGTTATTAGAAGCACGCTTTTTCCACGTAAATTTTGCACTAATTTCTTTGGCAGTAAGATTTACCTAAATTAAGTTACGCTCACGCCGGAGGCGCGTAACGCCTGAACTTTCCTGCACGTTTTGTCACGTTATGTCTTGTCTGCTTGCTTGATTTTTGCTAACTTGCTAATTCGCTTTGTCTGAGTAGTTAACTAACAGAAAAGTTACGAGCTTAAAATAAAAGAAGAAACATTAATTAAACGTGTTTTATTACTTTCCTAAATTTAATTCTTTTTTAATAGAACGGACACGAACACATTTTAAACGAACGAATAGCCACGGTGCGAATTCGCTCACCGAAGACGAGGACCGGAATACCAATTCGGGTCATTCCTGGTGTAATGAACGTGAAGAGCTGCTGATCGACACTGCATAAAATAGTTTAAGTAGGAATCTGTACTGGTGTATTTTATGCTGACTTAATTTAGTGATAAGAGTATTGTGTGTCGACGATTTCAGGAAGTCTACGTATACGTAAGGATATTTGCTCCTGTTTTAATGGTATAAAGAGAGTTATCGAAGATGTTATCAATCTGCGACGCGCTGTATTAAATATCCACGTAGGGAACACGTTATCACTACCAAGCGCACGCAGGTGTTAAATATCGTAGCTACAGTGGTGAACAAAGCCTAGCCGGTCGTCTGAACTCCGTATAATCAAATTCACGTTTTTTTTCTACTGCCGTTCACACTTCTTTTATCCTAAAATTTAGTTCGATAAATCTCTCCTGGGAGCCAGCAGTATTTATGTTATTGCTTGGCGAAGGGAATTAGGTCTAAATTCTAATAAATAAAAATCATTGGAGTTAAATCGGTACTTTCAAATTGGCTTTAAATTGATTAAAATCTCGCACGATTGGCATTAAGTGCAATTTTATTTTTGTAAAATTTATTTTCTAAATTCAACCCCAAAAACCTTTTACGAGTGGCGAGGATGAATAAATAAATGCGAATCGCTATGGCATCTTTTATGTTTTGATGTTCTGAGCCAAGACAACTCGTTTATTAAATACGAATAAAATATTATTCAAGTGATTGTCGGTTGAGTAATATTTTACGAACCCTGGACTACTCATAGTAGACTGAGCGATCTCGGTATTTTTCTTTGTAACACAGGTTAGTTAATTGGAAATAAAATAAAATTTTCTTTTCGCAAATACTGTCGTTACAGCAGAGTAAATGGCTCAGCTTACAGTAACTGACACAAACACCAACAGTAACCCTGATACAATCACAGGCTAGTATAGTTCACAACCTACAGGGTAAATTGCTCAGCTTACAGTAACTGACACAAACACCAACAGTAACCCTGATACAATCGCAGGCTAGTATAGTTCACAACCTGCAGAGTAATTTGCTCAGACAGTAACTGGCACAAACACCAACAGTAACCCTGATACAATCGCAGGCAAGTATAGTTCACATCCTACAGTGTAAATTGTTCAGCTTACAGTAACTGACACAAACACCAACAGTAACCCTGATACAATCGCAGGCTAGTATAGTTCACAACCTGCAGAGTAAATTGCTCAGCTTACAGTAACTGACACAAACACCAACAGTAACCCTGATACAATCGCAGGCAAGTATAGTTCACATCCTGCAGAGTAAATTGCTCAGCTTACAGTAACTGACACATACACCAACAGTAACCCTGATACAATCGCAGGCAAGTATAGTTCACAACCTGCAGAGTAAATTGCTCAACTTACAGTAACTGACACAAACACCAACAGTAACCCTGATACGATCGCAGGCAAGTATAGTTCACATCCTGCAGAGGAAATTACTCAGCTTATAGTAACTGACACAAACACCAACAGTAACCCTGATACAATCACAGGCAAGTATAGTTCACATCCTGCAGAGTAAATTGTTCATCTTACAGTAACTGACACAAACACCAACAGTAACCCTGATACAATCAAAGGCTAGTATAGTTCACAGCCTGCTAAGTAAATTGCTCAGCTTAACCACGAACACCAACTGTAACACTGACACAATCGCAGGCGAGTTTGGTTGACGAGATAGAAGAGTTGCGCCAAATTGGTCTGATTTTCAAGGTCTTATCTGTAATAGTCACAAGCACTCACGAAAGCGCCAAACCAATAAGCCATTGCCAGAAATCCATGAAGATGCTTGAGTGCTGCTACAAATTGTATAATTATTTCAGTTTACCAACGCTCTTGCTTCTTTTTTTCTTTAGCCAACAACTAAGCTGACAAAGTGGGTACCGGTATATGTTGGGTGTAGAGCCTAACTAAACCTTATTTAAAAACCTTAAAACTTATTTTAACTTCTCTCCCATTGTTTTATATTTTGTTTCTCCCTCTCATTTGTAACATAAACATCAATCTTTCCATGTATAAAAAGCTACCGTAATTATTTTCTACTTTTTTTAAAATAAAAATTGGAACTTTACGACGCAATATGTAATAGCATGGTAATAAGCCCATTTCAAACCTTTAACAATGTAATTTATTTATTATTTACCGGTATAGATTATTGAGAGGTAGTTTTCCACAATGTTTCAGAACTCACTAATTTTTGTACAAAATAAATTGTAGGTTACTTATTATACACTACTTAATAATGATGACTCTCATTTACTTGAGTCACTGCTGGAAAATATTGAATTTCAAAACTATTCTTTAGGCTCATTGATCTAGCTATTCTAGTCCTAGTATCACAAATTACAAGTCCCATACACCCCACTAAAGAGTTTAAGAATAATTAATATAAATTCTCCTTCAATAATATATTAATTTGTTAAACAGTTTTTCTCTTATAAACATCAATTCCCGTTCATTTCCCTCCTTAGCATCTGACCACATGCGCTCTCGTCCGACAATTGATGCCAATCTGAGGGACCAGTTTCCTTGTTTGGCGCGTGACGCTGCTATTATCTGAGAAACGGCTTTCCTTCGGCTGACTGCACAGCTCATTTGTCATCATCTCGTTTCAAAATAAAAAATCAATTAGATTCATAACTTTCAAGAATAAAGAGCTAAATACATCTCTCGACATCAACTTTATATTTGAATAATATAACATTATTTAATCTAATAAACACGCTAGAAATAAAAGTTGTTTTGATAAAAAAAGTTTTCTTAACAAAGTCATTGGGCTAAAAATTCTCTTTATCGAGGGGTTTTGATGCTGAGGAATTTATTTACTATTACAAGAAACTTGTTATAAAACACAAAACATGAAAAACTTACAAAATAATTATTTTTAAATGTTCAGTACATCTGTCATAATCCATCATCTGTCTAGTACATCTGTATGTTAACCTATATGCAAAGTTTAAGTTCACCTTTATAAATAGAACTAAAAAACCAAACATACAGTTCTACATTTTTTATAATTTTATTATTATTTAAAAGCTGTTCAAAACTGACCTGAAAGAAAAAATAATTTAATCAAGAGTATTTCCTGTGAAACCCCGTTTAACCAAAATAAAATAGGCGGAATTGCTTTAGACAACCTGATTTATTGGATAGCGAATAAATCATTTTTTGACATTTTAAGTTAAGCATATTGGTAAAGCAGTATGTTAAATTGTTACCTTTTAATGTTAGTTTAATTACTGAGCATTATAATCCTTTTAAGAGAGGATACAAAAATATATGACTTAATTAATGTTGCTCCATTCTAGCATAGACGATACTGAACTGAAAGTAAAAGTAATCAACTAAAAATTGTTATAGTCAAATCGAGACATGCTCGATCTTTCAAACCAACAACAAGTAGAGTCAAGATTTAAAACCAGTTAAAAGCAGTTTTCACTCGATATTTTTAGATTAGAAACAAGGAACGAGAAACGGAATCACGTGACAGAGGTCGGCAACAAAACTGCGCGTGAGACGCCAATCGCTCTCATTCTCATTCGCATTTTCTACACAGCTATTCGGCAATCTTTTCTAAATTACCTTTTCCCGTGTGTTTTAAGCTTTTCCTAAATTCGTCAAATTGTTTACGGGGTGCACCCCAACGTACTCTATTTCGCGAATTATATCCGGAAGTAGCCCAAAAAAACGTGAGAAAACAAATTCGATTAAATTAAATTTCCAAATCACGTTTAAATTCAATTGAAGTAAAACGAGCAAGTTTAAACAAATTTGAGTATATAGTTTTGGGGACATTAAATTAAAATTAAGTATTAAAAGGGAAAGCGCTATTTAAGTAAATAATCTAGTGTATTTGGTAGTGTGTTAATCAAGTTTTGATTTATATCAAGGTAACCAATGTTCATGTAAGGAGTTAATTATATTTGTATCTTTAAGATTGGTCACATTTCGTATAAGTGGTAGCAGAGCGTGGTTCACTTGTTACACTCTTCATTCTTCACATTCCTTAACACTTGATACACTATTTACCTCTTGCTACCTTGTTAAAATTTATTCTACTCAAAACTCTTATTTAAAAGGCAGACCACTAGTCATAATTTGTCAGAGACCCGTGGAAGTGCGCTGGGCCCAAAACACTCAGTGGATCTCTGATTATGGAGTGGGTTGCTATAAATTAAACAAAACGTGGGTAATACTAATTTATTTATCTGAGCTTTTATTACAAAACATATTTAAAGCACTAGAGCTTTCAATAAGATACTTTAATTGTTATAATGTTGCTTCCCAGGGTGAAGTTCCTTTGGTTTATTTCTAGGCCTTTATATAATTTATGTTTTGAAATTATTATTTACAGATGCACAGCAGGTTAAATAAGGTTTTGTAGCAGCTTAAAATCGCTAAGTACAAGTCGTTGTCCAGCAGTTCAAATTTGGTGGCTAATGCAAGATATAGTGTAGAAATGGTTGGGAATTGATTAATATAAAGTATAACCTCCTAAACACGTCCTAGCCTCCAACCATTTGTTTCCTCCTAATTTAAGCCACAAAGTAAATTAATTATCTGCGTTGGACTTGGATTGCTGCTACCAACTGTGCTTTTTTTTTTGTCAAAACAAACCAAATTAGTAATCACTCTCTACCTCAATATAATAATACCTAGAATTTAGAAACTTTACCAAATTGTAAGCTCTCACAAAAGTTATTCAATACAAATCAGTTACTCAAAAATGCAGCTCAGTAATATAATAGCAGACAAGAATTTGTGTTGATACTTTAACTTGGATTAACGTTAATAAAATCTTATAAAACAATTATAAAATATTTAACAGTGATAAATTCTCTTTCTTAAAATTTAATAAGGACAATTATAATAACGATTGCAGTACATTCTTAAAATAAGAAATACAAAATGTGACCAATCTTAAAGATACAAATATAATTAACTACTCACATGAACATTGGTTACCTTGATATAAATCAAAACTTGATTAACACACTATCAAATACACTAGATTATTTACTTAAATAGCGCTTTCCCTTTTAATACTTAATTTTAATTTAATGTCCCCAAAACTATATAGTACTCAAATTTGTCTAAACTTGCTCATTTTACTTCAATTGAATTTAAACGTGATTTGGAAATTTAATTTAATCGAACTTGTTTTCTTACGTTTTTTTTTGCTACTTCCGGATATAATTAGCGAAATAGAGTACGTTGGGGTGCACCCCGTAAACAATTTGACGAATTTAGGAAAAGCTTAAAACACACGGGAAAAGATAATTTAGAAAAGATTGCCGAATAGCTGTGTAGAAAATGTGAATGAGAATGAGAGCGATTGGCGTCTCACGCGCAGTTTTGTTGCCGACCTCTGTCACGTGATTCCGTTTCTCGTTCCTTGTTTCTAATCTACAAATATCGAGTGAAAACTGCTTTTAACTGGTTTTAAATCTTGACTCTACTTGTTGTTGGTTTAAAAGATCGAGCACGTCTCGATTTGACTATAACAATTTATATTGTCACAGTAGTTGAAAACTGTAAGCCTAAACTACAAATTCAGCTGGCATATTTCAAAACTTTTGAAAATACTGTAGTCATTGATATTAAATTTATTTGTCAACCGTCAGATATGGACAGTAGTTGTGAATAACAAATACTCCATTGAAGTTTACAAGCATGGAACGAATAAGCTTTAGAGGGTTCACTTATTACATTTTGTCTAAGAGGAATTCACGTTCAGCTGAAGGGTCTTAGTGGGTATAGGATTAGCTCGTGCCGGCCTAGGCCGCATCAGCAGTTGAGTAGGTCAGTGCTGGAGTTTGGGTTGTCAGTCATGGCTGCATGAGTTGTTAAATGTTGACGCCTTACATAGTGCAGTGACCTCAATTTATTTTAGTTGTCATTCCATATGCTGTGTTATTCTGGTAATCACTGTGAGTCTAGGGATCACTTTAAACAAAACCCAGCAAAGTTGTGTCTTTAAAAGAGACTATCATAAGCATTAGGTCTAGAATAAATATACCAAATGCTATAGAAAGTTGTGTCTAAAAGATATTATCATAAGTATTAGGTCTAGAATAAATATACCTAATGCTATAGAAGGTTATGCCTTTAAAAGAGACTATCATAAGCATTAGGTCTAGAAAAAATATACCTAATGATATAGTCAATAGTCATTCTTATCTGAAAACTTAGCCTTGGGCATAAAGTTATTTGACAACAGGCACAGTAAACTCACTTAGTTCACCAACCACTTAACCTCCAGCCTCCAAACTGTAGGTTGTGTCGCTATTTCAGTCGTTTGTGTAGTCATTGCCATCAACAGCTTTTCATTATGCAATTAAATGGACTTTTTGTATTTTCAAACGTAGAAATCAAAAGGCCCTCATGAACAACCACAACTAAAAATCAGAGTAAGCACCTGTTGTACCGTACTGTCATCAGTGATACCTCTTCAGAAGTCATAAGTCATCTTTATTGTCACATAACATTTTACAATTTCTGGCTATGCCAGACAAAACAGGTGACATTGTCATGATACAAGGGGCACGTAAGATTACTCTTTATTCCCCACCACCCCATTAAAGTTTTTTTTTTCATTTCAAGCCCTAGGTGCACTAGCAGACTTCTCCGTACAGGAGAGGTTAGTTCATGTGTTATTACGTTATTGAAGTGACAAGACCGATGACGGAGGCTGACCCGAACACTTTCATTTATCTAATATTTTTATCATCAAACTAATATTATAAAGCTGATGAAGTTTGTGATTTGTTTGTATGTCAATGGCTCGATCACGCTCCAGTACTGAGCCGATTGAGGTGATATTTGGTAGGAAGATATCTAATATCCTAAAGTAACGTATAGGCCTATTCACGTTTTAAAATTCCTTTAGAGCTCTGCCCCAGTGACAACCAAACTTCCCATGTTACTAACATTTCCTGGATCAGATAATAATTAAAACAGATGTTCCGTATTTGAGATTTACAACAAGCTTTTGAATTTATTTGTTTGTTTATTAAATTTTGGTTTACTATTTTGTTGCACGTTTCACCATGGCTGTATTGTAATAATGCCGGGGAAACGTGAATCAAATTTCTCTCAAAGTTAGGGAAAAGCCTGATTTAATAAAGTGGCTAGGTCAGGCAACTTCAGCACAAATGGAAATTAGAAGGCTTCAACAAGCTCTACGGCAGGCAGCACACAGAGAAGAATAAACTCCAGCAGAACAGCAACTTCGACATGAGGAGCAAGCTCAGCAGCAGGCAAATTTGAGAGCAACTGAAATGGTAGAGGAAGTGATCTACAGAAACTGCTGAGGAAGCTGAAGCTCGCAGACAAGCTGTTGATGGAAGGGCTGCCCATTAAAGGCAAACGTTCACCAGAAATACCCGGGGCGTCTTTGAAAATATTGCCTCGGTATTCGATTTGATATTGAAGCAGTCGAAGCTGCGACGGGTAACAGCTAGTAATAACATAAACATTTAGAGGTACAATGATATAGTACGTGATACACACACTTTACAACTGTATTGCTTATGTTGGTATCTCTGAAGGAAAGGCACAATAACCTACAAATAGTATGAAAATGTCCAGGTCAAGCCTGATATACAGCTTAGCGATCGTGTGATCATCCCGTTGCCAGTTGCCAACTGACCTAACATGCATTTCTGCAACAGAATTATGGCTATTCCTCCACTTTAACCCATTCAGTGATCAAATGGACGTTGCTTTCCCCCCTCAAACTTGTTAAAACTCTCATAACTAATTAATTAAAAAATAAAATATCTCCCTTCTTACATAATCAGGATGAGGTCTTTTTACAGCGTTTGACCTCTGCCTTCCTAATTCCAAATTCAAGAAGGGCAAATTTAATTGCTAAGGGGAGAGGAGAAACGAGGAGTGAGGATTGACCATGCAGGTTTTACGGAATGAGAATTGATGGGATTGAAAGTGAATTATTCTGAAAACTTATATAAAAAAAAATAATTATAAAAAAGGGAAACCACCTAAACAACTTGCCAAGACTAACAACTTGATACTTTTACACCACTAAGAATAATGCTTAGGAAAAGTAGGTACCTATGTCGGTTTAACATAAGACTCTTCCTTTGAGCCAGTTAACCCATTGTATAAACACAATACAACACACACATTGAACGGTTCCGTGATGGCCGTTTTGGCCCAAAATCTTTATCATGGAGTGGTTCCGTGATGATGAAATATACAATATGTTTTTTTAACAAATTTTTAATTGTTTAAATTTTTTTATTTGTTTGTTGTCATTGTTTTAACTTTAAGCTTATATCCATGAATGTCTTTTTTAGGTAAAATATTGCATTGTGGTCCAATTTTGGCAAACGGGTAAAAATATAAATTAATCAAGAAAAAAAGTGGTTTTGCAAAAAAAATCATAACAAATTTGTTTTTTTAGTGAAAGCATTGACTATAGTCAATGGTGAAAGTAAAAATCTAAAAGGTTTTATGTAAAGAAATAGTTTTTGCACTTTACTAGACAACTGATTAGACATTTATTTTATTTTTACTATATTCTTTTTTCAAAAAAAATTTAAAATTTTATTTTGATTTTTATAACAAAATATTTTAAATATGATTTTTTATTTTTTGTTTTCTATTAGTATACTAAAAAGAAAATTTATACAACTTCAAGAAAAACACTATGTTTGCCCAATTAGCAGCAAAAGTAAATTTTTTACAGTTTATTTACTAAAACACTGCAAAATATTGAAATTTAATTGAAGTTCTGGGGCCATGCAGTCATTAAAAAACTAAGTATCTAATGGATTAATTAACCAACAAATAGCTATTGATAATATCTAAATTGAACATTTTAATATAACACTGGTAGGTTAATTTAAATACATTGCAACTAGACTGATGTTAACAGCAATTTATATTGAATATGATGTAGGCTAATTGGTTTGTTATCATATTTCACAATTTCAACAGACCACTCGGCCTCTGTCTTTGTTAAATTCAAGCAGCGGAATCAAATTCTTATTATACAAGGTTTATCTAAAAAATCAATTCCAAAAATAAGTAAATAAGCTAAAGAACTTACCTAAGACTTGGTTAAATATTTTATCAAAATTCACTTCGTTTTTCTTTTCAAGGTACTTGTGCATCACACTCCGAACACTGAAAAAATTAAATAAAGTTAAATAGACCAGTCAACAGACAAACTGTAAATATTTGTTCAGGACTATATAAGTCACTAAAATTAATTATTAAGTGGCAATTTGTGGTCAAAGTTGAACAATGTCAACAGGGTTACTCTTACCCCGCTTCACCTTATTCTTTTTTTTGTTAATAAAAATCATTTAAATAAAACATGTGACAGAATTTTTTCAACACACGTGGGCCTATATCATTTTATTTATTGACAGTTAATAAAACAAATTTTTTATTGGAAAGCTTGTTTAGTCCGTTATGTACCACAATAGTGGCTATAAAATGTAAAATTAATTATTATAATAATCAGGCCCCGATTTAGGGTAAGCTGCACCCTGGGCAAAAACTTTTGTAGCCGCCCTCCTCCCACAAAAAATGACTGAAATATTTGTGATTCCTTAATAGTATTGTTGGGTTACCCCAATAATGGTGGGCTGATAACGTATCAGGTATTAACCTGGAATGTTCTGTGTACTGTTGATAAAAAAAATTAGTAGGCCTATATTCTTTTAGCGAATTTCCCCTATAGGGAAGAAGCTATTACCGTAAAAACACCATTCGTTCAAATTTTTATATTTTTATACATATATAAAAATTTGAACCAATGGTGTTTTTGGCATCTGGGGACCTCAAAATGAAAAGTTATCATGGTCTCGGGCTTAAGTCTTACCATGAGACCTACGGTAATAGCTTCTTCCCTATAGGGGAAATTCGCTAAAAGAATATAGGCCTACTATATATATAGGCCTAATATATATATATATGTGTCCGTAAGCACGATAACTCTCGTAAAAAAGGTCCGATCTTTATGAAATTTAGTACAAATGTGTAAAGTACTATTTATTTGAACGAGTTCGAAAACCAGATGAATCACACCATCCAAAGGGGGGTTTTTGGGGAGTTTTGTACCCCCAAAAATGTGTTTTTTGGGGTTTTCACATGCAATTTTAATTTATACCATTGAATTCAGCTTAAAAAACAAACAATTTGGTATTTTGATCATTGCTCTACGTTAATTTGTTACCGAGATATTGAAAGTGCTAAACACAGTACGTTGTCTAATGTTATTCTTATGGAGAAAAAGAAAAATTGTATATCTCGCTTATTTATGAACATAAACTGGTGAAATTTGGTATATGGCTTGATCTGGTTGTGGCTTATTTTTGTTTGCACAAAAAACAATTTTTCGCCTATGGTTCCTGTAGCAGGAAACCTAGGTACTTGGTCCCCATATTATTCGTATGGAAAATACTTAAAATGTTATATATCGCTTATTTATGAATGTATATGGATGAAACTTGTTATGTGACTTCACTAAGATGAGTTCTATTGATATTTGCATGAAAACCCATTATTTTGTGTGCCTTGTTGCAGCAAACCTGCGTACTCATCCTCAATGTTATTCTTATGGAGAATAATTAATATTTTAAATATCGCTTGTTTGTGAATACATTTCTTATGAATCCTGTTAAGTGTTTTAATGAGTTATGTTATACATTCATTGGAAATTCGCTGAGTATGCAGGTTTGCTGCGACGGGGGTATTTTTAAATACGATTAATTGTTTATAACTACGTATTTAGTGCAAACTGCAAACATACATGATACATGAACATAATTAAAGGTACCAGTTTCCGCATTCCTAATTTTTTTAAGTGTAAAAACAATATGTTTTTAATAAATGTTTTCATCCTCTCCTCATCCCCTCCCTCTGTCCCTCTCCCGCTCGGCGCTCATATAACGATGGTAGTGGCAGACGCAGACAGACGCTTCAAGCTTCACTCAGTGAACCACAGACGTGGACGTGGCTGTGGGTGGTCTGTCATGCACTGCCTGCGCTCCACCATAATATGCTGAATGCTGCGCTACAGCAGTAGACAGTTGCTTGTAACTAGATCTCTTACGAGGCCTACGCAAGTTAACAAGTTTGTTGTGTCGTTCCCGTTTTTTTACCAATATCCTGGAAATAATAACAAAATCTCCAAAAATTTCCGCCCCCCAGAAATTGCCGCCCTGGGCAATTGCTCAGTCTGCCCATTGATAAATCGGGGCCTGATAATAATGCACATTTAACATTGGTGTTTGATTAAAAAGCATACAATATTCCTGGTGCAATAATATGCACTTAACATTGGTGTTTGTTTAACAAGCATACAATATTCCTGGTGCAATAATACACACTTAACATTGGTGTTTGTTTAACAAGCATACAATATTCCTGGTGCAATAATACACACTTAACATTGGTGTTTGTTTAACAAGCATACAATATTCCTGGTGCAATAATACACACTTAACATTGGTGTTTGTTTAACAAGCATACAATATTCCTGGTGCCAGGGGCAGGATCATTAGTATCAATCTGAGCCTTCAATGGGGCTAACTCCAGTTAACTAATGACGTTTGCTCCATGCTAAATTATCTCTTAATAGTGTTATAAACGTTATATTAAAGTCATAATTTTCTTGTCAAGCACACATATTTAACCGACAATACAAATAAGGTAATTGTATTCCAACCCAAATTATGAATTGGATGGATAAAAATCGGCGAGGTCCCATAGCTTAGGCTATATATTTAGTGTATCGGATTGTTAAACCTTTGCTACAACTAAGAAATTGAAATTGTCCCATAACGTAAGATAATGTATACTGAGTACTTCGTGGGATGATTTAGTTCACAGTCAATTACACCTTGCAAAATATCTACAGTTTGCCCCCTGTTAATTTACAATCATATACCGTAGTAAATATAGTTTTGTCCCATAGTATTCCTAAAATCAGGTTGTCGCAAAGGGTAATGTTATATTGTACAAATTTAACGTGTGCCTCATGGTTAAACTCCACATTTGAACTCCAGAAACTAAAAGTTTGAATCATTCCATGTTATATCTAATTGAATCATCCCATATGTTATATCTAATTGAACTACACAAACAGCTACTCCATAAAAGAGTCGTTCTCAAACTGATTCCCGCTCCCTCAACTCAATCGCTGCCCTCCCCCCTCCTCCCCCCATGAGGGATATTTAATATTAATAGTAGTGCAGTACCGGTATTGCCAATGCACCTGCAGATTTGCTAATTCAAAATCAGTTAGAATCGGCAAATCTGATAAAGGCTCTGTACATCTTCTCGTCTTTGTATACACAGGCACCACTGAAGGTGAAACAGATAGGTAATTATTTTTACTATTTATTTTTCTCTATTGCTGTAATTTGATCTTGCAATTCCCAAAACATGGGTGGATAATAATAGGTAGGTAAGTAATAATAGATTTGAAGGTACAGTGGGCAGCTTGCCATAGTCAAGCCACTGTACAAGAAAGAAAGTAAACTCTTACCCCAGAACTATCGTCCAATCTCGCTCCTACCAATGGTCAGTAAGATTTTATAAAAAGCAGTTTGTAACAGACTGATGCAGTATTTAAATGATCCCAATCTCCTTTTTTCAAAGCAGTTTGGCTATCGTAAAAATAAAGCCACCAAGCTAGCCCTCATCGGCTTCGTTAGTAAATGCATCGATGCCTTGGGGGGGGCCAGGGTTCTATCCTAGGCCCTGTACTTTTCATCATTTACATTAACGACATTTCTGATTTTTCCCTCAAGAGTTTTTAACTATATTCGCAGATAACACCTCCTTGTTCACCAAAAATAACAACATTCCACAGTTAGAAATTGAGAAGTTCGGTCAGCTCGGTGCTCTATCTCAATATTTTTCAAAGATAAAATCGAACATCAATCCAAAGAAAACAAACTTCATGTTTGTTCCCACCTGTCAAAAGAAAAAGAGAACTCGGGAGGGCTGGCTTGCAACCCCCACTGCTCAATGATGAGATCCTTGAAAGGTCCCCTTTTGTCGACTACTTGGGAGTGAGATTGGACAATGGTCTCGGTGGTCTAAGTATATAGATAAACTGGACTCTGTTCTAACCTCAAATGGTTTTATAATTACAAGTCTTGCTGTTTTAACAATATTTCTCTGTGTAAGTTAGTTTACTTTGGGCTCATAGAAAGCTATTTAAGATATTCAGTGGTGTGGTTTGCAGCAACAAGAAAGATAAGTTTGTTATTAATATAACTTAACCAGGTGAAGCTATATACCAAGTTTTATTAATTTGCGTTCATAATTAAGAGAGATATAAAACTTCACTTGTGTCTCCATAAGAATAACATTAGGGCTGAGTTTGCAGGTTTGCTGCTACGGGGACAATCAAGAAAAAATAATTTTCTTGTGCAAATATCAATAAACCAGCACTAGGTGAAGCCACATGCCAAGTTTCATCAATATATATTCATAAATAATAGAGATATCAAATTATAATTTTTCTCCATAAGGAAAACATTGGATAGCGAAGGCCTAAGTTACTGTGTTTAGCACTTTGAATATCCCTGCAAGGGAAGAATCACAATTTAAACTTAGTGATGTGGGCCGGGTAAATACCCAGCGGGTAGGTAAATAAAAAATGGGTATTTACCCGGGTACTTATCCCAAGCCCCGGGTAAATACCCAAAACATGAGTATTTATGATTTGTATAACATTTAGAAGGTTTTTATTAGGTTCATTGAAATTCCCATGCTGTAAGGATTATAAAATTATCATAAAAACTGTTTTGAAGAGTATAACATGGTTACCACAAGCATTTAACCTCTGAACAAGATCAAGATGAATACCCAGGACAGTATTTACTACTTTGATGGTCTTTTGGAGTCAGAGGCGGATCCAAGAGGGGGGCGGTAGGGGCGGTAAGAATGTTTGTGTTTTATTTTATTTTTCAGGCATACGATCAAAGTTTGAATAAATCCGAATGAAAATGTAAGCAGCAAGAGCCTCCCGAAAACCCCGTTTTTCGGTTCCGAGAATCAAATTTTGCTGCTCCCGTTACAAGGTTACATTAAAATTCAAACTAACGAACCTAAACGTCGATAAATGAAATAAAATTCACACAGTTAGACAGGTGAAATTTTAAACTTCCATGTTAGTATATAACACATTATTACTTAGATCCATGTAAACCTAAAAGCGTCTTAGAATACACGCAAAGGAGGTAAATTTTAGCAGCAAAGGTTGCTACAATTGTACTCGGTGATTATTTTTTACTGGATTTCGCCCGCCTAATGTCGTTTGCTATCAGCGGTGTTTAAAACCGCGTAATCCGTTGCTAGCCAATAAATATCCACAGACAGCTAGAAGCAAAAAGTGCCTCGAATTATATGTAATGAAATAATAGGAAACAAAGATTAAATTACGTGCAAACAGAAGCTCATATATACGCCAAGTATTTTATTTTGTAAAAATGTGGTACGACATTTTCATGTTTCAAGTGGTTGACCTTGGCTGTCAGCCTCATTCCTAATTGTATCGTGGTGTAGTATAGTTCAGTGATTGCAGATTTCAAATACGTTTTGTAAATAGTTTTTCGCGTGGGTAAATACAAAAATGAATTGTTTATTCAGGCATCTTTCTTGTTCTTAGACGCCTGCAAATGACGTAGAAAAAAGTGTATGTCTAAATATTTTATTTTTATTTACGGTCGGGCGCAGTGGAACTAAAGTTAATTTTTGTTTAGCTTGTTTATAAAATTAACATTGCTTTTTTCTTGAGTACAAGGTTATTGATATATTATGTTAACTTACTTTCATTCGTTGTATAATTTCATAAAGTTAAAAACAATAATGGGGGTGCCAGGGACCATCCACAGGGAAGGGGGAGGGGTAACTTTCGGTGACCGCCCCCCCAAACATGACCTCTGGATCCGCCCCTGTTAGGAGTGTTCAATAAATTTAAATTTTGGAAGGAAAAATTGAAACTCAATTAAATCGTTATTTTGTTCAGTATTTGGCAAACTATTAAAATTACATATATATTTATAAATTGTTATAGAGTGCTTTGTATTTTTAACCAGTTCCTTCATAGTTTGGCGGTGGTGCGATTTGTACGCTTGAGAGGTCTTTTTATAAAAAGTACCCTGTTATTATTTATTTATTAGTAAAATATTTAATAGATGTAATCAGTAAAATATTTAATAGATGTAATCAGTAAAATATCCTCAAATGTTATACACTGATAATAACAAGGGTAGTAAGGGTAAATGTGAATTACATTGGCATTTTTATATAAAATATCATAAATAGATACCCAAAATACCCGGGTATTTATGAATTTTGGGTATTTACCCCGAGTTTTAAATACCCGGGTATTTTACGTCACTATTTAAACTCCAAAATTATTGTTTTGTGGAGCTGAACTGTTTGGTTAAAACTAACGTGAATTTTCAGTAAAATTATCCCTCAAGTAAATCTAATAACCTTTTTTCCATAACTTTCCCATAACATGGCAAATTTTATGATTTTTTTGGATTTTCTCCGCAACCCCTTAACCTAGGTTAATTATTCAAAATATTGTATTATTTGTTTTTAAGCTCTATAAAATGGTAAAAACCAAAATTGAGTGTTTTAAAAAATACAGGATTAAAATGCAAAAAAAATTTTGAAAAATTATAAACCCCCCAAAAAAAACTCTTCCCATGGTCCGATCTTCCTGGTTTTCGAACTTCAAGTAGGTAGTCATGAATGTTGCTTTACACTTTAGAGCCTAATTTAATCAAAATCGGATTTTTTCAAAATTTATTGTGTTAACGGACACATATATGTATTTAAATGAATAGGCCTAGGCTTTTTGGCATCCGGGGACCTCAAAAAAAAAATTAACATGGGCTCGGGCTTAAATAATACCATGCCACCTACGGTAATAGCTTCTTCCCTATAGGGGAAATTCGCTAAAAACACCAGCAACATAACAACTGTCGGCCGAGTTACTTTGCACCGAGAAACCCAAGCATAAATCATTTAGAAGTTACACAGCTGCAATCTGCAAGTAGGCAAACGGCACGGCACGGTGACGGTATTCACTGTATTAACAACGACTTTTTAACAACTTGTTAAATAATTCCGTTTGTACATTTTCCTATCTCAACACAACTGTAATATTTTCTGATAGACTAAGTCAATTTTTTATTATTTTTCAAGTTCGACATTATTTTTGGCGAATTTCCCCTATAGGGAAGAAGCTATTACTGTAGGTGGCATGGTAAGACTTATGCCCGAGACCATGATAACTTTTTGTTTTGAGGTCCCCAGATGCCAAAAACACTATTCTTTAAAATTTATATATATGTGTCCGTTACCGCAATAACTTTTGAAAGTTATGCCCGATTTTGATGAAATTTGGCACTAATGTGTAGAGTATCATTTATGACTTTAAGTTCGAAAACCAGATCGATCGTTCTATGGGAAGGGGATTTTATGGGTGTTTTAAGTTCCCCTAAAATAAAAAACACTCAGTTTTGGTTTATAGCCATTTTATAGAGCTTAAAAAACAAATAATATGGTATTTTGTATCATTAACCTAGGATAATTGGTTGTAGAGAAAAGTTAGTAAAAAAAAAATTGGTTGTAGAGAAAAGTTAGTAAAAAAAGTGTCCATAAAATTTCCCATGTTAATCTTATAGGAAAAAGGTTTTTGGATTTTCCTCATATAATTTTACTAAAAACTTCACATTTCTTTTTACCAATCAGTTTAGCTCTCTACAAAACAATCATTGTGGTATTTTGTTGTTCTACGTCCAACCGTAGCAGAGATATTCAAAGTGCTAATCACAGTACGCGGTCCAATGTTATCCTTATGGAGGATAAAAATACAATTTGATATCTTGATTATTTATGAATGTATATTGATGAAACTTGGTATTTGGCTTCAACTAGTTGTAGTATATTGAGAGGCTATTTGCAGAAAGAGTGTTTTTTGTTGACTTACCCCGTAGCAGCAAACCTGCATACTCGGCCCCCATCTTATTCATATGGTGGAGAATAAGTAAAGTTTTATACCTCCCTTAGTTATGTAGGCCTACCTAAATTAATAAAATTTGGTACGTAGCTTTCACATGGTCGAGTTTTATTGATATTGCAAAAATACACATTTCTTATATTTCTTGTTGCAGCAAACCTGCGTACTCAGCCCTAATGTTATTCTTATGGAGAATAAGTTTAATTTATGAATGTATTTTTGTGAAACTTGGTAAGTGGCTCTATGTAGTAGCGAGGCACATATGCATTGGAAATTTGCTGAATACTCTACGCAGGTTGGCTACGACGGGGGTATTAAGGTTTGTGATACCGGTATCAAAGTTCACGGCTTATTTATTCATGGTTTCATGGGTGGGTGGGGATCCTGCCTAAAAAGCAAGTCTTCATCTTCAAAATGGTGAATGGAGAAGAATTTTATATTAAGAACCGGAAAAGTAAGGATATGGCATTGCACAAAGCAAATTTTGGTGGCCCCTCCTCATTAACACAGCTGTTTCGCAATAAAATTTATCTTTGTATTATTCTTATGGGCAAAATACTAACATGAAGAGCGGCATAGGTTAGGCCTTCAACAGAACAAATAAAAGTAGGCTATCGAAAATCGAAAACCATTTCAAACAAAATAGGGATTGAGACATTTGTTTTTACTTTGATCATCGAAATGTGTATACAATGTTGCCATATCACATTCACATCATTGTATCGCAACTGCATTGGAAATCAGGAGGATAGGATTGGAAGGTAAGGAGATGAAATATCTTGTTCAAAGAATTAAGTAACTTAGGCCAATAATTCACTCAGTATTACAATAACTTACAAGGGGCAACACTTTCATAACATAATTTCATTCAGTTCTTTAATATCGTTCCGCTTATGAAAGTGTTGCCCCTTGTAAGTTAAGTATTGTAATACTGAGTGAATTATTGGCCTAAGTTACTTAATTCTTTGAACAAGATATTTCATCTCCTTACCTTCTTGAGATTTTTTAAAACAATACGATATGCTTGAGCTGATCCTAATTGATTTCTAATGCAGTTGCGATACAATGATGTGAATGTGATACGGCGACATTGTATACACATTTCGATGATCAAAGTAAAAACAAATGTCTCAATCCCTATTTTGTTTGAAATGGTTTTCGATTTTCGATAGCCTACTTTTATTTGTTCTGTTGAAGGCCTAACCTATGCCGCTCTTCATGTTAGTATTTTGCCCATAAGAATAATACAAAGATAAATTTTAAATAAATTTTATTGCGAAACAGCTGTGTTAATGAGGAGGGGCCACCAAAATTTGCCCCACCAAAATTTGCTTTGTGCAATGCCATATCCTTACTTTTCCGGTTCTTAATACAATCAATACAGTACGATAAGGTCAGTAGGCTATTTTATGTTGCAAAATATTTTATCGTCTATTTTATCGTTTTTTATGTTGGTTATTACGTCTTGTTTTTTTAAATTAAACTTAGAATACACGATAAATACCCTAGGCCAACATAATAACCACACGACCTTTGAGACCAAACATAATAACTGAAACCTATACGGGGAAACCATAACCAAATAACCTAAATAAACGTTATATAACGAATTAAAAGGTTTTTATGTGGTTCCGCTCATGAAAGGCTTGAAAATAGGCTTGAGGTGGCTGCGGATGACAAAAATACACCAACAAATGAATAACAGGCTTTTCTACTGTAAAACCCCCATAAGGCAATGTACCGTGTTTAGTCGATATAGGCCTACATTTTCTTTAATAAATCTGTAAATATTTGTGCTAGAATAATGAGAGCTTAAAACTTTCCCCTCACCAATCTCCATCTTTTAAAATGTTTACATTTTACATTAGGGGCTTTTCTGACCTTTTTTGGGCCCAAAAACACAAAATTTGAAAGATTCATCCCCAAAAAAGGGGGTTAGAAAGAGTTTGCCGATGTTTTGCCCAATGAACTTGTCAACTGATTTAGAAAGAAATTACCCTACCACATTTGAAGTAAATCGGACAAAAAATGTGACCGCTAGAGTGCAAACACATAATATAAGGTTTATAAAACACAAATTTCCTTTGATCTCTCCGACTCGGGTCGGGAAAGCTGCAACCTGTTGTAAAACACGCTTGTTGTACAACTTTGTTCAATATTTTTCATTGCATTCTTAAACATGTTCAAACCAATTACTATAATTGGTTGTACAATACAAGTTTATAAAACTAGTTGTATAGTGTAAACGCGGCTTAAGTATGAGACCTGCACTAACTTACTCTTTATATGCGAAGAATAAAATTAATTCTTGGGAAAACCTGCCCACTTCAGTCCTTATGCAACACATTAGGGTACTTTCATAAACGGAACGATATAAAGATCCGAATGAAATTGTTCAATAGGCCTACCTACGGTATATCGATTTGGTCGATATGTTTATCGATTACAAAATAGGCCCTATTGTATAGCCTAGTCTAGTTATGTTTTTCAATTAGACCTAAAATAAACAAACATGACATAATTTTGTTCCTGGCAATACATGTTTAACCCTAGGAGTGGCCAATAGCCGAGATTCGGCCCTATTTTATGCAGCCTACTGTGGCAGGGGCCGAGAATCGGCATTCGGGACCGAAAATTTTGCAGTATAAAAAAACCACTAACAATCAACTCAAAAGTGAACAATATATATATCATTCGAAAGATAATATTCTGAACTTTCATTTTATTACATAAAGAAACCCTGTAGCAGCTATACAACAATGTAACGACGATTAGAAATCAAATGAATTTTTGGTGCGATGCGATTCTAGCAGCCGATGCTAAGAAAATGTCAAAACACTACTTTTTTGAAATTACCCAGCTCGGGTAATTTTTGTCGTGGGAAGTTTCGGTTGGTACCAATGCACTGCTAAAGAGATGAGCTTTATTTTGGTATTGATATTTGAACGAAATATTGATTAGACAGATCATATGATTTTTTTGAAAACAGGTGTTTTCTGTTTTTTTGTACAATGGCAGATGGCCGAAAAAAGGCCATCAGGAAAATCGGATTTATATCTAGTGTAAGTTATAGTTACTAGTCAAATAATATTTTATTTTGAAGAGGAAGAAATGTAGAGTAATTTAGTTTTGCCGTTGGCAGCACTGTTTTATTCTGAAAATCATTACCAAGGAATTGCTTCATTACGTCACATTTTTGCCTAATCGACAACTGCGCAGCTGTTTGCTGTTTACGAAGTCTCAGCCAGTTTGTTTGGCTCGCTTCAAACTGTATTGTATTTGGTATCACTGTAAACAGCAGATTTCAGGCTTTCTTCTTATATCTGTCTCAATGTGTTGTGTTTTTGTTTTTGTTGACAATATGACATGACATTTGAAATATGCAATGTCGAAGTCCCAGTCCAAAATGGCGCGCTATGTTTGACCGCTGTCAGTTGTGTAAGATTGTTTTAATTATTTATTTAGCCGAATTTATGCAAAAATGGATTGTACTGACATTCGGGGTGCTCTTGAAGAAAGTATTAGTGACGTTGATGACGATTTAGAGGGTAATATAGGCAGTGATATTGAGATGAACGACTTTCCTGATGATGTGTCGTAGGCCTAGGCTAATTGGATTATTTATCTGGTAGTGGTGAGTTATATATTTATATGTATACTCCTATGTATTCTATGTATAACATGTTATATATTTCTATGTAGGGAATTGAATGTACTACAACATGATTATATTGGTTTGGGGGCAAAACATTAGACAAAAAAGTTATATACTAAATACTGTGAAATCTTTTTTTTCCAAATACACAAAAATAGCAAAACATTCTTTTATTTACATTTATTTATAAGTGATAACAATTGTTACCATCAACTTTATGACTTTTTTTGGATTCCTTACTTCATTAGCTTTACAAATATGTGTATATCATTATTAATATATACATATATTACATGACTTATTTACAACACAACCAAACACCGTACAGTTTATATATATTTCGGGTTTCCGTTTATTATTATATTACACCCCTAAAACTTACAAAACAAATTATTTCTATACCATGTTATATATTTCTAAGTAGGGAATTAGATTGTTTACAAAATGTATAATGAATTTTCCATAAAAATCTATAGAAAAAATTTTACCGAGGCTACTTTTGAAATTTCAAAAATAAAATTCTAATTGTTTTTCTCCTTTTCACTTTTACCGAAAATATTACCTTTCAAGATCCTCATTATTTTAGTATTTCTAGATTCCCCTGTTCTTCCTGATCAAAATGAATATAAGGTAGGCTAGGTTTACTTCTACGGTTGAATTTATACGAATTAAAAAAAGTCTGCAAAATCGACAAATATAGCCTGCCATTCCACACTTCAGCATTGGGCCACTCCTAGGGTTAAATAATAGTGGGGGTTCAACGTTTGTTGCCAGAAAAAACTTCAAGACACCTAAACCGAAACATAACATAGGACTAGGCCTAACCGAAATCTAAATAACTGAAATCATAACCGGATGACTTAAACAATCGATATACCGTATCAAACAATTTCATTTGGTTTTTCATACCCTATCGTTCCGCTTATGAAACGCACACACTGAAGACCATAGCCTAGATAGGCCTAATATAAGAAAGAAATTACATATTGTTCAAAAACCGAACTCTTCATACTATGACATATCAAGAGTGGACTGTGGGAAGGACAAAATGTAAGTTTTCAAGGAATTCAATCTTATAAACCTACCTAGGATCTGGGAGTACGATCTTCTTACTGGCTCTTGCTGCTGGAGTGCATTTTGATTTCTCCATTGCCATTAAATAGCTGACATCAGCTAAAACGGCTTCTAAATCTGCCATTGTTATCCTTTAATTCCTAACAACCCCACAAAAATTATAAACAGGCCCTTGGCCTAATCACACAAACACTACCACTCAGAAAACTTCATGTTCCGGGAATTCTGTCACTACACAAAAAACACAAAACATTTCCCTATCCACACCATGATTTCACATATTCCACATTCACTTTCGATCTCATTGCTAATTAACTACTGTAATATTTTTGTAAAGAATCACTAAACACAGAACAAAACGAAATAAAACACACGAAATATGCACGACAGAACACAGACGAGAGATAGATCCTGGGACCTGGATCACTGATCTAGTGATCTAGGCCTAGTTTTGGGGAAGACAGTTGACAGAGACAAAGAAGAAGTGGTATCTGAAATAGCTACTATGGATATGAAAGAACTTCATGTAATATGTTTACAATCGACCAAATTTTCGTACATATACGTTACTATTCTTATATTAGAATAGTTACATTTTGTTTTATTTGTTCTTAGCTAAATAAATAATTGCAGATCTCAATATTCAAGGTAAATAAAAGTAATTAATTGCAGATCTCATCCTTGTAGGATCGTCTTCCTTTATAATGACTATGCCCTGTAAATACGGTACTTATTTACTTGTTGTGGCCTTTTGCAAATTATTTTTATATTAATTTATTTAGATTGAAGTTGGCCGCAGATATTTTCGACGGATAAAAGTCTAACAAGAAGTCTGCTTCCTGTAAGAGTAAACCACGGGACTACGGCATGGGGTGTGTCGCTAGATTCCGTGTGTCGGTCTATTACTTTTTTTATAATGATTGACGATTTATACAGTATTTTAATGTAACGTAAGGTAACGAACACCGGATACTTCCTACCAGGAATAAGGGGAAGGTAGGACTCAGAACTACCTTACCGGGCAGGGCCGGATTCAGGAGCTGAATGTATGATGTCCCTGGGCGCAACCAGCGCTGGTTTACGTGCGGGCCACGTTTAACCGGCCACGTCAGTAAACTGGCAACTTTTTTCCGCTTGTTTGGGCTTTTGTATGAGCTGTTTGTGTGTCGTACGCTATCTCTAGCCTATGCTGAAATCCGCTCCTGTTACCTGGTTTAAGATTTCCCCATAAATACTTGTTTTTGTAGATTCCAATGTATTGTAAACCATTATCATAGAATAAATAACTTACTGAACACAACAGGGACGCATTTAGGATCCGTACAGGCCTCAAAAGGCTCAAGCTGTAAAGCGGACCCACTTTGTGAAGCGGGACTCTGGACGTGCGGCTATGAGGCCTTTTATTAAATCCGGCCCTGCACGATATAAAAATTAAGTCAATAAACATCACATTTTGCAATAGCATATCAAAACTTTTTCCGTTTTTTTCCAAATACCAAACATAATCTAAAAAATACCTCAAACAGCCGCATTGAGATGTCCTAACGCCAACGAAATGTCCTTCTCCAGATGGAGGATTTTACGGAGTGTTTTGGGGGTCTGGTGACCTCAAATCGAAAAGTTATCATGGTCCCGGGCCTAGGTCTTACCATGCTGACTACGGTAATAGCTTCTTCCCTATAGGGGAAATTCGCTAAAATCAGAGTAGGCCCTAACCAAAAATTGTAATGCGACTAAACACTACAAATGATCAACCACAATCAGCAATACGACAAGACTAGATAGCCTACATATAATAATAGTCAACCTACATACCCATAATAATATATCAAGGTTCGTAGAGCTTTCAGACAAGGTGTGCTGAGTCAATCTATTTAAGGTTTTCTACTTTACCGGAAGAGGCCTCGTAAAAACAGCTGGAAGGTCACGTGATCACCAATACAATCTGCAGTGTTGCTGGAAACACGATATTTATCGTACGAGCACCATATTTTCCTCATCAGTGTAATTAGAATTAACATTGTTAACTGCTTAAATTCCATGATAAGCTGTTATTTTATGAAACTAATTTATTGTTTTGATTTATTTTTATTATTAGATTAATGGATTAAGCGTTTAAATTTTCTTTTTGCATGTCCAGTGACAATTTAAAAATTGCTGTACCATTATTATACCCTTAATGTTGGCAACACTTTATGGGATGTTGTTGATTTATGAATCAGCTGGATGACCTCGTAAGACATCTTTGCTGCGAACATTGCTCTTATGTAAATAAGTACACCTGGTCTGAAAGCTCTACGAACCTTGATAATATATGGTGTTTGCGTAAATAATTGTCTTTAACCAGTATAGATATCCTTTGTATCAGCACTTTTATTTCCGGTTTTGTCCAAGGCGATCTCAAGGTCTTCATTAGACAGACATGTTTTCTTAAGTCTGCCTGTAAACAAAGCGTTTAAAAATAAGGAAATGAAATGTTGTCATGTCAACCAGATGTCAGTTGTCAACGTCAGTTCTGAGTTCGAGTCGAGTGAGTTCTAGAGAAGTCGTCTGCACAGTTGCACTACACTAGTTGAAATATAGGAAGATCAAGGCTCGAGCCGAGAAATTTCTAAGAAGGATTAAATTTGCAGCGAAGCGTTGTCACAGATTTATTAAGTTAAAACACAGACACATTCAATATAATATGGATGATCCTAATTACCATGAAGAGTCATTTCAACCAACTCCACCTTCTTTTTTGGTTAACTTGTTGGATCAAGGTTAGTATATACTACAAACTCAATAATGAACTTACTGAATGTTTCACCCTATTATTATTATCTATTAATTGGTCATGATTATCATAGAGCTTTCATATGGCAACCTACTTAGGGCTATAGACAAAAGTAAGGAGTAACTTATGGTAATTTTTGCTAGGTAGTTTTCACTGGATAAGACCTCTTGTTGCTAGTGTTGCCAACCTTTCGTTTGGCCAAAACCAGACACGAGCCCCACTAGAGAATACCCCCTCCCCCCACCACAGTAGAGTGGGGTGTCGGGGGACCCCCCAGAAAATTCTGTAGAATTTTATCCTTAAAATACCCAATTTAAGCCTCTGGCTGCTAACAACACCTTTCTACCCAGAAAATAAAGTCGGCCTATTTTCTGATAGGGGCCTAAGCTGTTTTTTAAATTGGTCATGTGTAATATATTAAAATGTGTATTAAATTAAATTGATAATTTTTAATAAAAATTGTAAACTACTAGTTTTAAAAGCAAGGAGTTCTATTGGTAATACTGGAGACAACACTGATGAACAAAATTGCAAGCCGTTCTTTGTCAAGTTTTGGTAAGGCAAAGAACTGTTTGCTGAAATCGAATGAGACGACTAAGTGAATCAAAAACGTACCTATCCATGATTATAAAAGCAAACTTCTATTTGTTTATTTGCTCATAATTAATCATATTTTAATTTCAAGACAAGATTAGATAAATAATTCAAACGAAAAAATCAATTTGTTCCAACTTGTATTACTTTTATTTCAGTGATTTGCACAAGTAGATTCAGTTATAGGAGTAAAACAACCAATTAGGGTAGTTCAAAGAACGAGAAATTTGCCTCACCAGTATACCAACCTGACAAAATCACCGCTCGCTTTTTCGACAATAATAGTGAAGCAGTGTTACCTCCAGTTATGAAATAAACCTCCTTTTAAAACCATTACCCTTACATTTAAACGTAACGACAGGTGTATAAAATCTATAAATAGTCATTTTTATATTAACCTAAGTAAAACAGAAAAATAAATTATGATTTTAAGCTTTCTTAACTAACGTAAAATATCAGGTAAATAAAAAGAATAAACATTATTGGTGGTTTTATGTTTACACGAAATTACCCTAAATATTAATCTAAACTCCGTCTGAACTGAATCGACTGGATTCTATTAATTTTTAACTGTAACCTATTTCTTATCAACAAAACCAGACATTTTTCGTCCGACGGTTGGACGATCCAACCGGGCACCGTACACATATGAGTTAAACCGAACTGTCCGGACGAAAACCGGACGGTTGGCAACACTACTTGTTGCATAGTTTTTAGCGAATTTCCCCTATAGGGAAGAAGCTATTACCGTAGGTCTCATGGTAAGACTTAAGCCCGAGACCATGATAACTTTTTGTTTTGAGGTCCCCAGATGCCAAAAACACTATTCGTTCAAATTTATATATATATATATCTGTATATACATATATATATATCTATATATATATATATAGGTTATATCTATAGGCCATATATATACCTATATGGTACAGGTTTAGTATAAGGTACCGTTTTAAAATCGAGGTAAATTTGCATTTTTCTTAAAGATTTTTACCTCTAGAATCCAGAAATAACATTTATTTTGCGCGGAAACAATTAATTATAGAAAATATTACTTAAAGTTATTATTTTCGATGCAAGCAGACGCTACTTACAAACCACAGATTAGAACATCTTAAAGGCTACGTACACGTCCGACGTTAGCCGCTACTGTTCACGTCCACATTAATGTTTCTAGTTTCTACAGACTATGAGGAAAACGTCCATAGAGTATAAACATATAAATGAAATGTCATAGATAATAAGTATGTAATAAAAAGTTATGTTTCGTGCTTTATTTACCCCTTACCCATTATAAGTGACTAAGTGTTGAGAGGTGAGTGAGCAAAGTGAACGAGCTCATTCTGAAAGTAAATGAGCGTAGCGAATGAGGTCACCATGGAGGCAAGTGAACGCGGAGCGAATGAGCTCATCCTGTAGGGAGTGAGCTGGGCGAAGAAGCTTGACCCGAAAACGAATGGTTAATAAAAAACGCTACATCTTCGTATGGTACGTGACATTCGAGCGTACACTTAGTACAGGCATGGTTGGTTGGTGGGCTTGCCACGGGTACTTATTAGGTTAACTAGCGTTGGGTTAGGTTAGGTTTGTTAGGTTAAGTGTGGTTTGTTGGGTTTGTTTTGCCATCCAGGTACGGTTGCCGAAGGCCGAAGGCCACCGTACCTGGATGGCAAAACAAACAAAAACAAACCCAACAAACCACACTTAACCTAACAAACCTAACCTAACCCAACGCTAGTTAACCTAATAAGTACCCGTGGCAAGCCCACCAACCAACCATGCCTGTACTAAGTGTACGCTGGTATTATACTCCTTATTAGGTTAGGTTAGGAGGGTTAAGTTTAGTTAGGTTAGGTTTAGTTAGGTTAGGTTAGAGGTTAGGTTAGATGTTAGGTTAGGTTAGGTTTAGTTAGGTTAGGTTAGGTTTAGTTAGGTTAGTTTTAGTTAGGTTAGGTTTAGTTAGGTTAGGTTTAGTTAGGTTAGGTTAGAGGTTAGGCTAGGTTTAGTTTTGTTAGGTTAGGTTTAGTTAGATTAGGTTAGGTTTGGTTAGGTTAGGTTAGATTAGGTTTAGTTAGGTTAGAGGTTAGGTTAGGTTAGGTTTAGTTAGGTTAGGTTTGGTTAGGTAAGTTTACGTTACGTTAGGATAGGTTATGTTTATTTATTTTACCTTAGTATTTTGGAGGGTACAACTTGGCGGCAGCTCTGTAAAAAAAGTGGGGTCGCTCCAAAGCACTATACTTCCTCTTAAACATGCACTCCGCCAAATATTCTCCAAAATGCTCCGATTTCACACCGTACTTCGGGATTCGGTCGCGGATGTCACGCCAACCGCGCTCCACAGTGTTTGTATGCGCCCCGGTTTCTGGATCAACGAAGGTTTTACTGTGGTTCACCGTCAAGTGGTTGAAATTGTACCACGAAAGTCTGTTGTACGACTTCCAACAGTCCGTTATTATCGTCGTACCGGGTAGCACCCACTGTCTTATGATCCGGACTAGCGTGCGCCGCGACCGATCCGGGACCGGGAGCAAAAAGCAGTTTTTACTTCCTCTTTCCACGCCCCCCAACACCCAGTTTCCTTTAACCCGGCGGCCACGGTTATACTTTCTTTTCCCAAATTTAGCTTCGTCTATTTCGACAACCGTGCCTGGTCCGCCGACTTTTTGGGACGTTGAAACAGCGTCGTCCACGTACACCTCCCTGATGAAGCTGTACCAATCTACAATAGTACGACTGGACAGTTCAAGTTGTTCTTTAAGAAAAGGCTGGCGGGGAGGGTCGTGGATGAGGTAGTGATTCACAAGCTTCCACAGGACAGGGATCGGAAGCTTAGAATCTGTGAAAAAAGAGCCCTTCCTGCACTTCCCTTTCCAGTTACACTCACGGCCTTTTTTTTTTGTTTTCTACTATTTTTTTACGACACCGGAACTGCCACCCACTTCTTATCACACGATTACCACACCTTGGGCAAACAGTTATATTACTAACAACTAAATGCTGGCTTAAAAATATTTTCTTCGTTGTATGCTACTGCATTAAAATACTTCACCAAACAATATTCACATTCCATAACAACAAGAACAACACTAACAATGAATACGATCTGTCAACTATTTTTCACCCCTACGACAATAATAGACTCGCCCAAACTCGACCCTTCATCCCCTCAGACTGTTAGTCGGCAGCGATAAATAGACTCGTCCACAATCGTTCTGTTCACAAATTGAAGATATTTTAAGTTAGTTTTCCCCTTGAAACCAATGTTTCCGACAAAAACAAATGTTATTTTCGTGTTCTGGAGGGTCGAATTTATACAGTAAACAAAAAATTTTTCGAAAATGTCAACGGTACCTTTTTCTAAACTATTACCCCCGATTTTTATGAAATTTGGCACAAATGTGGAGAGTAATATTTATGATTAAGTTCGAAAACCAGATCGATCGGTCTATGGGAAGGGGGTTTTATGGAGTTTAAAATTTTCCAAAAATAAGTTTTTTGAACTTTTTACCCTAAAATTGTAATAACGCTAGATTTTGGTTATAGCCATTTTATAGAGCTTACAAAAACAAACAATTTAGTTTTTAGCGAATTTCCCCTATAGGGAAGAAGCTATTACCGTGGTCGGCATGGTAAGACCTAGGCCCGGGACCATGATAACTTCGTTTTGAGGTCCCCAGATGCCAAAAACACCATTCGTTCGAAACTGTATATATATATATATATATATATATATATGTGCCCGTGAGCACGATAACTCTCGTAAAAATAATCCGATTTTGACAAAATTTCGTATAAACGTGTAAAGCAGCGTTTATGACTTTAAGTTCGAAAACCAGACAGATCGACCTATCCGAAGGGGTATTTTGGGGGGGTTTTGTACTCCAAAAATGGGTTTTTTGAGCTTTTTTAATATAAATTTTGAAAAAGTCAAATTTTAGTTTTTCCATTGGAATCAGCTTAAAAAGACGCACAATTTGGTGTTTTGATCATTGCTCTACGTCAAATGGTTACAAAGATATTGAAGCTAAACACAGTACGTTGTCCAATGTTATTCTTATGGAGAATAAGATAAATTGTATATCTCGCTTATTTATCAACTTATCCTGATGAAACTTGGTATATTGCTTCATATCGTTGTGTTCTATTGATTTTTGTACTAAAAAAAATGTTTCGCCCGATAGTTCCTGTAGCAAACCTGCGTACTCAGCCCCATGTTATTCTTATAGAGAATAAGTAACGTGTTATCTCCCTTAATTATGAACATAAATTAATAAAACTTGGTATGTGGCTTTACCTACTTCAGTTACATTGATATTTTGTATAAAACCCCATTTTTTATATTCGTTGCTTCAGCAAACCTGCATACTCAGCCGCCATGTTATTCTTATGGAGAATAATTAAAATGTCATAAATTGTTTATTTATGAATGTATATTGATGAAACTTGGTATGTGGTATTAAGATACATATATATGCATTGGAAATTTGCTGAGTGCGCAGGTTTGCTGCTACGGGGTTTTTTTTTATAATTAAGCTAGGTTTAGTGGTTGTGGAGAAAAGTCAAAAAATGTGTCCATAAAATTTCCTATGTTAATCTTATGGGATTACGGTTTTTAGATTTTCCTCAGATAATTTCACTAAAAACTCCACATTTCTTTCTACCAATCAGTTTAGCTCTACAAAACGATCATTTTGGCGTTTTAATTGTTGTTTTAAGTCCAACCGTTGCAGTGATATTCAAAGTGCTAAACACAGTACGTTGTCCAATGTTATCCTTATGGAGAATAAATAATACCCCCGTCGCAGCAAACCTGCATACTCAGCGAATTTCCAATGTATAATATATGTCAATACCACATAAAGCCGCATACCACGTTTCATAAAAAATATATTCACATATAAGCGATTTTAATTATTCTCCATAAGAATAACATGGGTAATGAGTACGTACGTTTGCTGAAACAAGGAACAAAAATAATTGGTTTTTATGCAAATATAAATAGAATTTAGCTAGGTGAAGCCACATCCCAAGTTTCATCAATATTCAGTCATAAGAAAGTGCTATATAACATTCTAGTTATTCTCCATAAGAATGACATGGGAGCTGAGTAAGCAGGTTTGCTGCAACAAGGAACAAAAAAAATAGGTTTTTATATAATTATCAATATAACTCAACCAAGTGAAGCTACATACCAAGTTGTATTAATTTATGTTCATAATTAAGGGAGTCAATAAATTTTACTTTTTCTCCATAAGAATAACATTAGGGCTGAGTACGCAGGTTTGCTGCTAAGGGAATAATCAACAAAAACTCAATTTTTTTTGCAAATATCAATATACCAGAACTACGTGAAGCCACATACCAAGTTTTATCAACATACATTCATAAATAATCGAGATATCAAATTTTATTTACTCTCCATAAGGATAACATTGGACAACGTACTGTGTTTAGCATTTTGAATATCTCTGCAATGGTTGGGCGTAGAATCACAATTTAAACACCAAAATGATTGTGTTGTGGAACTGAACAGATTGGTATAAGCAAATGTGAAGTTTACATTAAAATAAACTGAGCAAAAGCCAAAAACCTTTTTCCCATAAGATTAACATGGGAGATTTTAAGAGTAGGTTTTTTGGATTTTCTCCGCAACCACTTAACCTAGGTTAATAATTCAAAATACTATATTATTTGTTTTTTTAAGCTCTATAACATGGTCAAAACCAAAATTAAGTTTTTTTAAAAATTGTATGGTGAAAAATGCAAAAAACTGATTTTTGGAAAATTGAAAACACCCATAAATCCCCCTTCCCATGGTCCGATTTTTCTGGTTTTCGAACTTAAAATCATGAATGTCATTTTACATATTTGAGCCAAATTTTATCAAAATCAGCCTCTTTTACTCAAGTTATTGTGTTAACATGTATAGATATATATATATATATATATATATATATATATATATATAAATTTGAACGAATAGTGTTTTTGGCATCTGGGGACCTCAAAACAAAAAGTTATCATGGTCTCGGGCTTAAGTCTTACCATGAGACCTACAGTAATAGCTTCTTCCCTATAGGGGAAATTCGCTAAAATGTTATATTTTGATTATTTATGTATGTATATTGATGAAACTTGGTATGTGGCTTCAACTAGTTGTGATATATTGATAATAGTACAAAAAAAGTTCTTTGTTGATTTTTTCCCGGCAGCAGCAAACCTGCATACTCGGCCCCCATATTATTCATATGGAGAATAAGTAAAGTTTTATATCTCCCTTAGTTTTGAACCTAAATTAATAAAACTTGGTATGTAGCTTCACCTGGTTGAGTTATATTGATAATTGAAAAAAACACCCTAACTTATCTTCCTTGTTGCAGCAAACCTGCGTACTCATTTATAATGTTATTCTTATGGAGGATAAATAAAATGCTATATGTAACTTATTAATGAATGTATTTTTGTGAAACTTGGTAAGTGGCTTTAGGTAGTAGTGATTCCCTTATATTTACATTGGAAATTCGCTGAGTACGCAGGTTTGCTGCGACGGGGGTATTGTTGTTTTACGTCCAACCGTTGCAGTGATATTCAAAGTGCTAAACATAGTACATTGTCCAATGTTATCCTTATGGAGAATGAATAAAATGTTATATTTAGATTATTTATGTATGCATATTAATGAAACTTAGTATGTGGCTTCAACTAGTTGTGGTATATTGATATTAGCACAAAAAATTGTTATTGTTGATTTTTCCCGGTAGCAGCAAACCTGCATACTCGGCCCCCATGTTATTCATATGGAGAATAAGTAAAGTTTAATATCTCCCTTAGTTATGAACCTAGATTAATAAAACGTGGTATGTAGCTTCACCTGGTTGAGTTATATTGACAATTGAAAAAAAAACATATCTTATCTTCCTTGTTGCAGCAAACCTGCGTACTCAATTATAATGTTATTCTTATAGAGAATAAATCAAATGCTATACATCACTTATTAATGAATGTATTTTTGTGAAACTTGGTAAGTGGCTTTAGGTAGTAGTGATAGCCATATATATGCATTGGAAATTCGCTGAGTACGCAGGTTTGCTGCAACGGGGGTATATTAAATTCCACCAGCTTCTGATGTCTACTGTCTAATTTCGACCATCCCCACATTCGATTGGCAAGGTTAGTTTAGTTATTTGTTTAATTTTGTATTAGTCTCTGAATCACTTTTCTAACTATTAATACCCCCGTCGCAGCAAACCTGCGGACTCAGCGAATTTCCAATGCATAATATTTGTCTGAATTCCACATAAAGCCGCAAACCAAGTTTTATAAAAATATATTCACATATAAGCGATTTTAATTATTCTACATAAGAATAACATTGGTAATGAGTTTGTAGGTTTGCTGAAACAAGGAACAGAAACAATTGTTTTTTATGCAAATATAAATAGAATTTAACTAGGCGAAGCCACATACTAAGTTTCATCGATCTTCAATCATAAATAAGCGATATATGACATTCTAGTTATTCTCCATAAGAATAACATGGGGGCTGAGGAAGCAGGTTTGCTGCAACAAGGAACAGAAAAATGGGTTTTTATATACTTATCAATATAACTCAACCAAGTGAAGCTACATACCAAGTTTTATTAATTTATGTTCATAATTAAGGGAGTCAGTACATTTTACTTATTCTCCATAAGAATAACATGGGGGCTGAGTACGCAGGTTTGCTGCTACGGGAATAATCAACAAAAAATCCATTTTTTGTGCAAATATCAATATACCAGTACTACTTGAAGCCACATACCAAGTTTCATCAACATACATTAATAAATAATCGAGATATTAAATTTTATTTATTCTCCATAAGGATAACATTGGACAACGTACTGTGTTTAGCACTTCGAATATCTCTGCTACGGTTGGGCGTAGAATCACAATTTAAACACCAAAATGATTGTTTTGTGGAACTGAACAGATTGGTAAAAGCAAATGTGAAGTTTACATTAAAATAAACTGAGGAAAAGCCAAAAACCTTTTTCCCATAAGATTAACATGGGAGATTATATGAGCAGGTTTTTTTGGATTTTCTCCGCAACCACTTAACCTAGGTTAATAATTCAAAATACTAAATTATTTGTTTTTTTAAGCTCTATAACTTGGTCAAAACCAAAATTAAGTTTTTTAAAAATTTTAGGGTAAAAAATGCAAAAAACTAATTTTTGGAAAATTTAAAACCCCCATAAACCCCCCTTCCCATGGTCCGATTTTTCTGGTTTTCGAACTTAAAGTCATGAATGTCATTTTACACATTTGAGCCAAATTTCATCAAATTCGGACGTTTTTTACTCAAGTTATCGTGTTAACGGACACACATATATATATATATATATATATATATATATATATATATATATATATATATATATATATATATTACTTTTATTAACATTATAAAATGATTGAAACAAAGTACCCTTTTTTATTTTCATTTAGTTTACTTTGACTAGTTTATATATAACAATTTTAACGAATGCTGTTTTTGGCATCTGGGGACCTCAAAACAAAAAGTTATCATGGTCTCGGGCTTAAGTCTTACCATGAGACCTACGGTAATAGCTTCTTCCCTATAGGGGAAATTCGCTAAAAAGGTTAAAATACCTGCTTGTCGAGTGATGGTGTAATTGCCAATCCATTGAACAAGTGGATGGCATAAAATACCTGGGATTATTCCTGGACTCAAACAAATGGTAATGATTGTTTTCAAGTAAATGGGAAAACACACACATATTATGTTAAAAGTAAACTGGTAAATTATGTGAGGATTTTTTACATGTTAAAATATGTATATAATTAACATCTTCTAAGAACTGTGCATTATGCCTTGGTTAATTCAAAATTAGTATATGGACCGACAATTTATGATGAAGCATATCTCTCATCAATGAAACCACTAATAAACTTACAATACCCCCGTCGCAGCAAACCTGCATACTCAGCAAATTTCTAATGGATATATAAATGTCTTAATACTACATAAAGCCACTTACCAAGTTTCATAAAAATATATTCACAAATAAGCGATATATACAATTTTAATTATTCTCCATAAGAATAACATTGGGGCTGAGTACGCAGGTTTGCTGCAACAAGGAACACAAAAAAACTGGTTTTTATGCTAATATCAATATAACTCAACTAGGTGAAGTCGTATAGGTACTAGTTTTTATTCATTTATGTTCATAATTAAGGGAGACAGAGCATTTAATTACTCTCCATAAGAATAACATGGGGGCTGAGTACGCAGGTTTGCTGCTACGGGAGCCTTTGGCAAAAAACTTGTTTTGAGCAAATATCAAAAGATCACAACGAGATGAAGCTCTATACCCATTTTTGTCAGTATACGTTCATAAAGAAGCGAGATATAACAATTTTCTTTTCCTCTATGAGAATAACATTAGCCAACGTACTGTGTTTAGCACTTTCAATACCTCGCTAATCAACTGATGTAGAGGAATGATCAAAATACCAAATTGTGTGTTTTTTTTAAGCTGAATACAATGGTGAAAACTAAAACTTGACTATTTCAAATATTACATGTAAAAAATTCAAAAAACCCATTTTTTGGGTACAAAACCCCCCCAAAATACCCCTTTGGATAGAGCGATGTGGCTGGTTTTTGAACTTAGTCATAAATGTTGCTTTACACGTTTATACCAAGTTGTATATATATATATATATATATATATACAGTTTCGAACGAATGGTGTTTTTGGGGTCTGGGGACCTCAAAACGAAAAGTTATCATGGTCCCGGGCCTAGGTCTTACCATGCCAACTATGGTAATAGCTTCTTCCCTATAGGGGAAATTCGCTAAAAAGCCTTTGTTAAGATAATCTTAAGTAAGACTAAAATTGAACATGCAGCGCTTGTTTTTTTAAATCTTAAAATACTACCTCTGAGCAACATATATTTTAAAAGTACTGCGTGAATGTTTTGACAGAAGTGGAAATGATGACAATTTTATTTGCAATAGGAATTTTATTTGAAAGAACCCTTAAGAAGTAATAATGATGCCAGTATTCCAAAACCAAGACATTTTTCAAACATTTTATTTATTTCTAGCACCTAAATTTTATAACCACATACCAGCGCAACTAAAAATGTTGTCAATTAAAACAGAATTTGTTAACCGATTATGGCTGTACTTATTGGATATAGAAAATGTAGATACATTTTTTAACTAGCCTAGTTAAAAACCTTAGTCTATAATTATTATTTTTTTAAGTAGATCATAGGATGAATGTATTCATAAAACGAACATAGTAAGTTAGTATTGTTTTTTATTTGTTGATGAAGCTGTGATGTTATTTAGATGTGACATAGTAGCAAGGAAGAGCAAAGTGAGTAACTATCTATTGCAATAATGAATTTGTGACAAAAAGTGACCGGTCAACCGCCTCTTCGAATCTGCCAGGATTGTGTTTTAAAATAATATGATAAATCCACCAGTACAGGTAAAACAAGGCAAACATGGATCCATCCCCATAAACCATCATTTGATGGTGAGCGGGTTATTGCTCAGGACAATAACCTATGGTGGTTATTGTTTCAATCACATTTCTACGTAGGTTTAATACCAACTTTTTCAAATGAATCAATAAAGATACATTTAAAAAATATCTCACACATGCACAACATTTTCCCATAACTCTATTTACCTAATCTGTTTTTAATTTCAGCCGTTGAATTCCTTGCTGCCTATGGGTGGTACTTCCTTGCTATAAGTCTCGTTATTCTGATATATTGGGAGCGAATACGAAACTACTTGGATCAAAGGTACAGAGAACAGTCCGAAAAAGAGTATGAAGCCAAGTGTAAAAAAGGTAAGCAATCCGCAGTTCTCAAATAAAATTGTAACTTTCTTAAAATTGTTCAAACTAATTTAATTTTGACCTAGTTCGCAAATGATATAATTTTAACTTATCGTGTATTTTTCCTGGTTTCAATATAACTATTTTTCAGACCCGGATTGGTTACAACAAAGGCAAAGGGAGATGGAAGCTGCGAGGAAAAGAATGCAAGAAGAATTAGATAGGAAAGCTGTTGAACATGCTGCTAAAATGAAAGAGGTAAAGTTAGTGTTATTATTTAGAGACTCGTCATTTAAATTAAGAGTGTTTATTCAATTATCCTCTTGCAAGCATACATGACATACCACAGGTTTGATTCTAGTATTTGCTGGAGGTTTTGATTCATCACTCACTTGTTCCTTTATTGTTATTATCTCCAAACCTACTAGGACCCGATAGGCAAGCTGTGTAAGTAAGATGTAATGGATAATAGGTTCCCAAGGAATTTTGTTTCAGTAAGATAAGACATGTTCTATCTAAATGACAAATTGCTTTGGTACCTCAAAAGTAACGTTTTACTACAATTTAGATAGTACCAGCCAGGACAAAGAGCAGAGAATAGTGAAGTCACACACTCATCACAGTCACTAGCTCGGAGAAGAGTGAAATCACACGCTCGGGACAGTCACTAGCTTGAAGAATAGTGAAGTTACACGCACGGGGCAGTCACTAGCTCAAATAACAGTGAAGTTACACGCTCGGGACAGTCACTAGTGTGAACAGTGGAGTTACACGCTCGGGACAGTCAATAGCTCGAGGAACAGTGAAGTTACACGCTCGGGACAGTCAATAGCTCGAGGAACAGTGAAGTTACACGCTTGGGACAGTCAATAGCTTGAGGAACAGTGAAGTTACACGCTCGGGACAGTCACTAGTGTGAACAGTGAAGTTACACGTTCGGGACAGTTATTAGTGTGAACAGTGAAGTTACACGCTCAGGACAGTCACTAGCTTGAAGAACAGTGAAGTTACATGCTCGGGACAGTCACTAGCTCAAAGAAGAGTGAAGTTACATGCTCAGGACAGTCACTAGTGTGAACAGTGAAGTTACACGCTCGGGGCAGTCACTAGCTCAAAGAACAGTGAAGTTACACGCTCGGGATAGTCACTAGCTCAAAGAACAGTGAAGTTACACGCTCGGGACAGTAACTAGCTCGAAGAATAGTGAAGTTACACGCTCGGGGCAGTCAATAGCTCAAATAACAGTGAAGTTACACGCTCGGGACAGTCACTAGTGTGAACAGTGAAGTTACACGCTGGGGTCAGTCACTAGCTCGAGGAACAGTGAAGTTACACGCTCGGGACAGTCACTAGTGTGAACAGTGAAGTTACACGCTCGGGACAGTCACTAGTGTGAACAGTGAAGTTACACGCTCGGGACAGTCACTAGCTCGAAGAGCAGTGAAGTCACACGCTCGGGGCAGTCACTAGCTCAAAGAACAATGAAGTTACATGCTCAGGACAGTCACTAGTGTGAACAGTGAAGTTACACGCTCGGGACAGTCACTAGCTCGAAGAACAGTGAAGTTACACGCTCGGGACAGTCACAAGCTCGAAGAAGAGTGAAGTCACACGCTCGGGACAGTCACTAGTGTGAACAGTGAAGTTACTCGCTCAGGACATCACTAGCCCGAATAACAGTGACGTTACACGCTCGGGACAGTCACTAGTGTGAACAGTGAAGTTACACGCTCGGGGCAGTCACTAGCTCAAAGAACAGTGAAGTTACACGCTCGGGATAGTCACTAGCTCGAAGAACAGTGAAGTTACACGCTCGCGGCCATCACTAGCTCGAAGAACAGTGAAGTTACACGCTCGGGGCAGTCACTAGCTCAAAGAACAGTGAAGTTACACGCTCGGGACAGTAACTAGCTCGAAGAATAGTGAAGTTACACGCTCGGGGCAGTCAATAGCTCAAATAACAGTGAAGTTACACGCTCGGGACAGTCACTAGTGTGAACAGTGAAGTTACACGCTGGGGTCAGTCACTAGCTCGAGGAACAGTGAAGTTACACGCTCGGGACAGTCACTAGTGTGAACAGTGAAGTTACACGCTCGGGACAGTCACTAGTGTGAACAGTGAAGTTACACGCTCGGGACAGTCACTAGCTCGAAGAGCAGTGAAGTCACACGCTCGGGGCAGTCACTAGCTCAAAGAACAGTGAAGTTACATGCTCAGGACAGTCACTAGTGTGAACAGTGAAGTTACACGCTCGGGACAGTCACTAGCTCGAAGAACAGTGAAGTTACACGCTCGGGACAGTCACAAGCTCGAAGAAGAGTGAAGTCACACGCTCGGGACAGTCACTAGTGTGAACAGTGAAGTTACTCGCTCAGGACATCACTAGCCCGAATAACAGTGACGTTACACGCTCGGGACAGTCACTAGTGTGAACAGTGAAGTTACACGCTCGGGGCAGTCACTAGCTCAAAGAACAGTGAAGTTACACGCTCGGGATAGTCACTAGCTCGAAGAACAGTGAAGTTACACGCTCGCGGCCATCACTAGCTCGAAGAACAGTGAAGTTACACGCCTGGGGTACATTAGCTCGAAGAACAGTGAAGTTGCATGCTCGCGGCAGTCACTAGCCACTTCTGTCAACTCCCCAGACATCATGCAGGGAGTTGACTGCAGTCCCCTGACTGCAGTAGGAGACAAATGTGACTCCCCCTATGCAATTCATCCAAGTTGACTCTTATCTACAGTCAACTCCCGATTATCCGGGAGCGGGTTAATCGGGTTGCGGTTTAACCAGGGTCACAAAAGGTGTATTATTATTTTTATTTATCCCCTTCTAAACATAAATAGAGCAATAATAAAAATGTATTTTGCTAAATTATCTCCAGAATCGTATTTAATTTACTTTATTTATCAGAATAAATATTATAGAAACAATTTAGTAAACACAACATAATCTCAGAGTCTGTCATCTCGCTAATGAGCCGTGGGCGTGTGGTGGGGAGCGATGACCTTGGCACTGCTCTAGACACTGCACCTGGCTAAGCAGTGCGATGGACAGACGGACGGACGGTCGGATGCGGACGTCTAAAACTAGAAACATCTCAAAACAATCACCCTTCCCGCCGTTGTTCACCCTCACGGGGTTTTTCCCTAGAACGGAATTAATTAGCATACTGTTCGGTGTAGTTTAGAGAGTTTGGTGTTTAGAGATTTTAACCTATTAAATATCATTCGGCGTTTTGTATATTATTTACTGCTATCAACCATTGCTAGTATTAACTATTATTATCGTGATTGTTTATAGATTTTATCACAATTTCAAGATTTTCACAAGTACAGTGGAACCTCCATTAACCGTCACCTTCGGGACCGGGACTGTGACGGATAACTGAATAGACGGATATTAGAAACATCATAAAATAAACGTGTACAGTAACTACATTTTACAATTTTTGGCAGAGAAATTAAAATAAACTTATTACATAAGGATAGTTACAAAAGGATAATACTTCCCACTACATACATATTTATGTTGTTTGAAATAATATAATAGCTTATACAGACACTCAGACACTGCCGTACGGCGCAAATCCTGAGTCTAATAAATAGTAATATCCTCATAGACGGACGACGGATAACAGAGAGTGATGGTTGATCGAGGTTTTACTGTATTTGATTCACATAAATATATCTTAAATGACATTAAAACACAATATTTTAGTATACAAATTTTAATAAAACTTCATTATATTTTTAATATTCTATTTATTGAATCCCTTTGTTTTAACCATGGTATTGGGTTATCCGTGACCCTCCAACCGGTCATTACCCCGGATAGTCAGGAGTTGACTGTATAATATTTTATCAAGGGCAGTAGAGCGATTCATCAAATAATTCAGTTATTATCCTTCTTCGATTAAACACATTTACTTAACAGATCGTAGTTCCAGTTTTTTATTTATTTTGTTCCAGAGGGAAGAGCAGAGGAGAGCCGCAGTGCTTGCGTCCAACACAGAAGGTGGGCAAAGGCTGGGGTATGGCGGAGAAGCTACCACAACAGCAAACACATCAGAAACCAGCTCGACAAAAAAGCCTTACCGCCCAGGTGAATATAGTTTCAAAATTTAGAGTATTATGATAGAAGTTAACTCAGCTGGAGATACTTTTTGACAGACAAAACTGATACAAAACACTGAAATTTAGTTGGACCAACAAGAGAGTCAGTAGTTTGATAAATACAGTTTTACAATATTCTTGAGCCCTTACTTTTCCCTATATTATTTTATTTTTAAGAAGTAGTGGCTGGGATCTACGGGTCAAACTTGCATTTGTTTCATATTACTCATCAACAACACAGGCCTAAAGAGTTTTCTGCACCTCTGTCCGTCTATATCTCTTGAGAGGTATCCACTATCTGGATCATCCAGCACCACATCAGCAATGTATACGTAACCGTTTGGATAGGGACACCTAATGTTGTTTTTATTTAGTTTTGTCCCCCCCCTAAGCTCAGAGTGGTACTGATGTACTACTACGACTTAACATCCTTGTGTGTATAACTATCTGTGTATAACTATCTACCTCGGACTGTATACAGTTTCAAGCCGTACCAATAGGATTGGTCATACGATTGTAGCTCAATCCCACTGGGGGCAACATTCTCACTAGAAACGAGTTTGCACGCAGCACGCTGACGTGAGGGAAGTGAATTTCCACATAAAAAACTATAAAAACTCAAAATCAGTTAAAAACATACATATAATCCAATTTTTATTCAAATCTAAAAATATTGATTTTTTGGCTGTTCTGATGCTCCTGGCTCTATTTACCTGCAATGGTGGGAATACAATTTTGCACATTATAAGGCTACAAGAAGGTCCAGTTAGGCTTTAAAGTAGGCGTGAGGTTGTTGGGGATGATAAAAGTACACCAACAAATGAATAATAGGCTTTTCTAATGTAAAATCCCCTTAAGACAACGTACTGTGTATGGTCGATACACATTTTCCTTAATAACTCGGTATATATTTATGCTAGAATAACGAGAGGGGGCTTAAAAGTTTTGTCACACTAATTCCCATCTTTTAACATGCGTTAATTTTACATCCGGGGCTTTTCTGACCCTTTTTGGGTCCAAAAACTCGAAATTTGAAAGATTAATCCCCAAAAAAGGGGTTTAGAATTTTCCGATTGTTTTGCCCAACGAACTTGTCCAACAGATTATAGAAAGGAACGTCCCTACCAAATTTGAAGTAAATCGGGCAAAAAATGTGACCGCTAGAGTGCATACACATATATATATATATATAATTTTGAACGACCCCCAAAACGTATTCAGGGGGTCACGTTAGGAACTTCTATGGTGGTCCCGGGCTTAAGTTTCACCGTGCGGGTCATGCTAATAGTTCACTTTCCATAGGAAATTCACTAATAATTATTCTGCAAGTGAGTCCCTACTTAACATGTTGATTGCTAAAAAACACCCATTGATGGTCACCCCAGTGGTTTTGCATTACTATACACCTGTTTAAAATGGAAACATTTGATTTAAACACAAATTACCCTCTGGTGGTCATTCAGCTGTTACGAATTTCCCCTATAGGGAAGAAGCTATTACCGTAGTCGGCATGGTAAGACCTAGGCCCGGGACCATGATAACTTTTTGTTTTGAGGTCCCCAGATGCCAAAAACACCATTCATTCAAAACTGTTTATATATGTTTATATATATATATATATATATATATATATATATATATATATGGGGTATGTGGGTGCGATAACTCTCGTAAAAATGGTCCGATTTTGATGAAACTTGGCACAAACATATAAAGCAACATTTATGACTTTAAGTTCGAAAACCAGCCAGATCACTCTAAGCAAAAGGGTATTTTGGGGGTATTTTGTATCCCAAAATTGGGATTTTTGAGTTTTTACATATAATATTTCAGTAAATCAAATTTTACTTTTCACCATTGGATTTAGCTTAAAAAGACGAACAATTTGGTGTTTTTATCATTTCTTTATGTCAATTGCTTACAGAGATATTGAAAGTGATAAATACAGTACGTTGTCCAATGTTATTCTTATGGAGAGTAAGACAAATTGTATATCTCACTTATTTATCAACTTATCCTGACAAAACTTGGTATATTGCTTTATATCGTTGTGGTATATTGATATTTACACAAAAAACAATCTTTTTGCCGATAGTTCCCGTAGCAGCAAACCTGCGTACCCAGCCCCCATGTTATTCTTATGGAGAATAAGAAAAAAGTTATCTTCCTTAACCCATTGAGGTAGTAATTTTATTCTATTTGTAGTAGCCTATAACGGGAATTGATTGGTGCTGCACTCTAGTAGCAAAATATGTAACTAATGACCGCGGGCGTCTACGGTTCTATCCGCTAGGGGCGCGGACTGACTGAAAACCCTTAATATCGCTGCCAGGCCTTTGGTCGTGTTAGCTGAGTTGGCTACGTCGTGGAAACACCTTGGCCAGGTGGCGATACGATGTTCGTGAGTTCGATTCCCGCACACGACCAAAACTGACCAGTTGTGCAACTCTCAATGAGTTAACCGGTCTGTGGCAACGTTGGTGGGAGGGCCCAAGTAAAATAAACGGTGGCAGGCTTGCTTGGAAGTTGACGGGATCGGTTAATTCTTTGAGACTTGCACATGGTCAACACTGATTTTGCTAATTTTTACTTAGTCTACTGTGTGTGTGCCAATGCAACTTTCTAAACTGAAATAAAACAATATTTTAATTAAAATATGCCATTAATCCATTTAAAAACACCAATTTTATACTCCAATTCACACGTTAATAAAATTACATGTAAGGAACGAGACCTGCTCGTATGTCTACGCCAATGGGTTAATTATGAATATAAATTAATAACACTTGGTATGTGGATTTACCTAGTTGAGTTATATTGGTATTTGTACAAAAACCCATTTTTTGTGTTCCTTGCTTCAGCAAACCTGCATACTCAGCCGCCATGTTATTCTAATGGAGAAAAATTTAAAATGTGATAAATAGTTTATTTATGAATGTATATTGATGAAACTTGGTATGTGGCTTTATGTGGCATTAAGATACATGTATATGCATTGGGAATTCGCTGAGTACGCAGGTTTGCTGCTACGGGGGTATTCATTTTCTTAGTCACTACCGATTACATTTAAAGACACAACATTATAACATTTTAACAAAGGTAAAGTGATAGGCCTTCACTGAAAAGTTATAGAAACGAAGAAACTGTAAAGTTAATGTTTTTGGGAAACAATAAAAAATCAAATGTTCTATGGAAAAACTTAAGTTGGGAGTTGTTTCTTAAAGATTCCAAAAGCAGCACCAGTGGTCCGTTTGGTGCTGCTTTGATGGCGAAATACTAAAATTGTGCACTCGCAGTCAGCCTTGACATCAGTCCCTATATTACAGGTTCTACCCAGCGACCAAAGAATAACATAGACTGGCAATTGCGTGCTGGGTTTGAAGCCGGGCAACCTCTGAGTGGTGGGGATGAATCCACTTGAATCCTCTACTACCGAGTGTTGCCGTTGCTGGCGCTGTCTTTAATTCAAGATTATCCCTGTACCAACAGATTTAATTCAAATTCTTATTATTTATCTCATTACACTCAGTGAATAACATTTGTTCAATAACTTATTGCCTTCCTCACATTAATAACATTTCTCACACAAAATATACGAGTATGAAGTTTGAATAAGATTCTTCCTAACTTTGAGGCTGTCTGCAGGCTAAAATAAGCATTTTGAAAAAAAATATGAAGAAAAAGTTTGTTTATCATGTTTTTTCCGAAAACTTTCTCGCAGACAAAACTTGCCTGACCAAAAAATAAAAAAAATCCTCACAGATCAACTTTTTCATGTCTAAATTCAAAACAAAAACTTGATCTCCTTAGTTTTTTAATTTTGTAAGTCATTCAAATATTTTATTTTTTTACTCCAACTTCACCCATTGCTGTTGACATACTGTTTTATTCAATTTCACAAAAAACCAAACTTTTATCTTAGCTATAAGTACGTTTAGACGGTTGTAATGAGACGCGGAGAATTGAAATTTGTGCCAGTAACAGCCTCTGAGTGGTGGGGGATAGTGGATGTGTTATTCTTTGGTCGCTGGTTTTACCTAACACCCTAGTCTGGATATTACAGGTTTACCTAACACCTGTGTTCTGTATCAGAGTACCACCCACTGATGGGCGGTGGCAGCAGTGGAGGGTATCGGCCGTCGCGCCGAGGTTGCCCCGGGGGTGGCTGTGGGTAACGCCCCTCCTCACTCAAATCTCACATGCACATAAACACGACGCAAACTAGACACACAAGTCAGTATTTTGTGTATAAAATCTATCATATACATAAACACAATGTAAAATTTGTATAACATTTGTAAATCAATTAACAAAAATCAGGGTGATTTATTTTGTGATATTTTCTATGATTAAAAGTACAAGTTTGGAACTTATGAGTTTATGTGTTTGTTTTAAATTGTATTAAAAATGGTTTATTAATAGGGTTCTTTGTTTATTTTTACCTTTTAATTTCTATAATGTCTATGAATTTTCCCAATGTGATTGTGTTCTATAAAAGGTGTACTGGCTATACATATTGGATTCTGCATCTTAAATGGAACATAAAATGTTACTTTTTTTAATCTTATTTAGCTTTAGTGTGAATGTACATTTTTTGACTGAATAAATTATACATTCAGAACTGTACCTATACATTATACTAATATTCAATCCTGTTTTGGTATTGAATTTTAAGTTTTTAACCCCCGTTTCATAGTAGCATTTGTTTAAATGCTAAATATACCATATTAATGGTAAATTGTAGAAAAAAAGTGAGTGTTATATTTTTTTACAAAACTAACTTTAACAAATATATTTTTTAATAGCCTAAGATATTTGGAAACACAGTTGGCTCTTTACAACAAACCAGTCATGTTTTGTTCTTGAATAGGTTTTTTTGTAAATATAGAAATGACTCACCCACTCACATCCCTAAGTTGCACTGATAATAAAAAATGTACTTGATTATTCCCTAACCCATAACACAAGGCAAACAAATATTTAGGTCTTCTTGTTTTCTCGTAATAACTTTTGATGTTACCATTCCAGACATTAATTTAGTTTACTTTTTGAAACTGGTTTGAAATTGTTGTATAACCGAGAGCCATATTCTTGACAAAGGACCCTGCATCGGAAATAATTTCCCGGCATTTTCGCTCGTAGCAGACTTATATGAAGGATTGTCCCAGACTTCTTGCGAATACACCTGAACATTCGGCCGATCTCCGAATGTTCGGAGTATTCGCGAGAAGTGTGGCCGTTGTTGGAGCTGCATGATCTTTTGAATATAGGGTGGAATATTAAGTGGGAATATTAAGTGGGTGGAATATTATAACTTTCGGGAGAATGTTGGCCGAATGTTCAGGCCTGATGTTAGCGAGAAGTGTGGGACACCCTTAACAGACAATGACGGGAATGCCTTGCGTAATGAGTTTTTAAATTTTGTAGAATAAACTTTCTAAACAAACTAAGCAAATAACCCGCTCACCGGATGAGGTCATTCTCTCATTGGTGCTCCACAACGATATTAACCAAACTACAGGTAATGCGCTACACATTGATAACGTCCATTGGTTGGTTGGTAGTGGTAGAATCATAAACACGATGCATTAACGTCACTAATTGGGGCCGCACGGTCACGTGACCAATCCGAGCGATACGCAGTGGCACTATAAACATCCCGATTCTTTTTAAATATCGTACTGCCGTATCGTATCAGGATTGTGTAGTACGGTATAACGGTATCAGTAACATCGCATCGTTGTTGACATATTGTGTCGTTCACTTATTACAGGGTTCCCTTATATACCGTGTCTTAATTCCAAAACAAGCACTCCAAAAACATTATAAGTAAGATCTTTTTATCTTTTTTATGTATGAGCTGATGCAATTTGAAATATCAAAATGGACGATATATATTGCTTCCCATATACACCATCTAAATATTGTATCGCACCTTGTGATATCGTAACATTGTGAAACAATCGCTCACTACCGACCGGCACAAGCTCTGAACTCATTCAGTCTACTATGAGTAGGCCTATAATCGTATTTCTGCCTCTAAAAATAGATTCCACAACTTTGAGGTTACAATATTACGTTTACTTAAATTTATATGGTTCTCTAAAGTTTTTGTTTGCAGAATGGAGAATTTTTCTGCAGCAATAACTTCATTGACAAATTGTTGATTTGTCTGCAGCCGTGTACTTTTATGTAGCTGATCTTTCTGCAGCCTTCGCATTCTTTCTGTTACAATGTCGCACTGTCGCCCGTTGTTCTGCCATGGGGTAATTTACAACAGTTTTTTCTTTGAATGTAATACGGATAATGCGGAGATCAAAATAATAGTACTTGTGCTGTAAAAACACTATATATTTCTTCCAAATAAAACAACCCGTATAAAATTACCTGTGTACGTGTTGCCGCTCGATATAGCGAGGTAGTTCACTGAACGAATTGACATATGTGTAACGAGAGAACATCATATACAGCCTGCGATACCAGCGGAGCTGTGTCCTGTGCATCTGGAGAGCTCGGCGCACCAGCTCGTGTTCGTAGGGGGCCAAGACGAAGACATTCTCTGACCAGAGGATGCTGAGGGCAGCATCCATCGCACTGGAATATTTCCGCATGAAACCCAAACTGTCTAACAGGAATATGCGGCAGTCGATCGGCAGCTGCTTGCGGAGGTTGAGGAAGCTGATGGCTCGGAAGACGGCCGTGTGGTCGGCGTTGTTGGTGACTCCGAGCTTGTCGAAGGTGACGAGCGTGTTGATGTCTAGAGCCTCTACGTGGTCGTGGATGAGCGCCGCGATGTTGTCCGACCGCCACGCCGCACCGCCCTCCACGCGGAGAGAGCTGTTGCACAGGAACACGTGCTCCGGCCGCAGCCCCAGAACGCGACAACTCGCCCACAGCTCGCGCTTCCGCAGCTGCCCCCGCCCGTCCGCCCCGCCGTTGCACAGGCACAGCAGGTAGACGCACTTCTCCATCCGAATCATTCTCACAATCAGAGGTCCGAAAAACATACATTCGTCGTCGGGATGAGCGGTCACTAACAATATTTTGACAGCGGACGAATCAAAATATTTTGACCGCGCCAACCAGTTTCTGAACAGTATACGAAATAAGTATAGACAATAAGATAAAATGAAGTAATTGGTCAAGTAGAAGCCGAACTGAGTGGCGACGACCCCTGCCGAGGGCCGTAGCCTCTGTGAGGACAAGTCGAGCGACGTCTTCAGGTAGTGGTAGGCATCACTGAGGAACCCGCTGGCCGCCCTTAGTCGGGAGCCAGGGTGGAACACCAGGTCACTGATGTAGCCTATCTTGAACTTTCTTGAGATTCCATTTCTTGAAAAATTATTCATTACGTTTGCTCAAATCTGTAACACACATATAAATTAAAATTGTAACTTTTTTTGTAACTTTTTTGTAAGTATTAATTAGAGCATTATTGTAAACTAAAATTTCCTATGCGCAGATTGCGCATCCCGTTTTGAGAAGTGAGAATAGTAATTACGGTAGTTAAATAGTAAACAAAACAATGACAGTCTGTAGTTAGATATAATCCTTATACAGGTGTTTATTTAATTGAATCGAATTAAGAATAATATTAGGACTTGGATGTTCCGTGGGGTAGCGTCCCGAGGCCTAAATTGAAAATCTAAAGCCAGTTTGCACATCCACACACCTAGACCTGCGTTTTAGTACAAAATATGTGAGAGTAAACCATAAAACAAAAATGCCTTATTGTTTACAAAGTTTTCATGAAGCGTATTAATAATATAGATATAGATACTGAAGATAATGGTTTAGTGGGAAAAACAATTTCGTTCATTATTGCAGCGGAAAAACAACCTTACATAAGTCGTGAAAAATAACATTATGACAGGAAGTGATCGTAAATAAAAAATACACCCGTCGCAGCAAACCTGCATACTCAGCGAATTTCCAATGAATATATAACATAACACTTAACAGGATTCATAAGAAATGTATTCACAAACAAGCGATATTTAAAATATTAATTATTCTCCATAAGAATAACATTGGGGATGAGTACGCAGGTTTGCTGCAACAAGGCACGCAAAATAATGGGTTTTTATGCAAATATCAATAGAACTCATCTTAGTGAAGTCACATACCAAGTTTCATCCATATACATTCATAAATAAGCGATATATAACATTTTAAGTATTTTCCATAAGAATAACATGGGGACCAAGTACCTAGGTTTGCTGCTACAGGAACCATAGGCGAAAAATTGTTTTTTTGTGCAAACAACAATAAACCATAACCAGATCAAGCCATATACCAAATTTTGCCAGTTTATGTTCATAAATAAGCGAGATATACAATTTTTCTTTTTCTCCATAAGAATAACATTAGACAACGTACTGTGTTTAGCACTTTCAATATCTCGGTAACCAATTGACGTAGAGCAATGATCAAAATACCAAATTGTTTGTTTTTTTAAGCTGAATTCAATGGTATAAATTAAAATTTGATTTAAATTAAAATTACATGTGAAAACCCCAAAAAACACATTTTTGGGGTACAAAACCCCCCAAAAACCCCCCTTCGGATGGTGCGATTCATCTGGTTTTCGAACTTGTTCAAATAAATGGTACTTTACACATTTGTACCAAATTTCATTAAGATCGGACCTTTTTTACGAGAGTTATCGTGCTTACGGACACATATATATATATAAATATATATATAAATATATATATATATATATATACATATATAAAAATTTGAACGAATGGTGTTTTTGGCATCTGGGGACCTCAAAATGAAAAGTTATCATGGTCTCGGGCTTAAGTCTTACCATGAGACCTACGGTAATAGCTTCTTCCCTATAGGGGAAATTCGCTAATACCCCCGTCGCAGCAAACCTGCGTACTCAGCGAATTTCCAATGAATATATATGTCTTAATAACACATTATGCCTCTTACCAGAATTCATAAGAAATATATTCATAAATAAGCGATATTTAAAATATTCATTATTCTCCATTAGAATAACATTAGGGATTTGGGTGTCCGTAAGCACGATAACTCTCGTAAAAAAAGTCCGATCTTAATAAAATTTGGTACAAATATGTAAAGTACCATTTATTTGAACGAGTTCGAAAACCAGACAAATCGCACCATCCGAAGGGGGGTTTTGGGGGGCTTTTGTACCCCAAAAATGGGTTTTTTGGAGTTTTCACATGTAATTTTTATTTAAATCAAATTTTAATTTATGCCATTGAATTAAGCTAAAAAAACAAACAATTTGGTATTTTGATCATTGCTCTACGTCAATTGGTTACTGAGATATTACAAATGCTAAACACAGTACGTTGTCTAATGTTATTCTTATGGAGAAAAAGACAAATTTTATATCTCGGTTATTTATGAACATAAACTGACGAAACTTGGTATATCGCTTCATCTGGTTGTGGTTTGTTGATGTTTGAACAAAAAACCAATTTTTCGCCTATGGTTCCCGAAGCAGCAAACCTAGGTACTCGGTCCCCATGTTATTCTTATGGAGAATAATAAAAATGTTATATATTGCTTATTTATGAATGTTTATGGATGAAAAATGGTATGTGACTTGACTTAGATGAGTTCTATTGATATTTGTATAAAAATCCATTATTTTTTGTTCCTTTTTGCAGCAAACCTGCGTACTCATCCCTCATGTTATTCTTATGGAGAATAATGAATATTTTAACTATCGCTTATTTATGATTATATTTCTTATGAATTCTGGTAAGAGGCTAATGTAATATTAAGACATATATATTCATTGGAAATTCGCTGAGTACGCAGGTTTGCTGCGACGGGGGTATAGTTAATTATCCCCATAGCAGCAAACCTGCATACTCAGCCATAATGTTATTCTTATGCAGAATAAGTAAAGTTGTATATCTCCCTTAATTATGAACATAAACTATTTAAACTTGGTATGTAGCTTCACCTGGTTGAGTTATATTAATAATTGCTTAAAAACAAACGTCTTATCTTTCTTGTTGCAGCAATCCTGCGTACTCAGCCCTAATGTTATTCTTACGGAGAATAAATAATACCCCCGTTGCAGCAAACCTGCATACTCAGCGAATTTCCAATGAATATATAACGTAACACATTAAGCCACTTAACAGGATTCAAAAGAAATATATTCACAAACAAGCAATATTTAAAATATTAATTATTATCCATAAGAATAACATTGGGGATGAGTACGCAGGTTTGCTGCAACAAGGAACACAAAATATGTTTTTTATGCAAATATCAATAGAACTCAGCTAAGTGAAGTCACATACCAAGTTTCATCCATAAACATTCATAAATAAGCGATATATAACATTTTAATTATTCTCCATAAGAATAACATGGGACCGAGTAACTAGGTTTGCTGCTACAGGAACCATAGGCGAAACATTTTTTTTGTGTGCAAACAATAATAAATCTCAAGCAGCCATATACCAAATTTCGTCAGTTTATGTTCATAAATAAGTGAGATATAAAATTTGTCTTTTTCTCCATAAGAATAACATTAGACAACGTACTGTGTTTAGCACTTTCAACATCTCAGTAACCAATTGACGTAGAGCAATGATCAAAATACCAAATTGTTTGTTTTTTTAAGCTGAATTCAATGGTATAAATTAAAATTTGAGTTAAGTAACAAATACCTGGGAAAACCCCAAAAAGCCTATTTTTGGGGTACAAAACCCCCCCTTAGGATGGTGTGAGTTATCGTGCTTACGGACACATATATATATATAAATATATATAAATATATATATATATACATATATAAAAATTTGAACGAATGGTGTTTTTGGCATCTGGGGACCTCAAAACGAAAAGTTATCATGGGCTCGAGCTTAAGTCTTACCATGAGACCTACGGTAATAGCTTCTTCCCTATAGGGTAAATTCGCTAAAATGCTATATATCACTTATTTATAAATGTATTTTTATGAAACTTGGTAAGTGGCTTTATGTGGTAGTGAGAAACGTATACATACATTAGAAATTCGCTGAGTACGCAGGTTTGCTGCGACGAGGGTATTTGAGATAAGCTTAGGTGAAAGAAATGGTGTGAATAGCGAGGGGGGCAGGGCTAGTATAAAAGTTTATCTTAACTCACACCATTTGGTGCATCTGTTTCGCATAGGTTCTCCAGGTGATTGTTTAAGCGGCTCACCTATAAAATAACTGCTTGTTGATATAACCCATTATTTTGGATAACTGTTGGTAATTATTGAGCATGGATGTTGATGGTACTTGCGAGTTATTATCAGAATTTCTCAAATTTTTAACACTGAGTTTAACCCTCTAAAATACTGATGAGTAGAAATGATTCAAATGGAATGCATCGGTTTCATTAGCAGGATCGACATCGATATCGAAGGTATTACTCATGATGTTTAGCGAACAGTCAAGAGCATCAAATTAGGCGGGTGGGGGATTTTACGTTGTTGCCATATGTGGTTATGGCATAATATGTCTAGGTCGAAAATCGTGGGTTTTGTGGCACGAACTGGCAACGCTGAGAGACCCATGATGCCAGATCTTGTGTCTGTAATTTGGCCATGCAATCGTTTAAATTTATAAAGTCATATGTTTTTATCTTTGTTTATATTTTTGTTTTGAGAATAAGTAAACTGAAGTTTATAACTGCGATAATTATTTTCAATAGTTTCAAAGTATATAATTATTATTATTATAACTTACTACAACTGTAATATTGTTCTAGTAAATGTTTTTTATTCAATCCTTTGTTTAATATGTGATTCTCTGATTCTTTTTTTCCTTGTTTGTGTGCAACATTTGTAAATTATACTGTTGGGTGTAACAGGGAGTCTGGACCATCGTGTGAACAGTTTCAAGTGGTTGATAAAACGCCAGTTAAAAGACGATGGTTAGCTGGGATTATAAATAATGATTTAAATTATCAAACAACAAGTGTTATTGACAACGCTTTAACATTTGTGTACTTTGTGTAAAGTTCTATTAGTATAATCAACTTCGTGTTGTTATTACTTACGGGATGTAATAAAAGGCATCTTACAACACTTAAGATATATTTACACTTATACTGATTCACATACAGACGGTAAACCTATATAAAAGATGGTACTAGGCTATCGATTTCGACCAGTCACACCAGTCATCATCAGGCCAATGAGAGAACTGACAGAAACTCTGTCAGTAGGATTCTGCCAGTTCTCTCATTGGCCTGATGATGACTGGTGTGACTGGTCGAAATCGATAGCCTAGTACCATCTTTTATATGTTTACCGTCTGTATGTGAATCAGTATAAGTGTAAATATAGCTTAAGTCAGTGTTGTAAGAAGTCTTTTATTACATCCTGTAATTAATATAATATAAAATACCGGTATCTATATATTTGTCTTAATACTTTGGGTTTACAGCCATCCATGTACGATCGAACATTGCTGGACGCCGACGATTCCCTTGATCTTTGCCAGAAAACCGAAACAAATGGTTTGCGTCAGGGCAAAAATCCACCATAGACAGGGTAACATTGGTGTGATTGTTCGCGTAGGATATGGCAGGCTATTGGCCCGTGTATATGGCAGGCTTTACACAAAGCAGGTGGTTTTCGCGAGATTGCTGTGGAAAACCACTTGACTAAAGCGTCTTCTGAGGTGTTCAAATTCAAATAAAATCAATAAATCAATTGCTTATTTACAACCTCCAATTGAAAATTATATGACGGTACTATAGGATAGATAATTTGTATCAAAATTAAAACACAATAACAGAACCACAGAATACACAGAACCACCAGAGCACACATCAACCACAGAAGCATTAAAGTACAAATGTATCAATTCGTAACGTAATATACGTGTCTGGAAAGGAGGCAATAATGACCTTGGGCATTTTGTAACAATAAAGTCAGCTCTAATTATTTTACTAAATACGGATACCGTTCAATCCAATTCTGGTAAAAATTAAGATTCATTAGATCTGACAATACTTGTTGATGATGGTGGTACATTGGTAATAAAGCCTGCTTCACTGGACCGGGCCCGGCATCGAAAGCGGGTACACGCCGTGATTGCCATGGTGTACCATCGGGTGTTCCCTACGCAATCTGATGGTTTCTTTAGGTACTAGATCAATATGTTAAATATACAGAATCATTGGTACGAAATTACAGTTGTAGTTTTATAAAACAAGCCAGCTGATCATCTGAGAAAGAAAAACCAATAAGGGTTTTATAAACATGTGTTTCTGAGAAATACCCCAAATGTTAGCTTGCACAAACTGGCAACATTGCAAAATCCCCACCCGCCTAATTTGACGCTCCTGACTCTAGGTGTTACGTACCCGATAACAGGTGTACGCTAGATCATGAAGTTTTCTCCTTGGACGGTTCAGAAGCCAGCAGTGCCAATCCTCCGATGATGAGGACAGTTCCAACCCACCACATGGTCGAGACAGACTCACTAAACACCAGCCATCCCGCCAGAGCCTGCCAGGACGAGTAACTTTAACAATACTGCAAAGATGATTGAATAAAGTTTATCACATCACAATCTTACTACTGTAGCCGAAGATGATTGACCCTATGTCAACAGTAGTGGACTGGATGGTTGTCGCAGGCTACTGCATTGTGCTATACTGTCAATGTACAGTCATTAGCCACTCAATTGCTTTAAAATGTTCCTTGTACCTGATTTGCAGTTTATTTTTACCATATACAACTTTTTTAAGTAATTTCCTTTCCGTTGAGGTCCATATACACGTTAACATAAGCGTAATTTGAGTTTTCAACTGGGGGGGGGGATGATTGTGTTAGTGATTCTACCCACAAATAAATATAGGTGGAATGACGGATACTGCAGAATTATCTCAAATTTGTCCAAATTTCTGTTGAGTGAGATTTTGTTTATAATGGACTAAGATTGAAGTTAACTATATTAGGTGAGTAAAAATCGCTTACTTACTGATAAGATATAATTTGTAGCAGCAACACTGATTGTCGGAATGAAAGAAGACGGTGATTCTTGGAGTGCCTTTACAAAGAACGTCCAAACAGCAGCGTTGCATATGAGCATCAAAGCTATACACAGGCCGAAGAAAAAGTACTGTGCGACCTAAAGAAATGTACACAGTTAGAACTTTGAGTACAGAACAATAAGCGTTCACGACTCATCCAGTTACATGACATATCATACAACCCAAACAGCCTCTGCAAGTAATCAAGATAAAATATGATAATATACGAGTAAGAGTAATCGTACGATATGAGAATGATTGGTGGACGATTATCGTGCTGCAAGACATGGGCCTAGCAGCAGTACTGCTCATCTGGTGGGATTGAGTTAACTCACTTCTAGAGGTAGACATCTGTAGAATAGAAAAACCGAGAAAGGCAGAAACCTAAAAACATTAAATGGAGAGATTTCAATTGTGAGTACTACATTCGCAAAAGTATATTTTAGTAACATCACCAGTTGACAGATCCAATCATCACAGTAAATAGCCTCAAAGCAGAATATCAACTGACTTTCGAATGATGGATGGAGTTAAGAAAGACGAAAGTTGATAGACATGAGAGCATTACGCAAGAGGAAGGTGATCAAAGCTAAATGCGGTTGTAAGTAGGCCTACACTTTCCAAAACCTGCCAAACTGTCCATGCTTATTACATCTTGTATTAACTTATTCATTTATTACAGTTATTAGAAGTATTACGTTATTATTATATTACTAATTATTATTAATAATTAAATTATTATTAATTAGGTAGCTTATTTAGATTGCAGTTCCGTATACGAGGCCTGTACAAAATCAAATAGAAATATAAAATGAAAAAACAATACTCCCAAGTTTTGCAAGTTGCACTATTAGGTTAATTTATGTTAGGTCTGGTTAACCGTCAATAACATAACATAACCAAACAGCATGGTAAATAAGCTTTCAACATTAAGCTATTTGTCACCATTGGAGGTCGCTCACACCTTTCAGTCTCGGCCTCTGATACCTACGTTTTTGTTTTCATAATATCTTCACATATTTTGCACTCTGGATTTTTTTGGGTACAATTCTTGATTCAGAACCCATTACATAAAACAAGTTTAGTATTTGTTAACCTTTTCAGTATCTACTACGGGACGAATACTGGGTTTTGTCCTATTCTATAAAAGTGCTAAGAGCTGATATCACCTTGCGTGTCTCATCCAAAACATGCTAAAGGTTGATTTCTCATACAGTGAATTTAGATGGGTCCTACATTGGTTGACTCGGTTGTTCTTTCGAGAAACTGATGATTCCATTCAATGCCCCATACAATGAAGATCCAACATATCGACCCATAGCTCTTTTGGGTTGTAGATTACATTTTTCAGATTTTTATTCTCACACAAGACTCTACCCTCCTGGCTGCCCTATCACTTTTCACATGAATGTTGTTAAAACACTAGCATAAAAAAATTGTGAAATGCTTAAACTGCAAGTGTTGACAAAAATAGCGAAAACTCTATTGAATTATTGTAATTTGATTTCTAGGTTAAGGCATGGAATAGATTCGATTAGACCATTTCAGTTTAAATGTAACTCTATAAATAAAAACCATGACAGTTGCTAGGTATAAAAAATACATGTAAAATGCAGTGGTAGGATACCACAATAGGATTAAACTAAACATTTTTAAGAAATATAAATCGGCCTACAGTGTTATCTATGTTGCTGAGTTCCAAGTTAGAAAGTTTTCCAAAAACACTTCCTCCACATGCACAAAGGCCCGCTTGAAAACTGTAATAAAAGTGTTTATTTACTGATAATTTTGTTATGACCATTGTTGAACTTTAAGGTTATTTTAGATTGTGATTGTATCAGCTCATCAGCCCAGCTGACCGATATCCAAATCTAAATTTGAAATCTTACTGACTAGTGTGAGTGTGTGAGTGACTACCAATTCGAATTGTTACAGTGAGTCAACGTTGTAGTAACAAATATCCCACATGACATAATTCCTTAAAAAATAGGTACCACTTTATTGCTTGATCTGCCATGAAATGAAATATCAAAATGTCCTTTACGCTTATAAATAAATTTACTACACTTTACGCTTTAAATAAATTGATTATATTGCAAATTGATTCCTAGATAAATACATTTGTTACGTTTTTCTTGGATCATATTTTCCACTGATCTAAAAATCTATTTAGGTACATAGGTGTTAAAACCACTAATATCTTAGTCAAGTTCTATTTACAGGGCCGGATGTAGGATCTGTTGGCCCCTAGGCTTAAGCTGAGGTGCAGCCTCGCAACAAGGGCCTTTTTTGTATGCGGCACAAACTTAATTGTGGTTCGGGGGCAGGGCCGGATTTAAGTAAAGGCTGCATATAGGTGCGCGCTTACAGGCCCACACCACACAAATACGACATTCAAAAACCCTCAATCAAGCAAAAAAAAGGTTGCTGGCTGCCCTGGGTGGTAAGGGTCCGCACCATTGGTTACACCATAGGTCCTAAATCCGGGCCTTTACGTGAGGTTAGCGAGTTCCGTGGTTAGCCAACTCCGCGTTCCCTATGGGCTCAGTTGTGTACCCAGGCTTGTGCCTATGTAACCAATGCTTAAATTCGGTCTTGTCTGGCCAATAAAATAGGGTTTACCCTAGTAGCACATATCGTTGGCCCAACGATGGGGAATGGTAGGGATGGATAGAAGTGGTTAGATAATGGTTGGTTGGCAAATCCAACCATAGGAGACGTTGGACCAACGAACCAATCGTTGGGTAACCCGCGTTGGCAAATCCAACCATAGCAGACGTTGGGCCATCAAAAGCTATGGTTGGCAAATCTAATATATATACAGCCGCATATGTGTAACACACCTAGACATAGGAATTCTAGACCACTTCCAGACGAACTAGAAACGTAATATTTGGCATGCAGGTAGCTTGTACCTTGAAACCCCCGGTAAAATTGCCAAAATATACAATTTTTAATTTTAAAACCACTAATTTTGAGAGCTGGTGAAATATTACAGTGACTTTGTGTTTGTTTTTTCTCTGTGAATTTTCCAAAGTTAAAACGTTATTGTTTTAAGGTACTCGCTACATTACTTACGAACTTTTTTTTTTTTTAGTTGCTTCTTTTCCTGTTATTTAAAAGGCAGTAGCTACGTACACGTCTGACGTGAGCCGCTACTGTTCACGTCCGTTCCAAATTATGCACCGTACGTTACTTTTCCTGTGATTTTTAAAACAAATTGAGAGCCAGAAAACCTCCTAACCTAACCTAACGTAATCTAACCTATCCTAACCTAACGAAACATAACGTAACGTAACCTAACCCAACATAACCTAAGCGGCAGCGAAGTGAATTTGCCTTTATATTGGACGTGTACGCAGTCACTTCGTAATTTTTATAGTAATTGTCAAATTTAACAAAACGTCTTTGTTCAAAAAGAAAACTAACCTACAAGTATCTTCAGTTCATGGAATGACAACATCTGTTGTAAACAAAGTAAAGTTTAAATGTGATATCAAACAAGGTAAAATGTCAGAATTTCTTGGTAAGTCTAACGAAAATCTCAATGAACGCAATGACAATTTTGTTTTTCCTAACAAACGGAAGTTTATTGCAAGTTCGGTTTCTCAACCTAAACGATATGTTTTAGATTCGAGTCAATTATGCAAGGACAATAAATATCAGGTTCTTTCGGAACATTCATATGCAGGGTTGCCAAAGCGTGGGTAATTACCCACTTGGTGGGTAATTCTAAGGGTCGTGGGTAAAATGGTGGGTAATCGCTGAAAGTGGGTAATTTACTCTAACGACCTAATCAAGTTTTATTTTGAAAAAACTTTAATTTTATTTGGCCTTTTTGGGTCATGCTAACGATCTGAAAATTGGTTTTTGGTTTGGTGCTATGTGCTATACCTCTACTACAATAATACTACTATTTAATATTGTTGGACGTTCGGTTTTAATTTGTTTAGAGCTATGTTTAATGATATCCTACTCTATGGACGTGAAACTTAGTTTCGGTTGAATTTGCTCATTGCTAAAGGCGGTCCCACACTTCTCGGGAACACGTCCGAACATTCGGCCGAACTCCGGATATTTGGGGTATTCGTAAGAAGTGTGGGAGCTACACGAACTTTTGAATACATACGGGACGGAATGTTCAGTGAACATTTGGGAGAATGTTCGGCCGAATGTTCAGGCCTGTTCGCGGGAAGTGTGGGACCGCCTTAATAATTTCCATATAGTAATCCCTAGGCCTACCAATAATTAATTGCTTTCTAAATTGATATTTAGCCTTTACAAATAATGAATAATCATATTAGTTTTAATTTGTTTGGCTGAAATTAATTATTAATAATAATAATATTATTACTAGTTTAATACTTGCGCAAATATCAATATAAACGTGCACAATTTTGCGAATTTGTAGGTTAAACCAAGTGGTGGGTAATTTTTTCAGGGACGGTGGGTAATGGTGGGTAATTTTTTCAAGGACAGTGGGTAAAACACCCAAACCGGATTGGCAACACTGTTCATATGCTTCCCCCAGTACTAATGAAAACCATACCGAAGATATGGATGATTCTGTCCCCAATGACCAAACAAACAATCCTAAGTTAAAAATCCCTCCTATCTTTCTACACAATGTAAACAACCATCAGGAAATTATTAAAGATGTGCAAAATGTAGCAAAAGCCTCTTTTTCAACTCAAGTACGTGGCCAGTCTCTTAAAGTTAATCTCTCCAATATCGACGATTTTAGAAAATTAACTGCGTTTTATGACGCGTCTGGCATCAAGTACCACACTTTTCAACCACTCCATGACAAAAAGCTAGAGGTAATCGTTAGAAACGTTCCCACTTCTTTGTCGGAAAATGAAATAAAAACTGAACTAATTGATCAGAACTATCCCGTTCTTAGAGTAACTAGATTACTAAATAAAAATAAACTTCCACTTCCATTGTGTGCAGTAGACTTGGAAAACAATGATGACAGCAAATCTATTTTTAAACTTAACACACTTTTTTATGCAGTTGTAAGCGTCGAAGTGAAGAGAAAACCCAGGCAAATCCCTCAATGCATCCGCTGTCAAAGATACGGAGATATAAAACACGTTTGTAAATTAGATCCTAGATGTGTTCGGTGCACTGGACAGCACCATTATTCTGAGTACCCAAAAAGTAAAACTGAAACTCCTCAGTGTATTAACTGTGGAGAAAATCACATTGCTAATTACAGAGAGGATGCCAAGTGTATCAGGAAATCCTTAAAACAAAAGAGCATAACAAAAGTCCTTTAAATCGATCACAAAACTCAAATGATCGGAATGAAACTCCTTATCTACGCCCACCTGATATAGATTCGTCTGCTCATTTCCCTTCAATCTGTAACAATGACTCAGTTACGGCTCCTCCTAAGTTTAGAGTTCCGGTTGCTAAAGCTGCCGCTTCTAAGCAACGTGACACTGGTTCTATTTCACCAGAATCAACTAGTTATAATAATACTGATGTATCTCTATCACAAAGTTTAGAACAAATAATTTTAGACATAGTTAAATCTTGTATTCCTGCTCTTAGAAAAATAATAAGTAATGTTATTAGCTCTATTCTCTCTAATGGATCAGTTCAATAATTTCCAAGTGCACGGTTTAACCCTCCTTAACTGGAATGCTAATGGACTTCGAGACAAAAGAGCTACTTTTGTTTCGTTTATGGCCAGACATAGCATTGACATTGCATGTATCAGTGAAACGCATTTAACTGCTGTTGAAAGTTTTAAAGTACAGTGGAACCTCCCATATCCGACCTTCCCATATCCGACTCCTCCCGATATCCGACCGTCCATCTGTCTATTGTTTACTCGCGCTCTCACGGTCCGTTTCCGTTCGCGAGCCTGTACAGACTTGAAAAGTGACTCATCGATACTATGCTTTACTTTTGGGTAAAAAACTGTCAGTTTAGCCGTGGTTGTTGATGTGGAATGTCAATTTGTGCGTTTATGTCAATATTGTTTTGTTCATTTTTTGTACCTGGGAACGGCATTTTACGCTCCTCCCGATATCCGACCTTTTGGTCGTTCCGACCACGGCCCGGTCCCGTCATGGTCGGATATGGGAGGTTCTACTGTAAGTGGGTATTCTGTATACAGGGAAGACAGACCGGATCCAGTAGCATCAGGTGGTGTTGCAATTTTCGTACGAAGAACTTTAGACCATCACCATATATTTTTACCTACTCTCGCTTCTTTAGAATCGGTTGGTGTTAAAATTAATTTGAACAATGGTACAAACTTTCGTGTTATATCTGTTTACAAATCCCCTAACAAACGGCTCCACTTCAACGACTTGCAGATTATTTTTCAAGATGACTGTTCGACCGTTGTTGTAGGTGACTTAAACTGTAAACATCAGGTATGGGGCTGCCGTAAAACTAATCCAAATGGGAATCGTCTACTTCAGTACACTAATGATTCAAATATAATGATTTCAGCCCCAGACGAACCTACCCATTATCCATGGCAACCAATTTACCAACCCGACATACTTGATTTGGTATTACACAAAAATTTCACAGCACCCATCATTCAGGAAGTTTTACCTGAGCTAGATTCTGACCATTCGCCTGTAATAATATCCTTTTTCACACGACCTCAAATGAGTTTACATCCTCAACGACTGATTAATGGGAAAGTTAATTGGGAAGTATTTAGATCCGAATTAGATAAATGTTTAGAAAATAATCAAACCTTAACATCTTGTCGTGAAATTGAAAATTCAATCCAAACCTTTACGGAGACTATAAAACTTTGTATCAACAAAGCTGTTGTAAAACCGGCAAATTCAAAGTTTAATGACTTTTATCATCCACCAATGAGAATCTTGCACATCATTAAAGAAAAACACAAAATTAGACGACGTTGGCAGCGGCACAGGCTACCCCATCTAAAGAGGCAATTAAATGAATTGAGCAGGCGAGTTAAATCAGAACTTGAAGAATACAGGATAGATTCATACAAGAAATATGTTTCTGATATTCACCCGAGTGATACAAACATGTGGAAAGCAACAAAACGCATTTTAAATACCCGTACTGTTATTCCTACCTTGAAACACGATGACCTAGTATATGAAAGTGATTTACAAAAGTGTGAACTGTTTGCAGATTATTTTGAAACTGCTTTTCAATCTAATGGTGTGGTTGATCATGAATGCGAGGAGATGGTAAAAGAGACAGTGAGTGCAAACATTTTGTCAGCTGAGCTGCCTATAAAGTTTGTTTCTCAATCTGAATTAAAGACGGTAATTAAAAAACTTCCTTTTCGAAAATGGCCTGCCACGATCTTATCCCGAATGTTGTCTTAAAAAATCTTACTAATAAAGGACTTTCAAGATTTACTTCTATAATTAACGCATGCTTGTCTAAAACTTACTTTCCAGTCATTTGGAAACATGCAGAAATAACTGTCATTCATAAACCCAACAAGCCTAATTCATCCCCATCAAGTTACTCAACATTATCAAAAGTCTTTGAAAAAATAATTTTAAAACGAATGTTGTGGCATATTAACGCTGCAAATATAATCCCTCCACATCAATTAGGTTTTCGACCAAAACATTCAACAGTTCATCAAATTCTACGAATATATGAAACAATAGTGAACGGGTTCGAAAGAAAAGAGCATACAGTGGCGGCTTTCCTTGACATAGCACAAGCATTCGACACAGTATGGCACGATGGTCTTGTGTTCAAACTAATAAATTTTGGTTTCCCAATGTACATAGGAAATATCATCAAATCATTTATTCATCAAAGAACATTCTCTGTGAAGATAAATTCCTCTCTATCAACATCTCGACCGATTGGGGCAGGTGTCCCACAAGGATCCATACTCGGCCCTGTACTATTCAATCTATATATGGCTGACATTCCTCTTCCTGAAAATGCTTCACTAGCTCTTTATGCAGATGACACTGCTATATTATGTCAAAACTCTGACATCTATGAGGCTGCTTATTCTCTTCAGTCGGCCATAGATATTCTAATTGATTGGTTTTTCCAGTGGAAATTTAAACTTAACTCTACAAAGTGTGAGGCAAAAATATTTTCTCTAAAAAAACATGTGTTACCTCAACAAATACAAATTTATGGACAATTTTTACCATGGAATCCTGACGACCAGGCTATAAAATATTTAGGAGTCTGGCTTGACAAGAAAATGAATTGGAACTTTCATGTTAACAAAAAGTTAACTCAGGGCTACACTCGCCTAGCTAAACTTTTCCCCTTAATAAACAGAAAATCAACTTTAAAACCAGAGTGTGCAAAATTAATATACAAAACAATAATTCGGCCTTTAGTTATGTAAAGTTTTTTAAATCTTATCTCTCAAACCGTAGGCAGAAGGTTTTCGCTAATGGACAGTGGTCTCAGGAGGTGGAAGTTAACATTGGAGTTCCCCAAGGATCGGTGTTAGGTCCCCTTCTTTTTCTAATATGCATAAATGATCTCCCAAATGCAGTTCCTTCAACCACAATTCTTTATGCAGATGATACAACTTTTTTCAGCTCAAATAGTGATTTTAATTCTCTTGAAGAACTCAAACAAAATACCTTACTTGTTGCATCCAACTGGTTTAAAGATAATGGTTTTCTGTTGAATGAAACTAAAACACAATCAATTTTTTTTAGTTTAAGACCACTACCTCAAGCACCACATCTGGATAATAGTTCTGATTCAGTAAAATTCTTAGGTATACACATAGATAATGCCTTAGTTGATGAACGAAGTGAATCACTGTATTGATGAAGAAGTTTCAGTGGCCGTGTGTGGGAGTGTGTGTGTGTGTGTGGGTGTGTTATCGAAATACTAAATAACTGTAAAACATTTCTTAATGAAATTTTGAAGGAGTCATTTGGGATACCAAAGGGATGTTTTAACACAGCATTCGTATTTTATTTTGGATTATTAATAATTATTAAAACTAATTTTAATTTTTGATATTCAGTAGTTGAATTGGTTTTCGTAGTAAGCTATTGACTATGGTTGTCTTTAAAATGTCAGCTGGGATTTGTCTGTGTTTCACTTGAGGGATTTTTATCCCCTATATGGGATATTTTGACTGCTTGTGGGATAAAATGGGATTGTGGGATAAAGTGGGATTTTTTTGAAATCGGCATTACGTCTGCTAGTTTGCTTACAACTTACGACCAGAGCACCTTAGCAGTAGCACTTCTAGTGGATTTTCTCGCCGTACTGGCAGTTGCGGGGTTTCCCATTTTTAACCTCGCTGTCCGCACCTATTATGATTTTATAAACGTCACAGAACGAACACTGAATCGTGTCAATTTCGCTGGCCGAGCCATGTTGGAATTAACAAGCAAACTATTTGCCATTATTTAGTACCTACTTCGTACTCTTTAGTACTACCATTAAAAATATTAGTACCTCTCACGTAAATAAATTATTTAATTTAGTTAATTCACCGTATCATTTAATCTATGTCGCATTGCTAACAATCTTTTGAGGTACTAAAATGTAAAATACCTATAGGTAATTAGTAGATCTAAATAAGCTCTATCTAACGATATAAATATTGTACTAATACATTATTCAATAATCATATAATATTTAACATTAATTGTGTTGCAATGTTTAACAAATCAGTGGGAAAGTGTGGGATATGACGAGGGATACTGTAAGGGAGAGTCTGGGATAAAGTGGGATTTTTTTGTATCAGTGCGTGGCATATTTTTACCGTAGAGTGGAAACACTGCATATTTGTTTATAAATTACTCAAATGTAAACATAACCAAAACTATGGATTTGGTTATGTTTTGTTCCATCAATTTTTTTATTTCGAAATAGTTTAAAAATGTGAGTGTTATGTAAATTAATAGTGTTTTGTCGTGTTTAAAACAATGCTTGTATCTATTTAGATTTATTATCAGTTTATTTTTTACTGGAAAACTTCGATGTAAAAGCTAAGTGTTTGGACTAGTGATGATAAATTAATACAATAGGTTTTGGAATTTTTGAATTACTGGGACAGTATAACTCTGTAACACGACTGACTGTGATTGATAATCAAGCGTGTTGTAGACCTATAGTAGTTTCTTTACATTGTGAACAAATTACTTGATGGCAGACTTACTAAACTATCATACGTGCAAACTATCTTTATTACATGTAATGTACCAAATAAGCCTCACTGTCACCTAATGACATGGGATTAAAGTTTTGTAATCTACCGGTCAGTAAAATAGTCTGGTTACAGTTTATATTTGTTTGCATTTTCTGTGGTTAATATTGATTTTCATAAACAATCAAGATGTCCAAAACTCCGTAATCCCAACCGTCTACATTGTTCAACTAATTACGATGTAGACAGATTGCCCTCCTGAAAAATTGTCATTAATGTAGATGTTGGATTTTGCTTTTAAATCTCTCGTGCTGCGATTTCAGTAGCTTGTGTGTTTAAATACAAACTAACATATATTAATGATGTAAACATTTTTAAATTTAAGGTATGAATTTTATAAGGTACTGTTATATAAATAAATCATTGAATACCTTTTTTTACATTAAATGGGTTTAAAACAAGTATATTTCTGTATGTGTAACCCCCTGATTTTGGAGCTGGAAATTAATAGGTCTAATAATTATTGGCAACTTTTCTCTCAGGTTATATATTTAAAACTCGTCGAAAACCATCCGGTACCAAAAATATATTAGTCATTGGCCGAGTCTTAAAAAAGCGTGAACAGGAGCTAGGACATGTGACCAAATAAACGCAATCAGTTTAATCTAATTTGCTAGGTACACACAGTGGTTTTAAGAGGTTAATTGCTCCACCTCACCCTCCAGGGTTAGATGGAAACGTATTCCGCATATTCTCTATTCATTGTTGCTAGATTAGGAAACCCCAGCATAGTTGCTATAGGCACGTTTTCCATAAGCAGGAATTTTGCGCAGGTTACCAGAAGGTTAGGATATAGCAGGAAAGGAAAGGGTGGGATGGGACAGGCAGCCAAATTGGCCTTTCAGAGTACCAACTCCCGTGCCTTGTGACAGCTGTGATCAGGCTCAATGTGGACCCGCTCTGCCCTCCAACTGGCCAACTCAACGGATGGGGTATCCATGTACAACAGCCAGGGACCATACATTCTCAGGTTGGGGACCAACCCCTGAGTTTCCGCCCCGAGCCGCTGCAAGTGGAGGGACCAAAGGTGAAAGGGAAGTTTGTTATAATGGACATCCAAAAAACTTCATATGTAATGACAATTTCATTTGCTGTACCCAATGTCAGCATCCAAACTGGTATAGACCAGTTTTAAGGTTGTCCTGGGACGAATATTCTCTATTGGTCAATGCTAACACACCAAGTTTTAATAACATTAATAAGTATACAAGAGATATATGTTTTTTATTTCTTATAAGAATAACATCGGACAATATACTTAGTTTACTGCTGAATGGAAATTGAAATATTCTCCACAACCATTAGCCGAATAGCCTACTAACGAAATACTAATTTAACCGTGTGTGGATTGGAGTACTAATTTTTTATCTTTTAGAGCTTTTTATGGCAATGAGATAAAACTGTTGAAACCTGCTAAAAAAATTTAAAGTTTATGGTACTAAGAAAGGTAAAAAACTGAAGTTTGGGATCTCTTAAGCCCTGTAATTTCTGAACCCAAATTTTTCTAAAAAATCAGGTGGTATATTTTATTAGAAACCTAATATAAACCGCCAAATAAAAAATCCAAAGATTTCGAAAGCGGCTCCTCAAAACTGCTCCAGACCTATATACTACGTTGTTGGGTACTAAAATATTTTGGATACCTCTTTGTTCTTCCCTCAGGGCTCTGTCTTTACTATCACTCCCAACTTTTAATTTTAACGTATGATTCGTTGGATTTGTTTTGTTAGCAGCATCTCCTGAAAGATGTCCCCACGTTTGATACGCCGCCCTACTCAACCATAGACCTCCACCGCACAGGAAAATTTTCTTTGTTATTATTTACACCTTTTTTAGTAATTTTAGAAAATTTTCAATTATACAAAAAATTGTTGTTATTTTCTTTTAACCCCGACCTTAGAGCTCCGCCTCGCTGGCTTTAAAAGTTGCCTTGTTAAATTTATGGAGGAAAGATGATCCTTGGGTAAGCGTTCGGGTGTTCGGGTCAGCATTCGGGTTGAGTACTACTAGCTGGTCAGACAGACATTATTCTATCCTAATGTCACTGAATTTGTTTTATGTCAAAGATTCTCGTTCTTTTTCAAGATGAGCTCGTTAGCTACGCTCACTTGCCTATGTTTATATAGAGCTTGCTTCAGTATTGAAAATGAGTTGCTATTCAAATAGATTTATTATGTCTATAATAAACATATGTTTATATGCTTTTCAAGTATGTTTAGATATCATCCTTATAACAGCTGTTTGATGAAACTAAATAACTAACATACAATCCCGACTTTGTTTTATGTATTAAATTCACCGACTTTGTTTTATGTATTAGATAATGAAAATCACTTAATAATATATCTTGCCATGACAACGTTAATATACACTAGGCAGCAATACGGATTTTAGCAATTTGAAATTTAAGTAACTGCACAACGCCATCTGTAGAGCCTGATATAAGCGTAGGTTATATTATATAAATCAAACAGGAAAGTTGGCCGGGCTGGTAAGGGCCCGCACTTGCATTTAGGGTGTAGACCAGAGCCTGTACAGACCTAAATTCAGCCCTGGCCGTCTGTATGCAGAACTTCAAACATGCTAGATTCCAGAATCATTGTCCCTGTCTCGTGTACATTCTATGTGCCTAAGAGTAAAAATATGTTATAGTCAATCAATACAAATGCTGAATTATTTTGACTCAATCCTATCCTACACTATGATATGAGTAAGGTTTGCATGCTCGCTTGCTTGGTTGATTGCTTGCAACTCTTATCTCAAAAACGGCTCCAACGATTTTCTTAAAAAATAACTAATGTGTCCTTCCAACTACTTGTGTTGTAAAACCTGATATCTGGGTTAAAAATAAGTTCGAGACATGTCCCATCCCCCAAAAAAATCAAATAATGTAAAAAGCCGCTATGGAAAATTGAAAAAATCACATTGGGCTTTTGGAGATTAAAATAAAAGCAAAAGAGTCATAACAGCTGTTCAAAATCTTTCAGCGAACTCTCAAAGTTATACTCATATAGTTTAAGTACTACCTGGGACTGAGCTTTGCTAGGGAAAGGTCAATCTTGTTTATGACTTGGAGTTGTTTTTCACCATTTACCCTACTAAAGAGCATTTTTGAGGTCACAACAGTTGTTATTATAATGCACCTTTGAGTCATTCTGGATATGACCACTCTACATGTAATCTTCATTCAAAGGATTTATTATCTGATTTTATGGAACCACATGGAACTCATGTTGTTTATGATTATTAACATGTGGTTTCCTGAGAGCAGAGATTAAAAGATTTGAGAGAAGATTACATACATAGAGTAGTAAAATAAATCAAAGGGATATTGAGCTATAAATAACAACTGGAGTGACCTTACAAATGTAGAAAAGAGGCAAATGAGTTATACAAATCTGATTATCAGTAGGGGGAAGTGGTGAAATAAGCTCCAAGTCATCTAAACAAACTGACTAGCCTTCCCCCGAGCAAAGTTCGGCCCCCAGGTATCATATACTCTAATATGAGTAAGGTTTGCTTGTATGTTTGCTTGCTTGCGACACTATTCTCAAAAACGGCTTCAACGATTTCCTTGAAATGTTCAAAATAACTAATTTCTGGGATAAAAATAAGTTCTAGACAGGTCTCATCCCCAGAAAAAATCAAATAATGTAAAAAAAATAAAATGAAAAGTTAAAAAAATTAACATTGGGCTTATGGAGTTTTAAATCAACACAAAAGAATTTTATCAGCTGTTCATAATCAACCAGGGAACTGTCAAAGTAATACTCATGTTTTTTATGATTATTAACATGTGGTTTCCTGAGAACAGAGATTAAAAGATTTGAGTGAAGGTTATATATATAGAGTAGTAAAATAAATGAAAAGGACATTGAGCTATAAATAGCAACTGGAGGAACCTTAAAAATGTAGAAAAGAGGCAAATGAGTTACACAAATCTGATTATCAGTAGGGGAAAGTGATGAAATATTACTCCAAGTCATCTAAACTGACTGATTGGCCCTCCCCTGAGCAAAGCTGGGCCCCCTAGGTACTGTCGTGTTAAAACGGATATGAGAAGGGTGTTACCACTCCAGTAGTCAGTAGTATTTTTTATTTACATTAGTCCTAAATTATCTGTTCTTGCCGTTGTGGAGTTAAAACGGATATGGGAATGGTGTTACCATTCCATTAGTAAAATGTTTGGTTTATTAATTATCTGTTCTTGCTGTTGTGGAGTTAAAACGGATAACAAAAGAGTGTAAACCAATCCAGTACCTGCCTACATATCTTTAAAAATTCAGTCTTCGTTCATCCTCTTACGGGAAGAATGAGCGTACACCTAGTTTAACCTGGGGGCATCATGTTGACTTTATCACAGCTAGGTTGTCTAGAACTGTCTACCTCCTGAGACGTCTCACACACTGTGTTGAAATCAACCATGTAAGAACAGCTTATTTTGCATACTTCCAGTCAATCATTAAATATGGTCTGCTACTGTGGGGCAACTGCTCGAGAGTTAGTGAAATCTTGCTGTTGCAAAAGAAAGCCATCCGAATTCTAACAAACTCTAATCCCATAGATCATTGTAGGCCACTTTTTATTCAGTCAAAAACTCAAACTGTAATAAATCTCTATTTATTTGAACTCATTACATACATAGTAAATAACCCACAGTTGTTAAAACTTCCTGAACATGTATACAGCACTAGAAACAAGGACAAAGTCTTAATAGATTATTGCAGGTTGAGTAAATCGCAAAACAGTCACGTTGTAATGTCCCTTAGGGTGTATAACAAATTAGTAGGTTGCATTAGTAAATATAATTCTAAGATTCTAAAAAATAAGTTTTATGACTGGCTCCTTCAAAACCCTTTTTATAATGTAAGTGAATTCCTTGGAAGCAATGTTGACTTTTAAGAGCTACATCCTATGTATTCTATAGGCCCAATGTCTTTATTGTATTGTACTGTTTATGTTAGCCTATTATGTATAGCCTGTATATATGTTAGCCTCATTTTGATTAAGTATTGACTTTGGCTGTTGCTGTAAGACTGACGTTGCTGATACATGTATTATTGTCCAATGGCAAATAAAGATTTATTTATTTATTTATTTATGCCTGTCCTGTCTGGGGTTTGGCTGTATCTCATAATAAACTTAACAAAATTCAAGTTCTACAAAACAAAATTCTCAGAATCGCAGTGAATGCTCCCTGGTTCGTTAGAAATAACCACATTCATGAAGAGCTCGGAGTCGAACCAGTACTAAAATTTATAGAAAAATCTTCTCAAAAACTCCTCGAAACTTTGGACTTTGTTCCTGGTGCTGTGGTATTCAACATTGGACAAATTACAATAAACAGGAGCCTACGAGCGAGACTTCCTCAAGATATTCTGTTCAGAATGGATTGAGAGTATTGTTATGTTTTCTTTTGTATTTGTTTAGTTCATGCCTGATGTTTTGTTTCAAGTATTTATTATTTTTTCATGTTCCAGGGTGATCCTAACTAGGACGAACCCGATAATGTAAATATGTGTTCGTAAAATCATTGTATGTTAAAAATTCTGTGAATAATGACATGTAACATTGAACCAGAAATAAATAATTGTAAAAAAAATCGTAACAGGTGTAAACAAATATCCAGTAAACTGTCAAAGCAACTTTCACATGGTAGAGTATAAACAAATTATAGAACTATTGAAAAATGAAAACATCTAGAGTGGATTTAACCATAATCAATCTAAAAAGTATACTATATAAAAAATACTTGAAAGGTCATTGACCAATAATAACAACTGGAGCGACCCCAAGCGGGGGTCTGGGGGCGGAGCCCCCAGCGAGCAAAGCGAGTCATACTATATTATTATTATTATTAATAGTAATACATATATTACAGTATACCGTATTAACATCATATATTTTATTATTATAATTATATTAAATATATATTAATTTGCTCATAATTAATTTAGTTCATCATATTTCATAGCAAGAATAGACACATAAATCAAAAGAACCAAATTACATTGTTCCAACTTTTATTCTCTTAATTATTACAGTGATTTGCGCAAGTAGATTAATTTATAGAAGAAGAAAAGGAAATATTGTCCATTGTCCTAGTCGTGTAGGTGTACACTATTGGTAATTTTTATATCCTAGTCGTTCCATTCACATACACGAGTCAGAGTGGCCGAGAGGGTCAAGGCGAGTGTACAGTAAGTCAAAGGTCGTAGGTTCAAGACTCGACCAGTACACAAACTTGTTGCTACTCAAATCGTTTATAAAAATGTATATTATTGGTTTACTAAGCCAGTTCAATGTGAAATTGTGTTTTAAAAAAATACAAAATAACCATTTATATACAAAATTATAAATGGTTGGCATTTGGTTGGGTGTTGGTATTTGGTTGGCAAATACAACGTTGGCCCAACGGTGCGCCAACGGACATTTCTTACTGTTGGCCAACGAACTGTGCCATCCATTTCCCAACGTTGGCCCAACGATTTGTGCTACTAGGGTAAACCAAACAAACTAAAGACTTGTTTTACTTTTTATGGGGTAACATTTGTAATACCAATTTATAACCATTTGAAAGAGGTATATATGTTTAATTAAAGTAGGAACAATCTGAGAGGAATTATATATAAGCATCAATCTGCATTCACATCAATTAGTTTCCTGGCAAAATAACCCTCTACTTAAGTTTAAATTTAAATTTGGGTTCATATATTTATATAGGGATCTCTCATAGAGAGCAATGTTTTACCAGTTCAACAACATTACATTCGTAATAAACGTATAATAAAATGGAGATTGTTCAAACTACAGTGCAATTGTTAAGAGAATTAATTAACTTTTTTAATACATTTTTTAATGCTGTTTATGAAAATCAAGCATTATTTTAAGATCTATTACCAGTATGAAATATGAAATTAATTCAAAATACAAGTTGTTTTATAATTTGATGTTTAATATAGTATAGCAGCATTGTGGTTGTATTGTAATTTAACTTTCGGATTAGCAATCAAAAAAGGGAATCTTGAGCGGGTCTGGGACTGGATGCTACCCCAGTATTGGGATACGTCCTCCACTGAGTAGCCATAAGAACGCCAGAAGACAGGCAGGCGGACGGACGGACCCAGACACAACCACACCAACAAATGCACGCGAGCGCACACACTAATTCTGTTGTGATGGTAACATTGTAAACATATTTTGAAAAGAGTTTATAATCAAATAAACTATTGATTATTTGTGATACTTTGTTGAGTGTGGTCAAACTATTCATACCACTTTAAAAATGTTTCTACTAAAGTGAAATTTGGAGCCTTTATTTATATATATTTAGCCTGAAACAAACCCATATACAAAATCAACGTACAATTACATTTTGGGTAAATGTGATACAGTTAAGTTCTAAGCCATTTTCAGTGGTTGTATCTTTTATACAACAATTTTGCCTTAAACATATTTTGAATACATAATAGATATCCCAAGACTGGTTAATTTTTGAAGCCAGGAAAATGGATCAACTGGTCCACTAATCACACAACTATATCAGCTGCGTTTCTGTGCAATTAAAATAACTAAAAGCTACGCCTTCATTAAATTCAAAATACAAATGTTTCCACTTCAAACGACCGTTATAATAATGTTTATTATAATCAATGGAATTTAGCTCAATTTTTAATTTTAGTTGCCCCCATTGATGGTGTCTTCAAAATGACATTTTGAAATTTAGATCAGATAAATCTACTGCTACCGATGCCACCGGCCGCGGCTATCAGGAGACAACGTATCAAGACTCGCAAGTTCCAGACACAACATCCAGCAACCGGTGTCAGGTTGTGCCATCACAACATATGTACCGGTACATTACACACACTACTTAATTTAACACAATGATTTTAATAGTTTCCTGCGTGAAACAATCTTGCACATTTAGGTAGAGGTAGAGTGTCTACAAATGTTATCCAATGGTACCTGCCTGTGGGCCTCTGCTGTTCCAAAAGTGACAATCTTTTTGTATCATTTAGGCTGCAATGGCAGGAAGGAAAGGAGAATCAGTGTATGCCAAATGTCTGAAATGACAATTTTTATTTGTTTCCACAAAAACCAAAACGCTGCAAATCAACAGCGTAGTCCAGCGTGTTGTTTCCACACAACATTGGACGTTTCGTAAACCGACCAGTTATTTGGCCACTCTATATTTAAGGGAGAAAAATGCAAACCCCCATCACGTCTTCTAGCCACGCAAAATAATGAAGAAAGAAAGAATTTCTCAAATTACACACATTACAAATTAGCATATACATACACAAATTTACAAAAGGTATATAATAATGATTGTCACGTTTTACTAAGATACCAAGCTGACCTTTTTTGTGTTTAATAGAGAAATATCAAATTCCTCCAAGGCTTAGCCTGTTTGGAGGCTTTATTAAAACTTAACAATTCATTACATATTTAGATGGCAGCTATAACTAACTATTTCTAACTTTAATTGTCACAAGAATAACAAATGTAATAAAAACTAAGTGTTTTATAAAATAAATAAATTAACAACTTATCTTCCAAAAACAGCAATACAGAAAAGCAAAAATAACAAATTTGAGTACAATACATTGCAATTTAGCTTCTTTTAATAAGAAATCCTTCTAAAACAATCCATATTTATAATACAATTATATTACTCTCCAAAGAGATGAAAGGGTTTGGAGAAGTGTTACAACACAACAATAGTGAGGACATCTTTGTGATGGGCTAAAATTTTATTTTTCAGTAACAATAACAAGCGTTGTTGTGGCTAAAGTTTTCTATCTCTATCATACAAAAAATGTATGATTTGATAAATTAATAACAGTCTCAAAAAAATACCCCCGTCGCAGCAAACCTGCAAACTCAGCGAATTTCTAACGCGTGTATATGTCTTAATAGCGCAAACTTACCAAGTTTCATTAATACGTAATTCATAAATAAGCAATATTTTAATTAGGTATTCTCCTTAAGAATAACATGGAGGCTGAGTACATAGGTTTGCTGCAACAAGGAACACAAAAAAGGGGTTTTTATGCAAATACCAATAGAACTTAAATAAGTGAAGCCACATACCGAGTTTCATTAATAATTTGTGATTATATTTAAGGGAAACATTATTTTACTTATTCTCCATAAGAATTACATGGGGCTGAGTATGCAGGTTTGCTGCTATGGGAACCATCGGTAATTCTTGTGCAAATAACAAAAGACCACAACAACCAGATGAAGCCATACACAGTACTAAGTTTTGTCAGTATCTAATATACAAAAATTAACGTTTGTCCGTTCGTTTTTTATGCGCTGCCATACCGTTCATCCGATTGCTTTGAAATTTTGCATAGTAACAGAGGTTAACCCTGAGAAGGTTATAGGTCATTGACCTAAGTCCTAGGACATTAGGACTGTACCCCACTGGACTTCAAAGTTTCAACATTAATCTTATGGAAGAAAGATTTCTTTTGATTTTATCAGATGATATTTTTATAACTTAAAATATTGTAAACAGCTGTTTATCATTATGGAAATAAAAACCCTACTGGAATGGCAACTCTCATAATGGAAATAAAAAAAACCCACTTGAATGGCAACTCAAACTCATCTATTTTCGATAGGCGAGTGAGCGTAGCGAACGAGAATGTTCATCATATTGAAAATGAACGAGTATTTGACATAAAACAAATTCAATGCGTTGCTGCCGGGTACCAGCTAGTACGTTCATAAATAAGCGAGTTATAAAATTGTTCTTATTATCCATAAGAATAACATTGGACAATGTCCTGTGTTTAGCACTTTTAATATCCCTGTAACCAATTGACGAAGAGCAATGATCATAACACTAAATTGTGTGTTTTTTTAAAGCTCGAATCCAATGGTAAAAACTAAAATTTGACTTTTTCAAATATATTTAACAAATTTAAAAAAACATTTTTGGGGGACCAACCCCCCCTCAAAAAAAAAAAAAAATACTCCCTTTGCATAGGTCGATCAGTCTGGTTTTCAAACTTAAGTCATAAATGTTGCTTTACACGTGTGTACCAAATTTCATTGTTTGTAACAGCTGAGATATTTGGGAAAAATACTTTGGCCAATGGCAAGTGCATGTGCAGGACTGTGATTGGTGGGGTGGGGGAAGCCGTTCCCCTCCACTATCTCCCAATCTTTGCCACAATACCTCAACAAAGGACACGATTAACGAATTCAATTATAGTAGTGGATCTCAACAGATTTTGGCAAACAGGCAAACCATACAAATGCAAAATCTACCAGGACAAAAGCTTAATATTAATTGATGCCCCTATGTTAAAAACAATATTATACAAGTCATTTCTCGAGGATAGTAATGGCAAAACAACAATTAGTTGTTCCTCTCATTTCTATTTGTATGTTTGTAGCTTGCTTTTCAAATATGAGATGAATATCAGTGTTTAAGTAAATAATCTTAATTTCAAATGTATATTTTATTTACCAGCTGTTTTATTATTTACATTTCAATTTTGTTGTAGCAAGTAGTTTATTTTCAGGTTCGATCTTATTTCTCATATTTATTTTAAAAGTTACAATTTATTTTTTAACTTACCACAGTTATCAGAAAGTGTATCGAAAGATAATTCTTGAAATAAGTCACTCTCAACATGACTCGAGAAACTGTGGCGTCTCATGCGACCGTGACGGAAGCTAAGCTCGTGCAGGTGGGCAGCTACAAGTTCACTGGCAAGGTGCTTGGGAAGGGATCGTTCGCAGTTGTGAGAGAGGCCGCTCACACCCAACTGCAGGTTCACGTGTCAGTGAAAATCATCGATCTGAAGAAGTGCAACAGCTATATGTTAAAACATTACATCAGAGAAGCTACCATCCTCCAGACTCTAAATCACCCTTTTATCATGAGGCTTTTTGAAACGATGAGATACAACAACATGTACTACATGGTGACCGAGTTGGTTCAGGGAGGGGATCTCTGCGCTTACGTTCAACAAAAGAAAGGAAAAGTAGAAGAAATCGTGACCCGAAGATTCAGCAGGCAAATCGCTTCGGCGTTGAGTTACTTGCACAGAAGAGGAATCGTTCACAGGGATTTGAAGTTGGAGAACGTGATGTTGGATTCCACCAAGAGAAACATCAAACTGATAGACTTTGGCCTGACCAACAGCTGGGCGCCGGACTCGCCGCTGAGGACGCTGTGCGGTTCCCCGGAGTACAGCGCCCCCGAGCTATTCGTGGCCGGCACAGTGTATGGCCCGGAGGTGGACATGTGGGCCCTCGGAGTGGTCATGTTCGCGATGGCCGCCGGCCGCCTGCCCTTCCCCTGCCTCTCCGTCATCATGAAGATACCGGAGAAGAAGAATCAGTTCTTGAAAACGGTTAATGACGGATTGTCGGAAGCTCAGACTAAGCTGATTAAAGGTTATCCCCCGGAGTTTACAGAGTTGGTCAGAAGGCTTATGAATCCGAACTGGCAGAAGCGACTGAAGATAGATGAGGTCCTCGGCGACCCTTGGATGACCAACAGAGATCACTGGGCGGATGTACCTCATGAGACACTGGACGCCTACGACCTAGAGAGAATCATCCGACAGTTGAGTTTCAAGTTGAAAACTACTCGGGAAAAGCTCGAAGCGGAGTTGAAAGCGAGGCCTTGTGGGGAGGTCGGAGGGCTCTTCAATATCATGACCCATGAAGAAGTTCGAGAAAGACATAAACATGTGTCAGGTGCCAAATCCGTATCATCTCAGAATGAAACTCGGGGTAATTCGCTTTTCCGTAGTACTCCATCCAAAAAACGTAGCTCTAAGCAAATTTCCGAAGGTCCGATAAAGATTTCGTTGTTAGGAACTGCCATGAAACTGAACGAAGTCACTTTTACTCGCTCGCCTGCGCGAAAAAATGCTTCTACGCCGACATCTGCTACAACCAGTGATCCCGGCTTCAAACTGGATAATCATATGAAAAATCAAACTAAAATTGCAATACCTAAAGTCAAGACTTTCAAATCAAATTGTTCTAGTCCTTTTACTGCACTAAAAAACGACCTCAGAACAGCACATAAATCAGTACAGGTCAACACTGCATTGAGGAGGAGATTAACGGTAGGCAAGATTATATTGCCTTCCAAGATTGAAATGACCCCTTCTGCAAACTCTATGTGGAAACAGGAACAATCTTGGTGCAAAATTTAATTTGAAATTGAGTTTTTAAAACCTCGATTCGATGGAAATATCTTAAGTATATGTAGTTAATGGCTGGTTGTTGTCATAGCTACATCAAAGGTTTTTTATACATTAAATGAGAGAATATATGAAGTTTCCTCTTTGTCAAATGCTCTTTGACAAGTTGTCGTACTCAGCCTGAGAACTATAAACTCGATAGTGGAACAGTCATTTGTTATATCATAAAAGTTAATAGTATTTTATGACTCGTACATTTAAACAACTAATAGCAATATATCTTATTATGTATATATACTGTAATATAAAACATACTATCATTGGCATACCAACAAATTCAAATTGTAAGTACATGACTAGGAAAAGATAACTTGTAAACACTCAGATGTGCCAGTTTTGAAAAGAATATCTTTGAATCTAAAAGGTGTCTCAATGAAATTGTTATAATTAAGATGTATATACTGTTTTTAAATTAGTCTACAAAAATTTAAACTTAGGGTGGGGTCAAATCAATAAATACTCACGACTCATGCATACCTTAATGTTTTTAAATGAGGAACAAATATCACTTATTATTCAAGTAAGTTACGGTACCATTACCAAACTACAACCACTGACCAGGTGGTCACCACTGATTAGGTGTTGTCGACTCACTTAACAAAACCTCACTAAATGAAAACAACAAATCTTCAATAGTTACATTTCATTTTAAGGCGGCCGGGTTTGGGATACAAGGGCCAAGGTTCGATATAGGCTCCTCAAGATACTCCTCGATCCAGTAGTAGCATCTTCTTAACAGCCACTCTCTCTTCCATTCTTAATCAGTTCAGTCCCTAGCTCTCTGAGACCAGGAGTAAGTCTGTTTAAACATCCTGTATACTAAGAGAGAATAACTATCTTTCGTCCTGTTGAGTCTACACCGAGGGATGTTGAGGTTCTGATTGGATCTAAGCTTATATTCGCCACAGTTCCCTGGTGATCTAAGCTATATTCGCCACAGTTCCCTGGTAATCTAAGCTTATATTCGCGACAGTTACCTGGTGATCTAAGCTATATTCGCAACAGTTCCCTGGTGATATAAGCTTATATTCGCCACAGTTCCCTGGTAATCTAAGCTTATATTCGCGACAGTTCCCTGGTGATCTAAGCTTATATTCGCGACAGTTCCCTGGTGATATAAGCTTATATTCGCCACAGTTCCCTGGTAATCTAAGCTTATATTCGCGACAGTTCCCTGATGATATAAGCTTATATTCACCACAGTTCCCTGGTAATCTAAGCTTATATTCGCGACAGTTCCCTGGTGATCTAAGCTATATTCGCCACAGTTCCCTGGTAATCTAAGCTTATATTCGCGACAGTTCCCTGGTGATCTAAGCTATATTTGCGACAGTTCCCTGGTAATCTAAGCTTATATTCGCGAAAGTTCCCTGGTTGAAATGTGAAGTTTCAGATTGTTCTTGAAATTCAAAAGTGAATTATTCAGAATACTCCGAAAATGACCATAAAGTTTCTGAGTACAGTAGAACACAACCTGATACTGTAGGGTTTACTCGTCATAATCCCGTATTAGATTAACCTATCAGAAGTGACTCATGCTTTATTGGGTTTATTTCCTAATTACTTGATTTACAGGGACCTCATATCTTGCTGCAAGTCGTATTATTTGGTTTGGATGCCAAAGTATTCCAAGTTAAACATTTTTAATCCGAATAATAAACAAATTTGTTGTTGCGTTTTAAAATTATTTTTTGGTACAGTCAAATAAACTCAGAGAGAGAGTGTGCCTTCATAAAGCACACTTTTTGGTCCAGGAAGACCATACAAATAACTGAACAATTTTAGTCCAAAAGTAGGCTAAATAATAATACTACCTTCTGCGTACTTTTAATAAAGGAAAAGCAAAAGTTTGAACCTCTCTGTATATGTCAGTGAGCTCACTGGCAGAACAAAATATAAATCTGATGAAGTTATATTTTATTTAGTCAAACAGCTGACTATGAGGTAAAAGTTTCAAAACATCAGACTCTAAGCCTTCTAGATACCCGTGCGGAGAACAGAACATCAGCTAGATACCTGTGCGCGAGAACAGAACATCAGCTAGATACCTGTGCGCGAGAACAGGAAGTCAGCTAGATACCTATGTGGAGAACAGAACATCAGCTAGATACCTGTGTGGAGAACAGAACATCAGCTAGATACCTGTGCGCGAGAACAGGACGTCAGAGCTAGTGATGTGCGATACAGCCAGTGTCTCCACCACATCAACATCATTTTACCCTAAAGGTCCTTGAAAATTACCCTAAATTACCCTAAAAAATTTCAAATTACCCTAAAGATTACCCTAAATCTGAAAAGCTGTAATTTATATACTTCTATTGATAATATGGCCTAGCTAAGATCAATGAATGAGTTCTTTAGGTACTACACTATAATAATAAAAATAATTTAGCTTTTAAAAAATTCAAATTTAATAAATAAAAATGTTAGCATAGCAATATTTTTTTCTATTTAACTTCCTTCATTACTTAACTAATTTATAAAGGTCCAAAAATATGTTTATGTGATCACGTTATTAATTCCAATTATAGGAAATTTACGGAAGGAATAAGAAATAGATTTAGTTGAGGGCAAGAAACAAACTACATGATATATCACAAAATTAAATTAAATTACAAAATTTAATAGAAATAACCATTTAATAACAGCTTGAACTTGAACTTGGGGTGTTTTTGTTTTTATTCATAGGTCTAGTAGTTTATTAAAGCTGCTATAAAGTGTTGGCTTCGAAACATTTTTCATAACTATACCTAGGGTCGACTTACAAATTTTCCTATTTTGTTACTATAGTTTTTATTTTTTATTTTAGGTACCATACTAAGCTAAATGAGTGACTAATTTGCATACTTCACTTAAAGAAACTGATGTTAAGACTCGTGTGTTCATTTCATCTTAATTAAATTTTATTATTGTTTCAGTGCCTCGCTCAAATAGTTGTTTCCCAGTAATTTTCAACAGGTTTACAGGTCAACTTATTAAAATAAGATAAGCTAATTATGATTATTATTAGTATTATTTTTATTTTATTTTTTTATTATTGTTATTAATGTAAGACTCTGATGTAGTCTGAAACTCGTTTTTTATATTTTTTAGAAGTTAAATTCGTATTAATGTTCAGACTATGTTAGCTATAGGGCTAGTAAAATACATTTTAAATAACATTTTGGGGCTCTTATTTTACCCTAAACATTACCCTAAAACCCCAATTACCCTAAAATTACCCTGACCTTGCAATATTACCCTAAAAAAGGGTAATTACCCTAAAAGTGGAGACACTGGATACAGCCGTGTATCGCGATACGGCCATACGATACGTATCGGAGTCAGATATCGTATCGGCGCTGTGTATCGCGATACGCGTATCGTATCGCTTAGCATACTGTGCATAAACGATACGACCTATATTGTATTATACTCTGCAGTTAAAAATACGGCCATCGAAGTATTTCCACTTGTTTTAGCGAATTTCCCCCATAGGGAAGAAGCTATTACCGTAGGTCTCATGGTAAGACTTAAGCCCGAGACCATGATAACTTTTCATTTTGAGGTCCCCAGATGCCAAAAACACCATTCGTTCAAATTTTTATATATGTATATATTCATTCAAATTGAAGTTCACAAATTAGGGCTACTTTTATTATAAAAATTGAATAAAAACAATAACCAGAGTACCCTCTTTTTTGAAACATTTTAGCGAATTTCCCCTATAGGGAAGAAGCTATTACCGTAGGTCTCATGGTAAGACTTAAGCCCGAGACCATGATAACTTTTCATTTTGAGGTCCCCAGATGCCAAAAACACCATTCGTTCAAATTTTTATATATGTATATATATATATATATATTTATATATATATATATATGTGTCCGTAAGCACGATAACTCTCGTAAAAAAGGTCCGATCTTAATGAAATTTGGTACAAATGTGTAAAGTACCATTTATTTGAACGAGTTCGAAAACCAGATGAATCGCACCATCCGAAGGGGGGTTTTTGGGGGGTTTTGTACCCCAAAAATGTGTTTTTTAGGGTTTTCACATGTAATTTTAACTTAAATCAAATTTTAATTTATACCATTGAATTCAGCTTAAAAAAACAAACAATTTGGTATTTTGATCATTGCTCTACGTCAATTGGTTACCGAGATATTGAAAGTGCTAAACACAGTACGTTGTCTAATGTTATTCTTATGGAGAAAAAGAAAAATTGTATATCTCGCTTATTTATGAACATAAACTGGCGAAATTTGGTATATGGCTTGATCTGGTTGTGGTTTATTGTTGTTTGCACATAAAAACAATTTTTTGCCTATGGTTCCTGTAGCAGCAAACCTAGGTACTTGTTCCCCATGTTATTCTTATGGAAAATACTTAAAATGTTATATATCGCTTATTTATGAATGTATATGGATGAAACTTGGTATGTGACTTCACTAAGATGAGTTCTATTGATATTTGCATAAAAACCCAATATTTTGTGTTCCTTGTTGCAGCAAACCTGCGTACTCATCCCCAATGTTATTCTTATGGAGAATAATTAATATTTTAAATATCGCTTTTTTGTGAATACATTTCTTATGAATCCTGTTAAGTGTTTTAATGTGTTATGTTATATATTCATAGGAAATTCGCTTAGTACGCAGGTTTGCTGCGACGGGGGTATTTTATTACTGACACGTGTTTCGACACTTAGGTCATGATCACAGTTTTTTTTTTTTTTTTTTTTTAACAATTTTATTCTGGTTCAATGTATACTTTACATTATTCACAGAAATTATAACAGAGAGGCAAAATAACAATATTAGGCTCGCTTCGTTTGAAGACACCCAGGAACTTATTTAAAACTCGTTAGTTAGAATGATAAACTAAATACAGAAATATATGTAAATAAAAACTCGAACATAAATTGATAGTGTTCTTAAACCAAATCACCCTGCATCTCAAAAGAATCCTGAGGAAGCCTTGCTTTTAAACGCCTCCCCAAGGTTGGTATTCCTAAGTTGAATGAAACGGCTCCAGGAACATGGTGTAGATTTGACAGAAACTTTCTTGTACTTTTTCTTATAAAGTGTTCTACTGTGTCGATTCCCAGTTCTTCGTGAAGGTGGCTGTTTCTGATAAACCATGGACTGTTTACGGCAATCCTTAAAATTTTATTTTGTAAAATTTGAATTTTGTTTAGTTTTCCATGAGAAATGCACGTCCCCCACACTGGACATGCGTACATGATCAAGGGGCGAAGAATTGTTTTATAGATGAGGAGTGTGCACGAAGATTTTAAAGTTGACTTTTTATTTATCAATGGAAATAAAATTGATAACCGTGCATATGCTTGGGCTAATTTTGTGTTCACATGCAAGTTCCATGTTAACCTTTTATCCAGATAGACGCCTAAATATTTGATGCCTTGGTCATCAGGATTCCAGTGAACTAGTGTGTTGTCGATACGAATTTCCGGGGGAACATCATATTTTCTAAGGGAAAAAATCTTAGTTTCACACTTTGTAGGGTTCAGTGAGATTCTCCACTTTTTAAACCAATCATTCACCGTTGTCACACTTGTTTGCAATAACATTACTGCTTCGTTAATATCAGCATTTTGAGAGATGATTGCGGTGTCGTCGGCGTAAAGAGCAAGTGTACTTTGGGGTAGATCTGGCATGTCAGACATGAAAATGTTAAAAAGAATAGGCCCCAATATCGAGCCTTGAGGAACGCCTGCTCGTACTGGGCGACTTGTGGATAACGTAGAATTTATTTTGACCGAAAAAGTTCGATTGGTTAAGAATGATTTCAAAATAGTTCTTAGATGGAGAGGGAAACCAAACTGGTATAATTTATATAATAGTCCATTATGCCAAACTTTGTCGAATGCTTGCGCAACGTCCAAGAACGCAGTAGTGGAGTGAAGTTTATTTTCAAATCCGCGATTTATTGTTTCACTGATTCGTAGTATCTGATGAGTCGTGGAATGTTTTGATCGGAATCCAAATTGGTGAGGGGGGATAGTATTGGTGGAGTCCAAGAAATGTAATACTCTTTTCTGAATCACCTTTTCTAGTAACTTCGAGATTGAAGAAAGGAGGCTGATTGGTCGGTAGCTACTTGGGGAATGTTTAGGTTTATTTGGTTTATGGAGAACAGTTATTTCAGCATACTTCCAGGCCTTGGGAAAATAACCTAAAGAAATGCATGCATTGAATATTGATGCAAGTATTGATAGTGCTTTACGAGTCAGGTTCTTTAAAACAACATTAGGAATCAGATCATGGCCAGGAGCTTTTTTGCTCGGTAACATTTTAATGAAGTTACTTATTTCGGATGGTGATGTGTACCTAATAGGCTGTTCGACAGTACTGGGAGTAGCACTCTGGAAATCCTCCACGATTATGTTCGTTTCATGGTCATGAACTTCATTAGGTTTAAATGCATTTTCAAAATGATCAGCAAAAACATTACCTTTTTGAACATCACTTTCAAAAATCTGATTGTTTTGTAAAAGTGGGGGAATAATGGTTGGAGACCGCAGAAGTCTTTTTGTTGCTTGCCACATATTTGAATCGCCAGGGACAATATCAGAAACATACGATCTATATGAATTTATACGGTATGTATCAAGTTCACGTCTTACTCTACGGGTCAGTTCATTCAACTGTCTCTTCAAATGGGGATGCCTATTCCTTTGCCACTGACGTCTAATTCTATTTTTATCTCTAATTAAACGTAAGATTCTGATTGGAGGATGGAGAAAATCATTTGATTTTGAACCAAATTTCTTAACAATTGCATTTTTTGTTGATATTTTCAAACATTCAGTGAATTCCTCAACAGCAATATTAATTCCATCCACTGAGAACAAGTGTTTTGGGACACTTAGGCAATGATCAAGTTCAATTCTGAACGTTTTCCAGTCCACTTTACCATTAATAAGTCTTGGTAGATGAGAGGAGAACACAGGTTGTAGAAAAAAGTTCACAAGAACGGGGAGGTGATCGGAGTCAAGTTCACTTAACACTTGCTGAAAAATTGGAGAAGTAAAATTCTTATGAATAGTGATGTCAAGTATGTCAGGTTGAAAATTGTTTTGCCAAGGATAATGTGTAGGTTCAGTAGGGGCCGATATACTCAAATTAGATTTATTAATAAAATTAAAAAGACGGACTCCATTTGGGTTGTTTACCCGGCAACCCCAAAATTGATTTTTACAATTTAAATCGCCTAAAACGAGAATAGCATCGTCACCATGAAATAGGTTTAATAAATCTTGCTGGCAGAGTCGTCGGTTTGGTGATTTGTATACAGAAATAACTTTCACAAATTGCCCATTTCGTAAACTAAGTTTGAGACCAACAGCTTCAATAGAGAGAAGTCGTGGTAAAAATATACTATGGTGATTAACGCTTCTTTTTATAAACAGTGCAACACCACCGGCTGCGTTGGGTACATTTCTGTCTTCTCTGTAAATGTTATAACCAGGAATTTTAAAAGGTTCATTAGGTATAAAATGAGTCTCAGTAACACAAGCAATATCTACATTATGCCTAACTAAAAATGATGCAAAAATATTCTTCTTTTGCTTTAAACCGTCTGCATTCCAATTAAGGATTGTTAAATTTTGTATAGTAATTTGATTAAATTGAGCCATTTTGCAACAAAGTTTTTATTACATTAGTTAAAACTGTTTTCAATGTTGGCATTAGCGATTTCACCAGATCAATAACAATTTTTTCCAAATTCAAAAACAATGGATCATTATTTTGAGAAGGATTTTCTTCAACCACAGATGAAGTCCCATGGTCGACACGTTGTGAGGGTATACAATTTGTAACAGCTTGAGCATATGATCTTCCACCGTGGGAGCCTAGACGATAACTGTTGCGATGTTGAGGAGCATTGGTCGATTGTTCCTGAGCTGAAATAGGCATTTCTTGAGAATGTTGGATATTTTGGTTAGAGGCACTCGAGTTCGTACGATGATTGGTCTTCTTCAACGTCTTTTCCTTGATGTCCTGGTAAAACTTACAACCTCTGTAGTTTGCTGTATGGGTTTCGCCGCAATTGACACAGGTAGGGATGTCGGTCTTTTTATTTGGACATAATGAAAAATGATGTTGCCCTGTGCATTTAACGCACCTAGGGTCTAGTTTGCAAACGTTTTTGGTGTGTCCGAAGCGTTGACAACGAGTGCACTGTGGTATTTCTCTTGATTTTCTCTTAGCTTCTACACGTACAATAGTAAAGAAAAGTTTATCTAGTTTGAAGATTTCAACAGCTTTTTCGTTGTTTTCTAAGGACACAGCGCACAGAGGAATGGAAAATTTATCTTTGTTGAGCAAACGAACAACATTTAGAACTGGGAACCCATGAGAAATTAGTTCTGTTTTTATTTCAGCATCTGAAAGAGAGCAAGGGACGTTCCGTATTACTACATCGAGTTTCTTATCGTGACGTGTCTGGAAAGTGTGGTATTTCACGTTTGATTGGTCATAAAACGCTGTCAACTTTCGGAAATCATCAATGTTTTGTAAATTAACTTTCAGAGATGTACCCTTGAGTTCAGTAGAAAAATCGCTTTTCACAACTTGCTTTATGTCTTTTATTATTTCTTGGTGGTTATTCACGTCATGTATGAATATAGGGGGGAGCTTCTCTGGCTTAGGAGTATCAGAGTTATTGCAGTCATCCATTTCTTCATTTGGTTCGGTGCTATTGCTCACACCAGCATAGTCGTGCTCTAAGAGGATCCGAAAGTTGTTCTGCTTACACAGATCAGAAGCATCAAGAACATATTTTTTCGGTTGAACAACTTGATTATTTGCAATTTTTCGCTTGTTAGGTGTTATAAATTCATCCTCTTTGTTTTGACAGTCAGTGGTTGACAGGGCTGCGCTGGGTGTTGTTTGTTTTTTTATTCGAGATGACATGTTAACAAGGTTATGTTTACGCTTGAACAAGGAAGTTTTAACGCATTTTACAATGATTAAGCGTCGTATTAGAGTAAAATAATACTGAAAAACACACAAATGGTAATTAAACTATACAATTCACACAAAAAAAGGATAGAAAACGGAACAAAAAGTAGTAAAAACAAGTATATATGCGAGAGAAAACTTGGACCAACTCACTGTAAAAATATCCTCAGCTGACTCTTATGATCACAGTGTAAAGTAAAATAACCTAAAAATTACTAGCCAAAATAAATAATTAAATCTAAACATATGAAATTAAACAGATGTAAAACTTTTCATTCAAGCTTATTGGGTTGAGTTGGTTCTATATATTTTATATCTGTTGTCCATTGATTCTAAATTCTCTTATTTTTTCATATATAGGATTTAGTTGTTGTATTTTCATTTTATTAAGGATGTATAAACATAAACATATAAACATCCTTAATAAAATGAAAATACAACAACTAAATCCTATATATGAAAAAATAAGAGAATTTAGTATCAATAGACAACAGATATAAAATATATAGAACCAACTCAACCCAATAAGCTTGAATGAAAAGTTTTACATCTGTTTATTAGCGAATTTCCCCTATAGGGAAGAAGCTATTACCGTAGGTCTCATGGTAAGACTTAAGCCCGAGACCATGATAACTTTTCATTTTGAGGTCCCCAGATGCCAAAAACACCATTCGTTCAAATTTTTATATATGTATATATATATATATATATATATATATATATATATATATATATATATATATATATATATATATATATATATATATATATATATGTCCGTAAGCACGATAACTGTCGTAAAAAAGGTCCGATCTTAATGAAATTTGGTACAAATATGTAAAGTACCATTTATTTGAACGAGTTCGAAAACCAGATGAATCGCACCATCCGAAGGGGGGTTTTTGGGGGGTTTTGTACCCCAAAAATGTGTTTTTTGGGGTTTTCACAGGTAATTTAAATTTAAATCAAATTTTAATTTATACCATTAGGTTGAGCTTAAAAAAACAAACAATTTGGTATTTTTATCATTGCTCTACGTCAATTGATTACCGAGATATTGAAAGTGCTAAACACAGTACGTTGTCTAATGTTATTCTTATGGAGAAAAAGAAAAATTGTATATCTCGCTTATTTATGAACATAAACTGGCGAAATTTGGTATATGGCTTGATCTGGTTGTGGTTTATTGTTGTTTGCACATAAAAACAATTTTTTGCCTATGGTTCCTGTAGCAGCAAACCTAGGTACTTGTTCCCCATGTTATTCTTATGGAAAATACTTAAAATGTTATATATCGCTTATTTATGAATGTATATGGATGAAACTTGGTATGTGACTTCACTAAGATGAGTTCTATTGATATTTGCATAAAAACCCAATATTTTGTGTTCCTTGTTGCAGCAAACCTGCGTACTCATCCCCAATGTTATTCTTATGGAGATTAATTAATATTTTAAATATCGCTTGTCTGTGAATACATTTCTTACGAATCCTGTGAAGTGTTTTAATGTGTTATGTTATATGTTCATTCGAAATTCGCTGAGTATGCAGGTTTGCTGCGACGGGGGTATTTCATATGTTTAGATTTAATTATTTATTTTGGCTAGTAATTTTTAGGTTATTAGCGAATTTCCCCTATAGGGAAGAAGCTATTACCGTAGGTCTCATGGTAAGACTTAAGCCCGAGACCATGATAACTTTTCATTTTGAGGTCCCCAGATGCCAAAAACACCATTCGTTCGAATTTTTATATATGTATATATATTTATATATGTATATATATATATATATATATATATGTGTCCGTAAGCACGATAACTCTCGTAAAAAAGGTCCGATCTTAATGAAATTTGGTACAAATGTGTAAAGTACCATTTATTTGAACAAGTTCGAAAACCAGATGACTTGCACCATCCGAAGGGGGGTTTTTGGGGGGTTTTGTACCCCAAAAATGTGTTTTTTGGGGTTTTCACATTTAATTTTAGTTTAAATCAAATTTTAATTTATACCATTGAATTAAGCTTTAAAAAACAAACAATTTGGTATTTTGATCATTGCTCTACGTCAATTGGTTACCGAGATATTGAAAGTGCTAAACACAGTACGTTGTCTAATGTTATTCTTATGGAGAAAAAGAAAAATTGTATATCTCGCTTATTTATGAACATAAACTGGCGAAATTTGGTATATGGCTTGATCTGGTTATGGTTTATTGTTGTTTGCACAAAAAAAACAATTTTTCGCCTATGGCTCCTGTAGCAGCAAACCTAGGTACTTGGTCCCCATGTTATTCTTATGGAAAATACTTAAAATGTTATATATCGCTTATTTATGATTGTATATGGATGAAACTTGGTATGTGACTTCACTAAGATGAGTTCTATTGATATTTACATAAAAACCCATTATTTTGTGTGCCTTGTTGCAGCAAACCTGCGTACTCATCCCCAATGTTATTCTTATGGAGGATAATTAATATTTTAAATATCGCTTGTTTGTGAATACATTTCTTATGAATCCTGTTAAGTGTTATAATGTGTTATGTTATATATTCATTGGAAATTCGCTGAGTATGCAGGTTTGCTGCGACGGGGGTATTTTACTTTACACTGTGATCATGACCTAAGTGTCGAAACACGTGTCAGTAATAAAAAATGTTTCAAAAAAGAGGGTACTCTGGTTATTGTTTTTATTCAATGTTTTATATATATATATATATATATATGTGTCCGTAAGCACGATAACTCTCGTAAAAAAGGTCCGATCTTAATGAAATTTGGTACAAACGTGTAAAGTACCATTTATTTGAACGAGTTCGAAAACCAGATGAATCGCACCATCAAAAGGAGGGTTTTGGGGTGTTTTGTACCCCAAAAATGGGTTTTTTGGGGGTTTCCACATGTAATTTTTATTTAAATCAAATTTTAATTTTGACCATTGAATTCAGCATAAAAAAACAAACAATTTGGTATCTTGATCATTGCTCTACGTCAATTGGTTACTGAGATATTGAAAGTGCTAAACACAGTACTGTACTTTGTCTAATGTTATTCTTATGGAGTGAAAGAAAAAATGTATCTCTCTTATTTATGAAAATAAACTGACAAAATTTGGTATATGGCTTCATCTGGTTGTGGTTTATTGTTGTTTGCACAAAAAAACAATTTTTTGCCTATAGTTCCCGTAGCAGCAAACCTAGGTACTCGGTCCCCATGTTATTCTTATGGAAAATAATTCAAATGTTATATATCGCTTATTTATGAATGTATATAGCTGAAACTTGGTATGTGACTTCACTTAGCTGAGTTCTATTGATATTTGCATAAAAACCCAATGTTCCTTGTTGCAGCAAACCTGCGTACTCATCCCCAATGTTATTCTTATGGAGAATAATTCATATTTTAAATATCGCTTGTTTGTGAATATATTTCTTATGAATCTTGTTAAATGGCTTAATGTGTTATGTTATAATTCATTGGAAATTCGCTGAGTATGCAGGTTTGCTGCGACGGGTGTATTTATTGTAGTACCACAGGAAGAACACTTTTGAAGAATTGTTGTCGAATATAGATATAACCTCATTGTTTTACAGCCTAGAAAATAATATCGAAATATCGTCTCTATGTGCCAATACAAACTCGAGTATCGTTTAGGCGATACGATACGTATCGTTTCAAAAATATTGTATTGTCCCTCGTGTATCGCGATATTCCGATGCGATACGATACGTATCGCACATCACTAATCAGAGCTAGATATAAGAAACCCAAATGAGGTTTGAAAACCCTCAAACAGTACCAGCAGTCATGTATAAGTAAACCAGGATTGACGACAGACGACGGCTAAGGTATGTTAACCTATTACTTCATGTCGATTTTCAATCCAGCAGATAAATTATGAACTAACGAGTTTATTTCTATAAGGTCATAAAAATAAATCCATAAAATAAAAACCAACATATTTTATTTGAACAATTTATTTTTGAAGAATTTCAATGAAAACGAGATAATTAAACTTCGTAATTGAACAAAATATACAAATTAATTGAAAGATACGATAAGCTAATGTTTCATGTTACTTACCAACAGTAAAATCGACATAACTTTGATTACAATCGGCAGATAATATGTCTAAATATCTATTACTGTTCAACAAATCAAATATTTCTTTATAGTTAGTTTTTTGTTGAAAAACTTACTTTAAGCTTATTAAATTAATAAATAATTACTTTTAGAGTTAAAGCAATAGTTTAATTTTGCAGCTATTTTAAGGACTAATATTTTTTTCTTTGTCTGTGATGTGAAACACTAAATGCATAGCAACAAATTTAAAGTAAGTTAAACATTTAAGCAAAGAGTTTTATGACAGAAAAAAATATAAAATATTTTAAGGTATATTTAGAAATAAAGGTAAAGCCGTACTTTTGGGCAACTTAATCCCAGCTTTTTATACAGAAAATTTAAGTTATGATACATATATATTGAAATAAAAAGATACATAGTTATATAACAAATAACAATCTTTTTAGTTACTGAAAATATGACAAAAATGAAATAATTTTTTCTTTAATACAACATTATAATATATCTACTTTTTAAAATAGAGTATAAACTAACTCTAAAAGCAGCCTATATCCTTTGAGCATCTTCAGTACAATTAATCTTTGTCCACATTAATCTTTCATTATTCTTTTACAATTTCTTCAACTAATATCGTATCTTACTTAAACATTTATTCTCTTAAAAATTTCACCTCTTTTACCAAAATTATCCACAACATCAGGTATGGAAGATCTGATTATTTAAACGACAGGAAATACAATGTTAAGTCCTAGGTGCAATTAAGTCTTTAGGTAAAAACTAAAAACCACAATACGAGTAGAATACCATTTTGAAATGCTTCACGTTTCTAACAAAAACAAATCTGTTGCACTTTGAACGATAATATTAAAAAGTGCTGGAAAAGTATGTGTGCTATAAACTTTATTGGATTTTATCATAACTTGTCACGACATCTAGACCTCACACAACACTGACCTGTGGGGTACAAAATACGCTCAACTTGATGGATGCATTCTTGCTACTCGAGGGGTTCACAAACATTTAAAAACAACTTTGATTTTCGTAAAACTACTCTAGAGGATATCACAGGTGATCTTAACTTTTGAACTACAAAAAACAAGGGAAAAAATATGTTCACTTTGATGAGCAATCTTTATATATAATTCTGTAAGCGAAATATTTAAGTCAAAATTGTGGGAGTTTGGCAAATGGTAGGATGATGGGAGATGGCTTAAATTAAAGGTCTTCATCTCAGGGACTCAGGAAAAATTGCAGTATTTCTAAAAAGTTATCATCAAACGAGCAATAACGTAAAATATCCCCCATAAGATAAACATGGGGATTTAAAAACGTCTGCTTTGTTTACGATAAAACATGTGATTTAAGAGTCTATACTTTGTTTATCTGACATGTGATCCTACTTGGAGCAAGGTTTCTATTGCCCCTTCAAGCCACCAGTTTAAAATTATTTTGGTTAGATATATAAAACATTTAGTATAAGACATTCTTAATTAAAACTGCCAAACCATATATATCTAATTGAGAAATTTGAATTAGATTAATCGTTTATTAATATCCAGAAATTGCAATAAATTTGTACAGTTTTTTTCACATAATGTGATTGCTTTCATTATTTTAACAATCTTCTCACATAAAGTTCATTGTTTATAAGTAATTTGTAAACTAAAAGGGATTACCTTCGGAGTTGTTTCAACTTTGGGGCGTTGAAAATATATTGCAAAGTCTATAATTTTATTTGTTCATAAAAAATCATGGAAGTAAAATACATCTCTTCCCCATGCTCTTCACATTTATCATGGAAAATTGAAGTTTAGGGGTGACTAGGGGAGAAACATGGAAGAGAGATTACCGCCAGAACGCGCGCTCAGCAGATATGGTGTGTCTTAACCTTAGTTACCCTCACCATAATCCTTGCTTACATCATTGGGCAATGAAGTTTAGGGGTGACTAGAGGAGAAACATGGAAGAGAGATTACCGCCAGAACGCGCTGCTCAGCAGATATGGTGTGTCTTAACCTTAGTTACCCTCACCATAATCCTTGCTTACATCATTGGGCAATGAAGTTTAGGGGTGACTAGAGGAGAAACATGGAAGAGAGATTACCGCCAGAACGCACTGCTCAGCAGATATGGTGTGTCTTAACCTTAGTTACCCTCACCATAATCCTTGCTTACATCATTGGGCAATGAAGTTTAGGGGTGACTAGAGGAGAAACATGGAAGAGAGATTACCGCCAGAACGCGCTGCTCAGCAGATATGGTGTGTCTTAACCTTAGTTACCCTCACCATAATCCTTGCTTACATCATTGGGCAATGAAGTTTAGGGGTGACTAGAGGAGAAACATGGAAGAGAGATTACCGCCAGAACGCACTGCTCAGCAGATATGGTGTGTCTTAACCTTAGTTACCCTCACCATAATCCTTGCTTACATCATTGGGCAAAGTCATTTGATTTGTTTTTTAATTGCAAACTGGATCACAAAGGGTGGAGGTTATTTTCCCTCCATCTCTTCAGCTGGCCTATCAAGTCATCTCTATACAGCAAAATTTATTCCTTAAAAATTACAAAAACATATATAGTTTCCACAACAATAACAGTAAAAAAGCCAAATCCTTTTCCTATGAGACAATTTTGTATCTACTATTCATTCAATAATGACTCTTCACACATCACAACTATACTCCAAGATTTGCTACATATTTCCATCATATATATCAATGTGCAATACATCTCTTTATAGAATGCCATATTTAAAACTTTCAACTTATTCTATACCTGTATGGTTAACAGCCACTATATTAATGGAAAGAAAAACAAACCTTAAAAAGACAACACTGTTCGTGAGCTCTATAAGCTTTTTATTTTGTTATCACCATCATGTATCTCAACTCATCTTGATTACTAAGCAAGTTAAAACTTGTTACTGTAATGAGCATATACTTTGAGTTATAAATTACCATTAACTAGCAAGTTTTGCGTAGTGTGTGTTGAAGAGGTTAGACCCAGTGGCCTACGATGCTCTCCACCCGCTCACTTCACGAGTTATTATCATTTTGGCACTTCGAATTATTACAAAACTCTTAAGATTACTTAATCGACTATTTTATCTAAGTTTTCCAATTTAATGAAATACTTCAGCGTTATTAATAAAATGATCGATTTCACAAAGTCCTAAACAGGAGCGAGACATATTTATGATAAACAAAAACCTCAAAAAGACGATGCGCCGGTTTGTTTATGAATTTCCCAGAAGGTTGGTAGCCTGGAAAGCAAAATTCTGGAAAGACAATGCATATTGTCAGAAAACCTCGCTAAGTGCGTCAACGACATGGAAAAAGACAAATCTACGAACAATGATAGAACACTGTCATTCGGGAATCGTAACTTTTCCTAGAGTCAGTCGAACACGCAATAATGAATTCACTTCTTCATAATGAACATTACAAATATACACATAAGTTTCTGGAGCGAGAGGTGGCCACAGTTAACAGCAGAAGTGGTCAACTCTTATACACGTTAAACACAAAACCGAGACTGTTTATTTATGAAACTAGCCCAATAATAAATCACATCTTGCACTACGTGGTGTTTACGTTATGAATTTGATGAAATGCAATAACATAAAAATGTAGACTGTGTTTATCTTCTTGTCTCAAAAAGAAGATTAATTTAGATTAATTTGTATTGATTTTTTAAGCCCGAAGAAAAACTTAAAACAATTAATAAAACTTCACGTTATGTGTAGATAAAACATGGTAGGAAAAAGTATCGGCGTAATTTATGCCGGAAACCAAGTAAGGCGATCATACGTCGAGGGAGTGGCTGTGGCAGGAGGCTTGCACTGCCGAGGGGCAGCTGTAGCAGTCAGAAACCACGTATGGCGTTCATACGTCGAGGGAGTGGCTGTGGCAGGAGGATTGCACTGCCGAGGGGCAGCTGTAGCAGTCAGAAACCACGTATGGCGTTCATACGTCGAGGGAGTGGCTGTGGCAGGAGGCTTGCACTGCCGAGGGGCAGCTGTAGCAGTCAGAAACCACGTATGGCGTTCATACGTCGAGGGAGTGGCTGTGGCAGGAGGATTGCACTGCCGAGGGGCAGCTGAAGCAGTCAGAAACCACGTATGGTGTTCATACGTCGAGGGAGTGGCTGTGGCAGGAGGCTTGCACTGCCGAGGGGCAGCTGTAGCAGTCAGAAACCAAGTAGGGCGTTCATACGTCGAGGGAGTGGCTGTGGCAGGAGGCTTGCACTGCCGAGGGGCAACTGTAGCAGTCAGAAACCACGTATGGTGTTCATACGTCAAGGGAGTGGCTGTGGCAGGAGGCTTGCACTGCCGAGGGGCAGCTGAAGCAGTCAGAAACCACGTATGGCGTTCATACGTCGAGGGAGTGGCTGTGGCAGGAGGATTGCACTGCCGAGGGGCAACTGTAGCAGTCAGAAACCACGTATGGTGTTCATACGTCGAGGGAGTGGCTGTGGCAGGAGGATTGCACTGCTGAGGGGCAGCTGAAGCAGTCAGAAACCACGTATGGCGTTCATACGTCGAGGGAGTGGCTGTGGCAGGAGGATTGCACTGCCGAGGGGCAACTGTAGCAGTCAGAAACCACGTATGGTGTTCATACGTCGAGGGAGTGGCTGTGGCAGGAGGCTTGCACTGCCGAGGGGCAGCTGAAGCAGTCAGAAACCACGTATGGTGGTCATACGTCGAGGGAGTGGCTGTGGCAGGAGGCTTGCACTGCCGAGGGGCAGCTGTAGCAGTCAGAAACCATGTATGGCGTTCATACGTCGAGGGAGTGGCTGTGGCAGGAGGCTTGCACTGCCGAGGGGCAGCTGTAGCAGTCAGAAACCACGTATGGTGTTCATACGTCGAGGGAGTGGCTGTGGCAGGAAGCTTGCACTGCCGAGGGGCAGCTGTGGCAGTCAGAAACCAAGTAGGGCGTTCATACGTCGAGGGAGTGGCTGTGGCAGGACGCTTGCACTGCCGAGGCATGCACTGGCTTGCACTGCATGTTGTGGCAGTCACAACTTTTTGAAAATCACTCTTTAATTTAATGTTGCTTCGAATTGTAAGAGTGCACTGCAATACGCTGTGCTCAATTAAAAAAATTATGAAATTTACTCATCAAAACAACAAAAACAAACAACTCTTTCACCTAAACAATCCCTTGTACAAAACTGAAGACTTTTTTGCCTTAATTAGCTAAGGCATTCCTCTTGTATCTTTTAATATAGTTTTAGAAATTATTTTATTTGAGTTTAATTCTTTTTTTGATAATGATATGTTTCAATTGTATTACTTATGTTATGTGACGAGCTGGAAGATGTAATTCACACATTGTATTACTTACTGGCAATAAATTGAGTATTGAGTATTAAAATAAAAACTTAAATTCTACAGGTTCACGCATGTGATCCCTGAGTATGCGATTGTTTATCTATTCTTCGACAATCATGTTCATGACGAACTTTGAAACTGATAAGATCTATTTTGCCATGGATGTACTGCAGAGCTAAACAAAAAAATAGTTCATCAAAACAGTGATATTATAGACTTGAAAAAATAAAATTGATGTTATAGACTGAAGTTTAAAATGCAAATACAAATATCAGTGTTATGATTACAAGTTTTAGTCACTCAAAACTGCAAGGTACCCTGTCGCAGCCACTCCTTCAGTGAGCCCCATTGATTTGCTGAAGAAAAGGTATGCGACAAACTTCATAGAGCAAAAATGCTGCGCAACGACACTTGTGTCTGGCATTTTGCTCCCCAGTGTGGCCAGCCTAAAATGTCATGAGACAAATATTTGTTGAAATACCACTGTTTCATAACGGCTGTTTCATTTTGATTTGCCTCCGGACCACTGGTCGAATTATATCAGGAGGTTAATTACCTTAAAACTGTCATGTGATCCACACGTCGCTGTATTTGGGCGACCGGTTTTGACCCGACTATGGGGCCATTCTCAAGCTAAGAAGACGTAAAATTTCACTCCGAGGAGGTTGTCAAAAAGTCTTGAAACAACCACACTGTTCGTCCGTCTGTTTGTTTTTGTGTAGTTGTTTGAAGACTTTTTGACGACCTCCTCGGAGTGAAATTTTACGTCTTCTTAGCTTGAGAATGGCCCCACAGTCGGGTCAAAACCGGCTGCCCAAATACAGCGACGTGTGGATCACATGACAGTTTTAAGGTAATTAACCTCTTGATATAAGGCTGTTAGTTATACCCCAATACATTTGAAAAGTCATGACAAAAACAATTGTGGTCCAATTTTTGTATAATTTGAGTTAACAGTACCATGTTATAGTTTGTACCATAAAGAATTGAAATATGATTTATTAAGGCAAAGAAATATCATAGACGAAAATAAAGGAAACATATTTTGGGTGGTGAAAAACAAATTCTGAAGGCCATATACTGATAAGGAATATTGGGATCCATTTCTCCCCCCTCAGTCTTGAATTCCAGTACAACAAGATATAAATTTAGTTCTCTACTTCTCTGCGCGTATAATCTGTACAAAATGTCCTTTTATTGTTCATTTTCAAAGTGTATAACATAAAATGGTGTTTAATATGTTATTCCGACCAGCTATGAGGTTACAATGTACAAACTAGTACACTTGAGTGGGCTTGTAACTAAGGGGGTTGCAAATGCCATGTTCAAACAATGAAGAAATGTTTGGCAGAGTGTGATGAAGCCAAGGTAGATGACCGAGAAAAACAAGTATATAATGAACCAAGCTATCTGCTGACCTAAATCTAAAAATATTAACTTTATAAAATCCCTTGGAGTTGTAAAATATGTGTATATGAAAAGGTAATGTAGGCAAAAGAGCTCTAAAACCATTGACTATAAATACTGAAGTAGACTTCTCATTGCCATTGTAAAATCTGTCCTTAGTTTTCTGTGTGCCAGGATTCAAAGAGGTCGTAGTTTACAGTAATCACCAACAGAGTATGCTGCTGTCAACTATTACTTATCCTCTCAAGGAGGGGATAATACAACAGTTGATGTGTCAAGAAGCAAACATAAGTTGATTATCACTTGCTTTCTGGGGTCAAAATATTTTAAAAGTTAACGTAAATAACTAAAATAAATAGTTGACAGCAGCACAATCTGTCGGTGACCTAATCAAACTACGTCAATTTTAAACTGTAGCATACACTAAAAGTGGGACAGCTGGGCCATATGGATGGGACGTCTCCTTCAGTATTTAGTAATGCTAAAACTTAGCTTTTTATATTACTAAATGGCAAATTTAAACCAACCAAACACAGAAGATTGGTTCTATTTTTAAATGACATTTATCCTTTAGGCAAGGTAAATATATCGAGGTCCTACTTTTGGGCAACACTCACCTTGTTATTCTGCTTGCGCGTTGAATTACTCAACTAAAATTGGACTTAATCAGCCTCAGCACGAGCATAATAACAAGGTGAGTGTTGTCCATAAGTAGGACCTGGATAGACCTGGTTAAAACAACAAAACCATCTGCGCTAACAATTCCAAAAACGGAAGCTTGATAGCTGCAAGTCTCGCTGTTCCTTGAAAGATTATTGAAATTGTAAATATATGGAAACCTAGACACCGGTATATAAAAAATGCCCAGAATGCAAGCACTGATGATCTGCCGTGTCACTGATGATGGCAGCAACTCACAGAGAAAGCTAATCAAGATAAAACAGAGATGAAGCATTGATGATCTGCCGTGTCACTGATGACGGCAGCAACTCACAGAGAAAGCTAATCAAGATAAAACAGAGATCAAGCATTGATGATCTGCCGTGTCACTGATGATGGCAGCAACTCACAGAGAAAGCTAATCAAGATGAAACAGAGATCAAGCACTGATGATCTGCCGTGTCACTGATGATGGCAGAAACTCACAGAGAAAGCTAATCAAGATGAAACAGAGATCAAGCACTGATGATCTGCCATGTCACTGATGATGGCAGCAACTCACAGAGAAAGCTAATCAAGATAATGCGCTATTTTAAAATTTGAATAAATTTATTAATTAAATTTTTAACTGTAGTAGACTTAATGATTAGTGTTAATTAACCACTTGGAAAATTAAAATTAAATATCTGAAAAATTGTACATCGATTGTTTTTGGTCATGACCCTACAATGACCAAACAGGTTGTTCTTTGAGGACATTATTCCTGTGTTACTTTGTACAATAGCAGGGGATGAGAAGAAAAACAATTGGTTAAAATTAATAAACCATTTCCATTTAACCATTTCAAGAATAAATTTTGATAATTGGAAGAGATGTCCACTCTCTCTCTCGCGTGGCCCTCCCTGCTCTCCTGCGTACTAGCACACTATACAGAAAGCCAGGGGTGCCCATCCCCTCCCCACCCCCCGTTATAAGCAATAAACCTTGATAATGGCGAGAAAAATAAACAATGAACAAAAATACTGAGTTATTAGGTAGAAAGAGAAACGAATCTATATATATATATATATATATATATATATATATATATATATATATATATATATATATATATATATATATATATATATCTTTATCTATAAAAGGCAAAGCCCTGGCTGACTGACTGACTCATTCACTCATCACTAATTCTCCACCTTCCCATGTAGGTAGAGAGCTGAAATTTTGTACACTGATTCTTTAGGCATAAAATAGGAAAACTAAATGGTTTTCATCCTGATCTGACTTTAGGGCTCCGCCAGAGACCCCGACAAAGTTCCCATGTATTCCTTTTGGACGTTCAATTTTGTTTGAGCTGATGAAAATACAAACAGCTGATCTTGATTCGTTGTAGTAGTACGGGCTAACCACAGAATGCAGCACACACAACTGTAATTGTTTTTATAAATCATTTGCGTGGCGAAGCCTGCGGCTATCAGCTAGTATATATATATATATATATAAAAACCATCTTTATATATATGGTATATATATATATATATATCACATACATATATACATATACATATATATACATATGTATAAGCATACCATATATATATTACATATATATATAGTATGGTATATATATATATATAGAAAGAGAGAGAGAGAAAGAGAGAGATTCCTTTGTCTGTGCTACTGTATTACCTATATTACAGTTTACCTATGTAGAAAAACCTGTCGTCTGGAACAGCTGACAAAAACCTTTCAGACGATAGTCGAGGGGAGTGCGGGGTCATTAAATTAGCATTACAAAAACATAACCCTTTGGAACAGCTGACAAAAACCTTTTAGACGATAGTCGAGGGGTGTGGGGGGTCATTAAATTAGCATTACAAAAAACATAACCCTTTTGGAACAGCTGTCAAAAACCTTTCAGACGATAGTCGAGGGGAGTGCGGGGTCATCAAATTAGCATTACAAAAAACATAACCCTTTTGGAACAGCTGACAAAAACCTTTCAGACGATAGTCGAGGGGAGTGCGGGGTCATCAAATTAGCATTACAAAAAACATAACCCTTTGGAACAGCTGACAAAAACCTTTCAGACGATATTCGAGGGGAGTGCGGGGTTATTAAATTAGCATTACAAAAAACATAACCCTTTTGGAACAGCTGACAAAAACCTTTCAGACGATAGTCGAGGGGAGTGCGAGATCATTAAATTAGCATTACAAAAAACATAACCCTTTGGAACAGCTGACAAAAACCTTTCAGACGATATTCGAGGGGAGTGCGGGGTTATTAAATTAGCATTACAAAAAACATAACCCTTTGGAACAGCTGACAAAAACCTTTCAGACAATAGTCGAGGGGAGTGCGGGATCATTAAATTAGCATTACAAAAAACATAACCCTTTGGAGCAGCTGACAAAAACCTTTCAGACGATATTCGAGGGGAGTGCGGGTCATTAAATTAGCATTAAAAAAAACATAGCCCTTTGGAACAGCAACATGTGTATCTTGCTATTATTGTTTGTTATTGGAAAAAATCTTACTAAGATTGTTTTGATTAATCAAGACTGATATCTCAATTAATTCATAATACATTATTTTTACAGTTTGTTTTGATTTAGAGATATACATTTTAGAAGATATATATATTTTGGATTAAATGTTTGATCGTTCCGTCATAACCATAAAATTAATTCCTGGACGAAACTGAAAGTTGGACTACTGCTTGTGGACTTGGGCTTGACCTGGTCGGAGCTACTAGATTGACAAATGATTTCACTGACGGTGATAACCAACTCTCTAGAGACTGATGAAGAAAATCCTAGGCTTTTTTACTAAGCCGTTTTCCATGAATCTACTTTAAAAACAGTCAATACGGAAAAAGTCCATAGTTAAATGTTCATATATACTTATTTTGTTGTAGTTTATTTTCCTTTTTTAATATGTTGTAAGCCAGTAATTTTATAACTTATTTAGTTTGTACTACAGAATTTGCACCGTGATTTCGCCATGCTCACAAACCTAAATAAACATTTAATTATCATATATATTATTGTAAGTAGCTAAGATAAATTATTTGAAAATGAGCAGGTTATCAGCACACTTAGTTATTAGTATGGGCCAAAATACAACAAATATATAAATCCTAGAAAACAAAAATCGTTTAGTTGAATAATCAGGGTTGCCACCAAAGTTGCAGTTCAAAATTCATGCATAATTCCAGGTTTTCCAGGTAAAAATCTCAAAATTCCAGGTAAATTTGCGAAACTTTTTATGTATGAGCGACATCTATAACGACTTACAATATAAATAAAAGTGTTATTTTAACAAATAATTATAACTTTTTGCCAAGTATATTATTTTGTTTATTAAAGTTATACCTCATACTTTTTATGCTATTCACAATAAATGTGTATATGTGCTAGGCCAATTATATTAATGATCACGATTTTTATTTCTAAATAACAATATTACAAAATTTTATTTGATAGGAGGGGGGAAATTATGTCATCAAATACACCCAATTAAATAAAATTCCATTTAACTCTGGCAATATACTATCTATTATAAGAATGATGAAATAGTATATACAAATCTTTTATTTATCGAACACATAGGAATTTTTAAATTTTCTTTATACAGAGTGGGCCCAAACCCTAATTTCAATCCTATCTATAGTAACAATTATTATGGCGGCTGGATCCAGTTTTTAACCTTCCAACCATTTTTTTTGATTTTTCCTACCGAATAATAAACCTCAGATTATGAAGCTACCCAGCCAATTATGCTTTAACATTTTATCCAGTGACTCCAAGACTACAGATTAGAAACTGAGGTCCATATTAACGATTAATAATTTTGACCTGACCTCAAAAAATTACAAATGAGCCATTTGTATTACCAGCTGCTTATAACAACATGCAAAATAAATCTTATTAAAAAAAAGTCGCTGACAGTCGCGGCCGCATTTCACAAGTTTCCTCAACAATAGCTCTCACATTCACATGGTTAACGTCGCCAACCATCGAGAACGCATCGCTAACGTCACTGGCAATTGAGAAAGCATCGCTAACCCCGCCGTTCTTCGGGAACGCATCGCTAACGTCACTGGCAATTGAGAAAGCATCGCTAACCCCGCCGATCTTCGGGAACGCATCGCTAACGTCACTGGCAATTGAGAAAGCATCGCTAACCCCGCCGATCTTCGGGAACGCATTGCTAACGTCACCGATCTTCGGGAACGCATTGCTAACATCGCCGATCTTCGGGAACGCATTGCTAACATCGCCGATCTTCGGGAACGCATTGCTAACATCGCCGATCTTCAGGAACGCATCGCTAACGTCACTGGCAATTGAGAAAGCATCGCTAACCCCGCCGATCTTCGGGAACGCATCGCTAACGTCACCGATCTTCGGGAACGCATTGCTAACATCGCCGATCTTCGGGAACGCATTGCTAACATCGCCGATCTTCAGGACCGCATCGCTAACGTCACTGGCAATTGAGAAAGCATCGCTAACCCCGCCGATCTTCGGGAACGCATCGCTAACGTCGCCGATCTTCGGGAACGCATTGCTAACATCGCCGATCTTCGGAAACGCATTGCTAACATCGCCGATCTTCAGGAACGCATCGCTAACGTCACTGGCAATTGAGAAAGCATCGCTAACCCCGCCGATCTTCGGGAACGCATCGCTAACGTCGCCGATCTTCGGGAACGCATTGCTAACATCGCCGATCTTCGGAAACACATTGCTAACATCGCCGATCTTCAGGAACGCATCGCTAACGTCACTGGCAATTGAGAAAGCATCGCTAACCCCGCCGATTTTCGGGAACGCATCGCTAACGTCGCCAATCTTCGGGAACGCATTGCTAACATCGCCGATCTTCGGAAACGCATTGCTAACATCGCCGTTCTTCAGGAACGCATCGCTAACGTCACTGGCAATTGAGAAAGCATCGCTAACCCCGCCGATCTTCGGGAACGCATCGCTAACGTCGCCGATCTTCGGGAAAGCATTGCTAACATCACCGATCTTCGGGAACGCATCGCTAACGTCACTGGCAATTGAGAAAGCATCGCTAACCCCGCCGATCTTCGGGAACGCATCGCTAACGTCGCCGATCTTCGGGAACGCATTGCTAACATCGCTGATCTTCGGAAACGCATTGCTAACATCGCCGATCTTCAGGAACGCATCGCTAACGTCACTGGCAATTGAGAAAGCATCGCTAACCCCACCGATCTTCGGAAACGCATCGCTGACGTCGCCGATCTTCGGGAACGCATTGCTAACATCGCCGATCTTCAGAAACGCATTGCTAACATCGCCGATCTTCAGGAACGCATCGCTAACTTCGCCTACCATTCAGAACGCGTTACGCGGTCGCCGACGATCGCAATCTGAAATTCCCTGTTCAGCCGAAAATTCCCGCATAATCCACACATTTTTTCCTGGTCACTAAAGTTCCCGCATAATTCCCGGTTTTCCAGGTTTTCCTGGTCGGTGGCAACCCTGATAATACTCTTACTCCCCATCTTTTATACTAGCTAGAAATAAAACCCTTAATTTTCTGTATTGTTATGCACACTGAGCTCTATGTTATATCTGGAGTTACTACTCTTTAACTAAATATTTCTCAAAAGCGTGCCGTCAATTTCAGTTTTTTGCTTTGTTGTGTTATCACATTGGTGTTAGCTGGAGCAATCAAAATTCATTGGGAGGGCGCTATCAAAATTAAAAGTCGCCGACCGGTTGTCTTCTGTAGTGTTTACTGTCAACAGTTGAACATTGACATTGGTTGTGAATTTAATATTGGAATCATCTATTATTTATTAATGTTATTATGTTAATGTGTACGTAAAATAAATAATTAAATTAACCACCCAAGTGCCCGTTTTTCAATGTCATTCACCAACAACCCTAAACCTAGAAACAAGACTATTTTCATTTGATCTAAATCATCACAATAGCTTCAAGATGATAGGTTACTTTTTATTTAAATAAATTCGCAAGGTTTCAAAGTTAAGTTTAACACCAGGTTTCGACTCGGTAACTTTAATTTAAAACAATGTTAATGGTTTTAAAAATCACTAAATTAACATTGATTTAAATGGGGAATAAAATGACTATACTATCAAAACGTCAAAAACTCCCACAATGCATCAGTAAAACATAGTGGCCAACATAACGACTGAAAAAAGTGGCACGCTTTTCTGACACAGAGTGGTGACTCCAGCCCTCCACTAGATATAACATAGAGCTCAGAGGTTATGAATAGGACCTAGTTTTTTAATAAGGTAAAAAAATAACTTAAGCGTCTACATTTATGTCAATCCGTTTCATTAACTACAAAATTATTGTTATTCGATAAAAGTCTACTTAGTTAGAGCTCGGAAAGTGTGGTTAGGTTGTGAGTATAAAGAGAAAACAGTTACAGCAATTTTTTAGGTTAATGTTTCAATCCAATCAGGTCCTATAACCAGAAGCATAAATGTCTAGGATTGTTATAGTAAAGGAACACTGGCCATCTATCAAAAGAAATGTTATTTTGCGTACTGTACTACAACAGTAATTTGCCAATAATATTATTTATTATTCTCATCCTCCCGTACAAACATGAATTTTAAATTGTGATTCATAAATTGTCACATTTATTTATAGTTTCAAAAATCCCCCCCCAAAATTTTAAATCCCCCAAAAATTTGTTTTGTTGGCGCTCTGAGCGCCGTCTTCCCCCCTTCTGGGCACCCCTGCAGAAAGCTATATATAAATAACTAAGTACAAAATTCATGACTCTGAATATTTTAATCCTGAGTTTTAATGGTGTTTATCTATATAAGATATAAGATAACCTCTTTAGCAATTACAAATGTGAATTTAAAACAATTATTACCTTACTTTTAACAAATTTGTTACATGACTCAAACTTAGGGAACACCGAGTAAATGTTTAAAACAAAATATACATCGATAATGAGAATATATTAGAATTAGGTAACTACAGTATATAATATAGTATTAAAGGCCAATACCGGTACATAAATAGGGAACCACTAACAATTCTAATAATATATTTGACACTATACATTTGTACGAGAGAAGAAAATATCGAATTTGGCACAGACCTCTGGAATAAAAATTAAATAAAAAAGCTACAGAAAAAAATCTAAACTTATAAACAAAGTAAAATTAAAATACAGTATGTAAATATTCTTAATCGTAAAAATAGAATAAATCTCTTGAAACATAAAATAATAACATCTCATAAAGAAATCTTCAATATATTGACTGTGATAACGACGCTCGATAACATTACAACAGATACGATGGAATGTATGCAAAAAAAACAACGATTTAGTAAATAAAGCGATACAATATAACAACGGTGTAATTTATTGCATAGCGTTTAACGATTCGTAAAACCTATTGCTTACTTAAACCATAGAATAAGTTACAAAGCGACTAGATCAGTTATCGTTGGGGAGCTCCGGGGAACGGCTAGCCCTTGAAGTACTGCGGGAACTCGTTGGAGATCTCCCGGACGAGCGCCTGGTCGTTGTGAGAGGCCGACGTGTCCTCGCAGAATATCCTCGTGAAGCACTTCTGCAAGTCCGAGATGCGGTGCTTGTGTTCACAGTAGTTGCTGTTGCGCAGCACCATCCGGCACAGCCTGAGGTACTCGGACCGCCGCTGCAACAAGCACAGTGCAGTAGTATAGTGTAGTGGCCTTGTGGTGCTTGTGTTGGCAGTATTTGCTGTTGCGCAACACCATCCGGCACAGCCTGAGGTACTCGGACCGCCGCTGCAACAAGCACAGTGCAGTAGCATAGTGTAGTGGCCTTGTGGTGCTTGTGTTGGCAGTATTTGCTGTTGCGCAACACCATCCAAACAGCCTCAGGTACTCGGACCGCCGCTGCACCAAGCACAGTGCAGTAGCATAGTGTAGTGGCCTTATGGTGCTTGTGTTGGCAGTAGTTACTGTTGCGCAACACCATCCAGCACAGCCTGAGGTACTCGGACCGCCGCTGCAACAAGCACAGTGAAGTAGCATAGTGTAGTGGCCTTGTGGTGCTTGTGTTGGCAGTAGTTGCTGTTGCGCAACACCATCCGGCACAGCCTCAGGTACTCGGACCGCCGCTGCAAAAAGCACAGTGCAGTAACATAGTGTAGTGGCCTTGTGGTGCTTGTGTTGGCAGTAGTTGCTGTTGCGCAACACCATCCGGCACAGCCTCAGGTACTCGGACCGCCGCTGCAACAAGCACCAGTGCAGTAGCATAGTGTAGTGGCCTTGTGGTGCTTGTGTTGGCAGTAGTTGCTGTTGCGCATTACCATCCAGCACAGCCTGAGGTACTCGGACCGTCGCTGCAACAAGCACAGTGCAGAAGCATAGCGTAGTGGCCTTGTGGTGCTTGTGTTGGCAGAAGTTGCTGTTGCCCAACACCATCCAGCACAGCCTGAGGTACTCGGACCGCCGCTGCAACAAGCACAGTGCAGTAGCATAGAGTAGTGGCCTTGTGGTGCTTGTGTTAGCAGTAATTGCTGTTGCGCAATACCATCCAGCACAGCCTGAGGTACTCGGACCGCCGCTGCAACAAGCTCAGTGCAGTAGCACAGTGTAGTGGCCTTGTGGTGCTTGTGTTGGCAGTAATTGCTGTTGCGCAATACCATCCAGCACAGCCTGAGGTACTCGGATCGCCGCTAAACAAGCACAGTGCAGTAGTATAGTGAAGTGGCCTTGTGGTGCTTGTGTTGGCAGTAGTTGCTGTTGTGCAATACCATCTGGCACAGCCTGAGGTACTCGGACCGCCGCTGCAACAAGCACAGTGCAGTAGCATAGTGTAGTTGCCTTGTGGTGCTTGTGTTGGCAGTAGTTGCTGTTGCGCATTACCATCTGGCACAGCCTGAGGTACTCGGACCGCCGCTGCAACAAGCACAGTACAGTAGCATAGTGTAGTTGCCTTGTGGTGCTTGTGTTTGCAGTAGTTGCTGTTGCGCAACACCATCCGGCACAGCCTCAGGTACTCGGACCGCCCCTGCAACAAGCACAGTGCAGTAGCATAGTGTAGTGGCCTTGTGGTGCTTGTGTTGGCAGTAGTTGCTGTTGCGCAACACTATCCGGCACAGCCTGAGGTACTCGGATTGCCGCTGCAACAAGCACAGTGCAGTAGCATAGAGTAGTTGCCTTGTGGTGCTTGTGTTGGCAGTAGTTGCTGTTGCGCAACACCATCCAGCACAGCCTGAGGTACTTGGACCGCCGCTGCAACAAGCACAGTACAGTAGCATAGTGTAGTGGTCTTGTGGTGCTTGTGTTGGCAGTAGTTGCTGTTGCGCAACACCATCCGGCACAGCCTGAGGTACTCGGACCGCCGCTGCAACAAGCACAGGTCAGTAGCATAGAGTAGTGGCCTTGTGGTGCTTGTGTTGGCAGTAGTTGCTGTTGCGCAACACCATCCGGCACAGCCTGAGGTACTCGGACCGCCGCTGCAACAAGCACAGTACAGTAGCATAGTGTAGTGGCCTTGTGGTGCTTGTGTTGGCAGTAGTTGCTGTTGCGCAACACCATCCGGTACAGCCTGAGGTACTCAGACCGCCGCTGCAACAAGCACAGTACAGTAGCATAGTGTAGTGGCCTTGTGGTGCTTGTGTTGGCAGTAGTTGCTGTTGCGCAACACCATACGGCACAGCCTGAGGTACTCGGACTGCCGCTGCAACAAGCACAGTACAGTAGCATAGTGTAGTGGCCTTGTGGTGCTTGTGTTGGCAGTAGTTGCTGTTGCGCAACACCATCCGGCACAGCCTGAGGTACTCGGACCGCCGCTGCAACAAGCACAGTACAGTAGCATAGTGTAGTGGCCTTGTGGTGCTTGTGTTGGCAGTAGTTGGTATTGCGCAACACCATCCGGCACAGCCTGAGGTACTCGGACCGCCGCTGCAACAAGCACAGTACAGTAGCATAGTGTAGTGGCCTTGTGGTGCTTGTGTTGGCAGTAGTTGCTGTTGCGCAACACCATCCGGCACAGCCTGAGGTACTCGGACCGCCGCTGCAACAAGCACAGTACAGTAGCATAGTGTAGTGGCCTTGTAGTGCTTGTGTTGGCAGTAGTTGGTATTGCGCAACACCATCCGGCACAGCCTGAGGTACTCGGACCGCCGCTGCAACAAGCACAGTACAGTAGCATAGTGTAGTGGCCTTGTGGGGCTTGTGTTGGCAGTAGTTGCTGTTGCGCAACACCATCCGGCACAGCCTGAGGTACTCGGACCGCCGCTGCAACAAGCACAGTACAGTAGCATAGTGTAGTGGCCTTGTGGTGCTTGTGTTGGCAGTAGTTGCTGTTGTGCAATACCATCCGGCACATCCTGAGGTACTCGGACCGCCGCTGCAACAAGCACAGTACAGTAGCATAGTGTAGTGGCCTTGTGGTGCTTGTGTTGGCAGTAGTTGCTGTTGTGCAATACCATCCGGCACAGCCTGAACGTGAGTTTTCAGTTAGCAGTTAACTCTTTCCAGTAAATTATTGGGGGGGGAAATGGAAAAACACAAAAAAGCTAAAAACTGTACAAGCAGGTTGAAATGGAAATAAGAAAATCTGTTGTGAATAAGAAGGGGCAGGAATGAGAAAAAACAACCAAATGGAGTGAAAAGGTCAAGAATTGCCAAAAACACAACTTACAAATTAGAAAACCCTAGTAAGTGATGGTAAAATTGAATTACAAACCAACCTATAATATAAACGTACCGTATCGCCTGGAGAGAGGTCAGTCAGTTGTCTGACGATGATGTCGATCAACACCTTGATGTCATTGGTGTAGACGAGGCCTGCAGTCTTGTCAGAGCTGAACAAGTCGTAGAACATCTTAAACATTGAATTTGTCCCCAAGGGCGAAGATGTGTAGGACCGAAGAGGATCCTCTGAAAAAATGTTAAATATGAATAAATAAACAAAACTATAACCGATGTCTATAAACAAGGACTTACTTGTGAATAGGTTTACATATGCAAGCAATAAGCATCGCCGTTTGTCAATAATCGTAAAATGTAGTAAGGACTAGACAAATTCATCTTTGTCGAAATCCTATATCCTAATACAAGCGAAGTTTGAGTACAAAATTAATCTTTGAATCCGGTAATGGATTTCGTTTAAACTTTTAAAACAAACGGTTTTGGGTCTCTGAAAAAATTCAAAGGGAAATTATTCATTTATGATAGCTGTGCCTAATATTATTTTCCAACCTGTTAAGATATTTTCATACTGTGAAGCTTGGAAAATTTGAATCCCAACTATCAAAAAGTTTGAATTAAATAGGGGTCTGCGGTACCAACAATTTCAGATCGGTACGGTTCGGTACGGTAAAAGATTTTGTACCTCGGTTCTCGGTACAAATTCGGTACGGTACAATGTACCGTCATATATACTAATTTAGTTATTAATTTGAATGTATCATAAACAAATTATTGAGTAATAATTAAGGTCATATACAATTATTATTATTAATTTGATTAAACAAATAAATAACTATACTAAAGATAAAAATATTTTTAAAACCTGCATCTTCGGAGTATTAAATTTTAACATTGTTATTATTAGGCATTAATGCAAGTTCTTGAAATAATCATGAGAAATAAATTCAAAAATTACTTGAAAATCAATCAATTGCATAAGTTGCTAACTGATTAATTATATTGATTTCAATATAAATAAAAACTATTGGTTTAATTCATACAAACAACAAAAATCAAAGTTTTGTAAATACTATTCTTGTTGCATTGGGAGATTATTGTATCATTAATACAAAGTAAAATCAGATAACTTAAATATAACTATGTATGATGTGAAACTAAAAGAAATTATAAATTAGAAAATTAGACCAATAAATACTGAAGATTAAAATCAAAATAATTCTAAAATTACTTAATTACATTACTAAATTCAAAATTGAAGTCCATAACAAATATTACAGTACATTTATTTAAACATATAAGTACCATGGAAAACTAAAAAATAAATAAAGTAATAAAAGTAAGACAGTTTTATATAATGTTAATTTGCCTATATCATATTTGAAATAATTAGCTATTAACCTTATCAAAAAATAAATTTAGGTTATTGTTAATAATAAATTTTAGTTGAATTTGCCAAAACCACACAAGATAATCTAACATATAACAGATATATGTATGTACAAATTTCACAGCACAGTAAAAAACAACAAATTTATGCTACCATTTGAAATTTATCAAGTTAGTGGCTATTTTTGAAATTGTTTTCAACCATTTTTTAAACCTTTTTTAATACAATTTAAAAATTTAACTAGTATACTTCAATAACAATAATAATAATATATAAATAAAAGCAGTTTAATTTGAAATCATAATGGAGAACGAAAGCGATTTAAAAGATAGTATTCCTTTTCTCACTCTAGGAATGATGTTGACAAACAACTGATTTACAGCCACTCACCCTAGGAATATTGTTGACAAACAACTGATTTACAGCTAATTACCTCCCTCCCCCCTTACCCCTCACGCCTTCCTAGTCTAAACCTTTCTTGTCTTCAAGGACATTTTTTGCGACCCTACCCAGCTACTCCCCACTCCCCTTGCACACCTTTCTTATCTCCATTCTCGTTCAGCTATAAATAACACCTGTCAACGGCTCTTTTCCTACGAGTTTTGGGGCTTGTTTTCCTTAAAGGAAATGACTGGTTATAAATAGGAGTCGGTCTTATTTAAACCACTTATTTTGTTAAACATTGTTTAGCTTATCTCTATTTATTGTTTGAAGCAGTAAACTGTACCGTACCGAATCTGTACCGGGGTTATGTTCTGTACCGAACCGATGACGGTAATTAGTTGTGTACCGTACCGGTACCGTTTTTTCGGTGCACCGCAGACCCCTAGAATTAAACAAGTTGCTCAAGTAGCTCAAATAAGGCTTAAAACCTTCATAATTCCCATTTCCCAAAAAAATATAACTATCATTAAAGAAGTCGTTTTTTGAATAACTTGCAATTTTGATCAGGTGCATAAAGTCACACACAACTGCTATATGACAGGGATGGATCGCAAGTGGGGTGAGGGGTGGGTACAATAACCTTGAACGTAACCTAGCAGGGTTAGAGATGTGACAGCCATTTACTTACGCTAAACAGCAGCAGCTAGTTCTACAGAGCCCTGCTTCTAAAATCAGTTCCAGCTACAGCTAATTTAACCTGCAGGGTGCTACAGCTGTTTTCAGAATGATCCGCTAAAGCTATTTCCAAAACCAATAGTTGCAGCGCTATCACCAGCTGCAGCTAGCTGAATACTTGTTCACTTGGAACGGTTGGAAGTGTTTTTACTCCCGCAGCACTGAAACTAAATTGTTACAGTTTCAACTGCCACGACACACCTCTAAGCGGGGTAAATTCCGAGACATTGGCTTCATGGTACCTGTGCAACACCTGGTTTTTGGGTATTCGTAGTTTTGTTAACTGTTGTATTATGGCCGAAGTTTAAATAACCATCTCTTTTGCATTGTTTATGGTCCGATCGAAAAATTTCTATTACTAAAGATTTTGGATTATAGAAGTTTGAATTATCCACGTTCCATTGCGATACAATTTACAATCAGCATTAAGGGCAGTTTAGTGTCTTAAGGATTGCTTGGGCAACACTACTAAGACTGACCTTCTCTGTTGAGGATGAGCAGGATCTTCTCGGTGAAGACCTTGGCGTTATGCCGCCTGGCGAGAGCTTCCAGCACCAGGTTGGTGGGAGAGTGGAGGGGGAACTGTAGGTTGTACGAGAGCACGACGCGCAGGAACGTGTCTGGGATGGTGTCATCAGAATCTGTCTCCGGAGGCTCCTCAATGAACGCCAGCAGGAACGTGACAAACTCCAGTCCGACGTGCTCTGTGACAAGAGAACATCAGGTTGGTGGGAGAGTGGAGGGGGAACTGCAGGTTGTAGGAGAGCACGACACACAGGAACGTGTCTGGGATGGTGTCGTCAGAATCTGTCTCCGATGGCTCCTTGATGAACGCCAGTAGGAACGTGACAAACTCCAGTCCGACGTGCTCTGTGACAAGAGAACATCAGGTTGGTGGGGGAGTGGAGGGGGGACTGCTAGTTGTACAAGAGCACGACGCACAGGAACGTGTCTGGGATGGCATCATCAGAGTCTGTCTCCGATGGCTCCTCGATGAACGCCAGCAGGAACGTGAAAAACTCCAGTCCGAAATGCTCTGTGACAAGAGAACATCAGGTTGGTGGGGGAGTGGAGGGGGAACTGCAGGTTGTACAAGAGCACGACGCGCAGGAACGTGTCTGGGATGGCATCATCAGAGTCTGTCTCCGATGGCTCCTCGATAAACGCCAGCAGGAACGTGAAAAACTCCAGTCCGTCATGCTCTGTGACAAGAGAACATCAGGTTGGTGGGGGAGTGGAGGGGGAACTGCAGGTTGTAGGAGAGCACGGCGCACAGGAACGTGTCTGGGATGGCATCATCAGTCTGTCTCCGATGGCTCCTCGATGAACGCCAGCAGGAACGTGACAAACTCCAGTCCGACATGCTCTGTGACAAGAGAACATCAGGTTGGTGGAGGAGTGGAGGGGGAACTGCAGGTTGTAGGAGAGCACGGCGCACAGGAACGTGTCTGGGATGGCATCATCAGAGTCTGTCTCCGATGTCTCCTCGATGAACGCCAGCAGGAACGTGACAAACTCCAGTCCGACATGCTCTGTGACAAGAGAACATCAGGTTGGTGGGGGAGTGGAGGGGGAACTGCAGGTTGTAGGAGAGCACGACACACAGGAACGTGTCTGGGATGGTGGCGTCAGAATCTGTCTCCGATGGCTCCTTGATGAACGCCAGTAGGAACGTGACAAACTCCAGTCCGACGTGCTCTGTGACAAGAGAACATCAGGTTGGTGGGGGAGTGGAGGGGGGACTGCTAGTTGTACAAGAGCACGACGCACAGGAACGTGTCTGGGATGGCATCATCAGAGTCTGTCTCCGATGGCTCCTCGATGAACGCCAGCAGGAACGTGAAAAACTCCAGTCCGAAATGCTCTGTGACAAGAGAACATCAGGTTGGTGGGGGAGTGGAGGGGGAACTGCAGGTTGTACAAGAGCACGACGCGCAGGAACGTGTCTGGGATGGCATCATCAGAGTCTGTCTCCGATGGCTCCTCGATAAACGCCAGCAGGAACGTGAAAAACTCCAGTCCGACATGCTCTGTGACAAGAGAACATCAGGTTGGTGGGGGAGTGGAGGGGGAACTGCAGGTTGTAGGAGAGCACGGCGCACAGGAACGTGTCTGGGATGGCATCATCAGTCTGTCTCCGATGGCTCCTCGATGAACGCCAGCAGGAACGTGACAAACTCCAGTCCGACATGCTCTGTGACAAGAGAACATCAGGTTGGTGGAGGAGTGGAGGGGGAACTGCAGGTTGTAGGAGAGCACGGCGCACAGGAACGTGTCTGGGATGGCATCATCAGAGTCTGTCTCCGATGTCTCCTCGATGAACGCCAGCAGGAACGTGACAAACTCCAGTCCGACATGCTCTGTGACAAGAGAACATCAGGTTGGTGGGGGAGTGGAGGGGGAACTGCAGGTTGTAGGAGAGCACGGCGCACAGGAACGTGTCTGGGATGGCATCATCAGAGTCTGTCTCCGGTGGCTAGGTCGTGGAACAGAGGAGGGGTAGGTAACGCTTTCCGTCATGTTTGAGGGAGCCATGGGGGTCCGTCTCCCCCTCTTCATCATGAGCTACTGTCGTGGAAGTTCAGTTACAGAGTCCTGATGATTACCTAACCTGTCACGTTGCAGGAAAATATTCTTACATATGCTAGGTGATAGTGATGTGTCAAAACCAAAACTTGAATCTCAAAACCACCAAAACTTTGGAAAAGTTTCGGTTTCGAGATTCGATCGGTGAGTTTCGAGAATCAAAACTCGAAACTGCTGAGTTTTTTTGTGTCTTTATTGTTGGTTTTTAACAGAAATCACGCCCGTGTTTCGATCAATAATGCAAAGGTCAAAAGCCTACTGTCATCGGTCGTCTACCTTCACCTTTTTTGGATTATTGATTTTTTATTTCTGAAAGAACAACTCTAACCAAAATATATAATTAGTTTTAATTAATTTTTCTGGATTTATTTTTCATAACCATACCCAGGCAAGTAAATAGGGTTTTGCGATTTGAGTTTCGAGATTCGATTTTGTAAGTTTCGGTTTCGGTTTCGGGATTCGAAATTTCTGGTTTTGACCATCACTACTAGGTGAGATGACAAACCAACTCAGAATTTGGGATTCTCCGCTCAGCGATTTGAACCCTGGACCTTCTGAACATGTTGTGCAAGCATTACCATTGTGTTTCCTCACTAATCTCCTTAAGGAGAAAGTTCAAATTTGAGTTTTAGATACTCTTAAATAAATAAATAAATAAAATGGTCTTTTATTTAGAGCGTTTTTCATGAACATTACATGGTTTTCAAAACAACTCGAGTCACATAAAATTGTTAACACAAAGCTATTTACAACAAAAATGATCAATTAGTCTTCAATACGCTAAATGTCTGATAAAGTAAATGAAAGCGAGTCACTCTTGTGGATAATTTTCATAAACTACACTTTTCAATAAGTGCACAATCCGCTACAAACTCAACAGGGTAACATTAACTCCTTGTACACGATGTTTGAATTGGTCATAGATACAGTATTAACTTAGGGTAAATTAAACAATTCTAGAATTGCTAAAACAGGTAAAAACAATAAGTACAACACAAAATTCCAGAACAATATTTTAGGCAACATTTGTCTTACCCAGATGTGTTACAGGCATGTTTTCCCCAGTAGAGAATATCCTGGTGAGCAATGCCGAAGAGTTGGTGAGCCTGTCAATGTTGCGAGTGTTGCTCATCATGTCTCTGTGACAAGGAAACATTTCTCATAAACAAATAAAATAGCTGTTATTATGATTAGCCTACTATATAACTTACGATTTAAAACAAAACAATTTTGATAAAGCGATTTGTTGATCTGTATATTTAAGAACAGCGAGTCAAGAAAACAATTTGATCAGGGTTGAAAAATTGCCAAGAAATACTTAAACTTTCTATTTTTCTATCTTTATTATTTGTTTACTTTGAATTTACCTATTACTTCTAGTGTTTAAAACTATACTATAAATATCATTCATTGTAATAGATGTTCTGTTAAACATAAATTATTGATAAAAAAACTATTTCTTTGAAAATATTTCTCTTTCTTCCTTCCTGTTTTCAAAGAACCTAACTGTAGCGTATGAGTGTGCTTCTTGGATGTAAGGAGTGATTATCAAATGAACTACGGTTGGTGAACTAAAGGAAGTAAGGGTAATATTAAATAGTTTACTGCTACTAAAAACATTTGTAGCAAGGTGGAATTACCCAAAGGTCGGATTACGCCTCGAGACAGCTATGATGAAGTGTTATATGGAAGTATCCTACTTCTAAGACCCAATTAGACAATTTTCCTGAACCCAACGGGTTGACGATTACAACTATTGGCTACAATTACGAGAGAATAGAATTAAAATTAAACATAAATACTGCAATTAACTAAATGGGAGAGCTAGGCTACTGACACCATATCAGAAACTAAAATTAATTTACATTTCCTTTTACCCAGTAATATGTACATCGTGGGAGTCTGAACCAGTGGGCTCGGACGGACTATTGCAGCTACATTGCAAATTGGTGAAACCAGTGAAATGATATATTGGGACAAAGCCCTTCTAGGCCCCTATACTAAAAATATAATCCAAAATGACAATTTCCTATTGCGCTTAAAATGTAAACTTAGCTGCTGGTTACAATGAGCGGTACTCTCAGTCAAACTGTTTTCACGGTTGTGGGAAGATTTTAAACTTGAAGCTTGTTGAGGAGAAGTGGAATTGGCGATTGGTTTTACACGGCCAGAAGAATCGGATGATTCCCTGCATATATATATATATATATATATATATATATATATATATGAAGTGTGCATGGAGGCACATACCTAGCAAGCTCCATTGGCAGCACAGAGTTGAGCAGTATCGGGATGACAGGCGGGTGAACTGAGCACATCTGACAGAACGCTTGAATCAGCAACTGTCTGATGGGCCAACGCACCTGTTTACACAGCAAACTGGTTTCACAACATATCAGTATTTAGTTTTACTTTTTATGTGTCTGGAGTAAATGAGAAAAATGGAAATTTTATAGATTAAATGAGATTATTTTTACTTTTTTTATGTTAAATAAAAAGAAAATAAACACATCGTTACAAAATGCGTTTATTATGCTTTCCATGACCTTTAAATTTATGCATCTACCTTAAGATGTTAAAGACTTTGTTCAAAGAACATAAAGTGAGCAAATTTTGGACACCTGTAATATTCTCAATGAATATGTAATAATGAACATTATCTATTGACTACTAAGGACTTAAACCAGTTGATTCTAATCAGTGGTTCATGAGATGGTTTATAAGAACAGTTTATATGGAAAATAGAATGTTTCCGCGATAGATAATTTAAATACCCCCGTAGCAGCAAACCTGCGTACTGAGCAAATTTCCAATGCTTAAATATGTATCTTAATGCTACATACCAAGATTCATCAATATACATTCATAAATAAACGATTTATGACATTTTAATTATTCTCCAAAAGAATCACATGGTGGCTGAGTATGCAGGTTTGGTGAAGCAAGGAACACAAAAATGGGGTTTTATACAAATATTAATATAACTCAAGTAGGTAAAGCCACATACCAAATGTTATTAATTTATGTTCATAATTAAGGAGATAACACGTTGCTTATTCTCCACAAGAATAACATGGGGCTGAGTACGCAGGTTTGCTGCTACGGGAATTATCGGCCAAAAAATGTTTTTCAGTGCAACGATATGAAGCAATCAATATACCAAGTTTCATCAGGATAAGTTGATGAATAAGCGAGATAGACAATTTTTCTTAATCTCCATAAGAATAACATTGGATAACGTACTGTGTTTAGCAATTTGAATATCTCTGTAACCATTTGACATAGAGCAATGATCAAAATACCAAATTGTGCGTATTTTTAAGCTGATTCCAATAGAAAATAAACGGTATCAAGAAACTGACACATACTTTCTCCCTTTTAGTCCAACTTTAATGAATAAATTACTTTTTATTTACCAAATATAGAATACAAAGCACGGTCGAATGTACAGAAAATCTTGTAAACAAGTTGTTTTAAAAAACATCCACCCAAATCCCTGCTTTGGAGGCACTACATAATCCATTGCTACACTCGTGGTTTTAAGAGGGGAAATGCCCCCTATTCCTCCCCAGGGATATTAAGGGGCAACATATTTCAAATTTCCACTGTTGGCCAATGCTAACTTGACAAGCATATCAAGTTTGAATGCAATTTATCAGTATATAAGAGAGAAATAGTAATTTTTGTATTCCCCATAAGAATAACATTGGACAACGTACTGCGTTTACCGCAAAATTAAAATTCCAATTTTCTCCGCAACCAGCAATCGTAGAATAGTAATTCAAAATACTAAATTATTTAGTTTTTTGAGCTCTTTTTAATGGTGAATAGTAATATTTTTTTATACTTATGTATTTTTAAGAAAAATCCAAAAAACTTAATTTTTAATGTTTTAAGTCCTGTAATTTCTGAACCCGCATTTTTACAGACATGCGGGTGGTGTCATTTTATTGGAAAACTAAAGTTCTACAAACGACCAAAGTTTAATCAAAATCGTTAGAGCCGTTTTTGAGAAATTTTGATTTTTCATGATTTTTGGTGGTTTTTTGGGGATAATTACCCTTAAAAATCAAAAATTCCAAAAAATGAAAAAAACGCCTGGAGATATCGTGGATTAGTACCTACATACCAAATTTCATAAAAATCGGCCCATTGGTTAGGGCTCTAGCTCTGTACACATCCACACAGACACACACACGGACACACACACACACACACACACAGACAGACATCACGTAAAAACCACTTTTTTGGGTTCAGGGAGCACCAAAACGAATATTTCCACTAACAACTCAAATTCGAAAATTTTTACGAAAACAATACTTTCTCCATATACTATGTATAGGGGGAGAAAGTAAAAACTAAAATTTGACATTTCCAAAAATTATATCTAAAAAACTCAAAAACCCCACTTTTGGGGTACAAAACCCCTTTGGATAGGTCGATTGGTCTGGTTTTCGAACTTAAAGTCATAAATGCTGTTTTACAAGTTTATACCAAAATTTGTCAAAATCGGATTATTTTTACGAGTGTTATCATGCTCACAGATACATATATATACAGTTTTGAACGAATGGTGTTTTTGGCAACTGGGAACCTCAAAACGAAAAGTTATCATGATCCCGGGCCTAGGTCGCACTATGCTGACTACGGTAATAACTTCTTTCGCTAATAAACAAAAATTAAACGTACATTGTCTGGACTACAGTGTTGCAGGCTGTTCCTTGCCCAACAATATACCCTGACCCCTCAGGGTGGCCATGGGTCAATCCCCCCACCGGTATGTCATACACTACTATCTGCATGGCTTTTGAAAAGACCCATTTACACCATTGATGAGTTAGAACTGGAAAACATCAACTATTCCATGGTATACTTCCCACCAACTTCACCCGCTATAAAAAGCAATAATTTACAACCACTCGTCTGTAATCTTTATTTTATTTTCTACTTTTTATACCTATGTTGTATTTGTTCATTAATCTTTTGGTACTGTAGCAACCATCAATGGAGTAACTATGCCAGTGTAAGAAGTAAGGGACTCGCCTCCATCTGGTAGTATTGCAGCAGTGTGCACACTTCGTCGTACCCGTTCATGGAGAGAACGCGCCGGCATATCACAGGGTCTGCGTTTTCCTGGAAACATTACGTTATTTGCTATTTACTACAATGACGACTATTTTATACTCTTTATTTATATGTAATTCCTAAATTTTTTAGGGTAATCGCTTTGTATTAACAACATGACGTCTGGTTGGATTAGATTTACTTATACAAACTGCTTTGCAAGTTCAACCATGAATTTAGAGCTTTGACCTTCTAATCAAACTGACCAGACTAAAATTTAAAAACCAACTGATAACTATGACTAGTCACAAATAAGATAGCTGCTAGTAAGTGTGTTGTCTACTACACAAAAATATCAATTAAACAAAAACATCAGTATTACATAAATTTGAAGGCCTAAGTTTAATAATATGTTCACCAAAAACCAGATTTATGAATTAAGATTGTTTTTAACCAATTGATTGGCAATTTCACAGACCACTGGCTTGCATGTTATGTTCAAGAACATAAGAAAATAAAAGTTCCTTTTAGACAAATGCTCTATGCTCTAGTGGGATGTAATTACATTTTGTAAATAGATAAACGAGTGAAATTGTTGATAATAATTAATAAAGTAAGAAAACTTAAGTGATGCAGCTAAAATGTAAACAATACAAAAAATACACTACAAGGTTAGTTCAAAATGTGGAAATCAAGGGAAAATATGAAACATCAGGTGCTCAGTTCACATAATACTATAGTATAGAGAAGGTACTGTAAATCATTTGACATACCAGTATGGAGATGAGTTCATGGAGGTACTCGGATATCACTGCCTCATCCTCATACAACTCCCAGGACCTGAACATGAACACAAAAAAGTTAAAGTTCAACTGATATGACCGCCTCATCCTCATACAACTCCCAGGACCTAACATGAACATAAAAAAGTTTGTTCTTGTGATATGACTGCCTAATCCTCATACAACTCCCAGGACCTGAACATGAACACAAACAAGTTATAGTTCAACTGATATGACCGGCTCATCCTCATAATATTCCGAGGACGTGAACATGAACACGAACAAGTTATAGTTCAACTGATATGACCGCCTCATCCTCATACAATTCACAGGACATGAACATGAACACAAACAAGTTACAGTTCAACTGATATGACCGCCTCATCCTCATACAATTCCCAGGACGTGAACATGAAAACAAAAAAGTTATAGTTCAACTGATATGACCGCCTCATACTCATACAATTCCCAGGACGTGAACATGAACACAAAAAGTTATAGTTCTAGTGATATGACCGCCTCATCCTCATACAATTCCCAGGATGTGAACATGAACACAAGCAAGTTACAGTTCAACTGATAAGACCGCCTCATCCTCATACAACTCCCAGGACCTGAACATGAACATAAAAAAGTTAGTTCTAGTGATATGACCGCCTCATCCTCATACAACCCCCAGGACCTGAACGTGAACACAAACAAGTTATAGTTCAACTGATATGACCGGCTCATCCTCATACAATTCCCAGGACGAGAACGTGAGCACAAACAAGTTATAGTTCAACTGATATGACCGCCTCATCCTCATACAATTCCCAGGACCCGAACATGAACACATACAAGTTATAGTTAAACTGATATGACTGCCTCATCCTCATACAACTCCCAGACCTGAACATGAACACAAACAAGTTATAGTTAAACTGATATGACCGCCTCATCCTCATACAATTCCCAGGACGTGAACATGAACACAAGCAAGTTATAGTTCAACTGATATGACCGCCTCATCCTCACACAATTCCCAGGACCTGAACATGAAAACAAACAAGTTAGAGTTCAACTGATATGAAAACCTCATCCTCATACAATTCCCAGGACGTGAACATGAACACAAAAAGTTATAGTTCTAGTGATATGACCGCCTCATCCTCATACAATTCCCAGGACATGAACATGAACACAAGCAAGTTATAGTTCAACTGATATGACCACCTCATCCTCATACAATTCCCAGGACGTGAACATGAACACAAAAAGTTATAGTTCTAGTGATATGACCGCCTCATCCTCATACAATTCCCAGGACATGAACATGAACACAAGCAAGTTATAGTTCAACTGATATGACCGCCTCATCCTCACACAACTCCCAGGACCTGAACATGAAAACAAACAAGTTAGAGTTCAACTGATATGACAACCTCATCCTCATACAATTCCCAGGACGTGAACATGAACACAAAAAGTTCTAGTTCTAGTGATAAGACCGCCTCATCCTCTTACAACTCCCAGGACCTGAACATGAACACAAACAAGTTAGAGTTCAACTGATATGACCACCTCATCTTCATACAATTCCCAGGAAGTGAACATGAACACAAACAGTTATAGTTCTAGTGATATGACTTCCTCATCCTCATACAATTCCCAGGACATGAACATGAACACAAGCAAGTTATAGTTCAACTGATATGACCGCCTCATCCTCATAAAACTCCCAGGACCTGAACATGAACACAAACAAGTTATAGTTCAACTGATATGACCGCCTCATCCTCATACATCTCCCAGGACCTGAACATGAACACAAGCAAGTTATAGTTCAACTGATATGACCGCCTCATCCTCACACAACTCCCAGGACCTGAACATGAAAACAAACAAGTTAGAGTTCAACTGATATGAAAACCTCATCCTCATACAATTCCCAGGACATGAACATGAACACAAAAAGTTATAGTTCTAGTGATATGACCGCCTCATCCTCATACAATTCCCAGGACATGAACATGAACACAAGCAAGTTATAGTTCAACTGATATGACCGCCTCATCCTCATACAATTCCCAGGACCCGAACATGAACACAAACAAGTTATAGTTCAACTGATATGACCGCCTCATCCTCATACAATTCCCAGGACGTGAACATGAACAGAAGCAAGTTATAGTTCAACAGATATGACCGCCTCATTCTCAGACAACTCCCAGGACCTGAACATGAAAACAAACAAGTTAGAGTTCAACTGATATGAAAACCTCATCCTCATACAATTCCCAGGACGTGAACATGAACACCAAAAGTTATAGTTCTAGTGATATGACCGCCTCATCCTCATACAATTCCCAGGACATGAACGTGAACACAAGCAAGTTATAGTTCAACTGATATGACCACCTCATCCTCATACAATTCCCAGGACGTGAACATGAACACAAAAAGTTATAGTTCTAGTGATATGACCGCCTCATCCTATACAATTCCCAGGACATGAACATGAACAAAAGCAAGTTATAGTTCAACTGATATGACCGCCTCATCCTCAAACAACTCCCAGGACCTGAACATGAAAACAAACAAGTTAGAGTTCAACTGATATGACCACCTCATCGTCATACAATTCCCTCGACGTGAACATGAACACAAAAAGTTATAGTTCTAGTGATAAGACCGCCTCATCCTCTTACAACTCCCAGGACCTGAACATGAAAACAAACAAGTTAGAGTTCAACTGATATGACCACCTCATCCTCATACAATTCCCAGGACGTGAACATGAACACAAAAAGTTATAGTTCTAGTGATATGACTGCCTCAACCTCATACAATTCCCAGGAGATGAACATGAACACAAGCAAGTTATAGTTCAACTGTTATCACCGCCTCATCCTCATAAAACTCCCAGGACCTGAACATGAACACAAACAAGTTATAGTTCAACTGATATGACCGCCTCATCCTCATACATCTCCCAGGACCTGAACATGAACACAAACAAGTTATAGTTCAAGTGATATGACCGCATCATCCTCATACAACTCCCAGGACCTGAACATGAACACAAACAAGTTAGAGTTCAACTGATATGACCACCTCATCCTCATACAATTCCCAGGACGTGAACATGAACACAAAAATTTATAGTTCTAGTGATATGACCGCCTCATCCTCATACAATTCTCAGGACATGAACATGAACACAAGCAAGTTATAGTTCAACTGATATGACCACCTCATCCTCATACAATTCCCAGGACGTGAACATGAACACAAAAAGTTATAGTTCTATTGATATGACCGCCTCATACTCATACAATTCCCAGGACATGAACATGAACACAAGCAAGTTATAGTTCAACTGATATGACCGCCTCATCCTCATAAAACTCCCAGGACTTGAACATGAACACAAACAAGTTATAGTTCAACTGATATAATCGCCTAATCCTCATACAATTCCCAGGATGTGAACATGAGCACAAACAAGTTATAGTTCAACTGATATGACCGCCTCATCCTCATACAATTCCCAGGACGTGAACATGAACACAAAAAGTTATAGTTCAACTGATAAGACCGCCTCATCCTCATACAACTCCCAGGACCTGAACATGAACACAAACAAGTTATAGTTCAACTGATATGACCGCCTCATCCTCATACAACTCCCAGGACCTGAACATGAACACAAACAAGTTATAGTTCAACTGATATGACCGCCTCATCCTCATACAATTCCCAGGACCCGAACATGAACACAAACAAGTTATAGTTCAACTAATATGACCGCCTCATCCTCATAAAACTCCCAGGACCTGAACATGAACACAAACAAGTTATAGTTCAACTGACATGACCGCCTCATCCTCATACAATCCCAGGACGTGAACATGAACACAAACAAGTTATAGTTCAACTGATATGACCGCCTCATCCTCATACAACTCCCATGACGTGAACATGAACACAAACAAGTTATAGTTCTAGTGATATGATTGCCTCATTCTCATAGAACTCCCTGGACCTGAACATGAACACAAACAAGTTATAGTTCAACTGATATGACCGCCTCATCCTCAAACAACTCCCAGGACCTGAACATGAACACAAACAAGTTATAGTTCAACTGATATGACCGACTCGTCCTCATACAACGCCCAGGACGTGAACATGAACACAAACAAGTTATAGTTCAACTGATATGACCGCCTCATCCTCATACAACTCCCATGACGTGAACATGAACACAAACAAGTTATAGTTCTAGTGATATGATTGCCTCATCCTCATAGAACTCCCTGGACCTGAACATGAACACAAACAAGTTGTAGTTCAACTGATATGACCGCCTCATCCTCATACAATTCCCAGGACCCGAACATGAATACAAACAAGTTATAGTTCAACTGATATAACTGCCTCATCCTCATACAACTCCCATGACGTGAACATGAACACAAACAACTTATAGTTCTAGTGATATGATTGCCTTATCCTCATAGAACTCCCAGGACCTGAACATGAACACAAACAAGTTATAGTTCAACTGATATGACCGCCTCATCCTCATACAACTCCCAGGACCTGAACATGAACACAAACAAGTTATAGTTCAACTGATATGACCGGCTCATCCTCATATAATTCCCAGGACGTGAACTTGAGCCCAAACAAGGTATAGTTCAACTGATATGACCGCCTCATCCTCATACAATTGCCAGGACCCGAACATGAATACAAACAAGTTATAGTTCAACTGATATGACCTCTTCATTCTCATAAAACTCCCAGGACCTGAACATGAACACAAACAAGTTATAGTTCTAGTGATATGATTGCCTCATCCTCATACAACTCCCAGGACCTGAACATGAACACAAGCAAGTTATAGTTCAACTGATATGACCAGCTCATCCTCATACAATTCCCAGGACGTGAACATGAGCACAAACAAGTTATAGTTCAACTAATATGACCGCCTCATCCTCATAAAACTCCCAGGACCTGAACATGAACACAAACAAGTTATAGTTCAACTGACATGACCGCCTCATCCTCATAAAATCCCAGGACGTGAACATAAACACAAACAAGTTATAGTTCAACTGATATGACCGCCTCATCCTCATACAACTCCCATGACGTGAACATGAACACAAACAAGTTATAGTTCTAGTGGTATGATTTCCTCATCCTCATAGAACTCCCTGGACCTGAACATGAACACAAACAAGTTATAGTTCAACTGATATGACCGCCTCATCCTCATACAACTCCCATGACGTGAACATAACCACAAACAAGTTATAGTTCAACTGATATCACCTCTTCATTCTCATAAAACTCCCAGGACCTGAACATGAACACAAAAAAGTTATAGTTCAACTGATATGACCGCCTCATCCTCATACAACTCCCAGGACGTGAACATTAACACAAACAAGTTATAGTTCTAGTGACATGATTGCCTCATTCTCATACAACTCCCAGGACCTGAACATGAACACAAACAAGTTATAGTTCAACTGATATGACCGCCTCATCCTCATACAACTCCCAGGACGTGAACATTAACACAAACAAGTTATAGTTCTAGTGACATGATTGCCTCATTCTCATACAACTCCCAGGACCTGAACATGAACACAAACAAGTTGTAATTCAACTGATATGACCGACTCGTCCTCATAAAACTCCCAGGACCTGAACATGAACACAAACAAGTTATAGTTAAACTGATATGACCAGCTCATCCTCATACAATTCCCAGGACGTGAACATGAGCACAAACAAGTTATAGTTCAACTGATATGACCGCTTCATCCTAATACAATTCCCAGGACCCGAACATGAACACAAACAAGTTATAGTTCAACTAATATGACCGCCTCATCCTCATAAAACTCCCAGGACCTGAACATGAACACAAACAAGTTATAGTTCAACTGACATGACCGCCTCATCCTCATACAATCCCAGGACGTGAACATAAACACAAACAAGTTATAGTTCAACTGATATGACCGCCTCATCCTCATACAACTCCCATGACGTGAACATGAACACAAACAAGTTATAGTTCTAGTGGTATGATTTCCTCATCCTCATAGAACTCCCTGGACCTGAACATGAACACAAACAAGTTATAGTTCAACTGATATGACCGCCTCATCCGCATACAACTCCCAGGACCTGAACATGAACACAAAAAAGTTATAGTTCAACTGATATGACCGCCTCATCCTCATACAACTCCCATGACGTGAACATAACCACAAACAAGTTATAGTTCTAGTGATATGATTGCCTCATCCTCATAGAACTCCCAGGACCTGAACATGAACACAAACAAGTTATAGTTCAACTGATATGACCGCCTCATCCTCATACAACTCTCAGGACCTGAACATGAACACAAACAAGTTATAGTTCAACTGATATGACCGCCTCATCCTCATACAACTCCCAGGACCTGAACATGAACACAAACAAGTTATAGTTCAACTGATATGACCGCCTCATCCTCATACAACTCCCATGACGTGAACATAACCACAAACAAGTTATAGTTCTAGTGATATGATTGCCTCATCCTCATAGAACTCCCTGGACCTGAACATAAACACAAACAAGTTATAGTTCAACTGATATGACCGCCTCATCCTTATACAACTCCCATGACGTGAACATGAACACAAACAAGTTATAGTTCTAGTGATATGATTGCCTCATCCTCATAGAACTCCCTGGACCTGAACATGAACACAAACAAGTTATAGTTCAACTGATATGACCGCCTCATCCTCATACAACTCCTAGGACCTGAAAATGAACACAAACAAGTTATAGTTCAACTGATATGACCGCCTCATCCTCAGACAACTCCCATGACGTGAACATAACCACAAACAAGTTATAGTTCTAGTGATATGATTGCCTCATCCTCATAGAACTCCCTGGACCTGAACATGAACACAAACAAGTTATAGTTCAACTGATATGACCGCCTCATCCTCATACAATTCCCAGGACCCGAACATGAATACAAACAAGTTATAGTTCAACTGATATGACTGCCTCATCCTCATACAACTCCCATGACGTGAACATGAACACAAACAACTTATAGTTCTAGTGATATGATTACCTTATCCTCATAGAACTCCCAGGACCTGAACATGAACACAAACAAGTTATAGTTCAACTGATATGACCGACTCGTCCTCATACAACTCCCAGGACCTGAACATGAACACAAACAAGATATAGTTCAACTGATATGACCGCCTCATCCTCATACAATTCCCAGGACCCGAACATGAATACAAACAAGTTATAGTTCAACTGATATGACCTCTTCATCCTCATAAAACTCCCAGGACCTGAACATGAACACAAACAAGTTATAGTTCAACTGATATGACTGCCTCATCCTCATACATATCCCAGGACCTGAACATGAACACAAACAAGTTATAGTTCAACTGATATGACCGCATCATCCTCATACAACTCTCAGGACCTGAATATGAACACAAACAAGTTGTAGTTCAACTGATATGACCGACTCGTCCTCATAAAACTCCCAGGACCTGAACATGAACACAAACAAGTTATAGTTCAACTGATATGACCGCCTCATCCTCATACAACTCCCAGGACCTGAACATGAACACAAACAAGTTATAGTTCAACTGATATGACCGGCTCATCCTCATATAATTCCCAGGACGTGAACTTGAGCCCAAACAAGGTATAGTTCAACTGATATGACCGCCTCATCCTCATACAATTGCCAGGACCCGAACATGAATACAAACAAGTTATAGTTCAACTGATATGACCTCTTCATTCTCATAAAACTCCCAGGACCTGAACATGAACACAAACAAGTTATAGTTCTAGTGATATGATTGCCTCATCCTCATACAACTCCCAGGACCTGAACATGAACACAAGCAAGTTATAGTTCAACTGATATGACCAGCTCATCCTCATACAATTCCCAGGACGTGAACATGAGCACAAACAAGTTATAGTTCAACTAATATGACCGCCTCATCCTCATAAAACTCCCAGGACCTGAACATGAACACAAACAAGTTATAGTTCAACTGACATGACCGCCTCATCCTCATACAATCCCAGGACGTGAACATAAACACAAACAAGTTATAGTTCAACTGATATGACCGCCTCATCCTCATACAACTCCCATGACGTGAACATGAACACAAACAAGTTATAGTTCTAGTGGTATGATTTCCTCATCCTCATAGAACTCCCTGGACCTGAACATGAACACAAACAAGTTATAGTTCAACTGATATGACCGCCTCATCCTCATACAACTCCCATGACGTGAACATAACCACAAACAAGTTATAGTTCAACTGATATCACCTCTTCATTCTCATAAAACTCCCAGGACCTGAACATGAACACAAAAAAGTTATAGTTCAACTGATATGACCGCCTCATCCTCATACAACTCCCAGGACGTGAACATTAACACAAACAAGTTATAGTTCTAGTGACATGATTGCCTCATTCTCATACAACTCCCAGGACCTGAACATGAACACAAACAAGTTATAGTTCAACTGATATGACCGCCTCATCCTCATACAACTCCCAGGACGTGAACATTAACACAAACAAGTTATAGTTCTAGTGACATGATTGCCTCATTCTCATACAACTCCCAGGACCTGAACATGAACACAAACAAGTTGTAATTCAACTGATATGACCGACTCGTCCTCATAAAACTCCCAGGACCTGAACATGAACACAAACAAGTTATAGTTAAACTGATATGACCAGCTCATCCTCATACAATTCCCAGGACGTGAACATGAGCACAAACAAGTTATAGTTCAACTGATATGACTGCTTCATCCTAATACAATTCCCAGGACCCGAACATGAACACAAACAAGTTATAGTTCAACTAATATGACCGCCTCATCCTCATAAAACTCCCAGGACCTGAACATGAACACAAACAAGTTATAGTTCAACTGACATGACCGCCTCATCCTCATACAATCCCAGGACGTGAACATAAACACAAACAAGTTATAGTTCAACTGATATGACCGCCTCATCCTCATACAACTCCCATGACGTGAACATGAACACAAACAAGTTATAGTTCTAGTGGTATGATTTCCTCATCCTCATAGAACTCCCTGGACCTGAACATGAACACAAACAAGTTATAGTTCAACTGATATGACCGCCTCATCCGCATACAACTCCCAGGACCTGAACATGAACACAAAAAAGTTATAGTTCAACTGATATGACCGCCTCATCCTCATACAACTCCCATGACGTGAACATAACCACAAACAAGTTATAGTTCTAGTGATATGATTGCCTCATCCTCATAGAACTCCCAGGACCTGAACATGAACACAAACAAGTTATAGTTCAACTGATATGACCGCCTCATCCTCATACAACTCTCAGGACCTGAACATGAACACAAACAAGTTATAGTTCAACTGATATGACCGCCTCATCCTCATACAACTCCCAGGACCTGAACATGAACACAAACAAGTTATAGTTCAACTGATATGACCGCCTCATCCTCATACAACTCCCATGACGTGAACATAACCACAAACAAGTTATAGTTCTAGTGATATGATTGCCTCATCCTCATAGAACTCCCTGGACCTGAACATAAACACAAACAAGTTATAGTTCAACTGATATGACCGCCTCATCCTTATACAACTCCCATGACGTGAACATGAACACAAACAAGTTATAGTTCTAGTGATATGATTGCCTCATCCTCATAGAACTCCCTGGACCTGAACATGAACACAAACAAGTTATAGTTCAACTGATATGACCGCCTCATCCTCATACAACTCCTAGGACCTGAAAATGAACACAAACAAGTTATAGTTCAACTGATATGACCGCCTCATCCTCAGACAACTCCCATGACGTGAACATAACCACAAACAAGTTATAGTTCTAGTGATATGATTGCCTCATCCTCATAGAACTCCCTGGACCTGAACATGAACACAAACAAGTTATAGTTCAACTGATATGACCGCCTCATCCTCATACAATTCCCAGGACCCGAACATGAATACAAACAAGTTATAGTTCAACTGATATGACTGCCTCATCCTCATACAACTCCCATGACGTGAACATGAACACAAACAACTTATAGTTCTAGTGATATGATTACCTTATCCTCATAGAACTCCCAGGACCTGAACATGAACACAAACAAGTTATAGTTCAACTGATATGACCGACTCGTCCTCATACAACTCCCAGGACCTGAACATGAACACAAACAAGATATAGTTCAACTGATATGACCGCCTCATCCTCATACAATTCCCAGGACCCGAACATGAATACAAACAAGTTATAGTTCAACTGATATGACCGCCTCATCCTCATACAACTCCCAGGACCTGAACATGAACACAAACAAGTTATAGTTCAACTGATATGACCGGCTCATCCTCATATAATTCCCAGGACGTGAACTTGAGCCCAAACAAGGTATAGTTCAACTGATATGACCGCCTCATCCTCATACAATTGCCAGGACCCGAACATGAATACAAACAAGTTATAGTTCAACTGATATGACCTCTTCATTCTCATAAAACTCCCAGGACCTGAACATGAACACAAACAAGTTATAGTTCTAGTGATATGATTGCCTCATCCTCATACAACTCCCAGGACCTGAACATGAACACAAGCAAGTTATAGTTCAACTGATATGACCAGCTCATCCTCATACAATTCCCAGGACGTGAACATGAGCACAAACAAGTTATAGTTCAACTAATATGACCGCCTCATCCTCATAAAACTCCCAGGACCTGAACATGAACACAAACAAGTTATAGTTCAACTGACATGACCGCCTCATCCTCATAAAATCCCAGGACGTGAACATAAACACAAACAAGTTATAGTTCAACTGATATGACCGCCTCATCCTCATACAACTCCCATGACGTGAACATGAACACAAACAAGTTATAGTTCTAGTGGTATGATTTCCTCATCCTCATAGAACTCCCTGGACCTGAACATGAACACAAACAAGTTATAGTTCAACTGATATGACCGCCTCATCCTCATACAACTCCCATGACGTGAACATAACCACAAACAAGTTATAGTTCAACTGATATCACCTCTTCATTCTCATAAAACTCCCAGGACCTGAACATGAACACAAAAAAGTTATAGTTCAACTGATATGACCGCCTCATCCTCATACAACTCCCAGGACGTGAACATTAACACAAACAAGTTATAGTTCTAGTGACATGATTGCCTCATTCTCATACAACTCCCAGGACCTGAACATGAACACAAACAAGTTATAGTTCAACTGATATGACCGCCTCATCCTCATACAACTCCCAGGACGTGAACATTAACACAAACAAGTTATAGTTCTAGTGACATGATTGCCTCATTCTCATACAACTCCCAGGACCTGAACATGAACACAAACAAGTTGTAATTCAACTGATATGACCGACTCGTCCTCATAAAACTCCCAGGACCTGAACATGAACACAAACAAGTTATAGTTAAACTGATATGACCAGCTCATCCTCATACAATTCCCAGGACGTGAACATGAGCACAAACAAGTTATAGTTCAACTGATATGACCGCTTCATCCTAATACAATTCCCAGGACCCGAACATGAACACAAACAAGTTATAGTTCAACTAATATGACCGCCTCATCCTCATAAAACTCCCAGGACCTGAACATGAACACAAACAAGTTATAGTTCAACTGACATGACCGCCTCATCCTCATACAATCCCAGGACGTGAACATAAACACAAACAAGTTATAGTTCAACTGATATGACCGCCTCATCCTCATACAACTCCCATGACGTGAACATGAACACAAACAAGTTATAGTTCTAGTGGTATGATTTCCTCATCCTCATAGAACTCCCTGGACCTGAACATGAACACAAACAAGTTATAGTTCAACTGATATGACCGCCTCATCCGCATACAACTCCCAGGACCTGAACATGAACACAAAAAAGTTATAGTTCAACTGATATGACCGCCTCATCCTCATACAACTCCCATGACGTGAACATAACCACAAACAAGTTATAGTTCTAGTGATATGATTGCCTCATCCTCATAGAACTCCCAGGACCTGAACATGAACACAAACAAGTTATAGTTCAACTGATATGACCGCCTCATCCTCATACAACTCTCAGGACCTGAACATGAACACAAACAAGTTATAGTTCAACTGATATGACCGCCTCATCCTCATACAACTCCCAGGACCTGAACATGAACACAAACAAGTTATAGTTCAACTGATATGACCGCCTCATCCTCATACAACTCCCATGACGTGAACATAACCACAAACAAGTTATAGTTCTAGTGATATGATTGCCTCATCCTCATAGAACTCCCTGGACCTGAACATAAACACAAACAAGTTATAGTTCAACTGATATGACCGCCTCATCCTTATACAACTCCCATGACGTGAACATGAACACAAACAAGTTATAGTTCTAGTGATATGATTGCCTCATCCTCATAGAACTCCCTGGACCTGAACATGAACACAAACAAGTTATAGTTCAACTGATATGACCGCCTCATCCTCATACAACTCCTAGGACCTGAAAATGAACACAAACAAGTTATAGTTCAACTGATATGACCGCCTCATCCTCAGACAACTCCCATGACGTGAACATAACCACAAACAAGTTATAGTTCTAGTGATATGATTGCCTCATCCTCATAGAACTCCCTGGACCTGAACATGAACACAAACAAGTTATAGTTCAACTGATATGACCGCCTCATCCTCATACAATTCCCAGGACCCGAACATGAATACAAACAAGTTATAGTTCAACTGATATGACTGCCTCATCCTCATACAACTCCCATGACGTGAACATGAACACAAACAACTTATAGTTCTAGTGATATGATTACCTTATCCTCATAGAACTCCCAGGACCTGAACATGAACACAAACAAGTTATAGTTCAACTGATATGACCGACTCGTCCTCATACAACTCCCAGGACCTGAACATGAACACAAACAAGATATAGTTCAACTGATATGACCGCCTCATCCTCATACAATTCCCAGGACCCGAACATGAATACAAACAAGTTATAGTTCAACTGATATGACCTCTTCATCCTCATAAAACTCCCAGGACCTGAACATGAACACAAACAAGTTATAGTTCAACTGATATGACTGCCTCATCCTCATACATATCCCAGGACCTGAACATGAACACAAACAAGTTATAGTTCAACTGATATGACCGCATCATCCTCATACAACTCTCAGGACCTGAATATGAACACAAACAAGTTGTAGTTCAACTGATATGACCGACTCGTCCTCATAAAACTCCCAGGACCTGAACATGAACACAAACAAGTTATAGTTCAACTGATATGACCGCCTCATCCTCATACAACTCCCAGGACCTGAACATGAACACAAACAAGTTATAGTTCAACTGATATGACCGGCTCATCCTCATATAATTCCCAGGACGTGAACTTGAGCCCAAACAAGGTATAGTTCAACTGATATGACCGCCTCATCCTCATACAATTGCCAGGACCCGAACATGAATACAAACAAGTTATAGTTCAACTGATATGACCTCTTCATTCTCATAAAACTCCCAGGACCTGAACATGAACACAAACAAGTTATAGTTCTAGTGATATGATTGCCTCATCCTCATACAACTCCCAGGACCTGAACATGAACACAAGCAAGTTATAGTTCAACTGATATGACCAGCTCATCCTCATACAATTCCCAGGACGTGAACATGAGCACAAACAAGTTATAGTTCAACTAATATGACCGCCTCATCCTCATAAAACTCCCAGGACCTGAACATGAACACAAACAAGTTATAGTTCAACTGACATGACCGCCTCATCCTCATACAATCCCAGGACGTGAACATAAACACAAACAAGTTATAGTTCAACTGATATGACCGCCTCATCCTCATACAACTCCCATGACGTGAACATGAACACAAACAAGTTATAGTTCTAGTGGTATGATTTCCTCATCCTCATAGAACTCCCTGGACCTGAACATGAACACAAACAAGTTATAGTTCAACTGATATGACCGCCTCATCCTCATACAACTCCCATGACGTGAACATAACCACAAACAAGTTATAGTTCAACTGATATCACCTCTTCATTCTCATAAAACTCCCAGGACCTGAACATGAACACAAAAAAGTTATAGTTCAACTGATATGACCGCCTCATCCTCATACAACTCCCAGGACGTGAACATTAACACAAACAAGTTATAGTTCTAGTGACATGATTGCCTCATTCTCATACAACTCCCAGGACCTGAACATGAACACAAACAAGTTATAGTTCAACTGATATGACCGCCTCATCCTCATACAACTCCCAGGACGTGAACATTAACACAAACAAGTTATAGTTCTAGTGACATGATTGCCTCATTCTCATACAACTCCCAGGACCTGAACATGAACACAAACAAGTTGTAATTCAACTGATATGACCGACTCGTCCTCATAAAACTCCCAGGACCTGAACATGAACACAAACAAGTTATAGTTAAACTGATATGACCAGCTCATCCTCATACAATTCCCAGGACGTGAACATGAGCACAAACAAGTTATAGTTCAACTGATATGACTGCTTCATCCTAATACAATTCCCAGGACCCGAACATGAACACAAACAAGTTATAGTTCAACTAATATGACCGCCTCATCCTCATAAAACTCCCAGGACCTGAACATGAACACAAACAAGTTATAGTTCAACTGACATGACCGCCTCATCCTCATACAATCCCAGGACGTGAACATAAACACAAACAAGTTATAGTTCAACTGATATGACCGCCTCATCCTCATACAACTCCCATGACGTGAACATGAACACAAACAAGTTATAGTTCTAGTGGTATGATTTCCTCATCCTCATAGAACTCCCTGGACCTGAACATGAACACAAACAAGTTATAGTTCAACTGATATGACCGCCTCATCCGCATACAACTCCCAGGACCTGAACATGAACACAAAAAAGTTATAGTTCAACTGATATGACCGCCTCATCCTCATACAACTCCCATGACGTGAACATAACCACAAACAAGTTATAGTTCTAGTGATATGATTGCCTCATCCTCATAGAACTCCCAGGACCTGAACATGAACACAAACAAGTTATAGTTCAACTGATATGACCGCCTCATCCTCATACAACTCTCAGGACCTGAACATGAACACAAACAAGTTATAGTTCAACTGATATGACCGCCTCATCCTCATACAACTCCCAGGACCTGAACATGAACACAAACAAGTTATAGTTCAACTGATATGACCGCCTCATCCTCATACAACTCCCATGACGTGAACATAACCACAAACAAGTTATAGTTCTAGTGATATGATTGCCTCATCCTCATAGAACTCCCTGGACCTGAACATAAACACAAACAAGTTATAGTTCAACTGATATGACCGCCTCATCCTTATACAACTCCCATGACGTGAACATGAACACAAACAAGTTATAGTTCTAGTGATATGATTGCCTCATCCTCATAGAACTCCCTGGACCTGAACATGAACACAAACAAGTTATAGTTCAACTGATATGACCGCCTCATCCTCATACAACTCCTAGGACCTGAAAATGAACACAAACAAGTTATAGTTCAACTGATATGACCGCCTCATCCTCAGACAACTCCCATGACGTGAACATAACCACAAACAAGTTATAGTTCTAGTGATATGATTGCCTCATCCTCATAGAACTCCCTGGACCTGAACATGAACACAAACAAGTTATAGTTCAACTGATATGACCGCCTCATCCTCATACAATTCCCAGGACCCGAACATGAATACAAACAAGTTATAGTTCAACTGATATGACTGCCTCATCCTCATACAACTCCCATGACGTGAACATGAACACAAACAACTTATAGTTCTAGTGATATGATTACCTTATCCTCATAGAACTCCCAGGACCTGAACATGAACACAAACAAGTTATAGTTCAACTGATATGACCGACTCGTCCTCATACAACTCCCAGGACCTGAACATGAACACAAACAAGATATAGTTCAACTGATATGACCGCCTCATCCTCATACAATTCCCAGGACCCGAACATGAATACAAACAAGTTATAGTTCAACTGATATGACCTCTTCATCCTCATAAAACTCCCAGGACCTGAACATGAACACAAACAAGTTATAGTTCAACTGATATGACTGCCTCATCCTCATACATATCCCAGGACCTGAACATGAACACAAACAAGTTATAGTTCAACTGATATGACCGCATCATCCTCATACAACTCTCAGGACCTGAATATGAACACAAACAAGTTGTAGTTCAACTGATATGACCGACTCGTCCTCATAAAACTCCCAGGACCTGAACATGAACACAAACAAGTTATAGTTCAACTGATATGACCGCCTCATCCTCATACAACTCCCAGGACCTGAACATGAACACAAACAAGTTATAGTTCAACTGATCTGACCGCCTCATCCTCATACAACTCCCAGGACCTGAACATGAACACAAACAAGTTATAGTTCAACTGATATTACCGCCTCATCCTCATACAACTCCCAGACCTGAACATGAACACAAACAAGTTATAGTTAAACTGATATGACCGCCTCATCCTCATACAATTCCCAGGACCTGAACATGAACACAAACAAGTTATAGTTCAACTGATCTGACCGCCTCATCCTCATACAACTCCCAGGACCTGAACATGAACACAAACAAGTTATAGTTCAACTGATATGACCGCCTCATCCTCATACAACTCCCAGACCTGAACATGAACACAAACAAGTTATAGTTAAACTGATATGACCGCCTCATCCTCATACAATTCCCAGGACGTGAACATGAACACAAGCAAGTTATAGTTCAACAGATATGACCGCCTCATCCTCACACAACTCCCAGGACCTGAACATGAAAACAAACAAGTTAGAGTTCAACTGATATGAAAAGCTCATCCTCATACAATTCCCAGGACGTGAACATGAATATAAATAGTTATAGTTCTAGTGATATGACCGCCTCATCCTCATACAATTCCCAGGACATGAACGTGAAGACAAGCAAGTTATAGTTCAACTGATATGACCACCTCATCCTCATACAATTCCCAGGACGTGAACATGAACACAAAAAGTTATAGTTCTAGTGATATGACCGCCTCATCCTCATACAATTCCCAGGACATGAACATGAACACAAGCAAGTTATAGTTCAACTGATATGACCGCCTCATCCTCACACAACTCCCAGGACCTGAACATGAAAACAAACAAGTTAGATTTCAACTGATATGACCACCTAATCCTCATACAATTCCCAGGACGTGAACATGAACACAAAAAGTTATAGTTCTAGTGATATGACTGCCTCATCCTCATACAATTCCCAGGACATGAACATGAACATAAGCAAGTTATAGTTCAACTGATATGACCTCCTCATTCTTATAAAACTCCCAGGACCTGAACATGAACACAAACAAGTCATAGTTCAACTGATATGACCGCCTCATCCTCCTACATCTCCCAGGACCTGAACATGAACACAAACAAGTTATAGTTCAAGTGATATGACCGCATCATCCTCATACAACTCCCAGGACCTGAACATGAACACAAACAAGTTAGAGTTCAACTGATATGACCACCTCATCCTCATACAATTCCCAGGACGTGAACATGAACACAAAAATTTATAGTTCCAGTGATATGACCGCCTCATCCTCATACAATTCCCAGGACATGAACATGAACACAAGCAAGTTATAGTTCAACTGATATGACCACCTCATCCTCATACAATTCCCAGGACGTGAACATGAACACAAAAAGTTATAGTTCTAGTGATATGACCGCCTCATCCTCATACAATTCCCAGGACATGAACATGAACACAAACAAGTTAGAGTTCAACTGATATGACCACCTCATCCTCATACAATTCCCAGGACGTGGACATGAACACAAAAAGTTATAGTTCTAGTTATAACACCGCCTCATCCTCTTACAACTCCCAGGACCTGAACATGAACACAAACAAGTTAGAGTTAAACTGATATGACCACCTCATCCTCATACAATTCCCAGGACGTGAACATGAACACAAAAAGTTATAGTTCTAGTGATATGACCGCCTCATCCTCATACAATTCCCAGGACATGAACATGAACACAAGCAAGTTATAGTTCAACTGATATGACCGCCTCATCCTCATAAAACTCCCAGGACTTGAACATGAACACAAACAAGTTATAGTTCAACTGATATGACCGCCTAATCCTCATACATCTCCCAGGACCTGAACATAAACACAAACAAGTTATAGTTCAACTGATATGACCGCATCATCCTCATACAACTTCCAGGACCTGAACATGAACACAAACAAGTTGTAGTTCAACTGATATGACCGACTCGTTCTCATAAAACTCCCAGGACCTGAACATGAACACAAACAAGTTATAGTTCAACTGATATGACCAGCTCATCCTCATACAATTCCCAGGATGTGAACATGAGCACAAACAAGTTATAGTTCAACTGATATGACCGCCTCATCCTCATACAATTCCCAGGACGTGAACATGAACACAAAAAGTTATAGTTCTAGTGATATGACCGCATCATCCTCATACAATTCCCAGGACGTGAACATGAACACAAGCAAGTTATAGTTCAACTCTGATTCAACTCTGATAAAATTCTGATTCAACAAAAACGTGCATTTAGAATAATGTTTTATTTAAAATCAAAAGATTCAGTCAAACATATTTTTAAAGATTTAAAAATATTTACTGTTTTTAGTTTATACATTTATGAAACAATCAAATTTACATTACTCAATAATAGGATTTCAATTGGCAACACAACACATTCATATAACACTAGAGCTCATCGCTTAGTCGAACAACATAATTTGGAATTTTTTAAAAAGAGAACAACCTATGTAGGAAATAAGTTTTTTGACGCCCTCCCACAAAATATGAAATCAGAGAAAGACCCTAATAAGATTTTGAGATTACTGAAAACATATTTAATTGAATCAGCTTTTTACTCTCTCCAAGAATTTGTCTCATAAACCAGACTCACTTGTTTGGGGTGAGCTTCTGTATTTGAATGAGCTTTGGTGGTTATTCTGGGACATAATAAATATGCCTTTATATATTCTTTAGTTTTTCACTTTTTACTGTATACTGTATTACTTTTTTCTTTTTTTACTGTATTTTTGGAATGAAGGTACAAACAATTTTAATAAATTAAGAACTAACTTGTATGATGTATTATTATTTATGTATTATTTAGGCTAGTACTGACTCTATTCTTTGTAAATAATTTACATGTGACAGAATAAAGGAATTTTTGATTTGATTATTTGATTTGAACTGATAAGACCGCCTCATCCTCATACAACTCCCAGGACCTGAACATGAACACAAACAAGTTATAGTTCAACTGATATGACCGCCTCATCCTCATACAACTCCCAGGACCTGAACATGAACACAAACAAGTTATAGTTCAACTGATCTGACCGCCTCATCCTCATACAACTCCCAGGACCTGAACATGAATACAAACAAGTTATAGTTCAACTGATATGACCGATTCGTCCTCATACAACGCCCAGGACGTGAACATGAACACAAACAAGTTATAGTTCAACTGATATGACCGCCTCATCTTCATACAACTCCCATGACGTGACCATGAACACAAACAAGTTATAGTTCTAGTGATATGATTGCCTCATCCTCATAGAACTCCCTGGACCTGAACATGACACAAACAAGTTATAGTTCAACTGATATGACCGCCTCATCCTCATACAATTCCCAGGACCCGAACATGAATACAAACAAGTTATAGTTCAACTGATATGACTGCCTAATCCTCATACAATTCCCATGACGTGAACATGAACACAAACAACTTATAGTTCTAGTGATATGATTGCCTTATCCTCATAGAACTCCCAGGACCTGAACATGAACACAAACAAGTTATAGTTCAACTGATATGACCGCCTCATCCTCATACAACTCCAAGGACCTGAACATGAACACAAACAAGTTATAGTTAAACTGATATGACCGGCTCATCCTCATATAATTCCCAGGACGTGAACTTGAGCACAAACAAGGTATAGTTCAACTGATATGACCGCCTCATCCTCATACAATTCCCAGGACCCGAACATGAATACAAACAAGTTATAGTTCAACTGATATGACCTCTTCATTCTCATAAAACTCCCAGGACCTGAACATGAACACAAACAAGTTATAGTTCAACTGATATGACCGCCTCATCCTCATACAACTCCCAGGACGTGAACATTAACACAAACAAGTTATAGTTCTAGTGATATGATTGCCTCATCCTCATACAACTCCCAGGACCTGAACATGAACACAAGCAAGTTATAGTTCAACTGATATGACCGCCTCATCCTCATAAAACTCCCAGGACTTGAACATGAACACAAACAAGTTATAGTTCAACTGATATGACCGCCTAATCCTCATACCTCTCCCAGGACCTGAACATGAAAACAAACAAGTTAGAGTTCAACTGATATGACCACCTCATCCTCATACAATTCCCAGGACGTGAACATGAACACAAAAAGTTATAGTTCTAGTGATATGACTGCCTCATCCTCATACAATTCCCAGGACCTGAACATGAACATAAGCAAGTTATAGTTCAACTGATATGACCGCCTCATCCTCATAAAACTCCCAGGACCTGAACATGAACACAAACAAGTTATAGTTCAACTGATATGACCGCCTCATCCTCATACATCTCCCAGAACCTGAACATGAACACAAACAAGTTATAGTTCAAGTGATATGACCGCATCATCCTCATACAACTCCCAGGACCTGAACATGAACACAAACAAGTTAGAGTTCAACTGATATGACCACCTCATCCTCATACAATTCCCAGGACGTGAACATGAACACAAAAAGTTATAGTTCTAGTGATATGATCGCCTCATCCACATACAATTCCCAGGACATGAACATGAACACAAGCAAGTTATAGTTCAACTGATATGACCGCCTCATCCTCATAAAACTCCCAGGACTTGAACATGAACACAAACAAGTTATAGTTCAACTGATATGACCGCCTAATCCTCATACATCTCCCAGGACCTGAACATAAACACAAACAAGTTATAGTTCAACTGATATGACCGCATCATCCTCATACAACTCCCAGGACCTGAACATGAACACAAACAAGTTGTAGTTCAACTGATATGACCGACTCGTTCTCATAAAACTCCCAGGACCTGAACATGAACACAAACAAGTTATAGTTCAACTGATATGACCAGCTCATCCTCATACAATTCCCAGGATGTGAACATGAGCACAAAAAGTTATAGTTCTAGTGATATAACCGCACCATCCTCATACTATTCCCAGGACGTGAAAATGAACACAAGCAAGTTATAGTTCAACTGATAAGACCGCCTCATCCTCATACAACTCCCAGGACCTGAACATGAACACAAACAAGTTATAGTTCAACTGATCTGACCGCCTCATCCTCATACAACTCCCAGGACCTGAACATGAACACAAACAAGTTATAGTTCAACTGATCTGACCGCCTCATCCTCATACAACTCCCAGGACCTGAACATGAACACAAACAAGTTATAGTTCAACTGATATGACCGGCTCATCCTCATATAATTCCCAGGACGTGAACTTGAGCACAAACAAGGTATAGTTCAACTGATATGACCGCCTCATCCTCATACAATTGCCAGGACCCGAACATGAATACAAACAAGTTATAGTTCAACTGATATGACCTCTTCATTCTCATAAAACTCCCAGGACCTGAACATGAACACAAACAAGTTATAGTTCTAGTGATATGATTGCCTCATCCTCATACAACTCCCAGGACCTGAACATGAACACAAGAAAGTTATAGTTCAACTGATATGACCGCCTCATCCTCATAAAACTCCCAGGACTTGAACATGAACACAAACAAGTTATAGTTAAACTGATATGACCAGCTCATCCTCATACAATTCCCAGGACGTGAACATGAGCACAAACAAGTTATAGTTCAACTAATATGACCGCCTCATCCTCATAAAACTCCCAGGACCTGAACATGAACACAAACAAGTTATAGTTCAACTGACATGACCGCCTCATCCTCATACAATCCCAGGACGTGAACATAAACACAAACAAGTTATAGTTCAACTGATATGACCGCCTCATCCTCATACAACTCCCATGACGTGAACATGAACACAAACAAGTTATAGTTCTAGTGGTATGATTTCCTCATCCTCATAGAACTCCCTGGACCTGAACATGAACACAAACAAGTTATAGTTCAACTGATATGACCGCCTCATCCGCATACAACTCCCAGGACCTGAACATGAACACAAAAAAGTTATAGTTCAACTGATATGACCGCCTCATCCTCATACAACTCCCATGACGTGAACATAACCACAAACAAGTTATAGTTCTAGTGATATGATTGCCTCATCCTCATAGAACTCCCAGAACCTGAACATGAACACAAACAAGTTATAGTTCAACTGATATGACCGCCTCATCCTCATACAACTCTCAGGACCTGAACATGAACACAAACAAGTTATAGTTCAACTGATATGACCGCCTCATCCTCATACAACTCCCAGGACCTGAACATGAACACAAACAAGTTATAGTTCAACTGATATGACCGCCTCATCCTCATACAACTCCCATGACGTGAACATAACCACAAACAAGTTATAGTTCTAGTGATATGATTGCCTCATCCTCATAGAACTCCCTGGACCTGAACATAAACACAAACAAGTTATAGTTCAACTGATATGACCGCCTCATCCTTATACAACTCCCATGACGTGAACATGAACACAAACAAGTTATAGTTCTAGTGATATGATTGCCTCATCCTCATAGAACTCCCTGGACCTGAACATGAACACAAACAAGTTATAGTTCAACTGATATGACCGCCTCATCCTCATACAACTCCTAGGACCTGAAAATGAACACAAACAAGTTATAGTTCAACTGATATGACCGCCTCATCCTCAGACAACTCCCATGACGTGAACATAACCACAAACAAGTTATAGTTCTAGTGATATGATTGCCTCATCCTCATAGAACTCCCTGGACCTGAACATGAACACAAACAAGTTATAGTTCAACTGATATGACCGCCTCATCCTCATACAATTCCCAGGACCCGAACATGAATACAAACAAGTTATAGTTCAACTGATATGACTGCCTCATCCTCATACAACTCCCATGACGTGAACATGAACACAAACAACTTATAGTTCTAGTGATATGATTACCTTATCCTCATAGAACTCCCAGGACCTGAACATGAACACAAACAAGTTATAGTTCAACTGATATGACCGACTCGTCCTCATACAACTCCCAGGACCTGAACATGAACACAAACAAGATATAGTTCAACTGATATGACCGCCTCATCCTCATACAATTCCCAGGACCCGAACATGAATACAAACAAGTTATAGTTCAACTGATATGACCTCTTCATCCTCATAAAACTCCCAGGACCTGAACATGAACACAAACAAGTTATAGTTCAACTGATATGACTGCCTCATCCTCATACATATCCCAGGACCTGAACATGAACACAAACAAGTTATAGTTCAACTGATATGACCGCATCATCCTCATACAACTCTCAGGACCTGAATATGAACACAAACAAGTTGTAGTTCAACTGATATGACCGACTCGTCCTCATAAAACTCCCAGGACCTGAACATGAACACAAACAAGTTATAGTTCAACTGATATGACCGCCTCATCCTCATACAACTCCCAGGACCTGAACATGAACACAAACAAGTTATAGTTCAACTGATATGACCGGCTCATCCTCATATAATTCCCAGGACGTGAACTTGAGCCCAAACAAGGTATAGTTCAACTGATATGACCGCCTCATCCTCATACAATTGCCAGGACCCGAACATGAATACAAACAAGTTATAGTTCAACTGATATGACCTCTTCATTCTCATAAAACTCCCAGGACCTGAACATGAACACAAACAAGTTATAGTTCTAGTGATATGATTGCCTCATCCTCATACAACTCCCAGGACCTGAACATGAACACAAGCAAGTTATAGTTCAACTGATATGACCAGCTCATCCTCATACAATTCCCAGGACGTGAACATGAGCACAAACAAGTTATAGTTCAACTAATATGACCGCCTCATCCTCATAAAACTCCCAGGACCTGAACATGAACACAAACAAGTTATAGTTCAACTGACATGACCGCCTCATCCTCATACAATCCCAGGACGTGAACATAAACACAAACAAGTTATAGTTCAACTGATATGACCGCCTCATCCTCATACAACTCCCATGACGTGAACATGAACACAAACAAGTTATAGTTCTAGTGGTATGATTTCCTCATCCTCATAGAACTCCCTGGACCTGAACATGAACACAAACAAGTTATAGTTCAACTGATATGACCGCCTCATCCTCATACAACTCCCATGACGTGAACATAACCACAAACAAGTTATAGTTCAACTGATATGACCTCTTCATTCTCATAAAACTCCCAGGACCTGAACATGAACACAAAAAAGTTATAGTTCAACTGATATGACCGCCTCATCCTCATACAACTCCCAGGACGTGAACATTAACACAAACAAGTTATAGTTCTAGTGACATGATTGCCTCATTCTCATACAACTCCCAGGACCTGAACATGAACACAAACAAGTTATAGTTCAACTGATATGACCGCCTCATCCTCATACAACTCCCAGGACGTGAACATTAACACAAACAAGTTATAGTTCTAGTGACATGATTGCCTCATTCTCATACAACTCCCAGGACCTGAACATGAACACAAACAAGTTGTAATTCAACTGATATGACCGACTCGTCCTCATAAAACTCCCAGGACCTGAACATGAACACAAACAAGTTATAGTTAAACTGATATGACCAGCTCATCCTCATACAATTCCCAGGACGTGAACATGAGCACAAACAAGTTATAGTTCAACTGATATGACCGCTTCATCCTAATACAATTCCCAGGACCCGAACATGAACACAAACAAGTTATAGTTCAACTAATATGACCGCCTCATCCTCATAAAACTCCCAGGACCTGAACATGAACACAAACAAGTTATAGTTCAACTGACATGACCGCCTCATCCTCATACAATCCCAGGACGTGAACATAAACACAAACAAGTTATAGTTCAACTGATATGACCGCCTCATCCTCATACAACTCCCATGACGTGAACATGAACACAAACAAGTTATAGTTCTAGTGGTATGATTTCCTCATCCTCATAGAACTCCCTGGACCTGAACATGAACACAAACAAGTTATAGTTCAACTGATATGACCGCCTCATCCGCATACAACTCCCAGGACCTGAACATGAACACAAAAAAGTTATAGTTCAACTGATATGACCGCCTCATCCTCATACAACTCCCATGACGTGAACATAACCACAAACAAGTTATAGTTCTAGTGATATGATTGCCTCATCCTCATAGAACTCCCAGGACCTGAACATGAACACAAACAAGTTATAGTTCAACTGATATGACCGCCTCATCCTCATACAACTCTCAGGACCTGAACATGAACACAAACAAGTTATAGTTCAACTGATATGACCGCCTCATCCTCATACAACTCCCAGGACCTGAACATGAACACAAACAAGTTATAGTTCAACTGATATGACCGCCTCATCCTCATACAACTCCCATGACGTGAACATAACCACAAACAAGTTATAGTTCTAGTGATATGATTGCCTCATCCTCATAGAACTCCCTGGACCTGAACATAAACACAAACAAGTTATAGTTCAACTGATATGACCGCCTCATCCTTATACAACTCCCATGACGTGAACATGAACACAAACAAGTTATAGTTCTAGTGATATGATTGCCTCATCCTCATAGAACTCCCTGGACCTGAACATGAACACAAACAAGTTATAGTTCAACTGATATGACCGCCTCATCCTCATACAACTCCTAGGACCTGAAAATGAACACAAACAAGTTATAGTTCAACTGATATGACCGCCTCATCCTCAGACAACTCCCATGACGTGAACATAACCACAAACAAGTTATAGTTCTAGTGATATGATTACCTTATCCTCATAGAACTCCCAGGACCTGAACATGAACACAAACAAGTTATAGTTCAACTGATATGACCGACTCGTCCTCATACAACTCCCAGGACCTGAACATGAACACAAACAAGATATAGTTCAACTGATATGACCGCCTCATCCTCATACAATTCCCAGGACCCGAACATGAATACAAACAAGTTATAGTTCAACTGATATGACCTCTTCATCCTCATAAAACTCCCAGGACCTGAACATGAACACAAACAAGTTATAGTTCAACTGATATGACTGCCTCATCCTCATACATATCCCAGGACCTGAACATGAACACAAACAAGTTATAGTTCAACTGATATGACCGCATCATCCTCATACAACTCTCAGGACCTGAATATGAACACAAACAAGTTGTAGTTCAACTGATATGACCGACTCGTCCTCATAAAACTCCCAGGACCTGAACATGAACACAAACAAGTTATAGTTCAACTGATATGACCGCCTCATCCTCATACAACTCCCAGGACCTGAACATGAACACAAACAAGTTATAGTTCAACTGATCTGACCGCCTCATCCTCATACAACTCCCAGGACCTGAACATGAACACAAACAAGTTATAGTTCAACTGATATTACCGCCTCATCCTCATACAACTCCCAGACCTGAACATGAACACAAACAAGTTATAGTTAAACTGATATGACCGCCTCATCCTCATACAATTCCCAGGACCTGAACATGAACACAAACAAGTTATAGTTCAACTGATCTGACCGCCTCATCCTCATACAACTCCCAGGACCTGAACATGAACACAAACAAGTTATAGTTCAACTGATATGACCGCCTCATCCTCATACAACTCCCAGACCTGAACATGAACACAAACAAGTTATAGTTAAACTGATATGACCGCCTCATCCTCATACAATTCCCAGGACGTGAACATGAACACAAGCAAGTTATAGTTCAACAGATATGACCGCCTCATCCTCACACAACTCCCAGGACCTGAACATGAAAACAAACAAGTTAGAGTTCAACTGATATGAAAAGCTCATCCTCATACAATTCCCAGGACGTGAACATGAATATAAATAGTTATAGTTCTAGTGATATGACCGCCTCATCCTCATACAATTCCCAGGACATGAACGTGAAGACAAGCAAGTTATAGTTCAACTGATATGACCACCTCATCCTCATACAATTCCCAGGACGTGAACATGAACACAAAAAGTTATAGTTCTAGTGATATGACCGCCTCATCCTCATACAATTCCCAGGACATGAACATGAACACAAGCAAGTTATAGTTCAACTGATATGACCGCCTCATCCTCACACAACTCCCAGGACCTGAACATGAAAACAAACAAGTTAGATTTCAACTGATATGACCACCTAATCCTCATACAATTCCCAGGACGTGAACATGAACACAAAAAGTTATAGTTCTAGTGATATGACTGCCTCATCCTCATACAATTCCCAGGACATGAACATGAACATAAGCAAGTTATAGTTCAACTGATATGACCGCCTCATTCTCATAAAACTCCCAGGACCTGAACATGAACACAAACAAGTCATAGTTCAACTGATATGACCGCCTCATCCTCCTACATCTCCCAGGACCTGAACATGAACACAAACAAGTTATAGTTCAAGTGATATGACCGCATCATCCTCATACAACTCCCAGGACCTGAACATGAACACAAACAAGTTAGAGTTCAACTGATATGACCACCTCATCCTCATACAATTCCCAGGACGTGAACATGAACACAAAAATTTATAGTTCCAGTGATATGACCGCCTCATCCTCATACAATTCCCAGGACATGAACATGAACACAAGCAAGTTATAGTTCAACTGATATGACCACCTCATCCTCATACAATTCCCAGGACGTGAACATGAACACAAAAAGTTATAGTTCTAGTGATATGACCGCCTCATCCTCATACAATTCCCAGGACATGAACATGAACACAAACAAGTTAGAGTTCAACTGATATGACCACCTCATCCTCATACAATTCCCAGGACGTGGACATGAACACAAAAAGTTATAGTTCTAGTTATAACACCGCCTCATCCTCTTACAACTCCCAGGACCTGAACATGAACACAAACAAGTTAGAGTTAAACTGATATGACCACCTCATCCTCATACAATTCCCAGGACGTGAACATGAACACAAAAAGTTATAGTTCTAGTGATATGACCGCCTCATCCTCATACAATTCCCAGGACATGAACATGAACACAAGCAAGTTATAGTTCAACTGATATGACCGCCTCATCCTCATAAAACTCCCAGGACTTGAACATGAACACAAACAAGTTATAGTTCAACTGATATGACCGCCTAATCCTCATACATCTCCCAGGACCTGAACATAAACACAAACAAGTTATAGTTCAACTGATATGACCGCATCATCCTCATACAACTTCCAGGACCTGAACATGAACACAAACAAGTTGTAGTTCAACTGATATGACCGACTCGTTCTCATAAAACTCCCAGGACCTGAACATGAACACAAACAAGTTATAGTTCAACTGATATGACCAGCTCATCCTCATACAATTCCCAGGATGTGAACATGAGCACAAACAAGTTATAGTTCAACTGATATGACCGCCTCATCCTCATACAATTCCCAGGACGTGAACATGAACACAAAAAGTTATAGTTCTAGTGATATGACCGCATCATCCTCATACAATTCCCAGGACGTGAACATGAACACAAGCAAGTTATAGTTCAACTCTGATTCAACTCTGATAAAATTCTGATTCAACAAAAACGTGCATTTAGAATAATGTTTTATTTAAAATCAAAAGATTCAGTCAAACATATTTTTAAAGATTTAAAAATATTTACTGTTTTTAGTTTATACATTTATGAAACAATCAAATTTACATTACTCAATAATAGGATTTCAATTGGCAACACAACACATTCATATAACACTAGAGCTCATCGCTTAGTCGAACAACATAATTTGGAATTTTTTAAAAAGAGAACAACCTATGTAGGAAATAAGTTTTTTGACGCCCTCCCACAAAATATGAAATCAGAGAAAGACCCTAATAAGATTTTGAGATTACTGAAAACATATTTAATTGAATCAGCTTTTTACTCTCTCCAAGAATTTGTCTCATAAACCAGACTCACTTGTTTGGGGTGAGCTTCTGTATTTGAATGAGCTTTGGTGGTTATTCTGGGACATAATAAATATGCCTTTATATATTCTTTAGTTTTTCACTTTTTACTGTATACTGTATTACTTTTTTCTTTTTTTACTGTATTTTTGGAATGAAGGTACAAACAATTTTAATAAATTAAGAACTAACTTGTATGATGTATTATTATTTATGTATTATTTAGGCTAGTACTGACTCTATTCTTTGTAAATAATTTACATGTGACAGAATAAAGGAATTTTTGATTTGATTATTTGATTTGAACTGATAAGACCGCCTCATCCTCATACAACTCCCAGGACCTGAACATGAACACAAACAAGTTATAGTTCAACTGATATGACCGCCTCATCCTCATACAACTCCCAGGACCTGAACATGAACACAAACAAGTTATAGTTCAACTGATCTGACCGCCTCATCCTCATACAACTCCCAGGACCTGAACATGAATACAAACAAGTTATAGTTCAACTGATATGACCGATTCGTCCTCATACAACGCCCAGGACGTGAACATGAACACAAACAAGTTATAGTTCAACTGATATGACCGCCTCATCTTCATACAACTCCCATGACGTGACCATGAACACAAACAAGTTATAGTTCTAGTGATATGATTGCCTCATCCTCATAGAACTCCCTGGACCTGAACATGACACAAACAAGTTATAGTTCAACTGATATGACCGCCTCATCCTCATACAATTCCCAGGACCCGAACATGAATACAAACAAGTTATAGTTCAACTGATATGACTGCCTAATCCTCATACAATTCCCATGACGTGAACATGAACACAAACAACTTATAGTTCTAGTGATATGATTGCCTTATCCTCATAGAACTCCCAGGACCTGAACATGAACACAAACAAGTTATAGTTCAACTGATATGACCGCCTCATCCTCATACAACTCCAAGGACCTGAACATGAACACAAACAAGTTATAGTTAAACTGATATGACCGGCTCATCCTCATATAATTCCCAGGACGTGAACTTGAGCACAAACAAGGTATAGTTCAACTGATATGACCGCCTCATCCTCATACAATTCCCAGGACCCGAACATGAATACAAACAAGTTATAGTTCAACTGATATGACCTCTTCATTCTCATAAAACTCCCAGGACCTGAACATGAACACAAACAAGTTATAGTTCAACTGATATGACCGCCTCATCCTCATACAACTCCCAGGACGTGAACATTAACACAAACAAGTTATAGTTCTAGTGATATGATTGCCTCATCCTCATACAACTCCCAGGACCTGAACATGAACACAAGCAAGTTATAGTTCAACTGATATGACCGCCTCATCCTCATAAAACTCCCAGGACTTGAACATGAACACAAACAAGTTATAGTTCAACTGATATGACCGCCTAATCCTCATACCTCTCCCAGGACCTGAACATGAAAACAAACAAGTTAGAGTTCAACTGATATGACCACCTCATCCTCATACAATTCCCAGGACGTGAACATGAACACAAAAAGTTATAGTTCTAGTGATATGACTGCCTCATCCTCATACAATTCCCAGGACCTGAACATGAACATAAGCAAGTTATAGTTCAACTGATATGACCGCCTCATCCTCATAAAACTCCCAGGACCTGAACATGAACACAAACAAGTTATAGTTCAACTGATATGACCGCCTCATCCTCATACATCTCCCAGAACCTGAACATGAACACAAACAAGTTATAGTTCAAGTGATATGACCGCATCATCCTCATACAACTCCCAGGACCTGAACATGAACACAAACAAGTTAGAGTTCAACTGATATGACCACCTCATCCTCATACAATTCCCAGGACGTGAACATGAACACAAAAAGTTATAGTTCTAGTGATATGATCGCCTCATCCACATACAATTCCCAGGACATGAACATGAACACAAGCAAGTTATAGTTCAACTGATATGACCGCCTCATCCTCATAAAACTCCCAGGACTTGAACATGAACACAAACAAGTTATAGTTCAACTGATATGACCGCCTAATCCTCATACATCTCCCAGGACCTGAACATAAACACAAACAAGTTATAGTTCAACTGATATGACCGCATCATCCTCATACAACTCCCAGGACCTGAACATGAACACAAACAAGTTGTAGTTCAACTGATATGACCGACTCGTTCTCATAAAACTCCCAGGACCTGAACATGAACACAAACAAGTTATAGTTCAACTGATATGACCAGCTCATCCTCATACAATTCCCAGGATGTGAACATGAGCACAAAAAGTTATAGTTCTAGTGATATAACCGCACCATCCTCATACTATTCCCAGGACGTGAAAATGAACACAAGCAAGTTATAGTTCAACTGATAAGACCGCCTCATCCTCATACAACTCCCAGGACCTGAACATGAACACAAACAAGTTATAGTTCAACTGATCTGACCGCCTCATCCTCATACAACTCCCAGGACCTGAACATGAACACAAACAAGTTATAGTTCAACTGATCTGACCGCCTCATCCTCATACAACTCCCAGGACCTGAACATGAACACAAACAAGTTATAGTTCAACTGATATGACCGGCTCATCCTCATATAATTCCCAGGACGTGAACTTGAGCACAAACAAGGTATAGTTCAACTGATATGACCGCCTCATCCTCATACAATTGCCAGGACCCGAACATGAATACAAACAAGTTATAGTTCAACTGATATGACCTCTTCATTCTCATAAAACTCCCAGGACCTGAACATGAACACAAACAAGTTATAGTTCTAGTGATATGATTGCCTCATCCTCATACAACTCCCAGGACCTGAACATGAACACAAGAAAGTTATAGTTCAACTGATATGACCGCCTCATCCTCATAAAACTCCCAGGACTTGAACATGAACACAAACAAGTTATAGTTAAACTGATATGACCAGCTCATCCTCATACAATTCCCAGGACGTGAACATGAGCACAAACAAGTTATAGTTCAACTAATATGACCGCCTCATCCTCATAAAACTCCCAGGACCTGAACATGAACACAAACAAGTTATAGTTCAACTGACATGACCGCCTCATCCTCATACGATCCCAGGACGTGAACATAAACACAAACAAGTTATAGTTCAACTGATATGACCGCCTCATCCTCATACAACTCCCATGACGTGAACATGAACACAAACAAGTTATAGTTCTAGTGGTATGATTTCCTCATCCTCATAGAACTCCCTGGACCTGAACATGAACACAAACAAGTTATAGTTCAACTGATATGACCGCCTTATCCTCATACAACTCCCAGGACCTGAACATGAACACAAAAAAGTTATAGTTCAACTGATATGACCGCCTCATCCTCATACAACTCCCATGACGTGAACATAACAACAAACAAGTTATAGTTTTAGTGATATGATTGCCTCATCCTCATAGAACTCCCAGGACCTGAAGATGAAAACAAACAAGTTAGAGTTCAACTGACATGACCGCCTCATCCTCATACAATCCCAGGACCTGAACATGAAAACAAACAAGTTAGAGTTCAACTGATATGACCACCTCATCCTCATACAATTCCCAGGACGTGAACATGAACACAAAAAGTTATAGTTCTAGTGATATGACTGCCTCATCCTCATACAATTCCCAGGACCTGAACATGAACATAAGCAAGTTATAGTTCAACTGATATGACCGCCTCATCCTCATACAATTGCCAGGACCCGAACATGAATACAAACAAGTTATAGTTCAACTGATATGACCTCTTCATTCTCATAAAACTCCCAGGACCTGAACATGAACACAAACAAGTTATAGTTCTAGTGATATGATTGCCTCATCCTCATACAACTCCCAGGACCTGAACATGAACACAAGCAAGTTATAGTTCAACTGATATGACCGCCTCATCCTCATAAAACTCCCAGGACTTGAACATGAACACAAACAAGTTATAGTTAAACTGATATGACCAGCTCATCCTCATACAATTCCCAAGACGTGAACATGAGCACAAACAAGTTATAGTTCAACTGATATGACCTCTTCATTCTCATAAAACTCCCAGGACCTGAACATGAACACAAACAAGTTATAGTTCAACAGATATGACCGCCTCATCCTCATACAACTCCCAGGACGTGAACATTAACACAAACAAGTTATAGTTCTAGTGATATGATTGCCTCATCCTCATACAACTCCCAGGACCTGAACATGAACACAAGCAAGTTATAGTTCAACTGATATGACCGCCTAATCCTCATACCTCTCCCAGGACCTGAACATGAAAACAAACAAGTTAGAGTTCAACTGATATGACCACCTCATCCTCATACAATTCCCAGGACGTGAACATGAACACAAAAAGTTATAGTTCTAGTGATATGACTGCCTCATCCTCATACAATTCCCAGGACCTGAACATGAACATAAGCAAGTTATAGTTCAACTGATATGACCGCCTCATCCTCATAAAACTCCCAGGACCTGAACATGAACACAAACAAGTTATAGTTCAACTGATATGACCGCCTCATCCTCATACATCTCCCAGAACCTGAACATGAACACAAACAAGTTATAGTTCAAGTGATATGACCGCATCATCCTCATACAACTCCCAGGACCTGAACATGAACACAAACAAGTTAGAGTTCAACTGATATGACCACCTCATCCTCATACAATTCCCAGGACGTGAACATGAACACAAAAAGTTATAGTTCTAGTGATATGATCGCCTCATCCACATACAATTCCCAGGACCTGAACATAAACACAAACAAGTTATAGTTCAACTGATATGACCGCATCATCCTCATACAACTCCCAGGACCTGAACATGAACACAAACAAGTTGTAGTTCAACTGATATGACCGACTCGTTCTCATAAAACTCCCAGGACCTGAACATGAACACAAACAAGTTATAGTTCAACTGATATGACCAGCTCATCCTCATACAATTCCCAGGATGTGAACATGAGCACAAAAAGTTATAGTTCTAGTGATATAACCGCACCATCCTCATACTATTCCCAGGACGTGAAAATGAACACAAGCAAGTTATAGTTCAACTGATAAGACCGCCTCATCCTCATACAACTCCCAGGACCTGAACATGAACACAAACAAGTTATAGTTCAACTGATCTGACCGCCTCATCCTCATACAACTCCCAGGACCTGAACATGAACACAAACAAGTTATAGTTCAACTGATCTGACCGCCTCATCCTCATACAACTCCCAGGACCTGAACATGAACACAAACAAGTTATAGTTCAACTGATATGACCGGCTCATCCTCATATAATTCCCAGGACGTGAACTTGAGCACAAACAAGGTATAGTTCAACTGATATGACCGCCTCATCCTCATACAATTGCCAGGACCCGAACATGAATACAAACAAGTTATAGTTCAACTGATATGACCTCTTCATTCTCATAAAACTCCCAGGACCTGAACATGAACACAAACAAGTTATAGTTCTAGTGATATGATTGCCTCATCCTCATACAACTCCCAGGACCTGAACATGAACACAAGAAAGTTATAGTTCAACTGATATGACCGCCTCATCCTCATAAAACTCCCAGGACTTGAACATGAACACAAACAAGTTATAGTTAAACTGATATGACCAGCTCATCCTCATACAATTCCCAGGACGTGAACATGAGCACAAACAAGTTATAGTTCAACTAATATGACCGCCTCATCCTCATAAAACTCCCAGGACCTGAACATGAACACAAACAAGTTATAGTTCAACTGACATGACCGCCTCATCCTCATACGATCCCAGGACGTGAACATAAACACAAACAAGTTATAGTTCAACTGATATGACCGCCTCATCCTCATACAACTCCCATGACGTGAACATGAACACAAACAAGTTATAGTTCTAGTGGTATGATTTCCTCATCCTCATAGAACTCCCTGGACCTGAACATGAACACAAACAAGTTATAGTTCAACTGATATGACCGCCTTATCCTCATACAACTCCCAGGACCTGAACATGAACACAAAAAAGTTATAGTTCAACTGATATGACCGCCTCATCCTCATACAACTCCCATGACGTGAACATAACAACAAACAAGTTATAGTTTTAGTGATATGATTGCCTCATCCTCATAGAACTCCCAGGACCTGAAGATGAAAACAAACAAGTTAGAGTTCAACTGACATGACCGCCTCATCCTCATACAATCCCAGGACCTGAACATGAAAACAAACAAGTTAGAGTTCAACTGATATGACCACCTCATCCTCATACAATTCCCAGGACGTGAACATGAACACAAAAAGTTATAGTTCTAGTGATATGACTGCCTCATCCTCATACAATTCCCAGGACCTGAACATGAACATAAGCAAGTTATAGTTCAACTGATATGACCGCCTCATCCTCATACAATTGCCAGGACCCGAACATGAATACAAACAAGTTATAGTTCAACTGATATGACCTCTTCATTCTCATAAAACTCCCAGGACCTGAACATGAACACAAACAAGTTATAGTTCTAGTGATATGATTGCCTCATCCTCATACAACTCCCAGGACCTGAACATGAACACAAGCAAGTTATAGTTCAACTGATATGACCGCCTCATCCTCATAAAACTCCCAGGACTTGAACATGAACACAAACAAGTTATAGTTAAACTGATATGACCAGCTCATCCTCATACAATTCCCAAGACGTGAACATGAGCACAAACAAGTTATAGTTCAACTGATATGACCTCTTCATTCTCATAAAACTCCCAGGACCTGAACATGAACACAAACAAGTTATAGTTCAACAGATATGACCGCCTCATCCTCATACAACTCCCAGGACGTGAACATTAACACAAACAAGTTATAGTTCTAGTGATATGATTGCCTCATCCTCATACAACTCCCAGGACCTGAACATGAACACAAGCAAGTTATAGTTCAACTGATATGACCGCCTCATCCTCATAAAACTCCCAGGACTTGAACATGAACACAAACAAGTTATAGTTCAACTGATATGACCGCCTAATCCTCATACCTCTCCCAGGACCTGAACATGAAAACAAACAAGTTAGAGTTCAACTGATATGACCACCTCATCCTCATACAATTCCCAGGACGTGAACATGAACACAAAAAGTTATAGTTCTAGTGATATGACTGCCTCATCCTCATACAATTCCCAGGACCTGAACATGAACACAAGCAAGTTATAGTTCAACTGATATGACCGCCTCATCCTCATACAACTCCCAGGACGTGAACATTAACACAAACAAGTTATAGTTCTAGTGGTATGATTTCCTCATCCTCATAGAACTCCCTGGACCTGAACATGAACACAAACAAGTTATAGTTCAACTGATATGACCGCCTTATCCTCATACAACTCCCAGGACCTGAACATGAACACAAAAAAGTTATAGTTCAACTGATATGACCGCCTCATCCTCATACAACTCCCATGACGTGAACATAACAACAAACAAGTTATAGTTCAACTGATATGACCTCTTCATTCTCATAAAACTCCCAGGACCTGAACATGAACACAAACAAGTTATAGTTCAACTGATATGACCGCCTCATCCTCATACAATTCCCAGGACCCGAACATGAATACAAACAAGTTATAGTTCAACTGGATTGACTGCCTAATCCTCATACAATTCCCATGACGTGAACATGAACACAAACAACTTATAGTTCTAGTGATATGATTGCCTTATCCTCATAGAACTCCCAGGACCTGAACATGAACACAAACAAGTTATAGTTCAACTGATATGACCGCCTCATCCTCATACAACTCCAAGGACCTGAACATGAACACAAACAAGTTATAGTTAAACTGATATGACCGGCTCATCCTCATATAATTCCCAGGACGTGAACTTGAGCACAAACAAGGTATAGTTCAACTGATATGACCGCCTCATCCTCATACAATTCCCAGGACCCGAACATGAATACAAACAAGTTATAGTTCAACTGATATGACCTCTTCATTCTCATAAAACTCCCAGGACCTGAACATGAACACAAACAAGTTATAGTTCAACAGATATGACCGCCTCATCCTCATACAACTCCCAGGACGTGAACATTAACACAAACAAGTTATAGTTCTAGTGATATGATTGCCTCATCCTCATACAACTCCCAGGACCTGAACATGAACACAAGCAAGTTATAGTTCAACTGATATGACCGCCTCATCCTCATAAAACTCCCAGGACTTGAACATGAACACAAACAAGTTATAGTTCAACTGATATGACCGCCTAATCCTCATACCTCTCCCAGGACCTGAACATGAAAACAAACAAGTTAGAGTTCAACTGATATGACCACCTCATCCTCATACAATTCCCAGGACGTGAACATGAACACAAAAAGTTATAGTTCTAGTGATATGACTGCCTCATCCTCATACAATTCCCAGGACCTGAACATGAACATAAGCAAGTTATAGTTCAACTGATATGACCGCCTCATCCTCATAAAACTCCCAGGACCTGAACATGAACACAAACAAGTTATAGTTCAACTGATATGACCGCCTCATCCTCATACATCTCCCAGAACCTGAACATGAACACAAACAAGTTATAGTTCTAGTGATATGATTGCCTCATCCTCATAGAACTCCCTGGACCTGAACATGACACAAACAAGTTATAGTTCAACTGATATGACCGCCTCATCCTCATACAATTCCCAGGACCCGAACATGAATACAAACAAGTTATAGTTCAACTGATATGACTGCCTAATCCTCATACAATTCCCATGACGTGAACATGAACACAAACAACTTATAGTTCTAGTGATATGATTGCCTTATCCTCATAGAACTCCCAGGACCTGAACATGAACACAAACAAGTTATAGTTCAACTGATATGACCGCCTCATCCTCATACAACTCCAAGGACCTGAACATGAACACAAACAAGTTATAGTTAAACTGATATGACCGGCTCATCCTCATATAATTCCCAGGACGTGAACTTGAGCACAAACAAGGTATAGTTCAACTGATATGACCGCCTCATCCTCATACAATTCCCAGGACCCGAACATGAATACAAACAAGTTATAGTTCAACTGATATGACCTCTTCATTCTCATAAAACTCCCAGGACCTGAACATGAACACAAACAAGTTATAGTTCAACTGATATGACCGCCTCATCCTCATACAACTCCCAGGACGTGAACATTAACACAAACAAGTTATAGTTCTAGTGATATGATTGCCTCATACTCATACAACTCCCAGGACCTGAACATGAACACAAGCAAGTTATAGTTCAACTGATATGACCGCCTCATCCTCATAAAACTCCCAGGACTTGAACATGAACACAAACAAGTTATAGTTCAACTGATATGACCGCCTAATCCTCATACCTCTCCCAGGACCTGAACATGAAAACAAACAAGTTAGAGTTCAACTGATATGACCACCTCATCCTCATACAATTCCCAGGACGTGAACATGAACACAAAAAGTTATAGTTCTAGTGATATGACTGCCTCATCCTCATACAATTCCCAGGACCTGAACATGAACATAAGCAAGTTATAGTTCAACTGATATGACCGCCTCATCCTCATAAAACTCCCAGGACCTGAACATGAACACAAACAAGTTATAGTTCAACTGATATGACCGCCTCATCCTCATACATCTCCCAGAACCTGAACATGAACACAAACAAGTTATAGTTCAAGTGATATGACCGCATCATCCTCATACAACTCCCAGGACCTGAACATGAAAACAAACAAGTTAGAGTTCAACTGATATGACCACCTCATCCTCATACAATTCCCAGGACGTGAACATGAACACAAAAAGTTATAGTTCTAGTGATATGATCGCCTCATCCACATACAATTCCCAGGACATGAACATGAACACAAGCAAGTTATAGTTCAACTGATATGACCGCCTCATCCTCATAAAACTCCCAGGACTTGAACATGAACGCAAACAAGTTATAGTTCAACTGATATGACCGCCTAATCCTCATACATCTCCCAGGACCTGAACATAAACACAAACAAGTTATAGTTCAACTGATATGACCGCATCATCCTCATACAACTCCCAGGACCTGAACATGAACACAAACAAGTTGTAGTTCAACTGATATGACCGACTCGTTCTCATAAAACTCCCAGGACCTGAACATGAACACAAACAAGTTATAGTTCAACTGATATGACCAGCTCATCCTCATACAATTCCCAGGATGTGAACATGAGCACAAAAAGTTATAGTTCTAGTGATATAACCGCACCATCCTCATACTATTCCCAGGACGTGAAAATGAACACAAGCAAGTTATAGTTCAACTGATAAGACCGCCTCATCCTCATACAACTCCCAGGACCTGAACATGAACACAAACAAGTTATAGTTCAACTGATATGACCGGCTCATCCTCATATAATTCCCAGGACGTGAACTTGAGCACAAACAAGGTATAGTTCAACTGATATGACCGCCTCATCCTCATACAACTCCCATGACGTGAACATGAACACAAACAAGTTATAGTTCTAGTGGTATGATTTCCTCATCCTCATAGAACTCCCTGGACCTTAACATGAACACAAACAAGTTATAGTTCAACTGATATGACCGCCTTATCCTCATACAACTCCCAGGACCTGAACATGAACACAAACAAGTTATAGTTCAACTGATATGACCGCCTCATCCTCATACAACTCCTATGACGTGAACATAACAACAAACAAGTTATAGTTTTAGTGATATGATTGCCTCATCCTCATAGAACTCCCAGGACCTGAAGATGAAAACAAACAAGTTAGAGTTCAACTGACATGACCGCCTCATCCTCATACAATCCCAGGACCTGAACATGAAAACAAACAAGTTAGAGTTCAACTGATATGACCACCTCATCCTCATACAATTCCCAGGACGTGAACATGAACACAAAAAGTTATAGTTCTAGTGATATGACTGCCTCATCCTCATACAATTGCCAGGACCCGAACATGAATACAAACAAGTTATAGTTCAACTGATATGACCTCTTCATTCTCATAAAACTCCCAGGACCTGAACATGAACACAAACAAGTTATAGTTCTAGTGATATGATTGCCTCATCCTCATACAACTCCCAGGACCTGAACATGAACACAAGCAAGTTATAGTTAAACTGATATGACCAGCTCATCCTCATACAATTCCCAAGACGTGAACATGAGCACAAACAAGTTATAGTTCAACTAATATGACCGCCTCATCCTCATAAAACTCCCAGGACCTGAACATGAACACAAACAAGTTATAGTTCAACTGACATGACCGCCTCATCCTCATACAATCACAGGACGTGAACATAAACACAAACAAGTTATAGTTCAACTGATATGACCGCCTCATCCTCATACAACTCCCATGACGTGAACATGAACACAAACAAGTTATAGTTCTAGTGGTATGATTTACTCATCCTCATAGAACTCCATGGACCTGAACATGAACACAAACAAGTTATAGTTCAACTGATATGACCGCCTTATCCTCATACAACTCCCAGGACCTGAACATGAACACAAAAAAGTTATAGTTCAACTGATATGACCGCCTCATCCTCATACAACTCCCATGACGTGAACATAACAACAAACAAGTTATAGTTTTAGTGATATGATTGCCTCATCCTCATAGAACTCCCAGGACCTGAAGATGAACACAAACAAGTTATAGTTCAACTGATATGACCGCCTCATCCTCATACAACTCTCAGGACCTGAACATGAACACAAACAAGTTATAGTTCAACTGATATGACCGCCTCATCCTCATACAACTCCCAGGACCTGAACATGAACACAAACAAGTTATAGTTCAACTGATATGACCGCCTCATCCTCATACAACTCCCATGACGTGAACATAACCACAAACAAGTTATAGTTCAACTGATATGACCTCTTCATTCTCATAAAACTCCCAGGACCTGAACATGAACACAAACAAGTTATAGTTCAACTGATATGACCGCCTCATCCTCATACAACTCAGAGGACGTGAACATTAACACAAACAAGTTATAGTTCTAGTGACATGATTGCCTCATTCTCATACAACTCCCAGGACCTGAACATGAACACAAGCAAGTTATAGTTCAACTGATATGACCGCCTCATCCTCATAAAACTCCCAGGACTTGAACATGAACACAAACAAGTTATAGTTCAACTGATATGACCGCCTAATCCTCATACAACTCCCAGGACCTGAACATGAACACAAACAAGTTATAGTTCAACTGATATGACCGCCTCATCCTCATACAACTCCCATGACGTGAACATAACCACAAACAAGTTATAGTTCAACTGATATGACCTCTTCATTCTCATAAAACTCCCAGGACCTGAACATGAACACAAACAAGTTATAGTTCAACTGATATGACCGCCTCATCCTCATACAACTCCCAGGACGTGAACATTAACACAAACAAGTTATAGTTCTAGTGACATGATTGCCTCATTCTCATACAACTCCCAGGACCTGAACATGAACACAAACAAGTTATAGTTCAACTGATATGACCAGCTCATCCTCATACAATTCCCAGGACGTGAACATGAGCACAAACAAGTTATAGTTCAACTGATATGACCGCTTCATCCTAATACAATTCCCAGGACCCGAACATGAACACAAACAAGTTATAGTTCAACTAATATGACCGCCTCATCCTCATAAAACTCCCAGGACCTGAACATGAACACAAAAAAGTTATAGTTCAACTGATATGACCGCATCATCCTCATACAACTCCCATGACGTGAACATAACCACAAACAAGTTATAGTTCTAGTGATATGATTGCCTCATCCTCCTAGAACTCCCAGGACCTGAACATGAACACAAACAAGTTATAGTTCAACTGATATGACGGCCTCATCCTCATACAACTCTCAGGACCTGAACATGAACACAAACAAGTTATAGTTCAACTGATATGACCGCCTCATCCTCATACAACTCCCAGGACCTGAACATGAACACAAACAAGTTATAGTTCAACTGATATGACCGCCTCATCCTCATACAACTCCCATGACGTGAACATAACCACAAACAAGTTATAGTTCTAGTGATATGATTGCCTCATCCTCATAGAACTCCCTGGACCTGAACATAAACACAAACAAGTTATAGTTCAACTGATATGACCGCCTCATCCTTATACAACTCCCATGACGTGAACATGAACACAAACAAGTTATAGTTCTAGTGATATGATTGCCTCATCCTCATAGAACTCCCTAAACCTGAACATGAACACAAACAAGTTATAGTTCAACTGATATGACCGCCTCATCCTCATACAACTCCCAGGACCTGAAAATGAACACAAACAAGTTATAAGTCAACTGATATGACTGCCTCATCCTCATACAACTCCCATGACGTGAACATGAACACAAACAACTTATAGTTCTAGTGATATGATTACCTTATCCTCATAGAACTCCCAGGACCTGAACATGAACACAAACAAGTTATAGTTCAACTGATATGACCGACTCGTCCTCATACAACTCCCAGGACCTGAACATGAACACAAACAAGATATAGTTCAACTGATATGACCGCCTCATCCTCATACAATTCCCAGGACCCGAACATGAATACAAACAAGTTATAGTTCAACTGATATGACCGCCTCATCCTCATACAATCACAGGACGTGAACATAAACACAAACAAGTTATAGTTCAACTGATATGACCGCCTCATCCTCATACAACTCCCATGACGTGAACATGAACACAAACAAGTTATAGTTCTAGTGGTATGATTTACTCATCCTCATAGAACTCCATGGACCTGAACATGAACACAAACAAGTTATAGTTCAACTGATATGACCGCCTTATCCTCATACAACTCCCAGGACCTGAACATGAACACAAAAAAGTTATAGTTCAACTGATATGACCGCCTCATCCTCATACAACTCCCATGACGTGAACATAACAACAAACAAGTTATAGTTTTAGTGATATGATTGCCTCATCCTCATAGAACTCCCAGGACCTGAAGATGAACACAAACAAGTTATAGTTCAACTGATATGACCGCCTCATCCTCATACAACTCTCAGGACCTGAACATGAACACAAACAAGTTATAGTTCAACTGATATGACCGCCTCATCCTCATACAACTCCCAGGACCTGAACATGAACACAAACAAGTTATAGTTCAACTGATATGACCGCCTCATCCTCATACAACTCCCATGACGTGAACATAACCACAAACAAGTTATAGTTCAACTGATATGACCTCTTCATTCTCATAAAACTCCCAGGACCTGAACATGAACACAAACAAGTTATAGTTCAACTGATATGACCGCCTCATCCTCATACAACTCAGAGGACGTGAACATTAACACAAACAAGTTATAGTTCTAGTGACATGATTGCCTCATTCTTATACAACTCCCAGGACCTGAACATGAACACAAGCAAGTTATAGTTCAACTGATATGACCGCCTCATCCTCATAAAACTCCCAGGACTTGAACATGAACACAAACAAGTTATAGTTCAACTGATATGACCGCCTAATCCTCATACAACTCCCAGGACCTGAACATGAACACAAACAAGTTATAGTTCAACTGATATGACCGCCTCATCCTCATACAACTCCCATGACGTGAACATAACCACAAACAAGTTATAGTTCAACTGATATGACCTCTTCATTCTCATAAAACTCCCAGGACCTGAACATGAACACAAACAAGTTATAGTTCAACTGATATGACCGCCTCATCCTCATACAACTCCCAGGACGTGAACATTAACACAAACAAGTTATAGTTCTAGTGACATGATTGCCTCATTCTCATACAACTCCCAGGACCTGAACATGAACACAAACAAGTTATAGTTCAACTGATATGACCAGCTCATCCTCATACAATTCCCAGGACGTGAACATGAGCACAAACAAGTTATAGTTCAACTGATATGACCGCCTCATCCTCATACAACTCCCATGACGTGAACATAACCACAAACAAGTTATAGTTCAACTGATATGACCTCTTCATTCTCATAAAACTCCCAGGACCTGAACATGAACACAAACAAGTTATAGTTCAACTGATATGACCGCCTCATCCTCATACAACTCAGAGGACGTGAACATTAACACAAACAAGTTATAGTTCTAGTGACATGATTGCCTCATTCTCATACAACTCCCAGGACCTGAACATGAACACAAGCAAGTTATAGTTCAACTGATATGACCGCCTCATCCTCATAAAACTCCCAGGACTTGAACATGAACACAAACAAGTTATAGTTCAACTGATATGACCGCCTAATCCTCATACAACTCCCAGGACCTGAACATGAACACAAACAAGTTATAGTTCAACTGATATGACCGCCTCATCCTCATACAACTCCCATGACGTGAACATAACCACAAACAAGTTATAGTTCAACTGATATGACCTCTTCATTCTCATAAAACTCCCAGGACCTGAACATGAACACAAACAAGTTATAGTTCAACTGATATGACCGCCTCATCCTCATACAACTCCCAGGACGTGAACATTAACACAAACAAGTTATAGTTCTAGTGACATGATTGCCTCATTCTCATACAACTCCCAGGACCTGAACATGAACACAAACAAGTTATAGTTCAACTGATATGACCAGCTCATCCTCATACAATTCCCAGGACGTGAACATGAGCACAAACAAGTTATAGTTCAACTGATATGACCGCTTCATCCTAATACAATTCCCAGGACCCGAACATGAACACAAACAAGTTATAGTTCAACTAATATGACCGCCTCATCCTCATAAAACTCCCAGGACCTGAACATGAACACAAAAAAGTTATAGTTCAACTGATATGACCGCATCATCCTCATACAACTCCCATGACGTGAACATAACCACAAACAAGTTATAGTTCTAGTGATATGATTGCCTCATCCTCCTAGAACTCCCAGGACCTGAACATGAACACAAACAAGTTATAGTTCAACTGATATGACGGCCTCATCCTCATACAACTCTCAGGACCTGAACATGAACACAAACAAGTTATAGTTCAACTGATATGACCGCCTCATCCTCATACAACTCCCAGGACCTGAACATGAACACAAACAAGTTATAGTTCAACTGATATGACCGCCTCATCCTCATACAACTCCCATGACGTGAACATAACCACAAACAAGTTATAGTTCTAGTGATATGATTGCCTCATCCTCATAGAACTCCCTGGACCTGAACATAAACACAAACAAGTTATAGTTCAACTGATATGACCGCCTCATCCTTATACAACTCCCATGACGTGAACATGAACACAAACAAGTTATAGTTCTAGTGATATGATTGCCTCATCCTCATAGAACTCCCTAAACCTGAACATGAACACAAACAAGTTATAGTTCAACTGATATGACCGCCTCATCCTCATACAACTCCCAGGACCTGAAAATGAACACAAACAAGTTATAAGTCAACTGATATGACTGCCTCATCCTCATACAACTCCCATGACGTGAACATGAACACAAACAACTTATAGTTCTAGTGATATGATTACCTTATCCTCATAGAACTCCCAGGACCTGAACATGAACACAAACAAGTTATAGTTCAACTGATATGACCGACTCGTCCTCATACAACTCCCAGGACCTGAACATGAACACAAACAAGATATAGTTCAACTGATATGACCGCCTCATCCTCATACAATTCCCAGGACCCGAACATGAATACAAACAAGTTATAGTTCAACTGATATGACCGCCTCATCCTCATACAATCACAGGACGTGAACATAAACACAAACAAGTTATAGTTCAACTGATATGACCGCCTCATCCTCATACAACTCCCATGACGTGAACATGAACACAAACAAGTTATAGTTCTAGTGGTATGATTTACTCATCCTCATAGAACTCCATGGACCTGAACATGAACACAAACAAGTTATAGTTCAACTGATATGACCGCCTTATCCTCATACAACTCCCAGGACCTGAACATGAACACAAAAAAGTTATAGTTCAACTGATATGACCGCCTCATCCTCATACAACTCCCATGACGTGAACATAACAACAAACAAGTTATAGTTTTAGTGATATGATTGCCTCATCCTCATAGAACTCCCAGGACCTGAAGATGAACACAAACAAGTTATAGTTCAACTGATATGACCGCCTCATCCTCATACAACTCTCAGGACCTGAACATGAACACAAACAAGTTATAGTTCAACTGATATGACCGCCTCATCCTCATACAACTCCCAGGACCTGAACATGAACACAAACAAGTTATAGTTCAACTGATATGACCGCCTCATCCTCATACAACTCCCATGACGTGAACATAACCACAAACAAGTTATAGTTCAACTGATATGACCTCTTCATTCTCATAAAACTCCCAGGACCTGAACATGAACACAAACAAGTTATAGTTCAACTGATATGACCGCCTCATCCTCATACAACTCAGAGGACGTGAACATTAACACAAACAAGTTATAGTTCTAGTGACATGATTGCCTCATTCTCATACAACTCCCAGGACCTGAACATGAACACAAGCAAGTTATAGTTCAACTGATATGACCGCCTCATCCTCATAAAACTCCCAGGACTTGAACATGAACACAAACAAGTTATAGTTCAACTGATATGACCGCCTAATCCTCATACAACTCCCAGGACCTGAACATGAACACAAACAAGTTATAGTTCAACTGATATGACCGCCTCATCCTCATACAACTCCCATGACGTGAACATAACCACAAACAAGTTATAGTTCAACTGATATGACCTCTTCATTCTCATAAAACTCCCAGGACCTGAACATGAACACAAACAAGTTATAGTTCAACTGATATGACCGCCTCATCCTCATACAACTCCCAGGACGTGAACATTAACACAAACAAGTTATAGTTCTAGTGACATGATTGCCTCATTCTCATACAACTCCCAGGACCTGAACATGAACACAAACAAGTTATAGTTCAACTGATATGACCAGCTCATCCTCATACAATTCCCAGGACGTGAACATGAGCACAAACAAGTTATAGTTCAACTGATATGACCGCTTCATCCTAATACAATTCCCAGGACCCGAACATGAACACAAACAAGTTATAGTTCAACTAATATGACCGCCTCATCCTCATAAAACTCCCAGGACCTGAACATGAACACAAAAAAGTTATAGTTCAACTGATATGACCGCATCATCCTCATACAACTCCCATGACGTGAACATAACCACAAACAAGTTATAGTTCTAGTGATATGATTGCCTCATCCTCCTAGAACTCCCAGGACCTGAACATGAACACAAACAAGTTATAGTTCAACTGATATGACGGCCTCATCCTCATACAACTCTCAGGACCTGAACATGAACACAAACAAGTTATAGTTCAACTGATATGACCGCCTCATCCTCATACAACTCCCAGGACCTGAACATGAACACAAACAAGTTATAGTTCAACTGATATGACCGCCTCATCCTCATACAACTCCCATGACGTGAACATAACCACAAACAAGTTATAGTTCTAGTGATATGATTGCCTCATCCTCATAGAACTCCCTGGACCTGAACATAAACACAAACAAGTTATAGTTCAACTGATATGACCGCCTCATCCTTATACAACTCCCATGACGTGAACATGAACACAAACAAGTTATAGTTCTAGTGATATGATTGCCTCATCCTCATAGAACTCCCTAAACCTGAACATGAACACAAACAAGTTATAGTTCAACTGATATGACCGCCTCATCCTCATACAACTCCCAGGACCTGAACATGAACACAAACAAGTTATAGTTCAACTGATATGACCGCCTCATCCTCATACAACTCCCATGACGTGAACATAACCACAAACAAGTTATAGTTCTAGTGATATGATTGCCTCATCCTCATAGAACTCCCTGGACCTGAACATAAACACAAACAAGTTATAGTTCAACTGATATGACCGCCTCATCCTTATACAACTCCCATGACGTGAACATGAACACAAACAAGTTATAGTTCTAGTGATATGATTGCCTCATCCTCATAGAACTCCCTAAACCTGAACATGAACACAAACAAGTTATAGTTCAACTGATATGACCGCCTCATCCTCATACAACTCCCAGGACCTGAAAATGAACACAAACAAGTTATAAGTCAACTGATATGACTGCCTCATCCTCATACAACTCCCATGACGTGAACATGAACACAAACAACTTATAGTTCTAGTGATATGATTACCTTATCCTCATAGAACTCCCAGGACCTGAACATGAACACAAACAAGTTATAGTTCAACTGATATGACCGACTCGTCCTCATACAACTCCCAGGACCTGAACATGAACACAAACAAGATATAGTTCAACTGATATGACCGCCTCATCCTCATACAATTCCCAGGACCCGAACATGAATACAAACAAGTTATAGTTCAACTGATATGACCTCTTCATCCTCATAAAACTCCCAGGACCTGAACATGAACACAAACAAGTTATAGTTCAACTGATATGACCGCCTCATCCTCATACATATCCCAGGACCTGAACATGAACACAAACAAGTTATAGTTCAACTGATATGACCGCATCATCCTCATACAACTCTCAGGACCTGAATATGAACACAAACAAGTTGTAGTTCAACTGATATGACCGCCTCATCCTCATACAACTCCCAGGACCTGAACATGAACACAAACAAGTTATAGTTCAACTGATATGACCGCCTCATCCTCATACAACTCCCAGGACCTGAACATGAACACAAACAAGTTATAGTTCAACTGATATTACCGCCTCATCCTCATACAACTCCCAGACCTGAACATGAACACAAACAAGTTATAGTTAAACTGATATGACCGCCTCATCCTCATACAATTCCCAGGACCTGAACATGAACACAAACAAGTTATAGTTCAACTGATCTGACCGCCTCATCCTCATACAACTCCCAGGACCTGAACATGAACACAAACAAGTTATAGTTCAACTGATATGACCGCCTCATCCTCATACAACTCCCAGACCTGAACATGAACACAAACAAGTTATAGTTAAACTGATATGACCGCCTCATCCTCATACAATTCCCAGGACGTGAACATGAACACAAGCAAGTTATAGTTCAACAGATATGACCGCCTCATCCTCACACAACTCCCAGGACCTGAACATGAAAACAAACAAGTTAGAGTTCAACTGATATGAAAAGCTCATCCTCATACAATTCCCAGGACGTGAACATGAATATAAATAGTTATAGTTCTAGTGATATGACCGCCTCATCCTCATACAATTCCCAGGACATGAACGTGAACACAAGCAAGTTATAGTTCAACTGATATGACCACCTCATCCTCATACAATTCCCAGGACGTGAACATGAACACAAAAAGTTATAGTTCTAGTGATATGACCGCCTCATCCTCATACAATTCCCAGGACATGAACATGAACACAAGCAAGTTATAGTTCAACTGATATGACCGCCTCATCCTCACACAACTCCCAGGACCTGAACATGAAAACAAACAAGTTAGATTTCAACTGATATGACCACCTAATCCTCATACAATTCCCAGGACGTGAACATGAACACAAACAAGTTAGAGTTAAACTGATATGACCACCTCATCCTCATACAATTCCCAGGACGTGAACATGAACACGAAAAGTTATAGTTCTAGTGATATGACCGCCTCATCCTCATACAATTCCCAGGACATGAACATGAACACAAGCAAGTTATAGTTCAACTGATATGACCGCCTCATCCTCATAAAACTCCCAGGACTTGAACATGAACACAAACAAGTTATAGTTCAACTGATATGACCGCCTAATCCTCATACATCTCCCAGGACCTGAACATAAACACAAACAAGTTATAGTTCAACTGATATGACCGCATCATCCTCATACAACTTCCAGGACCTGAACATGAACACAAACAAGTTGTAGTTCAACTGATATGACCGACTCGTTCTCATAAAACTCCCAGGACCTGAACATGAACACAAACAAGTTATAGTTCAACTGATATGACCAGCTCATTCTCATACAACTCCCAGGACCTGAACATGAACACAAACAAGTTAGAGTTCAACTGATATGACCGCCTAATCCTCATACATCTCCCAGGACCTGAACATAAACACAAACAAGTTATAGTTCTAGTGATATGACCGCATCATCCTCATACAATTCCCAGGACGTGAACATGAACACAAGCAAGTTATAGTTCAACTGATAAGACCGCCTCATCCTCATACAACTCCCAGGACCTGAACATGAACACAAACAAGTTATAGTTCAACTGATATGACCGCCTCATCCTCATACAACTCCCAGGACCTGAACATGAACACAAACAAGTTATAGTTCAACTGATCTGACCGCCTCATCCTCATAAAACTCCCAGGACCTGAACATGAATACAAACAAGTTATAGTTCAACTGATATGACCGATTCGTCCTCATACAACGCCCAGGACGTGAACATGAACACAAACAAGTTATAGTTCAACTGATATGACCGCCTCATCCTCATACAACTCCCATGACGTGACCATGAACACAAACAAGTTATAGTTCTAGTGATATGATTGCCTCATCCTCATAGAACTCCCTGGACCTGAACATGACACAAACAAGTTATAGTTCAACTGATATGACTGCCTAATCCTCATACAATTCCCATGACGTGAACATGAACACAAACAACTTATAGTTCTAGTGATATGATTGCCTTATCCTCATAGAACTCCCAGGACCTGAACATGAACACAAACAAGTTATAGTTCAACTGATATGACCGCCTCATCCTCATACAACTCCAAGGACCTGAACATGAACACAAACAAGTTATAGTTAAACTGATATGACCGGCTCATCCTCATATAATTCCCAGGACGTGAACTTGAGCACAAACAAGGTATAGTTCAACTGATATGACCGCCTCATCCTCATACAATTCCCAGGACCCGAACATGAATACAAACAAGTTATAGTTCAACTGATATGACCGCCTCATCCTCATAAAACTCCCAGGACTTGAACATGAACACAAACAAGTTATAGTTCAACTGATATGACCGCCTAATCCTCATACATCTCCCAGGACCTGAACATAAACACAAACAAGTTATAGTTCAACTGATATGACCGCATCATCCTCATACAACTTCCAGGACCTGAACATGAACACAAACAAGTTAGAGTTCAACTGATATGACCACCTCATCCTCATACAATTCCCAGGACGTGAACATGAACACAAAAATTTATAGTTCTAGTGATATGACCGCCTCATCCTCATACAATTCCCAGGACATGAACATGAACACAAGCAAGTTATAGTTCAACTGATAAGACCGCCTCATCCTCATAAAACTCCCAGGACTTGAACATGAACACAAACAAGTTATAGTTCAACTGATATGACCGCCTAATCCTCATACATCTCCCAGGACCTGAACATAAACACAAACAAGTTATAGTTCAACTGATATGACCGCATCATCCTCATACAACTTCCAGGACCTGAACATGAACACAAACAAGTTGTAGTTCAACTGATATGACCGACTCGTTCTCATAAAACTCCCAGGACCTGAACATGAACACAAACAAGTTATAGTTCAACTGATATGACCAGCTCATCCTCATACAATTCCCAGGATGTGAACATGAGCACAAACAAGTTATAGTTCAACTGATATGACCGCCTCATCCTCATACAATTCCCAGGACGTGAACATGAACACAAAAAGTTATAGTTCTAGTGATATGACCGCATCATCCTCATACAATTCCCAGGACGTGAACATGAACACAAGCAAGTTATAGTTCAACTGATAAGACCGCCTCATCCTCATACAACTCCCAGGACCTGAACATGAACACAAACAAGTTATAGTTCAACTGATATGACCGCCTCATCCTCATACAACTCCCAGGACCTGAACATGAACACAAACAAGTTATAGTTCAACTGATCTGACCGCCTCATCCTCATAAAACTCCCAGGACCTGAACATGAATACAAACAAGTTATAGTTCAACTGATATGACCGATTCGTCCTCATACAACGCCCAGGACGTGAACATGAACACAAACAAGTTATAGTTCAACTGATATGACCGCCTCATCCTCATACAACTCCCATGACGTGACCATGAACACAAACAAGATATAGTTCTAGTGATATGATTGCCTCATCCTCATAGAACTCCCTGGACCTGAACATGACACAAACAAGTTATAGTTCAACTGATATGACCGCCTCATCCTCATACAATTTCCAGGACCCGAACATGAATACAAACAAGTTATAGTTCAACTGATATGACTGCCTAATCCTCATACAATTCCCATGACGTGAACATGAACACAAACAACTTATAGTTCTAGTGATATGATTGCCTTATCCTCATAGAACTCCCAGGACCTGAACATGAACACAAACAAGTTATAGTTCAACTGATATGACCGCCTCATCCTCATACAACTCCAAGGACCTGAACATGAACACAAACAAGTTATAGTTAAACTGATATGACCGGCTCATCCTCATATAATTCCCAGGACGTGAACTTGAGCACAAACAAGGTATAGTTCAACTGATATGACCGCCTCATCCTCATACAATTCCCAGGACCCGAACATGAATACAAACAAGTTATAGTTCAACTGATATGACCTCTTCATTCTCATAAAACTCCCAGGACCTGAACATGAACACAAACAAGTTATAGTTCAACTGATATGACCGCCTCATCCTCATACAACTCCCAGGACGTGAACATTAACACAAACAAGTTATACTTCTAGTGATATGATTGCCTCATCCTCATACAACTCCCAGGACCTGAACATGAACACAAGCAAGTTATAGTTCAACTGATATGACCGCCTCATCCTCATAAAACTCCCAGGACTTGAACATGAACACAAACAAGTTATAGTTCAACTGATATGACCGCCTAATCCTCATACCTCTCCCAGGACCTGAACATGAAAACAAACAAGTTAGAGTTCAACTGATATGACCACCTCATCCTCATACAATTCCCAGGACGTGAACATGAACACAAAAAGTTATAGTTCTAGTGATATGACTGCCTCATCCTCATACAATTCCCAGGACCTGAACATGAACATAAGCAAGTTATATTTCAACTGATATGACCGCCTCATCCTCATAAAACTCCCAGGACCTGAACATGAACACAAACAAGTTATAGTTCAACTGATATGACCGCCTCATCCTCATACATCTCCCAGAACCTGAACATGAACACAAACAAGTTATAGTTCAAGTGATATGACCGCATCATCCTCATACAACTCCCAGGACCTGAACATGAACACAAACAAGTTAGAGTTCAACTGATATGACCACCTCATCCTCATACAATTCCCAGGACGTGAACATGAACACAAAAAGTTATAGTTCTAGTGATATGACCGCCTCATCCACATACAATTCCCAGGACATGAACATGAACACAAGCAAGTTATAGTTCAACTGATATGACCGCCTCATCCTCATAAAACTCCCAGGACTTGAACATGAACACAAACAAGTTATAGTTCAACTGATATGACCGCCTAATCCTCATACATCTCCCAGGACCTGAACATAAACACAAACAAGTTATAGTTCAACTGATATGACCGCATCATCCTCATACAACTCCCAGGACCTGAACATGAACACAAACAAGTTGTAGTTCAACTGATATGACCGACTCGTTCTCATAAAACTCCCAGGACCTGAACATGAACACAAACAAGTTATAGTTCAACTGATATGACCAGCTCATCCTCATACAATTCCCAGGATGTGAACATGAGCACAAAAAGTTATAGTTCTAGTGATATGACCGCACCATCCTCATACTATTCCCAGGACGTGAAAATGAACACAAGCAAGTTATAGTTCAACTGATAAGACCGCCTCATCCTCATACAACTCCCAGGACCTGAACATGAACACAAACAAGTTATAGTTCAACTGATCTGACCGCCTCATCCTCATACAACTCCCAGGACCTGAACATGAACACAAACAAGTTATAGTTCAACTGATCTGACCGCCTCATCCTCATACAACTCCCAGGACCTGAACATGAACACAAACAAGTTATAGCTCAACTGATATGACCGCCTCATCCTCATACAACTCCCAGGACCTGAACATGAACACAAACAAGTTATAGTTCAACTGATATGACCGACTCGTCCTCATACAACTCCCAGGACCTGAACATGAACACAAACAAGTTATAGTTCAACTGATATGACCAGCACATCCTCATACAATTCCCAGGACGTGAACATGAGCACAAACAAGTTATAGTTCAACTGATATGACCGCCTCATCCTCATACAATTCCCAGGACCCGAACATGAACACAAACAAGTTATAGTTCTAGTGATATGATTGCCTCATTCTCATAGAACTCCCTGGACCCGAACATGAATACAAACAAGTTATAGTTCAACTGATATGACTGCCTAATCCTCATACAATTCCCATGACGTGAACATGAACACAAACAACTTATAGTTCTAGTGATATGATTGCCTTATCCTCATAGAACTCCCAGGACCTGAACATGAACACAAACAAGTTATAGTTCAACTGATATGACCGCCTCATCCTCATACAACTCCAAGGACCTGAACATGAACACAAACAAGTTATAGTTAAACTGATATGACCGGCTCATCCTCATATAATTCCCAGGACGTGAACTTGAGCACAAACGAGGTATAGTTCAACTGATATGACCGCCTCATCCTCATACAATTCCCAGGACCAGAACATGAATACAAACAAGTTATAGTTCAACTGATATGACCTCTTCATTCTCATAAAACTCCCAGGACCTGAACATGAACACAAACAAGTTATAGTTCAACTGATATGACCGCCTCATCCTCATACAACTCCCAGGACGTGAACATTAACACAAACAAGTTATAGTTCTAGTGATATGATTGCCTCATCCTCATACAACTCCCAGGACCTGAACATGAACACAAGCAAGTTATAGTTCAACTGATATGACCGCCTCATCCTCATAAAACTCCCAGGACTTGAACATGAACACAAACAAGTTATAGTTCAACTGATATGACCGCCTAATCCTCATACCTCTCCCAGGACCTGAACATGAAAACAAACAAGTTAGAGTTCAACTGATATGACCACCTCATCCTCATACAATTCCCAGGACGTGAACATGAACACAAAAAGTTATAGTTCTAGTGATATGACTGCCTCATCCTCATACAATTCCCAGGACCTGAACATGAACATAAGCAAGTTAAAGTTCAACTGATATGACCGCCTCATCCTCATAAAACTCCCAGGACCTGAACATGAACACAAACAAGTTATAGTTCAACTGATATGACCGCCTCATCCTCATACATCTCCCAGAACCTGAACATGAACACAAACAAGTTATAGTTCAAGTGATATGACCGCATCATCCTCATACAACTCCCAGGACCTGAACATGAACACAAACAAGTTAGAGTTCAACTGATATGACCACCTCATCCTCATACAATTCCCAGGACGTGAACATGAACACAAAAATTTATAGTTCTAGTGATATGACCGCCTCATCCTCATACAATTCCCAGGACATGAACATGAACACAAGCAAGTTATAGTTCAACTGATATGACCACCTCATCCTCATACAATTCCCAGGACATGAACATGAACACAAACAAGTTAGAGTTCAACTGATATGACCACCTCATCCTCATACAATTCCCAGCACGTGAACATGAACACAAAAAGTTATAGTTCTAGTGATAAGACCGCCTCATCCTCTTACAACTCCCAGGACCTGAACATGAACACAAACAAGTTAGAGTTCAACTGATATGACCACCTCATCCTCATACAATTCCCAGGACGTGAACATGAACACAAAAAGTTATAGTTCTAGTGATATAACCGCCTCATCCACATACAATTCCCAGGACATGAACATGAACACAAGCAAGTTATAGTTCAACTGATATGACCGCCTCATCCTCATAAAACTCCCAGGACTTGAACATGAACACAAACAAGTTATAGTTCAACTGATATGACCGCCTAATCCTCATACATCTCCCAGGACCTGAACATAAACACAAACAAGTTATAGTTCAACTGATATGACCGCATCATCCTCATACAACTCCCAGGACCAGATCATGAACACAAACAAGTTGTAGTTCAACTGATATGACCGACTCGTTCTCATAAAACTCCCAGGACCTGAACATGAACACAAACAAGTTATAGTTCAACTGATATGACCAGCTCATCCTCATACAAATCCCAGGATGTGAACATGAGCACAAAAAGTTATAGTTCTAGTGATATGACCGCACCATCCTCATACTATTCCCAGGACGTGAACATGAACACAAGCAAGTTATAGTTCAACTGATAAGACCGCCTCATCCTCATACAACTCCCAGGACCTGAACATGAACACAAATAAGTTATAGTTCAACTGATCTGACCGCCTCATCCTCATACAACTCCCAGGACCTGAACATGAACACAAACAAGTTATAGTTCAACTGATCTGACCGCCTCATCCTCATACAACTCCCAGGACCTGAACATGAACACAAACAAGTTATAGTTCAACTGATATGACCGCCTCATCCTCATACAACTCCCAGGACCTGAACATGAACACAAACAAGTTATAGTTCAACTGATATGACCGACTCGTCCACATACAACTCCCAGGACCTGAACATGAACACAAACAAGTTATAGTTCAACTGATATGACCAGCTCATCCTCATACAATTCCCAGGACGAGAACATGAGCAACAAACAAGTTATAGTTCAACTGATCTGACCGCCTCATCCTCATACAACTCCCAGGACGTGAACATGAACACAAACAAGTTATAGTTCAACTGATATGACCGCCTCATCCTCATACAATTCCCAGGACCCGAACATGAACACAAACAGGTTATACATCAACTAATATGACCGCCTCATCCTCATAAAACTCCCAGGACCTGAACATGAACACAAACAAGTTATAGTTCAACTGACATGACCGCCTCATCCTCATACAATCCCAGGACGTGAACATGAACACAAACAAGTTATAGTTCAACTGATATGACCGCCTCATCCTCATACAACTCCCATGACGTGAACATGAACACAAACAAGTTATAGTTCTAGTGATATGATTGCCTCATTCTCATAGAACTCCCTGGACCTGAACATGAACACAAACAAGTTATAGTTCAACTGATATGACCGCCTCATCCTCAAACAACTCCCAGGACCTGAACATGAACACAAACAAGTTATAGTTCAACTTATATGACCGCCTCATCCTCATACAACGCCCAGGACCTGAACATGAATACAAACAAGTTATAGTTCAACTGATATGACCGACTCGTCCTCATACAACGCCCAGGATGGAACATGAACACAAACAAGTTATAGTTCAACTGATATGACCGCCTCATCTTCATACAACTCCCATGACGTGAACATGAACATAAACAAGTTATAGTTCTAGTGATATGATTGCCTCATCCTCATAGAACTCCCTGGACCTGAACATGAACACAAACAAGTTATAGTTCAACTGATATGACCGCCTCATCCTCATACAATTCCCAGGACCCGAACATGAATACAAACAAGTTATAGTTCAACTGATATGACTGCCTCATCCTCATACAATTCCCATGACGTGAACATGAACACAAACAACTTATAGTTCTAGTGATATGATTGCCTTATCCTCATAGAACTCCCAGGACGTGAACATGAACACAAACAAGTTATAGTTTAACTGATATGACCGCCTCATCCTCATACAACTCCCAGGACCTGAACATGAACACAAACAAGTTATAGTTCAACTGATATGACCGGCTCATCCTCATATAATTCCCAGGACGTGAACTTGAGCACAAAAAAGGTATAGTTCAACTGATATGACCGTATCATCCTCATACAATTCCCAGGACCCGAACATGAATACAAACAAGTTATAGTTCAACTGATATGACCTCTTCATTCTCATAAAACTCCCAGGACCTGAACATGAACACAAACAAGTTATAGTTCAACTGATATGACCGCCTCATCCTCATACAACTCCCAGGACGTGAACATTAACACAAACAAGTTATAAATCTAGTGATATGATTGCCTCATCCTCAAACAACTCCCAGGACCTGAACATGAACGCAAGCGAGTTATAGTTCAACTGATATGACCGCCTCATCCTCATAAAACTCCCAGGACTTGAACATGAACACAAACAAGTTATAGTTCAACTGATATGACCGGCTCATCCTCATATAATTCCCAGGACGTGAACTTGAGCACAAACAAGGTATAGTTCAACTGATATGACCGTATCATCCTCATACAATTCCCAGGACCCGAACATGAATACAAACAAGTTATAGTTCAACTGATATGACCTCTTCATTCTCATAAAACTCCCAGGACCTGAACATGAACACAAACAAGTTATAGTTCAACTGATATGACCGCCTCATTCTCATACAACTCCCAGGACGTGAACATTAACACAAACAAGTTATAGTTCTAGTGATATGATTGCCTCATCCTCAAACAACTCCCAGGACCTGAACATGAACGCAAGCGAGTTATAGTTCAACTGATATGACCGCCTCATCCTCATAAAACTCCCAGGACTTGAACATGAACACAAACAAGTTATAGTTCAACTGATATGACCGCCTAATCCTCATACATCTTCCAGGACCTGAACATGAACACAAACAAGTTATAGTTCAACTGATATGACCGCATCATCCTCATACAACTCCCAGGACCTGAACATGAACACAAACAAAATTTAATTCAACTGATATGACCGACTCGTCCTCATAAAACTCCCAGGACCTGAACATGAACACAAACAAGTTATAGTTAAACTCATATGACCAGCTCATCCTCATACAATTCCCAGGACGTGAACATGAGCACAAACAAGTTATAGTTCAACTGATATGACCTCCTCATCCTAATACAATTCCCAGGACCCGAACATGAACACAAACAAGTTATAGTTCAACTAATATGACCGCCTCATCCTCATAAAACTCCCAGGACCTGAACATGAACACAAACAAGTTATAGTTCAACTGACATGACCGCCTCATCCTCATACAATCCCAGGACGTGAACATAAACACAAACAAGTTATAGTTCAACTGATATGACCGCCTCATCCTCATACAACTCCCATGACGTGAACATGAACACAAACAAGTTATAGTTCTAGTGGTATGATTTCCTCATCCTCATAGAACTCCCTGGACCTGAAAATGAACACAAACAAGTTATAGTTCAACTGATATGACCACCTCATCCTCATACAACTCCCAGGACCTGAACATGAACACAAACAAGTTATAGTTCAACTGATATGACTGCCTCATCCTCATACAACTCCCATGACGTGAACATAACCACAAACAAGTTATAGTTCTAGTGATATGATTGCCTCATCCTCATAGAACTCCCTGGACCTGAACATGAACACAAACAAGTTATAGTTCAACTGATATGACCGCCTCATCCTCATACAATTCCCAGGACCCGAACATGAATACAAACAAGTTATAGTTCAACTGATATGACTGCCTCATCCTCATACAACTCCCATGACGTGAACATGAACACAAACAACTTATAGTTCTAGTGATATGATTGCCTTATCCTCAAAGAACTCCCAGGACCTGAACATGAACACAAACAAGTTATAGTTCAACTGATATGACCGCCTCATCCTCATACAACTCTCAGGACCTGAACATGAACACAAACAAGTTATAGTTCAACTGATATGACCGCCTCATCCTCATACAACTCCCAGGACCTGAACATGAACACAAACAAGTTATAGTTTAACTGATATGACCGCCTCATCCTCATACAACTCCCATGACGTGAACATAACCACAAACAAGTTATAGTTCTAGTGATATGATTGCCTCATCCTCATAGAACTCCCTGGACCTGAACATGAACACAAACAAGTTATAGTTCAACTGATATGACCGCCTCATCCTCATACAACTCCCAGGACCTGAACATGAACACAAACAAGTTATATTTCAACTGATATGACCGCCTCATCCTCATACAACTCCCATGACGTGAACATGAACACAAACAAGTTATAGTTCTAGTGATATGATTGCCTCATTCTCATAGAACTCCCTGGACCTGAACATGAACACAAACAAGTTATAGTTCAACTGATATGACCGCCTCATCCTCAAACAACTCCCAGGACCTGAACATGAACACAAACAAGTTATAGTTCAACTTATATGACCGCCTCATCCTCATACAACGCCCAGGACCTGAACATGAATACAAACAAGTTATAGTTCAACTGATATGACCGACTCGTCCTCATACAACGCCCAGGATGGAACATGAACACAAACAAGTTATAGTTCAACTGATATGACCGCCTCATCTTCATACAACTCCCATGACGTGAACATGAACATAAACAAGTTATAGTTCTAGTGATATGATTGCCTCATCCTCATAGAACTCCCTGGACCTGAACATGAACACAAACAAGTTATAGTTCAACTGATATGACCGCCTCATCCTCATACAATTCCCAGGACCCGAACATGAATACAAACAAGTTATAGTTCAACTGATATGACTGCCTCATCCTCATACAATTCCCATGACGTGAACATGAACACAAACAACTTATAGTTCTAGTGATATGATTGCCTTATCCTCATAGAACTCCCAGGACGTGAACATGAACACAAACAAGTTATAGTTTAACTGATATGACCGCCTCATCCTCATACAACTCCCAGGACCTGAACATGAACACAAACAAGTTATAGTTCAACTGATATGACCGGCTCATCCTCATATAATTCCCAGGACGTGAACTTGAGCACAAACAAGGTATAGTTCAACTGATATGACCGTATCATCCTCATACAATTCCCAGGACCCGAACATGAATACAAACAAGTTATAGTTCAACTGATATGACCTCTTCATTCTCATAAAACTCCCAGGACCTGAACATGAACACAAACAAGTTATAGTTCAACTGATATGACCGCCTCATCCTCATACAACTCCCAGGACGTGAACATTAACACAAACAAGTTATAAATCTAGTGATATGATTGCCTCATCCTCAAACAACTCCCAGGACCTGAACATGAACGCAAGCGAGTTATAGTTCAACTGATATGACCGCCTCATCCTCATAAAACTCCCAGGACTTGAACATGAACACAAACAAGTTATAGTTCAACTGATATGACCGCCTAATCCTCATACATCTCCCAGGACCTGAACATGAACACAAACAAGTTATAGTTCAACTGATATGACCGCATCATCCTCATACAACTCCCAGGACCTGAACATGAACACAAACAAAATTTAATTCAACTGATATGACCGACTCGTCCTCATAAAACTCCCAGGACCTGAACATGAACACAAACAAGTTATAGTTAAACTCATATGACCAGCTCATCCTCATACAATTCCCAGGACGTGAACATGAGCACAAACAAGTTATAGTTCAACTGATATGACCTCCTCATCCTAATACAATTCCCAGGACCCGAACATGAACACAAACAAGTTATAGTTCAACTAATATGACCGCCTCATCCTCATAAAACTCCCAGGACCTGAACATGAACACAAACAAGTTATAGTTCAACTGACATGACCGCCTCATCCTCATACAATCCCAGGACGTGAACATAAACACAAACAAGTTATAGTTCAACTGATATGACCGCCTCATCCTCATACAACTCCCATGACGTGAACATGAACACAAACAAGTTATAGTTCTAGTGGTATGATTTCCTCATCCTCATAGAACTCCCTGGACCTGAACATGAACACAAACAAGTTATAGTTCAACTGATATGACCACCTCATCCTCATACAACTCCCAGGACCTGAACATGAACACAAACAAGTTATAGTTCAACTGATATGACTGCCTCATCCTCATACAACTCCCATGACGTGAACATAACCACAAACAAGTTATAGTTATAGTGATATGATTGCCTCATCCTCATAGAACTCCCTGGACCTGAACATGAACACAAACAAGTTATAGTTCAACTGATATGACCGCCTCATCCTCATACAATTCCCAGGACCCGAACATGAATACAAACAAGTTATAGTTCAACTGATATGACTGCCTCATCCTCATACAACTCCCATGACGTGAACATGAACACAAACAACTTATAGTTCTAGTGATATGATTGCCTTATCCTCATAGAACTCCCAGGACCTGAACATGAACACAAACAAGTTATAGTTCAACTGATATGACCGCCTCATCCTCATACAACTCTCAGGACCTGAACATGAACACAAACAAGTTATAGTTCAACTGATATGACCGCCTCATCCTCATACAACTCCCAGGACCTGAACATGAACACAAACAAGTTATAGTTCAACTGATATGACTGCCTCATCCTCATACAACTCCCATGACGTGAACATAACCACAAACAAGTTATAGTTCTAGTGATATGATTGCCTCATCCTCATAGAACTCCCTGGACCTGAACATGAACACAAACAAGTTATAGTTCAACTGATATGACCGCCTCATCCTCATACAACTCCCAGGACCTGAACATGAACACAAACAAGTTATATTTCAACTGATATGACCGCCTCATCCTCATACAACTCCCATGACGTGAACATAACCACAAACAAGTTATAGTTCTAGTGATATGATTGCCTCATCCTCATAGAACTCCCTGGACCTGAACATGAACACAAACAAGTTATAGTTCAACTGATATGACCGCCTCATCCTCATACAATTCCCAGGACCCGAACATGAATACAAACAAGTTATAGTTCAACTGATATGACTGCCTCATCCTCATACAACTTCCATGACGTGAACATGAACACAAACAACTTATAGTTCTAGTGATATGATTGCCTTATCCTCATAGAACTCCCAGGACCTGAACATGAACACAAACAAGTTATAGTTCAACTGATATGACCGACTCGTCCTCATACAACTCCCAGGACCTGAACATGAACACAAACAAGTTATAGTTCAACTGATATGACCGACTCATCCTCATATAATTCCCAGGACGTGAACTTGAGCACAAACAAGATATAGTTCAACTGATATGACCGCCTCATCCTCATACAATTCCCAGGACCCGAACATGAATACAAACAAGTTATAGTTCAACTGATATGACTGCCTCATCCTCATACAACTCCCATGACGTGAACATAACCACAAACAAGTTATAGTTCTAGTGATATGATTGCCTCATCCTCATAGAACTCCCTGGACCTGAACATGAACACAAACAAGTTATAGTTCAACTGATATGACCGCCTCATCCTCATACAATTCCCAGGACCCGAACATGAATACAAACAAGTTATAGTTCAACTGATATGACCGCCTCATCCTCATAAAACTCCCAGGACTTGAACATGAACACAAACAAGTTATAGTTCAACTGATATGACCGCCTAATCCTCATACATCTCCCAGGACCTGAACATGAACACAAACAAGTTATAGTTCAACTGATATGACCGCATCATCCTCATACAACTCCCAGGACCTGAACATGAACACAAACAAAATTTAATTCAACTGATATGACCGACTCGTCCTCATAAAACTCCCAGGACCTGAACATGAACACAAACAAGTTATAGTTAAACTCATATGACCAGCTCATCCTCATACAATTCCCAGGACGTGAACATGAGCACAGACAAGTTATAATTCAACTGATATGACCTCCTCATCCTAATACAATTCCCAGGACCCGAACATGAACACAAACAAGTTATAGTTCAACTAATATGACCGCCTCATCCTCATAAAACTCCCAGGACCTGAACATGAACACAAACAAGTTATAGTTCAACTGACATGACCGCCTCATCCTCATACAATCCCAGGACGTGAACATAAACACAAACAAGTTATAGTTCAACTGATATGACCGCCTCATCCTCATACAACTCCCATGACGTGAACATGAACACAAACAAGTTATAGTTCTAGTGGTATGATTTCCTCATCCTCATAGAACTCCCTGGACCTGAACATGAACACAAACAAGTTATAGTTCAACTGATATGACCACCTCATCCTCATACAACTCCCAGGACCTGAACATGAACACAAACAAGTTATAGTTCAACTGATATGACTGCCTCATCCTCATACAACTCCCATGACGTGAACATAACCACAAACAAGTTATAGTTCTAGTGATATGATTGCCTCATCCTCATAGAACTCCCTGGACCTGAACATGAACACAAACAAGTTATAGTTCAACTGATATGACCGCCTCATCCTCATACAATTCCCAGGACCCGAACATGAATACAAACAAGTTATAGTTCAACTGATATGACTGCCTCATCCTCATACAACTCCCATGACGTGAACATGAACACAAACAACTTATAGTTCTAGTGATATGATTGCCTTATCCTCATAGAACTCCCAGGACCTGAACATGAACACAAACAAGTTATAGTTCAACTGATATGACCGCCTCATCCTCATACAACTCTCAGGACCTGAACATGAACACAAACAAGTTATAGTTCAACTGATATGACCGCCTCATCCTCATACAACTCCCAGGACCTGAACATGAACACAAACAAGTTATAGTTCAACTGATATGACTGCCTCATCCTCATACAACTCCCATGACGTGAACATAACCACAAACAAGTTATAGTTCTAGTGATATGATTGCCTCATCCTCATAGAACTCCCTGGACCTGAACATGAACACAAACAAGTTATAGTTCAACTGATATGACCGCCTCATCCTCATACAACTCCCAGGACCTGAACATGAACACAAACAAGTTATATTTCAACTGATATGACCGCCTCATCCTCATACAACTCCCATGACGTGAACATAACCACAAACAAGTTATAGTTCTAGTGATATGATTGCCTCATCCTCATAGAACTCCCTGGACCTGAACATGAACACAAACAAGTTATAGTTCAACTGATATGACCGCCTCATCCTCATACAATTCCCAGGACCCGAACATGAATACAAACAAGTTATAGTTCAACTGATATGACTGCCTCATCCTCATACAACTTCCATGACGTGAACATGAACACAAACAACTTATAGTTCTAGTGATATGATTGCCTTATCCTCATAGAACTCCCAGGACCTGAACATGAACACAAACAAGTTATAGTTCAACTGATATGACCGACTCGTCCTCATACAACTCCCAGGACCTGAACATGAACACAAACAAGTTATAGTTCAACTGATATGACCGACTCATCCTCATATAATTCCCAGGACGTGAACTTGAGCACAAACAAGATATAGTTCAACTGATATGACCGCCTCATCCTCATACAATTCCCAGGACCCGAACATGAATACAAACAAGTTATAGTTCAACTGATATGACCTCTTCATCCTCATAAAACTCCCAGGACCTGAACATGAACAAAAACAAGTTATAGTTCAACTGATATGACCGCCTCATCCTCATACATATCCCAGGACCTGAACATGAACACAAACAAGTTATAGTTCAACTGATATGACCGCATCATCCTCATACAACTCCCAGGACCTGAATATGAACAAAAACAAGTTGTAGTTCAACTGATATGACCGACTCGTCCTCATAAAACTCCCAGGACCTGAACATGAACACAAACAAGTTATAGTTCAACTGATATGACCGCCTCATCCTCATACAACTCCCAAGACCTGAACATGAACACAAACAAGTTATAGTTCAACTGATCTGACTGCCTCATCCTCATACAACTCCCAGGACCTGAACATGAACACAAACAAGTTATAGTTCAACTGATATGACCGCCTCATCCTCATACAACTCCCAGGACCTGAACATGAACACAAACAAGTTATAGTTCAACTGATATGACTGACTCGTCCTCATACAACTCCCAGGACCTGAACATGAACACAAACAAGTTATAGTTCAACTGATATGACCAGCTCATCCTCATACAATTCCCAGGACGTGAACATGAGCACAAACAAGTTATAGTTCAACTGATATGACCGCCTCATCCTCATACAATTCCCAGGACCCGAACATGAAAACAAACAAGTTATAGTTCAACTAATATGACCGCCTCATCCTCATAAAACTCCCAGGACCTGAACATGAACACAAACAAGTTATAGTTCAACTGACATGACCGCCTCATCCTCATACAATCCCAGGACGTGAACATGAACACAAACAAGTTATAGTTCAACTGATATGACCGCCTCATCCTCATACAACTCCCATGACGTGAACATGAACACAAACAAGTTATAGTTGTAGTGATATGATTGCCTCATCCTCATAGAACTCCCTGGACCTGAACATGAACACAAACAAGTTATAGTTCAACTGATATGACCGCCTCATCCTCATACAACTCCCAGGACCTGAACATGAACACAAACCAGTTATAGTTCAACTTATATGACCGCCTCATCCTCATACAACGCCCAGGACCTGAACATGAACACAAACAAGTTATAGTTCAACTGATATGACCGACTCGTCCTCATACAACGCCCAGGACGTGAACATGAACACAAACAAGTTATAGTTCAACTGATATGACCGCCTCATCCTCATACAACTCTCAGGACCTGAACATGAAAACAAACAAGTTATAGTTCAACTGATATGACCGCTTCATCCTCATACAACGCCCAGGACCTGAACATGAACACAAACAAGTTATAGTTCAACTGATATGACCGACTCGTCCTCATACAACTCCCAGGACCTGAACATGAACACAAACAAGTTATAGTTCAACTGATATGACCGGCTCATCCTCATATAATTCCCAGGACGTGAACTTGAGCACAAACAAGGTATAGTTCAACTGATATGACCGCCTCATCCTCATACAATTCCCAGGACCCGAACATGAATACAAACAAGTTATAGTTCAACTGATATGACCTCTTCATCCTCATAAAACTCCCAGGACCTGAACATGAACACAAACAAGTTATAGTTCAACTGATATGACCGACTCATCCTCATAAAACTCCCAGGACGTGAACATGAACAGAAACAAGTTATAGTTCTACTGATATGACCGCCTCATCCTCATACAACTCACAGGACCTGAACATGAACACAACCAAGTTATAGTTCACCTGATAAGACCGCCTCATCCTCATACAACTCCCAGGACGTCAACATGAACACAAAAAAGTTATAGTTCAACTGATATGACATTGATTACAGTAACTATAAAACTCATACAAAAACCTAACTCTAAAAAGAAAGTCCTATCTGGTTTCAAAATAATACTTACCCATGTCTATTTTAATGACATCCCTGTTTAACAAAAAGACAAAGAGAGAGGTTTCTGACATAAAGCTCATAAATCAATCACCTAGTTGTTCTGTTTATAATGATCTTGTCTCCATTTTATATTGTTGGATTCCGTCGCCGCACAGTCGTGGCGGCCGGCATGCTAATTTATTTTGAATTTGCCTGGGCTCATCAAATATACTTAAAAACGCTGAATATACCAGGATGCGCAGTAGAATAATGCTTTTCTTGTGGTATATTTTGTTTTCCGTTTCGATTCTCGGCAACTCTGTTATGGTATTTTCTCTTGTAACAGCAAATACCCCTTGTGACAAAATACCCCTTTTTTAAATGGTTATGTTTATTTAAAAATATACTATATGAAATACAATATAAAATTTAGTAAGGATAACATGTATAAATTAATAAATTAATGAATGGACCTTAAACAGTTTGGTTTTTAATAATTGCGTAGTAGGCCTAAGCTGTACGAGCAGCCTAAAACCCGAGTTGCCAGCGGGTCTACAGGAGGTAAAACTCCGGACCCAACATGTTAAAGATAAAAGGCAAATGATTCAGCTGTCATAATTTTTAATTATTGGGAAATGGGAAAAGCTGAAACATGCGTCCAACAAAATGGAAGGTACGCATTACCACCAAAAAATGTCACTCAAAATTTGTCTTGACGTCTTGACACTATTACTCATTGTGGCTATTGGTTGCTGACCTTTGCTGAGCGTCCTCCTTGCAGCTGACCAGCTCCTGCAATACCAGCCTGAGCCGCTGGGCGTCGTGTGTCTTGTCTATGACTGTGGCGGGCATGCTCAGATCTGGCGACACACACAGTGATGGTCATGCAACAAACGTTTGCGCACTGCACCACCACGATTGAGTGTCCAGCAGTCTACTCACCTCCCCACCAAAGTATAAGCCGAATCTCGTTGCTGAGCGATCACGCATCTTGTCTCTACAGCGGTCCAAAATGGCAACGTCAATCGTAATTCCAAATTTGTGTTCCACAGTGTTATCGGTTTCTGAATGCGCACGATGTCCATCCTATTGAAATTTACAGACAACACCAAAGAAATTTTATTGTGAAAGTGCAATAAACGAGTCTTTAGGAGAACCCAGTATCAAGTAAAATGAATGAATTTTATTATGCATGACAATGTTCGGAGTTGCAGGCCATCGCTTGTTACAGATGATTTGAAAAAAAAGAGCTAAGGCAAAATTTAGGAAAACAGGTGCTACACTGTTAGCACATTACATAAATCCTTTCCAGAAATTGCAATTGCTTGTTCAATACACTTTCACCGTCAACTTTCTTTGGGTTTGTTTATAAATTTCAAAAGGACAGACATTTTGCACATTCAGGAACCAATAACACTGCAGATCTCAAATTTGGTGGGATTTTCGATTGACGCTGCCATTTTGAACCACTGTAGAAACAAGACATGTGCAATCAGCAACAAGACTGGGCTCATACTTTGGTGGGGAGGCGAGTAGACTTCCGCACATGTAATCACGGTGATGAGGGAGCTGTGTTCGGTGCAGTGCGATAACGTTCTTTACTTTCTGGTTAACTCTAATGTATGTAAAATTCTAGGACTATGAAAAATTGGAAAGAAGACACAAAAGAATTGTATTATCAAGCCTAACTTGGAAATACTAATAGTCACCAAATTCCAATACCACCACGGAAGTATCTGTACACAGTAGGTAAAAACTGAAGGTACAGCACTGGTTCCTCAAGTCAGACATTGTCAGGAGCATGTTCAATCCTGACTGACGGCTAAAATTATTTTCACAAGCGGTCACCTCAGTTTTGCCCACTTGAGTGCTAATATTGCGGTACATAAACTGTCTTCAGATGGCATATTGGCCCATGGTGGCAAGCAGTTAAGTTAAAAATAAAAATACACCACCAAAACAAAACATTTACTTTACCATAGTTTTGTAGCTATGGAAGTCCCAGGGTGTACCTGGTGGCAAAGGGAGGTGCACACCTTTAAGCTGGGTAAAAAAGTTGTGCATTTAAAATCCAGTGGCTGTAGGGATTTTTTTTTATGAGAGTATCTTTAATTCTTGATGTGACGGCATATTTTTGATGTCCTAGAGACCGTGTTTGATTTTCAAGAACAATATATCCATCGATTTGATGTTTATAGGTGAATTTTTAAACCTCAAAAGATACAAGGAGAAAAAGGTTTTCTGTTAATATCAAAAATGTTTTACAATTAACAGCTATAGAAATTGAAATCGCCAAACCAAATCACTTGTCTGTTGTCACTGACCTCCGGCCAATAGCCCCTGGATGGCCAGGAGGTGGGGGGCTGCGGTGGGGGGGAGACTCTGCTGTAGCCCCCGCAGCACCACCGTGATAGCCACCTTGGCCAGGTCGTAGTTGAGGTGGGTGGCCTTGCGTACCTGCGGGGCAGTCCCACAACGGAATAGAAAACAGTCGGCACTATTCTAACTTACACCATTGGGTTCATATCTACTAGAGGGGACATGCGATGCAAATGAATGTTAGAGACTTGTCGACGTAGTTCTGTCACCGCCAGGGACCGTCGCGGTTTTGTTCATCATATTTGTTAGGAATGTTTTCATAGAGATTTTAAAATGTTTAAATAAATCTTTTTTTGTGATGGTCATCAAAGTAATATTTTGTTTACACGGGTCGGGTACGGCGGGCGAGTTAACTCGGCCTAATGAAGCCGCAGATCACGTTAGTTATCTTAATATAACGCTAGATCGCAGCACTGCGGTTACTAACTCTGGTTCCCATAAGTTATCCTCTCTAGTAGATATAAACCCATTGCTTATACTAACTTAACCTAGAATTATTCATTTCCACAAACCATTATCTGCTTATGGCAACATTAAAAAGTGTAGTAAATTCCTGATTATCTGGGGTAGTGACTGATTATGTGGGGAGGCATGGACATAGACAAAACATTCCTCACGTGTGAGAACAAACAGAATAGGTGCATCGTCAGTACTACAATATCAAATAAACTTATTAATAAACAAAACAACAAATTAAGCACACAATCCTTCAAACAAAACAAAAAAGAAAAATGAGATAAAAGGGTCACTGTAAAAGTGGTGGAGGGTCACTGATAACCCAAAACCATGGTTACAACAAAGGGGATCAATAAATTGAATATTACGAACATAATAAAGGTATATTCAAATTTTTCCATCACAATATTGTGTTTTAATGTTATTCAGACATATTTTTAAAATTTAAATCAAAATACTTACAAAAACTTAAAAATGTGATGAAATCTACAAAAAATCAAGATAATAATAGTTAATACTAGCAATGGCTGATAGGTTAAAGTTAATCCATTTCCGAACACCAATGGATTTATTAAGACAAATAGAAGTGCATTGGAAATTCGCTGAGTACGCAGGTTTGTTGCGACGGGAGTAATATTTACATCCCGTAACTTTTTTAATTATAAGGATTAAAAGGAAACAACCTTACTACAAAACTATTTCGTTTTATCGTTTTATTTTGTGTATTGGTTGAACAGAAACTAATTTACAAACAGTTGAGTTTCAAGTTTTCCACTTCACCTGAAACATACACATAACCTAAAGCCTATACCAGCTCAGGAGTAGATGGAACCAGTCGACCGTACTACCACCCTCCCCCTTGGGTGTATAATGCAAGATAGGGGATGGGCATGCGTCGTCGGGGAGTCATTGCTACTGGTCCCAGTGTCATGATGCAAACTGTTTTAAATAAAAGAAAAACTTAAAAAAATATATCACTCGCTGTGATTTGATCGTCCGATTATTTTGATACCAAATATGAAGGAAATCAGTTAATTTTGGGGAAGGCAAAAAAATAAACAAATAAATCGTACGTGTTAATTTTCCAATAATTGTTAATGGTCATAATTACATAAATAAATTTACTTCGATTGATAAGTTTAAGTTTGATAACAAACACTTAATTACTTCTGTACACAATACACATCGCCATACAGTACAGTGTTTTGTTAATTAAAAGGTTGTAATCATTCTAATCAAAGACTTAATACGCCACATCCCTTTGGCAAGAGCACTTCAGCAATAGTACGATTCGAAAACTGGAAAAATGCTATGTGAAATATTACAATATTATTGAAGAGCTTAAGGATTTTCCATCCTCAAAACTCGGTAAATTTTTTAAATAATTCGTCATTCCCCACTCGAGTAGATTGCCCGTTTCTCACTAGAATTAAAATACTTCTATGGAGTTGAAGCTCTCACTTCTGCACTCACTGGATTCACTTTGCTAAATTTTCACTTCCACTACAAAAATAAACTGCAACACTTCCACAACTGAACTGACCACAACATGGAAGGAAGAGGATTTTTTTCTCTAGTACAATTAATTTAATCAAGTAGGGCATTTAATCATTTTATTCTGAAAATGTTTTAATATAAATTGAGTCACCCAGCATGAGTCACTGTCATGCCTAATGTCTGGCACACTGGTATGATACCTGGCACACTGGTATGATACCTGGCGCACTGGTATGATACCTGGCACACTGGTATGATACCTGGTGCACTGGTATGATACCTGGCACACTGGTATGATACCTGGCACACTGGTATGATACCTGGCGCACTGGTATGATACCTGGCACACTGGTATGATACCTGGCGCACTGGTATGATACCTCACGCTCTGGTATGATAACTGGCACACTGGTATGGTACCTGGCGCTCTGGTATGATACCTTGTGCACTGGTATGATACCTGGCACACTTGTATGATACCTGGCGCACTGGTATGATACTTGGCGCACTGGTATGATACCTGGCGCACTGGTATGATACCTGGCACACTGGTATGATACCTGGCGCACTGGTCTGACACCTGGCACACTGGTATGATACCTGGCACACTGGTATGACACCTGGCGCACTGGTATGACACCTGGCGCACTGGTATGATACCTGGCGAACTGGTATGATACCTGGCACACTGGTATGATACCTGGCACACTGGTATGATACCTGGCACACTGGTATGATACCTGGCACACTGGTATGATACCTGGCGCACTGGTGTGATACCTGGCACACTGGTATGATACCTGGCGCACTGGGATGATACATGGTTGCTTCACAGAATTTAGACTCATCAGGAAGTCTGTTTAAAAATACCGTACAACATCAAAAATCAAAATAATCTTTATTCATAAAAACAGTACAGTAGTGTACATATGAATAGTGGCTACAATCTTTCATCAAGGTTAAGCTCTTTCACAAAATTATAATATTTCATATACCATTTTTCCAGGTTTCCTATCGTACTATTGATGAAGTGCTATTGCCAAAAAGATGAGATGTATTAAGATTTGAATTAGAGTGACTACAAACATTTAATTCAGAAAAAACTGTCTGTCCACTGTACTGTATGGTGATATTTACTGTGTACAGAAGTAATTAAGTTCTTGTTATCTAAGCCATCAATCATTTAAAGTAAATTTATTTATGTATTTATGACCGTTAACAATTATTTGAAAAATACATATAAAACATACTATTTAATTATTTACTTTGCCTTCCCCAAAATTAACTGATTTCCTTCATATTTGGTATCAAAATAATCAGGCAATCAACAAAACATAGTGCATGATATATTTTGTTGTAAGTTTTCCTTTCAATTAAAACAGTTTGCATAATGACACTGGGACCAGCAGCAATGACTCCCCGACGTCGCGTGCCCATCCCTGATCTTGCTCAATAGACCCAAGGGGGGAGGGTGGTAGTACGGTAGATTGGTTCCACCTACTCCTGAGGTCATATCTTTAACAGTACTGTTTTTTTTACAAAAGTTAAACAATTTTCTAGGTAATCAAATTTTAAGAAACTATCAAATAAAGGAGTTTGGGTTTTTAAGAACTTCCTTTTACATCTGAAACGTCAGTGAAGGAGTTTTCAAAGTATTCCTAGTTTGAGTACAGAGTTTTCTTCTTTAGCATTGCCCCCTACTCTATCGGAGGATGCACTGTCCCCCAGTCTAGCCTCGGCCTCACCTCTTGTGCGAGGTTGTAGACTGTCTCCTGGTCGTGATCCAGGGCTCGGCCGTTGGGACAGCTTGGCAACTTGTCCCGCAGCTCTCCTGCTGTGCTAGAGCCACAACTCACTGTCCCTCAGTCCAGCCCCGGCCTCACCTCTCGTGCGAGGTTGTAGACTGTCTCAGGGTCGTGGTCCAGGGCTCGGCCGTTGGGACAGCTCGGCAACTCGTCCCGCGGCTATCCTGCTGCTCTAGAGCCACCAACCAGTTCTCCAGTCCAGCTCCAGCCTCACCTGTTGTGCAAGGTTGTAGACTGTCTCAAGGTCGTGGTCCAGGACTCGGCTGTTGGGACATTTCGGCAACTCGTCCCGTGGCTCTCCTGCTATGCTAGAGCCACAACCCACTGTTCCCCAGTCCAGCCCCGGCCTCACCTCTTGTGTGAGGTTGTAGACTGTCTGTCCCGCGGCTCTCCTGCTATGCTAGAGCCACAACCCACTGTTTCCCAATCCAGCCCCGTCCTCACCTGTTGAGCAAGGTTGGAGACTGTTTCAGGGTCGTGGTCCAGGGCTTGGCCGTTGGGACGTCTCGGCAACTCGTCCCGCGGCTCTGCTGCTATGCTAGAGCCACAACCCACTGTTCCCCAGTCCAGCCCCGGCCTCACCTCTTGTGTGAGGTTGTAGACTGTCTGTCCCGCGGCTCTCCTGCTATGCTAGAGCCACAACCTACTGTTCCCCAGTCCAGCCCTGGCCTCACTTCTTTTGTGAGGTTGTAGACTGTCTCAGGGTTGTGGTCCAGGGCTTGGCCGTTGGGACGTCTCGACAACTCGTCCCGCGGCTCTCCTGCTATGCTAGAGCCACCACCCACTGTTCCCCAGTCCAGCCCCGGCCTCACCTCTTGTGCGAGGTTGTAGACTGTCTGTCCCGCGGCTCTCCTGCTATGCTAGAGCCACAACCCACTGTTTCCCAATCCAGCCCCGGCCTCACCTCTTGTGCGAGGTTGTAGACTGTCCCTGGGTCGTGGTCCAGGGCTCGGCCGTTGGGACAGCTCAGCAACTCGTCCCGCAGCTCTCCTGCTATGCTAGAGCCACAACCAACAGTTCCCAGTCCAGCCCCGGCCTCACCTCTTGTGCGAGGTTGTAGACTGTCTCAGGGTCGTGATCCAGGGCTCGGCCGTTGGGACAGCTCGGCAACTCGTCCCGCGGCTCTCCTGTGTTGTTGGTCTCCGAGGTGGCAGACCTGACTGGCTTCTTGGGGGTGTCTCTCTTCTTGCTCTTTGGTAAAGTGGCGTTCTTGCCCAGCTGTCAACATACAGCCGATTTCTAAACTTTGCTCAACAAATTAAGTGCTAACAGAACTAAAATACATGTAGCTAACAATAGGAAGCTTTATATAACTTTTGCCTGATAAACAATAATCATAATCTATTCACTATTATGTTTGGATGTTTTGTCACAGCCCACTGCCTTCTCGACTTATCCACAGTTAGGTTATATTATGTTAAGTTTAACCATTGACTATACACGTGTACTAGACTGAAAACCTTATGGGCCCATCTGATAACAAAAGAGGCGGGATTCTCTAAGTAGTTCTGACAGCACTGGATAGAAATCGCCACCATCACACACAATTGCGGACGTAACTATGGCTCATGCCGATTGGGGCGCTCAGCTCGGCCGTGGCGGGTTTTTAAAATCTCATTTTGCTAATAAAACAACTGTCTCGCCTTCCACGGAACTTGGGAGTTTTAATACACGATTTAACAAAGGCTGTAAGGCTGCAATAACAATGGTTGTGTGAAATAAAAATAATATTGTAATAACTGTAACAAACTGGTAATAAAACTGTTGTTGACGTCATAACCGTCTTTTACCAGCGTGAATCAAGCGACTCTGTCTGTTCGTCTGCCTATGCGATTCGAAGTAGATCGCGTAATGTCTACTAGGAGGAAGCACATTCGATAGTCCCTGTTGCCGACCGCACTCAATAGATTGTGCTGTTTCTTGGTTAACCGATTGTAGCATTGCATTTACCATCTACTACAGGTGTATAGTTAATGGTTTAACTGTATTTTGGCCAAATTGGATAAACTATCTCAAATCACTATAAATTCATTTCTACCTCGGGCTATATCATTTGGACTACTCACAAGAAGTAGGCCTACATTCCTAGAAACATAAGCACCATCTTTATATAAACAGTACCGTTTCCCTTTCAGACTAGCTAGTACTCCAGGGCTATAATAGGCCTATATGCATTTAGTGCTAATAATGCAATATTTGATTGATTGATTGATTGATTGATAGGCTCGCAATCTCAACATTCGACAACTTGATACTCCTGGAATTAAACGTATCTTTTGAACTGTTCCTTTTTATTCTCGTTAGTTAGTTACTTGACTGGTTTCCTGTTAAGACTTACTGTGGTGGTTTACTGAAGTAACAGAGCAGTGAAGATATTAAAAAACAACTTAAGACATCTCCAACAGCTCGAAAACCTCTTCTACCACTTTCTATAGAGTTTGCGAGACTGTAGACCTATTATACACATATTGAATGTGGTGATGCGAAAGTTGCTGACTATGGTACTCACGTTGGAGAATAAGTCGGCGTTGTGTTGCGCGTGGGAGTTACTACTGACTAAGGTACTCACGTTGGAGAATATGTCGGCGTTGTGTTCCGCATGGGAGTTACTACTGAGTACGGTGCTCACGTTGGAGAATTTGTCGGCGTTGTGTTGCGCGTGGGAGTTACTACTGACTAAGGTACTCACGTTGGAGAATAAGTCGGCGTTGTGTTGCGCGTGGGAGTTACTACTGACTAAGGTACTCACGTTGGAGAATATGTCGGCGTTGTGATGCGCGTGGGAGTTACTACTGACTACGGTACTCACGTTGGAGAATAAGTCGGCGTTGTGTTGCGCGTGGTAGTTACTACTGACTAAGGTACTCACGTTGTAGAATAAGTCGGCGTTGTGATGTGTGTGGGAGTTACTACTGACTAAGGTACTCACGTTGGAGAATATATCGGCGTTGTGTTGCGCATGGGAGTTACTAATGACTAAGGTACTCACGTTGGAGAATATGTCGGCGTTTTGTTGCGCATGGGAGTTACTACTGACTACGGTGCTCACGTTGGAGAATTTGTCGGCGTTGTGTTGCACGTGGGAGTTACTACTGACTATGGTACTCACGTTGGAGAATACGTCGGCGTTGTGTTGCGCGTGAGAGTTACTACTGACTATGGTACTCACGTTGGAGAATATGTCGGCGTTGTGTTGCGCGTGGGAGTTACTACTGACTACGGTACTCACGTTGGAGAATATGTCGGGGTTGTGTTGCGCATGGGAGTTACTACTGACTAAGGTACTCACGTTGGAGAATATTTCGGCGTTGTGATGCGCGTGGGAGTTACTACTGACTACGGTACTCACGTTGGAGAATAAGTCGGCGTTGTGTTGCGCGTGGTAGTTACTACTGACTAAGGTACTCACGTTGTAGAATAAGTCGGCGTTGTGATGTGCGTGGGAGTTACTACTGACTAAGGTACTCACGTTGGAGAATATATCGGCGTTGTGTTGCGCATGGGAGTTACTAATGACTAAGGTACTCACGTTGGAGAATATGACGGCGTTTTGTTGCGCATGGGAGTTACTACTGACTACGGTGCTCACGTTGGAGAATTTGTCGGCGTTGTGTTGCGCGTGGGAGTTATTACTGACTATGGTACTCACGTTGGAGAATACGTCGGCGTTGTGTTGCGCGTGGGAGTTACTACTGACTAAGGTACTCACGTTGGAGAATATGTCGGCGTTGTGTTCCGCATGGGAGTTACTACTGAGTACGGTGCTCACGTTGGAGAATTTGTCGGCGTTGTGTTGCGCGTGGGAGTTACTACTGACTAAGGTACTCACGTTGGAGAATAAGTCGGCGTTGTGTTGCGCGTGGGAGTTACTACTGACTAAGGTACTCACGTTGGAGAATATGTCGGCGTTGTGATGCGCGTGGGAGTTACTACTGACTACTGTACTCACGTTGGAGAATAAGTCGGCGTTGTGTTGCGCGTGGTAGTTACTACTGACTAAGGTACTCACGTTGTAGAATAAGTCGGCGTTGTGATGTGCGTGGGAGTTACTACTGACTAAGGTACTCACGTTGGAGAATATATCGGCGTTGTGTTGCGCATGGGAGTTACTAATGACTAAGGTACTCACGTTGGAGAATATGTCGGCGTTTTGTTGCGCATGGGAGTTACTACTGACTACGGTGCTCACGTTGGAGAATTTGTGGGCGTTGTGTTGCGCGTGGGAGTTACTACTGACTATGGTACTCACGTTGGAGAATACGTCGGCGTTGTGTTGCGCGTGAGAGTTACTACTGACTATGGTACTCACGTTGGAGAATATGTAGGCGTTGTGTTGCGCGTGGGAGTTACTACTGACTACGGTACTCACGTTGGAGAATATGTCGGGGTTGTGTTGCGCATGGGAGTTACTACTGACTACGGTGCTCACGTTGGAGAATACGTCGGCGTTGTGTTGCGCGTGAGAGTTACTACTGACTATGGTACTCACGTTGGAGAATATGTCGGCGTTGTGTTGCGCGTGGGAGTTACTACTGACTACGGTACTCACGTTGGAGAATATGTCGGGGTTGTGTTGCGCATGGGAGTTACTACTGACTACGGTGCTCACGTTGGAGAATTTGTCGGCGTTGTGTTGCGCGTGGGAGTTACTACTGACTGTGGTACTCATGTTGGAGAATATGACGGTGTTGTGTTGCGCGTGGGAATTACTACTGACTATGGTACTCACGTTGGAGAATGTCGGCGTTGTGTTGCGCGTGGGAGTTACTACTGACTATGGTACTCACGTTGGAGAATATGTCGGCGTTGTGTTGCGCGTGGGAGTTACTACTGACTAAGGTACTCACGTTGGAGAATAAGTCGGCGTTATGTTGTGCGTGGGAGTTACTACTGACTAAGGTACTCACGTTGGAGAATATGTCGGCGTTGTGTTGCGCATGGGAGTTACTACTGACTAAGGTACTCACGTTGGAGAATATGTCGGCGTTGTGTTGCGCATGGGAGTTACTACTGACTAAGGTACTCACGTTGGAGAATATGTCGGCGTTGTGTTGCGCGTGGTAGTTACTACTGACTAAGGTACTCACGTTGGAGAATAAGTCGGCGTTATGTTGTGCGTGGGAGTTACTACTGACTAAGGTACTCACGTTGGAGAATATGTCGGCGTTGTGTTGCGCATGGGAGTTACTAATGACTAAGGTACTCACGTTGGAGAATATGTCGGCGTTGTGTTGCGCATGGGAGTTACTACTGGCTACGGTGCTCACGTTGGAGAATTTGTCGGCGTTGTGTTGCGCGTGGGAGTTACTACTGACTATGGTACTCACGTTGGAGAATACGTCGGCGTTGTGTTGCGCGTGGGAGTTACTACTGACTATGGTACTCACGTTGGAGAATATGTCGGCGTTGTGTTGCGCGTGGGAGTTACTACTGACTACGGTACTCACGTTGGAGAATAAGTCGGCGTTGTGTTGCGCGTGGGAGTTACTACTGACGATGGTACTCATGTTGGAGAATATGTCGGCGTTGTGTTGCGCGTGGGAATTACTACTGACTATGGTTCTCACGTTGGAGAATACGTCGGCGTTGTGTTGCGCGTGGGAGTTACTACTGACTATGGTACTCACGTTGGAGAATATGTCGGCGTTGTGTTGCGCTTGGGAGTTACGACTGACTACGGTGCTCACGTTGGAGAATTTGTCGGCGTTGTGTTGCGCGTGGGAGTTACTACTGACTACGGTACTCACGTTGGAGAATATGTCGGCGTTGTGTTGCGCGTGGGAGTTACTACTGACTACGGTGCTCACGTTGGAGAATTTGTCGGCGTTGTGTTCGGCGTGGGAGTTACTACTGACTATGGTACTCACGTTGGAGAATATGTCGGTGTTGTGTTGCGCGTTGGAGTTACTACTGACTATGGTACTCACGTTGGAGAATATGTTGGTGTTGTGTTGCGTGTGGGAGTTACTACTGACTATGGTACTCACGTTGGAGAATATATCGGCGTTGTGTTGCGCGTGGGAGTTGGAGGCGAATGCGAGGGCACTGCTGCAGCGTGGCGTGGAGGGGCTGGAGGACACTCTCTGCGGCGGGACGGGCGAGCTGCACAGACACAGTAGTGCACAACAATCACTACTACTTTGATGGTTCACACTTTTATTTGGTTCATAATTTCTCTAACTTTCCCTGACCAAAAAAGTTAATTTTGCCTGACTCGGTTTGTAGGGAAAAAAGATAAAACACATTCTTTCTTTCTGATAGGACTTAAACACAATAGTATTAAGAGTTTTGTGAAACTAGCTTATATGACAGTATGGTTCCTTTCTAAGCGACCAATCTCCTTTTATCAGTCAGCTTGAGCAATATCCCACACCGAGACCCCAAGGCAAAAGTCATTCCTCGTTGGGCCTTATGGACTTTTCCTTGACAATGAGCTGGCGCCCGTTATCAAGTCGACTGGCCCATCCCCAACCCCAGAGCCCCCGGGATCGTTACTCAGCACTCCCATCGTTCCCGCGGATGGCCTACTCACCGGGAGTCCCGAGGAGCGATGCGCATCGCCAGGTGATGTCTTCGCTTCTTCAACTCGCCGATCAGCTCTTGCCGTCTTGAACTGATCTGGACTTGGTTTTCCTTTTCCAACGCCTTTATACATTTTATTAAAAACTCTAGCACACATTTTGAGCCAACCTGGAAGATAAAGTTTTATGAATCAAACATTGGATAGGCCTATAGGTCATAACATGAAATTTTAATTCACTTACAAACACAGTCCGGAAAACTGCAGAACCAATTGAATCGAGCTTTACCAAAAGCACTGAGGTTTGCATAGGCTTACTAATTATGGTTAATGTCACCACCTTTCATTCTTGATCATCTATTCGCTTTTTTGTAGAATAGAGGATTTATAAGTCTAGGCCGACGTACCTATCGAAATAGCATTAAGAATCAAGAATCAAGAATACTTTATTGTCACACGACTATATAAATACAGCATTGACAATCGTCACAAATACAAACTTAAATAGCTAAAATAACAGACTGCTAAAATACATAATTAATTTCCAACTAAACATCCCTTCTTTCAGATATATAATCTTTAACACTGTAGTACTCTTTTTCAATCAAGTATTTTTTTAGTCTATATCTAAATTTTACAACATCCACCTGAGTTTTCAGGATTTGGGGGAGAACATTAAAAAGCTTAATGGCAGAATAGTAAGTTTGGTTTTGAAAGGAAGTTGTGTTGTGTCGGGGAATATGGATTAGGTTAGTGTTGCGGAAATTATATCTATTGGCAATGCGTTGAGGAAAAACGTGTTTGTTTTTAACCAGAAATGAAAGGCACTCTAAAATGTAAATCGATGGAAATGTCAGCAAGTTGTTTGCCGAAAACATACCTCTGCATGATGCGTATCGGTCCATACCATAAATCAGTCTTATGGCTTTTTTCTGCAGTGAAAATATTTTCTTAGTTCTAGAAGACTCTGCTCCCCATATTGCGACCCCGTATGAAATATGAGGAAATAGGCAACCAAAATAAGCCGTCAGGAGAATTTCTCTGTTGGAGAATTGGGAGAGTCTTCGAAGAAGAAATATGCATTATGTTACAAATAAGGATTTGAAAGATGTAAAGGAGGTAGTTAAGGCATTACTCTCGCATTAGTCATCTCACAATGCTTTGGCCTAAGTGGCAGGGCCGCAAAGAGGGACAGTTTGCTCCCGGCTCCCAAAATAAAAAAAAAATTGCCAAGATAAAAAAAGGGTCACTGGGGTCCCCAATCACCTTGTATGTACAATGAAAAACAATAATTTCAATTTCATAATGATGAACTAAATTAAGTTATTGATCTGGAACTTTTTTCTGTAATAAAACGTATAGACCTATACCCGGTATAGGTATGGCACTCTACCGGTAAGGATAAACTAATTTGTATACTTTGTAATTATAATTTTATCTTAGATAATTTAATACTCCATTTTCAAAGACCTAAAGACTGGCTACCATTTCTTAGGCCGATTCATAAATCTAACAATTGTTGGTCAATTCAGATTAATAACAAATTTGTATGTCAGATATTCAGTAGGCTAAGTTAATGACTAGAAAAAATAAATCAACAGTTCTAAAATTAAAATCCATAAGCCTATTTATCATACATGTTTCCAAAGTAATAACTACCCTCCAGTGAAGCATTTACTTTAGGATAAACTTACTGTACTTAATAATCTACTTACCTCCACAGTTTGGACATAATTATTAGGCACGTATCCCACTTGGCCTGTAACACTGATTACATGCCACCAGTTCCTCTGTTTATTTACACTGGGATGCAAGATGAAAAAATCACCCTTACTGAAGTTGATTGTCTGGGGTATTGTGGATTCAAAGTCATACAACGCTCTTAGCATCTCGGTTTCTGAAACAGTTACTTATATAGCCTAAGATAAGTTTTTGACCGATACATATCAAGGGTAGACTTTCATAAGCGGAGCAATATAAAAACCGAATGAAACTGTTCGATACGGTATATTGATTATATGGTTGATATTTTTATCGGTTGCAAAATATTTTATCGTTTGTATCTTAGCTATTACGTCATATTTGTTTTGTTTAGTTTGTTTTTCAATTAAACTGAAGATAAAAATAAAATAAACAAACATGACAAGGACATAACATGATAATGCTGTTCCTGGTAATACATGTTTAAGTAATAGTGGAATCAACGTTTGTTATCTCAACAAATTTAAAGACATCTAAACTGAAATGTACCATAACCGAATAATCTAAATAATCGTTTCACCATACGGTATCAAATAATTTAATTTGATTTTTTACATGTTCCGCTTATGAAAGACTAAGTCTATCCCTTATAAATTCAGGGTATTTTAAAATAATTGATGAACGAAGTGAATCACTGTATTGATGAAGAAGTTTCAGTGGCCGTGTGTGGGTGTGTGTGTGTGTGGGTGTGTTATCGAAATACTAAATAACTGTAAAACATTTCTCAGTGAAATTTTGAAGGAGTCATTTGGGATACCAAAGGGATGTTTTAACACAGCATTTGTATTTTATTTTGGATTATTAATAATTATTAAAACTAATTTTAATGTTTGATATTCAGTAGTTGAATTGGTTTTCGTAGTAAGCTATTGACTATGGTTGTCTTTAAAATGTCAGCTGGGATTTGTCTGTGTTTCACTTGAGGGATTTTTATCCCCTATATGGGATATTTTGACTGCTTGTGGGATAAAATGGGATTGTGGGATAAAGTGGGATTTTTTTGAAATCGGCATTACGTCTGCTAGTTTGCTTACAACTTACGACCAGAGCACCTTAGGCTACGGTTACTATGGATGCGATTTCTGACGAAAATCTGTTCTGACGAGCACTGACGATTTCGTACGAAGTCGTCCGAACAAACAAAAGCCTGTTTTCTAATGATACTGTTTACAGTGGCAGCGACTTTGGCGTCAGAAAAGACACGAAGTCGTCAGAACGATTTGTGCGATCAAACAAGTTTGATTTTTTCGTGCGACCAGCGACTGTTTCACCCTGTGCGTAGAATTTTAGAATTTAGTAACCATGGATATTGATAAATTAATCGGTCTTGTGTACGAGAACAGGTGTTTGTGGGACATGAGAGATAAAAATTACCACAACAGAGATATTGCTCGGAGAAATTGGGATAAGGTTGCAGCAGAACTCAACACTACCAGTAAGTAAAATCTTTTAATGTCATGTAGGTTTGTACCAATTAAGGGTTCACATGTTATTGATTGAAACTTGACATTTTATAACATTATTATTATATTAGATCATACTGAAACGGGATCTCACCAGCTGGACTAACAAAATAACTTTTCAAGGTTTCTCTAGCGTTATTTGCGATTCTTCCGTAGTGATTGTATCTCCGTGAAACTGGCACATCGTGTACGGACTCAAAGTCCATATCTTGAAAAGCAAGACCTTCCTTGTCAATGATTAAGTTGTGCAATAGACACACGCACTTAACTATTATGTCTACTTTGTCTGGATTGATTTGGAGTTCAGTTTTTAAACACCTCCACTTGCTGACCATAATACCAAAGGCACATTCCACGCACCGTCTGGCCCTTGATAGTCTATAATTAAAAATCCGTTCTTCAACAGTAAGTAATTGTCTTGAGTATGGTTTTAGTAAATACCTTTTCAGAGGATAGGCATCATCACCCAACAGAACAAAGGGTGCTGCAATGTTGGTTGATGGAATAGTTTCATCGTCTGGTATGTTTAAAGTTTTTCCTTCAAGCCGATGATAAACATTTGAGTCTGCAAAGGTTCCCCCATCGCATTGCTTACCGTAGGCCCCAACTTCAATAAGTATGAACCTGTAATTCGCATCTGCTATTCCCTGCAATACAATAGAAAAATATCCCTTATAATTGTAATACATAGTCCCTGTTTCTTTGGGACATTTGATGCGAATATGTTTTCCATCTATACACCCAATGCAGTTAGGGAAATTCCATTTGTTGTAGAAGTCACTCGCTATGGTTTTCCAATCCTCTTCAGAAGGCAAAGACAAATGAGTACCGCTGAAGACCTCCCATATTGCTTGACATGTCTCGTAAACTATGCTACGGATTGCACAGTGTGAAATTCTGTAGGAGAAGCTGAGTGCTCGAAATGAAATGCCAGTTGATAGAAATCTGAAACAAGTATTACAAAATTACTAGATATAATAAAGCTTAGGCTATAATTTGTTGTATTTAATAGGAAAATATTTTTCCTTCGAGTTTCATTAACAATGCCATTATATTTTGTAAATAACTTTATAAAATCACAGAAATCACTGTGACATATTTCGAACTAAAAACATTTTGTTGTCTTCATAATTAGGACCAAAAAGTGGCCTTATTTATTAGGGGAAATAGTATATTTCATAACAAGAGTGGAAAGTGGGTCATTGCACGTTCGAGACTATATGTTTGAAGTGCGAGATTTATCGAGCACTTTAAACATATGGTCGAGAATGTGCAGTACCACTTTCCACTCGTGTTTTGAACGATACTTTTCGCCATACTACAAAAACTAATTTTTTGAAGTAAAAACCGTTATTGGAATACCGGCACGTCCATTTTAGTGGATGAGGCAATAACAAATTTTTGTTTGTTTACTACGAAAAAATCCAAAAAGATAGTAAACATTACTTTTACTTAGTAAACATTCATTTTCGGTAGTAAACAATGTTATGATGAGTTTTCGCATGTGATAAACATACAACGAAAACAGGTGATTTCACAGTAGTATGGCGAAAACAATTATTTCCTTAATATAATCTACGTATTCACAATTTTTTTTAAACCCCTTGCACCAACTTAATAACTTTGCATAATTGCAGGTGAAGCAGCCAAAACTAAGTGGCGTGGTTTGAGGGACACTTTTCGTAAAGAATGGAGCAAGATTCAAATAAAAAGGAGCGGAGACGAAGGAGGAATAACCAATGAACCTAAATGGGCCTATTTCAAAAGCTTGGAGTTTTTGAAGGACACGATCCACAAAAGAAAATTGCAAGGTAATGTCATGAGCGAGACAACATTTGATGACGACACCCAGAACTCATCTACTGCTGTTCCCCCTGATCCCGATGATCCCCCTGCAAACGAACCAGATTCAGAAACAGAAACTATCGAATCACATCAGAACACAGCGAAAGAAACTACACCCCCACAGAGTTTTAAGGCTCCTAATAAAAAAATTTGCAAGATGAGTAATGCCGCAGCAGTAAAAAAATTGGTTATGCTAGAAAAGGAAAAAATACAGATGTTTAAGGAGAGAAATGCTTCCCGAAACGAAGATCCAGACTACCACTTTCTTATGAGCCTACTACCTTTTTTACAAAAAATACCGGAAGAAAGAAAAATGATTGTGAGGACCAAACTACAACAAGTGTTTTGTGATGAGGAGCTTTTCTCGGGATTCGGAGGACAACATCGACTACAGCCAATCCCCCATCCTCCACTTAACTATGGTTCTTCCCCATGTGGTTCATCAACGACTGATACTTGGGAAAGTCGTTCACAAACACCAACTCCACTGAGTACAGCTCAACATGAGGACCTTGCTTCGTTCTTTTCAAGTGTAACTCCAACCGATTTAAAATAAAAAATGGAAGTTACATTTTTCCAATGTTACTGCTACTTTACTTTCACTTATTTTGCGTCTTCACTTTTTAAATTTAACCTAAATTCAAATTACAGTGTTCCATTTTATAAATAATTTTTTTTTGATTAATTAAATACATTGTTTCTAATTATTCTGGCAATTTAATATTATTTTCACATCTACCTTATTTTCCAACAATTTTATAGCGCTTAACTGAAATCGAGTTTGCACGCTTATTTTTTGTCACATGCAAATGGAAGTGGGTAATTTGTGAACAGCTTGAATCAGAGAAAATATTGTTCATCGAGTTCATCCATTTAGCTGAGCGGCTATGACAGGTACTGACTAGGATCACATTTAGAATATTAGTTAAACTTTTTGTAAAGTGATATTATCTGAAAAAGTTGTCATTTGCGTTCACAGTACCCACGTTGACCCGAAGTAAAAATTAAAAACATTGTTAAAACTCACCTTAAAGTAACAGCCAGTCTTTGTTGTGCTGGAATACATTTACGAAAATTTGAGAACTTTGTTATTCTTTCTTCTATCCCCTGTAGGATGTATTCAAATGTTGCTGGTTCCATCCGAAAATATTCAAAAAATCTTTCCGGTTGGTCACTTAAATCTTTAAATAACAATTCAAACTCTCCTTTCTCGTCTCTACTACCAAATATCGGGTTAACATGTTCTGTTCTTTCCCTTTGCAACAACACTATTTTTAATAACGGGCTTTCAAGTAAATATTGTTCATCGAGTTCATCCATTGCTGGGCGGCTTTAACACGTACTGACTATCAGAAGAGAGAACTGAGAGAACGCGTACACTGTAACCGCCTTGTTCTGACGAGGGTTTCGGACGAACTCGTCAGAACAGATTTTCGTCAGAAATCGCATCCATAGTAACCGTAGCCTTAGCAGTAGCACTTCTAGTGGATTTTCTCGCCGTACTGGCAGTTGCGGGGTTTCCCATTTTTAACCTCGCTGTCCGCACCTATTATGATTTTATAAACGTCACAGAACGAACACTGAATCATGTCAATTTCGCTGGCCGAGCCATGTTGGAATTAACAAGCAAACTATTTGCCATTATTTAGTACCTACTTCGTACTCTTTAGTACTACCATTAAAAATATTAGTACCTCTCACGTAAACAAATTATTTAATTTAGTTAATTCACCGTATCATTTAACCTATGTCGCATTGCTCAACATCCTTTGAGGTACTAAAATGTAAAATACCTATAGGTAATTAGTAGATCTAAATAAGCTCTATCTAACGGTATAAATATTGTACTAATACATTATTCAATAATCATATAATATTTAACATTAATTGTGTTGCAATGTTTAACAAATCAGTGGGAAAGTGTGGGATATGACGAGGGATACTATAAGGGAGAGTCTGGGATAAAGTGGGATTTTTTGTATCAGTGCGTGGCATATTTTTACCGTAGAGTGGAAACACTGCATATTTGTTTATAAATTACTCAAATGTAAACATAACCAAAACTATGGATTTGGTTATGTTTTGTTCCATAAATTTTTTTTATTTCGAAATAGTTTAAAACGTGAGTGTTATGTAAATTAATAGTGTTTTGTCGTGTTTAAAACAATGCTTGTATCTATTTAGATTTATTATCAGTTTATTTTTTACTGGAAAACTTCGATGTAAAAGCTAAGTGTTTGGACTAGTGATGATAAATTAATACAATAGGTTTTGGAATTTTTGAATTACTGGGACAGTATAACTCTGTAACACGACTGACTGTGATTGATAATCAAGCGTGTTGTAGATCTATAGTAGTTTCTTTACATTGTGAACAAATTACTTGATGGCAGACTTACTAAACTATCATACGTGCAAACTATCTTTATTACATGTAATGTACCAAATAAGCCTCACTGTCACCTAATGACATGGGATTAAAGTTTTGTAATCTACCGGTCAGTAAAATAGTCTGGTTACAGTTTATATTTGTTTGCATTTTCTGTGGTTAATATTGATTTTCATAAACAATCAAGATGTCCAAAACTCCGTAATCCCAACCGTCTACATTGTTCAACTAATTACGATGTAGACAGATTGCCCCCCTGAAAAATTGTCATTAATGTAGATGTTGGATTTTGCTTTTAAACCTCTCGTGCTGCGATTTCAGTAGCTTGTGTATTTAAATTCAAACTAACATATATTAATGATGTAAACATTTTTAAATTTAAGGTATGAATTTTATAAGATACTGTTATATAAATAAATCATTGAATACCTTTTTTTACATTAAATGGGTTTAAAACAAGTATATTTCTGTATGTTTAACCCCCTGATTTTGGAGCTGGAAATTAATAGGTCTAATAATTATTGGCAACTTTTCTCTCAGGTTATATATTTAAAACTCGTCGAAAACCATCCGGTACCAAAAATATATTAGTCATTGGCCGAGTCTTAAGAAAGCGTGAACAGGAGCTAGGACATGTGACCAAATAAACACAATCAGTTTAATCTAATTTGCTAGGTACACACAGTGGTTTTAAGAGGTTAATTGCTCCACCTCACCCTCCAGGGTTAGATGGAAACGTATTCCGCATATTCTCTATTCATTGTTGCTAGATTAGGAAACCCCAGCATAGCTATAGGCACGTTTTCCATAAGCGGGAATTTTGCGCAGGTTACCAGAAGGTTAGGATATAGCAGGAAAGGAAAGGGTGGGATGGGACAGGCAGCCAAATTGGCCTTTCAGAGTACCAACTCCCGTGCCTTGTGACAGCTGTGATCAGGCTCAATGTGGACCCGCTCTGCCCTCCAACTGGCCAACTCAACGGATGGGGTATCCATGTACAACAGCCAGGGACCATACATTCTCAGGTTGGGGACCAACCCCTGAGTTTCCGCCCCGAGCCGCTGCAAGTGGAGGGACCAAAGTTGAAAGGGAAGTTTGTCATAATGGACATCCAAAAAACTTCATATGTAATGACAATTTCATTTTCTGTACCCAATGACAGCATCCAAACTGGTATAGACCAGTTTTAAGGTTGTCCTGGGACGAATATTCTCTATTGGTCAATGCTAACACACCAAGTTTTAATAAAATTAATAAGTATACAAGAGATATATGTTTTTATTTCTTATAAGAATAACATCGGACAATATACTTAGTTTACTGCTGAATGGAAATTGAAATATTCTCCACAACCATTAGCCGAATAGCCTACTAACGAAATACTAATTTAACCGTGTGTGGATTGGAGTACTAATTTTTCATCTTTTAGAGCTTTTTATGGCAATGAGATAAAACTGTTGAAACCTGCTAAAAATATTTAAAGTTTATGGTACTAAGAAAGGTAAACAAACTGAAGTTTGGGATCTCTTAAGCCCTGTAATTTCTGAACCCAATTTTTTCTAAAAAATCAGGTGGTATATTTTATTAGAAACCTAATATAAACCACCAAATAAAAAATCCAAAGATTTCTAAAGCGGTTCCTCAAAACTGCTCGAGACCTATATACTACGTTGTTGGGTACCAAAATATTATGGATACCTCTTTGTTCTTCCCTCAGGGCTCTGCCTTTACTATCACTCCCAACTTTTAATTTTAACGTATGATTCGTTGGATTTATTTTATTAAAGCAACATCTCCTGAAAGATGTCCCCCCACGTTTGATACGCCGCCCTACTCAACCATAGACCTCCACCACATAGGAAAATTTTCTTTGTTATTATTTACACCTTTTTTAGTAATTTTAGAAAATTTTCAATTATACAAACAATTGTTGTTATTTTCTTTTAACCCCGACCTTAGAGCTCCGCCTCGCTGGCTTTAAAAGTTGCCTTGTTAAATTTATTATTTCCAACTACTTGTGTTGTAAAACCTGATATCTGGGTTAAAAATAAGTTCTAGACATGTCCCATCCCCCAAAAAAATCAAATAATGTAAAAAGCCGCTATGGAAAATTGAAAAAATCACATTGGGCTTTTGGAGATTAAAATAAAAGCAAAAGAGTCATAACAGCTGTTCAAAATCTTTCAGCGAACTCTCAAAGTTATACTCATATAGTTTAAGTACTACCTGGGCCTGAGCTTTGCTAGGGAAAGGTCAATCTTGTTTATGACTTGGAGTTGTTTTTCACCATGTACCCTACTAACGAGCATTTTTGAGGTCACAACAGTTGTTATTATAATGCACCTTTGAGTCATTCTGGATATGACCACTCTACATGTAATCTTCATTCAAAGGATTTATTATCTGATTTTATGGAACCACATGGAACTCATGTTGTTTATGATTGTTAACATGTGGTTTCCTGAGAGCAGAGATTAAAAGATTTGAGAGAAGATTATATACATAGAGTAGTAAAATAAATCAAAGGGATATTGAGCTATAAATAACAACTGGAGTGACCTTAAAAATGTACAAAAGAGGCAAATGAGTTATACAAATCTGATTATCAGTAGGGGGAAGTGGTGAAATAAGCTCCAAGTCATCTAAACAAACTGACTGACCTTCCCCCGAGCAAAGTTCGGCCCCCAGGTATCATCATATTATTTTATTTTATTATTATTATATATACTCTAATATGAGTAAGGTTTGCTTGCTTGCGTGCTTGCTTGCTTGCGACACGGATCTCAAAAACGGCTCCAACGATTTCCTTCAAATGTTCAAAATAACTAATTTCTGGGATAAAAATAAGTTCTAGACAGGCCTCATCCCTAGGAAAAATCAAATAATGTAAAAAAACTAATATGAAAAGTTAAAAAAATTAACATTGGGCTTATGGAGTTTTAAATCAACACAAAAGAATTTTATCAGCTGTTCATAATCAACCAGGGAACTGTCAAAGTAATACTCATGTTTTTTATGATTATTAACATGTGGTTTCCTGAGAACAGAGATTAAAAGATTTGAGTGAAGATTATATATATATATATAGAGTAGTAAAATAAATTAAAAGGACATTGAGCTAAAAATAGCAACTGGAGGAACCTTAAAAATGTAGAAAAGAGGCAAATGAGTTACACAAATCTGATTATCAGTAGGGGAAAGTGATGAAATATTACTCCAAGTCATCTAAACTGACTGATTGGCCCTCCCCCGAGCAAAGCTGGGCCCCCCAGGTACTGTCGTGTTAAAACGGATATGAGAAGGGTGTTACCACTCCAGTAGTCAGTAGTATTTTTTATTTACATTAGTCCTAAATTATCTGTTCTTGCCGTTGTGGAGTTAAAACGGATATGGGAATGGTGTTACCATTCCATTAGTAAAATGTTTGGTTTATTAATTATCTGTTCTTGCTGTTGTGGAGTTAAAACGGATAACAGAAGAGTGTTACCAATCCAGTACCTGCCTACATATCTTTAACAATTCAGTCTTCGTTCATCCTCTTACGGGAAGAATGAGCGTACACCTAGTAATAATAACATAAATAAATTATGACATGTATTATATTTGTCTTATTGATGAAGTATTTATTCAGGTACACGGTAAGTCTTAAATTAATCGAAGAATCATTTAACTTAGTACCTAGCTGAAGGTGGCTGTGTGAATAAAGACTATAAGCGCCAAGAATAAAATGCCTATGTATGAACAGTCTGCTAAAAAAGTGGGCGAGTTAAACAAATTATCAACTGGGCCAAGTTAACTCACCAGCCATACTAGACCCGTGTAAACCTGGTTTTAATGTTTGAATTATTAACACTTACCGGTAACTGAATGTGGGCCTAGCCTAGTTCATTATATACTTTCATGCCTACCATAAAAAACACAGATACTTTGGTATTATACGGATGCCACTATTTTTGGAGGTTAATTTTTACCGGATACAAAGGATAACTACATAATTCGAAAAAACGTACTTTTATTGACTTACTGTACAAATTTTACATCATTCTGATGAGCGGTCTTTGTGTTGTGCCTCCCAAAAGACAGCGATGTCCGCTAGGATCGTGTTGAATGCGTCGCCGCCGCTAGCAGCCACACCCGATCGCCACATGTACTCCGCCAAATATACAGCGCGCTGCGGCAGTTATGTTAGGATGGGTTATCATAAAAATACGTACGGTTTCCTCTTTATTTCGAGGTAAATCCCACACCAAAAGAACGTCACTCATTATGAAAACAAATGTAACATAGTGCACGGCAATAAATCACTCATGACACTGACCCAGATACAGGCGGTGACAGGTGATGCGCGCGCTCCGGTCAACGACCTGACCTTGGCCTATTTGGAGGGGGTTTGGTGGCCGGAAGTATGACTCATCAGGTATCATTCGATTTGTAACGAAACAAGGAAAGTCCTACAATCATTTTTATGATAACCCATCCTAACATAACTGCCGCAGCGCGCTGTGTAAGGGTGGCATCCGTATAATACCAAAGTACCAAAACACATTTGAAGTAGATTCATTCTAAAAAGATAATTATCAGTCGGCTAAACAAGGATAAGTTATAAGGAAACAGACATGTCCAAAGTGAATAGGCTAATGTTATGAAAGTTAGGTTAAGGCCCTAATGGCATCTCCAGTGAATTCTATGTGAAATTATAAACATAAAATAACAATAGAGCATTTAAAAAGCATAAAAGTTCATAAATTATGGTACAGTAATATACTTACCATTTTGAAATTGTTCGGCCTCTATATATTGACCACTAGTTTCATGTGATTTACTAGACATATTGTAATTATGATTTCAAATAAATGGAACAAAACTTTGAACAAATTTAAAATGGACTAGTAATTTTTAATTTGAAAAATACGTACACCATGAAAACACAGAAGCATAATTTTCAAATTTTCAGAGAACATTAATTTGATTGTACTCCCTCCCTAAAACCTCAAGAGCAAATCGAAGACCAAAACCAAAAACAGACAGACGAAGTAAACCTGGATAAACAACCAACAGCTGTTTAAATATTTTATCTGTCAAATGTTCACTGCCTGTACAATATGTGGTAAGATCCTTCGAAATTGATCTTCACATCACTGTACCTTGTAGTATAAAATTACCCGTCAAAAATAAGAAGTGATTAATCAACGAGGCATGGCTGAAATTTCATGCGTTTAGAAAATTCTAAGCTTTTTCTGGTAGTATAAAAAACAAATTATTAGCAGAGGCAAGGTTAACTAATATAACGACATTTGATTGGGACTTGGAAACTTAAGCAGAAAATATCCAACGAATACTGTAATGCGTTTACAAAATAACAAGGCAGTTCGAATTATAATAGGCCTAGACCCATATATAGCTGCAGAGAAAGCTCATTGACCACCACAAGGAGGGTCAGACCTCCACAGTCAAATGAGCTCTGTCGCTCTATGTTATATCTGGAGTCTCTACTCTCTGACTCAAAATTTTCCAAAAGCGTACCGTCCAGAGCTTTTTGCTCTGTTGAGCTGTCACCTTGGTGTTAGCTCAACCAATCAAAATTCATTGGGAGGCCACTGTCAAAATTCCAAGTCAAATGGCCATCTATATACGAGTCGTCCGCTGTAGTATTGGCTGTAAACAGTTAACATTGACGTATGGATTTGAATTTAAAATTGGAATTATCCATTAGTTATTAATGTTATTATGTTGGTATGCCCCCTCAGGGGTAGACGGCTTTCGACTACACGGGAGGCCCCTCTCTGGCTTGTCCATTGGAGGGCTGGTGACCCCGGGGTACCAAAAGTAAGGCTGGGGCTTATTACAGTCCTTCCAAGAGCTAAGGCCTTTCTTCCACCTTTTACGTCTTAGCTCGTAGTTTTTTTTATTTTATAGGTTACTCTTGCCACCTCTTCCTTTTCTTTGACCCCATCTGAGTGTATTTCACTATTTTATTTCTTCCGGTTAGCACTCCTTTCTGGCTCCTTGGGATGTACTCTTTAACCAGTCCGGTTTGTCACTGGGCTGGAGCGCGGGGGCTGTTTTGAGCATGCTCTACCGAGGGGAGTCTGTGAGGAAGTATCTGAAGCTAGCCACTTCGGGCCGTAACCAGAGACTGCGGCATAGATGCATAGTGTCGGACCAGCATTGCCACAGGTGACCCCCGGCACTTCAGGTTACCGCGGTGCCGGGCAAACGGAGACCCAGTCCTCAGGGAACTGGGGTAGAGACGACGTCTCCAAGGGTATACCCGTTATTCCTGGCTATTCCGGGCTGCACGATACGCTAGTGATAAATAACAAATGGACACCACCGACAATTTTAGTGAGAGGATAACAGTTAACACCGCAGAACCAAATTTGCTGAACTTGTTCCGCATACACGGCACAGCAGCCTTGCAAGCAGTATGGGCAATGGGTTCAGTTACTCCACTGCTCTTGACCTCGAGAATTGAGAGCAGGGTGGGAGGAGATTCTCCAAATTTGAAAGGAGGAGGAGGAAATTTTCTCAGGGAACGGACACTTCGTAAATCATTGTCTAAGATGCCGACGCAACTAGGACGTATTTTAAGGTGAATATGAATGAATGATGAGTATAGAATGCCTTGAATTGCCTTGTTACTGACTAAGACAAACTGATTATTTAGCCAAGATAATTAATTAATAGCCCAATTACCAATGAAGCTGGATCCAGTATCGAACCTTCGCAACATTTTCTCAGCATTTTGCCCAGGATGTGAACAGCACGGTGAAGGACGGAGTTCCAGGCCTCGTCGAGTTGTTTAGCAGGCTGAAGAACGTGTGCAAGGAAGAGTACAAGGCCCAAGACCAGTTATAACTGCTCAAAGTCGGGATTGAAAGAGGAAGAGCGTGCCGAAAAAGGTACCGGTCGCGGTTCCAAGGACGCCAGTTAAAGGATGCCGTTCTCGCGGCCGGTGCTTCAGGCAAGCGGGAGCGGAACCCCAGTGAGAGCCCCATGGCGGAGGCTCCTCCGCGGTAATAATGACCACAAAACCCAACCAAAGTGCTGTAGCTGCGAAGTCGAGGATAAGCTCTGGCCCATCGTCTGTCCTCGTGAGGGTGGCAGATGGCCAAACCTACGCAGGTATTCTGGGGAAGATCCGCAATGATATTGACTAGAGCACCTGTGCCACAAAAATTGTCTGTGCGAGACCGTCTCCAAAGGGGGATGTTCTCCTCCGGCTGGGGAATCTTACTTACTTATAATAATACTATGGTGGGTTTACACTGTTTTAAATAACTTCAGCGGCTTTCAATGTTTATCTATCTATGTCAATAAATACGAAAAACCGATCATTCCCCAGGCTAAACCTTTACAACTACAACTACGAAATTCAGCTCGTATAGGCTACTCTTTCCATAACGTAGGAAACTACTAAGAAAGGATGTTAAGAAATTCCTATAGTGCTCCACCCCACGGGGATTCAAAGTTCCAATCCTGTGTTATTCTTATGGGCAAATAATAAATATGAAAAACCGATCAACGGCCAGGCCAAACATCTACACCTACAACCACGAAATTTGACACGTGTACGCTTCCCATAACGTAAGTAGGTAACCACTAAAAAAGGATTTTGAGAAATTCCCATAGGGCTTCGCCTTACGGACGGTAAAAATTCCAATCCTGTGTTATTCTTATGGACATTCACTTTAGTTTAAGTTGATGACAATTTAAACAGCTGATGATGTTTCGTAGTAGTTCCACGTGTTAACCACAGAATGCAACTGTGACAACTGTTGTATTCCCGGGTGAAACCGGGTACGATAGCAGATAGTTTGTATTATTTGTATAAATAGTTTTGTTGATCAGTTTTAAGTGTATAATGTAATAAAATATATAAATACCCCCGTTGCAACAAACCTGCATACTCAGCGAATTTCAAATGGTATCCCACTACGTCATGAAGCCACTTACAAACTTTCATCAAAGAAAATCATAAACAAGCGAAGTATTACATTTTATTTATTTTCCTTAATACAAACATTAGGACTGAGTACGCAGGTTTACTACATCAAGGGCCACAACAATCGGGGTTTTATGTAAATATCAATAGATTACCACCAGGTGAAGCAAAACCCACCAAGTTTTGCCATGTTTATTATCCTCCATAAGAATAACATCATAGCTGCTGAGTATGTAGGATTGCTGATGAAGGGACCACTAAATTTGGTTTTGCATGGAAATATTACCCCAAATATGAAGCCGAATACCAAGTTTCATTATTGCATGTTCATTAATCAGCGATATATAAAGTTTTACTTAGTCTCCATAAGATTATCATTAGGCAACGTATCTATAGTCAATGATCAAACGTTTACTGTCAACTGTTCACTGCTTTTTTGCATTTGGGGGCCTCGAAACGATAAAATGGTTATGGTCCCGGGCTTAAGTTTTACCATGCCACATACGTCAATAGCTTCTTCCCTATAGGGGAAATTCGCTGAAAAACATCCTAGTAATAAATTAGCAATAACTTACGATCTGTTGTACCGTTGGTAGTACCTAATTATTTATATGGTTATGACTACTTGAAGCCAAAGAATACGGAAATTCAACAATAATATATTTTATCACAACCAACTAATATTTAATTTAGTAAAACATATTGTTAAAAACTTGTGTATAAATGTTGAATATTTTGAGGGATATTTCATAGCAGATGGAGGATAAAGTGGGATTTTACGTGGGATATTTTCTACTCCAGAGTGGAAACACTGGACTGCATCTTGATTTAACCGATTAGATAACAACGTACTATGCGTATAGAGCTGTTTGACGTGGTTCCAAGCATAGTCGTCGGATGGCGCTGGTGTCCAACTTTTGTTTTTTCCATTTTAACACATGGAAGCGTGTGGCATAACGGTGTTATTCTATAACTCTATAACATGAGAGAGAGTTTCAGTTCATTGGTGGAAAGCGTGAAGACAATTGATTTAATTGTTCTCTGTGGTAAAGAAAATAACCTCAGCTCGGTGTATATCAACATGACAATGAATGTTCTCTGCATTAAGGATATATGTACCGTATGTGTAATGTTTTCCATCCGATGTTATTTATAGATGAGTATTTGTGTGTCCACCCAATCCCAAGTCAAGTTAGACGTCCCACAACACAGGGACACAGGGCCACAGGGCTCCGATCATTATGTCTTTTATATAATTTCTAAATCTGCATTTCAATTGTCATCTGTTACACAACTTTTGCTCAGATTGTTTTCTGCATAATCGACTCTGTTCTCAGAACATAACTATAACACTCTTACATTAATGGCTTTTTGTGAAAAAAATAAAAAACGGATTATGGATAATCAATAATAATGTTTGTGCTATCATTTTTGACATTACATTTACACACGAGAACTAATAATTAAAGTAAATACTAAATAATACTAACTGAGTATTGGCTTTTCTGTTAATTAAAAACTCGTATCTTCTGTATTTAAAACGATAATTTTGGACTGCATGTAATCAAATTGGAAATCCGCTGCGCCAAATCAGACATGTTTTATTCGTAACAAAGCCCCGACATATTGCTTATCAAAATGTTCGTTAAGATTCATAAAAAAAGATGGTCAAGATTCTCCCACCTGGTCTTAGTAAATGCGATGTTGTACTACGGCAGACGATGATTGGTTTTGTCAGTGGGTGATTGTAGATATGCGAGAATATTAATCGTCAGTAGGTGATTGTAGTCACACGACTATATTAATCATCAGTTGGTGATTATAGACAAACAAGTATATTAATAGTCAGTGGGTGATTGGAGACACATATGTGTATATTAATCGTCAGTGAGCGATTGTAGAAACACGAGTATATTAATCGTCAGTGGGTGATTATAGACACATGAGTATACTAATCGTAAGTGGGTGATTGTAGACACATGTGTATATTAATCATCAGTGGGTGATTGGAGACACATGTGTATGTTAATCGTCAGTGGGTGATTATAGACACACAAGTAAATTAATCGTCAGTGGGTGATTGTAGACATATGAATAAATTAATCGTCAGTGGGTGATTGGAGACACATGTGTATATTAATCTCAGTGGGTGATTGTAAATACACAAGTATATTAATCGTCAGTAGGTGATTGTAGTCACACGAGTATATAAATCCTCAGTGGGTGATTGTAGTCACACGAGTATATTAATTGTCAGTGGGTGATTGGAGGCACATGAGTATATTAATCGTCAGTGGGTGATAATAGACACATGAGTATATTAATCGTCAGTGGGTGATTGGAGACACATGAGTATATAAATCTAAGTGGGTGATTGTAGACACATGTGTATATTAATCTCAGTGAGCGATTGTAGACACACAAGTATATTCATCTTCAGTGGGTGATTGTAGACACATGAGTATATTAATCGTAATTGGGTGATTGTAGACACATGTGTATATTAATCGTCAGTGGGTGATTATAGACACACAAGTAAAAAATCGTCAGTGGGTGATTGTAGACACACAAGTATATTAATCGTCAGTGGGTGATTGGAGACACATGTGTATATTAATCGTCAGTGAGCGATTATAGACACACGAGTATATTAATCGTCAGTGGGTGACTGTATACACACGAGTATATTAATCGTCAGTGGGTGATTGGAGACACACGAGTATATTAATCGTCAGTGGGTGATTATAGACACACGAGTATATTAATCGTCAGTGAGTGAGTGAAGGCACATGCGTATATTAATCGTCAGTGAGAGATTGTAGACACACGAGTATATTAATCGTCAGTGGGTGATTGTAGGCACACGGGTGTAAAATCGTCTATGGGTGATTGTAGACACACGAGTATATTAATTGTCAGGGGGTGATTGTAGACACACGAGTATATTAATCGTCATTGGGTGATTATAGACACACGAGTATATTAATCGTCAGTGAGTGATTGAAGGCACATGTGTATATTAATCGTCAGTGAGAGATTGTAGATACACGAGTATATTAATCGTCAGTGGGTGATTGTAGGCACACGGGTGTAAAATCGTCTATGGGTGATTGTAGACACACGAGTATATTAATTGTCAGGGGGTGATTGTAGACACACGAGTATATTAATCGTCATTGGGTGACTGTAGACACACGAGTATATTAATCGTCAGTCGGTGATTGGAGACACACGAGTATATTAATTGTCAGGGGGTGATTGGAGACACACGGGTATATTAATCGTCAGTGGGTGATTGTAGACAAATGAGTATATTAATCGTCAATGTGTGATTGGAGACACATGTGTATATTAATCGTCAGTGGGTGATTGTAGGCACACGGGTGTAAAATCGTCTGTGGGTGACTGTAGACACACGAGTATATTAATCGTCAGTGGGTGATTGGATACACATGTGTATATTAATCGTCAGTGAGCGATTGTAGACACACGAGTATATTAATTGTCAGTGGGTGATTGTAGACACATGAGTATATTAATCATCAGTGGGTGATTGTAGACAAATGAGTATATTAATCGTCAATGTGTGATTGTAGACACATGTGTATATTAATCGTCTGTGGGCGATTGTAGACACTCTTGGATATTAATCGTAAAAGTTCATAATTAAGTAATTTATCCACAGAATGAACTAATAAAACTAGTTATAATAATATTGTTATCGATTCACTGTTTTTCTACATAGAAAGAGCCTATCCATAAATGTTAAGTTTGTTCTCTGTAAACCTTTAATAAATATATCATCCTATATCATTCGGGTACATCATATCGATGGGTAATTCAAACCGCAATGGGCTTTAGCCATAGCGTAGAGGTTATTACGTATAATTATAATTTTATATCTAATATAATTTCAATCGTCAATTTTAAAATGTAAATTCTAATTTTTAGTCTGTAGGTTTATGATTAACAATTTCAGCTCTATCGGTTTTTAAAATCCAGATTTATAGAACTAGAAGAACACACATCTCCTAGTGTAGGTCGAATGTAAAGTTGAATAGTTGCAGAGGAAGGAAAGTTCGGGGGTTTCGAAAGCCGCGGGTGGATTCTGGAGGTTTTGTTTTGAGAGTTGTGCCAAACTTTTAACCACACCTTCGACCCCGAGCCGCCGACCAGGTTGTAGGTTACGGTTCACCTTGAACTTGACATGTTTCAACATGTCTTGGCTATAATAGTTTGTTTATTGTAACAGGCAAAGTTGACAATACCAGACTCAACTTGTCAAGTTGCCTTCAGTCGTCGTTGTTGAAGTAACTGTCAGTCGTGATGCGGGAAAGAGAATAATTGCATATGCAAACTCAACGTAACTCGACTATTTCTTAAACTGTAATTTTATATTTACTCCATCCCCGTTACATAATATTATAAACATGATTTTTTAGTTACTCTAAATAATTTAATTTTGTGTACAACAAATTATTCCTGTGCATATATTTGAAAGCAAATTGAATTTTAAAACTTCTGAATGATTTTCTTAAATGTAAGATACAGATACAGCAAACCTCTTAAAGCTTAATGTTTGAAAACGCTGCAGAATGTGTACCACAAGATTTTATTAACAAATTGTTTAAAATTTTTAGTAAATATGATTAAATGTGCTAAGTCTTTTCATCGAATCTTAAGTTTTAGACTTTCAGTATGAAGTATGTAGTTGAGTTTGTTTATGTTACTAAAGGCTTTACTGCTGAGGACAGTTGTTATCGGTTCGAAGCAAGTCTCATTAAGCATACGCTTCATTGCTATAATTGTTATACACCTGTGTAGTTGGCCAATTAGGTATATGAATTTTAATTTTTATATAGCTTTACAGTTAGCTTGGCAACGTGGTTAGGAAGTCAAATAATAGATGAAATCCAACATTTCAAATCACAAATATATATTTAACAAATCTCAAAATAATAAAATCCTTTGGCCTCAGAACATATTATATTACAAGTGGTTTTTTCAACTCAATTAATTATTTTCTAATCAGAGTATTCTACCTTACTGACTTTCTGCGGGGGTGTATGGGCACTGGCATCTAATTACTCGAACTCGTCTGTAAATAATACAGACTTGAATAATAAAAGGTAAATAAATTCAAACATAAATTACAAATATAGAAAAATGGATACATTGTCTCAACTTGCAAAAGACTAAAATTTCCTTCATGCTCAAAATATGGAAATAGTTCATTTAAATGAAATTAGACATTGAAATACAAATTAATTTATATTAACAAACATTTAAAAATCTCTGGACTTTTACATGAGTATTTAAATGGCATGAAAATGTGATTTTTAGAATGATTATTTTATTAATTTAACTTACTTTTTCACGAGTAGTAATTTACTTTAGTGCCGCCCCTTCTATACTAATAACTGTCGTTTCGAATTTCTATTAGCTAATTTACAGGTATACCAACCGAACAAAATGAAATCTCTCTGGACTTAACCTAAGGTAATTTATCATATACATATATATATTTTTTATAAATACAAATCGGTACATTGTATATTAAGATGAAGTACCAAGCAAATTGCTTAAACTGCGTGATATACAGCATCGAAAATAAGTAAGTATATTCTTCAATAAGAAATTTTCAATGTAAAAACCCAAAAGCCACTAACTTAAACTACACTGTTTTTTACACTGTAACTAGTGGGACTTATTAAAACATATTTCTTGGTCTCAAATCTCAGAAGGAGTTCCCCTTATATCGATAACCTCTCCTCCGGCGCACGGTCCGCTGCTTCGAGATAACAAGCCACTACACGATATGGAAGATTTAGCTGCGCGTCTACCAACCCTGTATTTGCGAGTCTTCGAGATAATAAGCCACTGCACGATATGGAAGATTTAGCTGCGCGTCTACCAACCCTGTATTTGCGAGTCTTCGAAATAACAAGCCACTACACGATATGGAAGATTTAGCTGCGCGTCTACCAACCCTGTATTTGCGAGTCTTCGAGATAACAAGCCACTACACGATATGGAAGATTTAGCTGCGCGTCTACCAACCCTGTATTTGCGAGTCTTCGAAATAACAAGCCACTGCACGATATGGAAGATTTAGCTGCGCGTCTACCAACCCTGTATTTGCGAGTCTTCGAGATAACAAGCCACTGCACGATATGGAAGATTTAGCTGCGCGTCTACCAACCCTGTATTTGCGAGTCTTCGAGATAACAAGCCACTACACGATATGGAAGATTTAGCTGCGCGTCTACCAACCCTGTATTTGCGAGTCTTCGAGATAACAAGCCACTACACGATATGGAAGATTTAGCTGCGCGTCTACCAACCCTGTATTTGCGAGTCTTCGAGATAACAAGCCACTGCACGATATGGAAGATTTAGCTGCGCGTCTACCAACCCTGTATTTGCGAGTCTTCGAGATAACAAGCCACTACACGATATGGAAGATTTAGCTGCGCGTCTACCAACCCTGTATTTGCGAGTCTTCGAGATAACAAGCCACTACACGATATGGAAGATTTAGCTGCGCGTCTACCAACCCTGTATTTGCGAGTCTTCGAGATAACAAGCCACTACACGATATAGAAGATTTAGCTGCGCGTCTACCAACCCTGTATTTGCGAGTCTTCGAGATAACAAGCCACTGCACGATATGGAAGATTTAGCTACGCGTCTACCAACCCTGTATTTGCGAGTCTTCGAGATAACAAGCCACTACACGATATGGAAGATTTAGCTGCGCGTCTACCAACCCTGTATTTGCGAGTCTTCGAGATAACAAGCCACTACACGATATGGAAGATTTAGCTGCGCGTCTACCAACCCTGTATTTGCGAGTCTTCGAGATAATAAGCCACTGCACGATATGGAAGATTTAGCTGCGCGTCTACCAAGCCTGTATTTGCGAGTCTTCGAAATAACAAGCCACTACACGATATGGAAGATTTAGCTGCGCGTCTACCAACCCTGTATTTGCGAGTCTTCGAGATAACAAGCCACTACACGATATGGAAGATTTAGCTGCGCGTCTACCAACCCTGTATTTGCGAGTCTTCGAAATAACAAGCCACTGCACGATATGGAAGATTTAGCTGCGCGTCTACCAACCCTGTATTTGCGAGTCTTCGAGATAACAAGCCACTACACGATATGGAAGATTTAGCTGCGCGTCTACCAACCCTGTATTTGCGAGTCTTCGAGATAACAAGCCACTGCACGATATGGAAGATTTAGCTGCGCGTCTACCAACCCTGTATTTGCGAGTCTTCGAGATAACAAGCCACTGCACGATATGGAAGATTTAGCTGCGCGTCTACCAACCCTGTATTTGCGAGTCTTCGAGATAACAAGCCACTACACGATATGGAAGATTTAGCTGCGCGTCTACCAACCCTGTATTTGCGAGTCTTCGAGATAACAAGCCACTACACGATATGGAAGATTTAGCTGCGCGTCTACCAACCCTGTATTTGCGAGTCTTCGAGATAACAAGCCACTGCACGATATGGAAGATTTAGCTACGCGTCTACCAACCCTGTATTTGCGAGTCTTCGAGATAACAAGCCACTACACGATATGGAAGATTTAGCCGCGCGTCTACCAACCCTGTATTTGCGAGTCTTCGAGATAACAAGCCACTACACGATATGGAAGATTTAGCTGCGCGTCTACCAACCCTGTATTTGCGAGTCTTCGAGATAACAAGCCACTGCACGATATGGAAGATTTAGCTGCGCGTCTACCAACCCTGTATTTGCGAGTCTTCGAGATAACAAGCCACTACACGATATGGAAGATTTAGCTGCGCGTCTACCAACCCTGTATTTGCGAGTCTTCGAGATAACAAGCCACTACACGATATGGAAGATTTAGCTGCGCGTCTACCAACCCTGTATTTGCGAGTCTTCGAGATAACAAGCCACTACACGATATGGAAGATTTAGCTGCGCGTCTACCAACCCTGTATTTGCGAGTCTTCGAGATAACAAGCCACTGCACGATATGGAAGATTTAGCTACGCGTCTACCAACCCTGTATTTGCGAGTCTTCGAGATAACAAGCCACTACACGATATGGAAGATTTAGCTGCGCGTCTACCAACCCTGTATTTGCGAGTCTTCGAGATAACAAGCCACTACACGATATGGAAGATTTAGCTGCGCGTCTACCAACCCTGTATTTGCGAGTCTTCGAGATAACAAGCCACTACACGATATGGAAGATTTAGCTGCGCGTCTACCAACCCTGTATTTGCGAGTCTTCGAGATAACAAGCCACTACACGATATAGAAGATTTAGCTGCGCGTCTACCAACCCTGTATTTGCGAGTCTTCGAGATAACAAGCCACTACACGATATGGAAGATTTAGCTGCGCGTCTACCAACCCTGTATTTGCGAGTCTTCGAGATAACAAGCCACTACACGATATGGAAGATTTAGCTGCGCGTCTACCAACCCTGTATTTGCGAGTCAATTTCTTATTTGATTTATATTAAGTATCGGATTATGGAGAGAATCCTCTACGTACATAAACTGTTTTTTTTTCTAGAGATTTCTAAATAACTTTCACGAGCATTCTCTTAGTTATTGTTTATGTAGACAATTATACTAATCTGGGAAAATTGAGTTCCAGCCATACATTTTACACATTAGCATTTGTTGTTGTCGCCTGATTCAATCTGATTTCAAACATTGCCACTGACACAATTAAAAATAAAAGTTACCATTTAATAAAACTAGCACCATTACACTCCGGTACTCCGGTACACACACCCGGAATAACAAGCTTACTGGCAGTGGGAATAAGACCCCCAACAACGTAAGGGAATAATACCCTGTACGTAATAGCTATTGCCGAAAGAGGCATAAAAATAGTCCCGGGCCCATAACTTTTCTTTTTGAGGCCCCCAAATGCAAAAAAGTGTTAAAATCTATAAATATATTTGGCCTAACAATCCCAGCTACTACGAAAGACACTTGAGAACGAAAAACATTGGTTTGTTCTGTATTCGTTGGAGAACCTGATGAAATGTTACGATTAGCATCCACATGTTAATGTATATAATCACCTGACAAAACCAGTTGTATTAATATTGCAACTAGAGTCACCGCTTTTATAAAAGTTGTATATAGCCTAGCTTAAGTCATATTTTTACTTATATGAAAACTACCTAACACACTAACGCAACCCGCGAATATAAATACATCAAAAGACCTTTGAGACAAACCATCAATAGCTTCCGGAGAATAAAACAACTTCAGTCGCCAATTGACCTGTGCGTCCAGTTATTCTTATTATATATAGAGAAATTATACTATGTTATATGTAGCTTATTTATTAATATATTTTGATACAACACTGTTCGAGGCTTTATGTGGCAGTGAAGCATTTATATTTGCGTTTGAAATCCGCCGAATACGCAGGTTTGCTGCGACGGAGAATATTTAAAATATAAATGCATCATTCATTCACTGAGCTTAGATATTGAAGAACACCGTTATGGAAGACGAATACAACATACAAATTAAATTTGAAGACACAAAATGTGATTTTCAAAGAAGCAAAACATATTAAAGCTACAATAGAAGGTACTAGAGGTAATATTGAAGAGCGTTCTGGGAATTCTTCTTAAAAGAGAATGACAAAACATTAAATTGAAAGAAGGACACCGTATAAGGTTTCCACAGGAAAGGAGATTAAGTTCCTTGGAATTCATTGAATCAGTTATTAACTACTTATTACTTATTACTTATTAGTTATTAAGTAGTATTCTTGCAATAATTTAGGATTTAAATTTAATTTAAAAAATTTCACACATAGTTACAAATATAAAAAAGTAAACTGTATGTGAAACTGGTGAACGCCATAGCGCACAAATATGTCCCTCATTTGTTCAGTTTATCTTGGAACCATTACCGGTATCGCACCTCTTTAGTTATATGTTAACAGTTCAAACGGCATAGACAATATCGTGACCTTGTGAGACCACTGTGTCGTAACATGACTAGGACATTGACGTTCTATCAGTTCTTTAAATCCTCGTTTAAAATTATAATGTTAGTTTGAAATGCTAAACTATTTTTATGGCTGATAAACTCCTCGGGCAATATTTTATGTCTGTAAAACTCCCAACATCCAGTGGCCTATTTTTTAAAGATTCTACCCTCTTTTTTCGGACCTTAATAGTTATTACGGACAGGGGTGATACTCAGAAATAACAATACAGGGTTAAAGGTATTAACTTATAATGCCATTTCTTCTGCCTTCACACTGTGTTGGTTAGTCGTGGAATAATTGAGTTTAGTACGAAGTTTTCATTTTATTCACTTATATCATTAACATTATACTGAGCCAAAAATATATGTTTTAACAAACTGTCAACTGAGAGTACGTTAATAAATATTGTCAACAAAACGACAGTCCCAAACTAATGTTATCTGAATGTTGAATGCATAGATGATAAGCACAACAGTACAATATCAGACACTGCGGAGAGCTACGGATGGAGCTCAGCACAACTATACAATGTCAGACGCTGTGGAGAGCCACGGATCGAGGTGAGCACAACAGTACAATTCCAGACGCTGTGGAGAGCTACGGATCGAGATCAGAACAACAGTACAATGTAAGACGTTGTGGAGACCCACGGATCGAGCTCAGCACATCAGTACAATGTCAGACGTTGTGGAGAGCCACGGATCGATTTCAGCACAACAGTACAATGCCAGACGCTGTGGAGAGCTACGGATCGAGATCAGCACAACAGTACAATGCCAGACGCTGTGGAGAGCTACGGATCGAGATCAGCACAACAGTACAATGCCAGACGCTGTGGAGAGCTACGGATCGAGATCAGCACAACAGTACAATGCCAGACGCTGTGGAGAGCTACGGATCGAGATCAGCACAACAGTACAATGTCACCACGCTGTGGAGAGCTACGGATCGAGATCAGCACACCAGTACAATGCCAGACGCTGTGGAGAGCCACGGATCGATTTCAGCACAACAGTACAATGCCAGACGCTGTGGAGAGCTACGGATTGAGATCAGCACAACAGTACAATGCCAGACGCTGTGGAGAGCTACGGATCGAGATCAGCACAACAGTACAATGCCAGACGCTGTGGAGAGCTACGGATCGAGATCAGCACAACAGTACAATGCCAGACGCTGTGGAGAGCTACGGATCGAGATCAGCACAACAGTACAATGTCACCACGCTGTGGAGAGCTACGGATCGAGATCAGCACACCAGTACAATGCCAGACGCTGTGGAGAGCTACGGATCGAGATAAGCACAACAGTACAATGCCAGACGCTGTGGAGTGCTACGGATCGAGATCAGCACAACAGTACAATGCCAGCCGCCGTGGAGAGCTAAGGATCGAGATCAGCACAACAGTACAATATCACAACGCGGTGGAGAGCTACGGATCGAGATCAGCACACCAGTACAATGTAAGACCATTGACTATAAATACTTCAGTATTTATAGTCAATGGTAAGACGCTGTGGAGAGCTACGGATCGAGATCAGCACAACAGTACAATGCCAGACGCCATGTAGAGCGACGGATCGAGATCAGCACAAAAGTACAATGCCAGACGCTGTGGAGAGCCACGGATCGAGATCAGCACAACAGTGCAATGCAGAACGCTGTGGAGAGCTACGGATCGAGATAAGCACAACAGTACAATGTCACAACGCTGTGGAGAGCTACGGATCGAGATCAGCACATCAGTACAATGTCAGACGTTGTGGAGAGCCACGGATCGATTTCAGCACAACAGTACAATGCCAGACGCTGTGGAGAGCTACGGATCGAGATCAGCACAACAGTACAATGTCACCACGCTGTGGAGAGCTACGGATCGAGATCAGCACACCAGTACAATGCCAGACGCTGTGGAGAGCTACGGATCGAGATAAGCACAACAGTACAATGTCACAACGCTGTGGAGAGCTACGGATCGAGATCAGCACACCAGTACAATGTAAGACGCTGTGGAGAGCTACGGATCGAGATCAGCACAACAGTACAATGTCAGACGCTGTGGAGAGCTACGTATCTAGCTCAGTAATTAAATAACTATATAATTTCCTTGCATTTTAGCTTTCATGTTCACTCGAATTTGAAGCAGAGTAGGCGATTAGGCCTTATATAGGGTTCGATTTGTAACTCTAATATGCCATACTCCGCTTAGAATGAACATTGATAGTTGGAAGAACAGAAACATAATTTTTGTAACGAGCAGTCAATAAAAAGTTTAAAGTTTGTGAGTTTTTAATTGCTTTAATAATAAATTACATTGTTAAGGCATTATAATATAATGATGTTTCATTTATTCTAATAGAACGTGTGTGATAATGATACCTAATGTGGTACAGTAACGTGAATTGCTCCTAGTAGTCACACTAATTGTAAAGTTTGTAGGTAATAAATTGTGATTTTGCTTAGTGGAGGAATAAATAATTAATTCATTATGAAACATAATCGAGCAGATGAAGATAAATAATTATTTGTACACGAAAGTAGTCACACCCCTGCTCACGAAACATTACAAATACGTCTTTAACCGACTCTAAAGCTACAAACACAGCAGCGGCGAGCGGCAAAGTTGTACAGTTAATTTCCCATGTTAACTACAGAGGTTGCAGCCGTCTCGCAGAGGGCCAACTTTACATTGTTTCTAAAGTATTTGCATTCTGGGAGAGCGGTTCGCTCGACGGATAAAAAAAATATTATCTAGTTCTCTATCTGAGCAATAATATTATCATGTTAGTATAATTTTTTAGGACTTGGCAGTTATGATTGATTATTGAACTTGATATCCCGAGGAGCCGGTTAGAAGGGTGGTTGTGGATGGAGGGAAGGGATTTTGTGCATTCTGTTTGGTCTTTGCGCTACTGTGGTGAAACCGGTTACCAATAAAACTTTACAAATTTACATTCAAGTAATAATTACGTGAGCCTAAAATTACATACAAAATACCTTATCTTAATAAGATCGCGACTGACGTTTTATTTGCTTAAATATATTTAAAAGCGAAATTCTTGTTTCTAGCAACATTGAATTTGATTTGATTTTGTATATGATACAGCAAAATCCTGAGAACATTTTGTGAACAGGATCCAACTGCCATTGGCCACTGGGCTAGTCATTTAATGATCCTGGCTAAAGAATCAGTCAATCTTAGTCAGTAACAAGGCTACACAAGGCATCTCACCCATTACACTCGCCATTCATTCATATTCGCCTTAAAATACGCTATAGCTGTGTCGGCGTCTTACACAGAGATTAAGAGATGTATTATTTACATATTTAAAAAAACCCTGCTTTTTGTTCACCCACTTTCTGAAGTTAAAACTCAACCGATTCCGATTATTCTTTTTTTTATTTAAAAGATAATTTCAAGTTCTAAGTCACTGTCCACCAGAATTTCGATGTAGGCCCCAGGGCTCTGCCCCACGGGACTTCAAAGTTCCCATGTTATTCATATGGAGGAGAGTTTATTTGGTTTATCTCACATATGTTTTAGCGAATTTCCCCTATAGGGAAGAAGCTATTACCGTAGTCGGTATGGTAAGACCTAGGCCCGGGACCATGATAACTTTTCGTTTTGAGGTCCCCAGATGCCAAAAACACCATTCGTTCAAAACTGTAGCAGCAAACCTGCGTACTCAGTCCCCATGTAATTCTTATTACAAGAAAAATGTATCTCCCTTAATTATGACATAAATTAATAAAACTTGGTATGTGGCTTTACCTCATTGAGTTATATTTACATTTGCATAAAAACCCGTTTTTTTGTGTTCCTTGTTTCAGCAAACCTCAGCATACTCAGCCGCCATGTCATTCTTATGGAGAAAAATTAAAAATCTGATAAATAGTTTATTTATGAATGTATATTGATGAAACTTGCTATGTGGCATCAAGATACATGTATATACATTGGAAATTCGCAGAATACGCAGGTTTGCTGCTTCGGGGTATTTTCTTAATTCAATAAACAGCTGTTATGAGGATTATATCCGCAAATATTTGCGGGGGAGCTGCTCGTTATGTTAATTTAAATAATAATATCAATACAAATTATGTGTTCACTTGTTCACTTGTCATTTTAATCCTATACTCTAATATGAGTAAGGTTTGCTTGCTTGCTTGCTTGCATGCTTGCTTGCTTGCTTGCTTGCGACACGGATCTCAAAAACGGCTCCAACAATTCCCTTAAAATGTTCGAAATAACTAATTTCTGGGATAAAAATAAGTTCTAGACAGGCCTCATCCCCAGGAAAAATCAAATAATCTAAAAAAACTAAAATGAAAAGTTACAAAAATTAACATTGGGCTTATGGAGTTTCAAATCAAAACAAAAGAATTAGTATAACAGCTGTTCATAATCAACCAGGGAACTGTCAAAGTAATACTCATGTTGTATATGATTATAACATGTGGTTTCCTGAGAGCAGAGATTAAAAGATTTGAGTGAAGATTACATAAATAGAGTAGTAAAATAAATTAAAGGTACATTGAGCTATAAATAACAACTGGAGTGACCTTAAAAATGTAGAAAAGAGGCAAATGAGTTATACAAATCTGATTATCAGTAGGGGGAAGTGGTGAAATATTACTCCAAGTCATCTAAACAAACTGACTTGCCTTACCCCAAGCAAAGCTCGGCCCCCAGGTACTTTGTTTTATGTAGGCTATTACCGGTCGGCTTGATAAACTACTAAAGACTCTGAAATTGTTTAACCTTACAGTGGCTCATTAATACTTAACATGCGTCTAAAACCAGGTTACTTCTCTTAAAATGAAATAAGTTAAAATGTATCTTCTATAATATTATAAAGAAGAGGTGGTTTCTGTCTGTCTGTCTGTCTGTCTGCTTGTCTGTCTGTCTGTCTGTCTGTCTATCTGTCTGTCTGATGTTCCGGGTGAACTCAAAAACTACTTAACTGACTGGGCTGAATCTTTACACAAAGGTAGATCTTGAACCCATGCAACACATAGGCCTATTCACTTCCTTAAAATCCTCTCGGGCTACGCCCCGTGAAGTTCTAAGTTTCATTGTTTACATTTCATAAGAAAGTAAACATTCAGAAACTATAATGCGAACAGCTGAGGGCACTTACATTTGACAGCTTAAAGAGCAGAAGCAAGAACAACAGCTGTTTCAAGCTAACTAAAATGCAATTTGCATTGACTATAGAACGGGTAAGGAAAACCCCTGTGCGAAGAACGTGTACATCAAGTATATTGTATATATTTATTTCAATATACCGTATAATTAATCTATATAAATAAAATTAGAGTTTTGTCTGTACATTGCTTGGAATTATGAAATTTTTGCATATTTTCACGTTTTACACCCTAGGGAAACCAAAACAAATTTTATCTCAATTTATGTCTGTCTGTCTGTCTATCTGTCTGCCGGTAACGCTCAAGGACAGGTTTTTGTTCGCTTTTCACTGGAAAACGGGTGCACTGACATTAATTAAACTTTGTTAATTTGTTCTATATATGCGTGAGAAGGTTTTAGGGCACTTTAAACTGGCATACGCCTTTTAAAAAAATAATAGCGGCCGCTCAAAAACGTGATTTTGTGCGGTTTTGGTCATGTTTGTTTGCTTTTCACAGGAAAACGGGTGCACCGGTTTTTATGCAACTTTTTTCTATGTTCTACATGTGCGTTAGAAGGTTTTAGGCTAATTGGATTGTTTTAAATTACCTTAGGACACTGCCCCACAGGGTTTTAAAGATCCTATGCTATTTTTATGGACAAATCATTTATTTATATTGAACCAGATGATGGCATAGTTATTCTATAAATAGGATATTTAGTTCTTTTTTAAAACGTTGAGTGAAGATTGGTAATAAATAACATAAGTGAATATATGATCTAAATCTATATTTGTCAGACTCATGCACTCACTGACATAGTGATCTCTTTATCTAAGAAACGACAATGTCTATTGAAGATAAAATTTTGGATGGTAGTCCCCCTTATGCTGCAGATTCACAATAAGAATACGTTTAAAAAAGTCCTATGGGGTTCTTCGCTAATTTACTTTTATGGCAATTTTATGAGTATTAGTATTTACTGGACCTTTGTAAGTTACATTTTGGTAGGAACAAAACTAATTCATCAGAAATAAAAACGCAAGCCTATTCCTGTTACGAAAATGTTTAAGGGCTTCGCCCCCCAGAATTCCAAAATACAATATTTTAACAATCTTCCACATACTGTTGGACTGATGGATCTGAAATTCGGTAGGAATGTAGCTGATAGCTCAGTGCAGACATTTACCTACTCCAGACACAAATATACTCAAGGACTCTGGCCCAATGGCCTTTAATATAAGCGTGTTAGTCATAACACACCAACTACTCAACCAGTAGAGCTTAAATTTGATGCCTTAAAGGAAATAAGAAACAACATCATGGGGAGTCAGGTGTTGTTCTCTGGAGATTTCACACAGACCCTTAGTCGTAAGTGAGACATGAGTGGACGAGTCTTCTACGCCTCTCTAAAAATATATTTTATGTAGCCGACTACTGAGCGTCTGAACTTAACAGTAAATATGAAAATGTATTTTTGAGAAGATTAAGGGGTTGAGCAGTTTTCTTATGCGCTTTTTAAAAGTTGAGATTGGGACAATGAAAAACAAATTAAGGTCTCAGAAACATCTATCCTTCACTCGACACTATCGATGAATCACAGGATTTATTGATTGACAGTTTGTTACACCGATGTCCATAAACAGTTTAATCTGGAAAGTGTCTGGCTCTGTGATTCTGCCATCCTCACGCCCACCAATGAACAAGCAACGGAGATCAACACAAATATAGGTCTATTCCAAAGGGAGGAACGAACATATACACTATTTATTACCGTTCATTTAACCATGACCACTGTTAGAACAGTTCGTATATATTGATTTACATTTATTTAAATAAAATCAAGTAGTCATATGTTTTAAAACATATGATTTTTCCAAGTTTAAATTGTTTATTTACAATTATAATGAAAACAGGTCCTGGCAAGAATGGTGATTTTAAAAGTGGTTTGTCATTGTTTTTAAAGTTTAATGTTTCGTTATATTACTATTAATTTATTGGAATGTAAAGTTTAATGTATCAAAGTATTTAAAATGTTAAATTAAACAGGGTTAATATTTTGTTGTACTTGAGTTCTTTTATTTCTAAAATCGAATCCAAAGTGTTCCGTGTACCGATTTGGAGTCGCAAAAACCACACTGTTCACTACCCGACAGAGTTCCTCGACTTGGCAACAGTACCCGAACTATCTGCCATAGTTTATTTCGTTAACTTTAATTTAATTCTACTTTAAAAGTGTAAAATGTAATTTTAATCCTGTAAAATTATGTGGGTTGTTAATATTTTTAGGTAATCTACCATTAATATACAACCCGTACGAAGGACGGGTACACAGCTAGTATTATATAGAATTAAATATATTCCCTTGAAAATTTAAGGCATAACAAAGGATTTAGTTTATCGAAAATCACCACACAAAATAAATAAGAAATAGAGAATTTAAGAAATAAATCAGACACGCAAAAGTGTGTCCTTAAAATTAACAAGTAAAACTATGCCCCAATATTAATAACAATACAGATATTTGACACACAGAAAAAATAATTACTATAAGAAAAGGTCAAATGCATTTTTATGTCAGATTTGAAGTTAAATTGTTATTTTTGATTGTAATAGCTATTTGAAGAAAAATAAAACGAAATAGAATAATTAATGGACGACTGAATAGTTCAATGGTCAACAATATATTTCAAATAAACACTGAAGGAAAGGTTGAATTTTGTAATGCACCTTGTAAATGTTATAACTAGAATCGACACAGCTGTAAGGTGCCTGCTGTAGGACTGTAGGGCTGAGTCACCGCAGCACAAGCGGATTGCAGCGACCGCGACTTGGCAGTTCAGCAACTCTGATCCGGCCAGTGACACAGCTGTAAGGTGCCTGCTGTAGGACTGTAGGGCTGAGTCGCTGCACCACAAGTGGACTGCGGCGACCGCGACTTGGCAGTTCAGCAACTCTGATCCGGCCAGTGACACAGCTGTAAGGTGCCTGCTGTAGGACTGTAGGGCTGAGTCGCCACACCACAAGCGGATTGCAGCGACCGCGACTTGGCAGTTCAGCAACTCTGATCCGGCCAGTGACACAGCTGTAAGGTGCCTGCTGTAGGACTGTAGGGCTGAGTCGCTGCACCACAAGTGGACTGCGGCGACCGCGACTTGGCAGTTCAGCAACTCTGATCCGGCCAGTGACACAGCTGTAAGGTGCCTGCTGTAGGACTGTAGGGCTGAGTCGCCGCACCACAAGTGGATTGCAGCGACCGCGACTTGGCAGTTCAGCAACTCTGATCCGGCCAGTGACACAGCTGTAAGGTGCCTGCTGTAGGACTGTAGGGCTGAGTCGCTGCACCACAAGTGGACTGCGGCGACCGCGAATTGGCAGTTCAGCAACTCTGATCCGGCCAGTGACACAGCTGTAAGGTGTCTGCTGTAGGACTGTAGGGCTGAGTCGCTGCACCACAAGTGGACTGCGGCGACCGCGACTTGGCAGTTCAGCAACTCTGATCCGGCCAGTGACACAGCTGTAAGGTGCCTGCTGTAGGACTGTAGGGCTGAGTCGCCGCACCACAAGCGGATTGCGGCGACCGTGACTTGGCAGTTCAGCAACTCTGATCCGGCCAGTGATTTATTATCAGCAAGTTTTATCACAAATAATACCTCCCAGCCAAGGTTTTGCTTGAGTATCACTAAACCTCTCTCAAAACAATTTACTCGTCCCTTTCGTCCCCCCTCCCCTTACCCATGGATTTGCCCGAAGGGGTTTAGCTTGTCACGGTAACTGTTTGAAATAATTAATAAAATGCTGTTATAACTGAAGTAAATTAACACTACTAGATTCAAAATTAAACGAGATCGCATGCAGCACGCTGACGTGAGGGAAGTGAATTTCTCATTAAAACCTTAACAAGAATAAATAAAGGGTTCAAACCAACACTGGTTACATTTTATGAAAATTGAAAAAAGTTTTTGGCTGTTTTGATGCTCCTGGTTATATTTAAATTCACTAATAGGATACCAATGTTATACATTATAAAGTTAGAAGGAGGTATTGTCGGGGTAACAAGTTCGTACAGTTGTTGTTATTGGCGGATTAGGAAACCCCAGCTTTGCTGCTAGTCACTCTTCCACAAGCGGGAATATTGCGAAGGTTACCGGAAAGATAGGATATAGCAGGAAAGGAAAGGGTGGGAAGGGACGGCAGTCAAATCGACCCCTCAGAGGGCCAATTCCCGTGCCCCTGTGACAGCTGGGATGAGGCTCTCAACAGGGGACCCTCATTTTGCCCTCCAACAGGTCAACTCAACTGACAGGGTATCCATGTACAACAGCCAGGGACCATTCATTCTCAGGTTGGCAGGAGGGACCATACCCGGAGACTCTGTCCCTAGCCGCTGCAAATGGAGGGACCAAAGGTGAAAGGGAAGTTAGTCATAATGGATAGCCAAAAGACTTACCATATGTAATGACAACTTCATTTGCTGTACCCAATGTCAGCCTCAAAACTGGTATAGACCAGTCTTAAGGTAGTCCTGGGACAGTTGGTACAGGGGTATGAGGGTGATAAAACGATACTTAGAGATGAAAAACAGCCTTTTCCAGTGTAAACACCCCATAAGACAACGTACTGTATTTTGACAATTAACATTTTGTTTAATAACTCGATAAGTACCTGTACTAGAATGATGAGGGAGGGCTTAAAATCTTTGGCTTGTTACGAACAATAGGTTAATGTGTAAGTGTAAGTGTACGTTTGGGGCTTTTCTGACCCGTTTTGAGCCCAAAAACTCAAAATTTGAAAACTTAAAATCCCCAAAAAAGGGGTTAGAGTATTCCGATTGTTTTGCCCAACGAACTTGTCCAATTGATTATAAAAAGGAATGTCTCTACCAAATTTGAAGTAAATCGGACAAAAATTGCGACCGCTAGTGTGCGAATACATATATATATATATATATATATATATTGATATAAATAAATAAATAAATATATATAGTAGATATATATATATATATATATATAAAGTTTTTAGAGACCCCTCAAAACGTATTCAGGGAGTCACGTTAGGAACTTCTATGGTGGTCCCGGGCTTGAATCTTACCGTGCGGGTCATGATAATAGTTCACTTTTCCATAGGAAATTCACTAATTATACATTTAGTTTTGGTATTTATACAAAAATTCAATATTTTAACGGTTACGAGAAGGGGAATGAATTCTTTAGGAGCATAACAAGGCATACCTATCCCAGGCAACATACAAATAATAAACATTTAGGTATTTTTTCACATAAAGTGGCGTTTCTTCTAACGCAACGTAGTTAGCTTAGTTAGCATAGTTAGTTAAGGCTCGTAAGGTGTGTTATTTCAAGCGAATTGCTAGAAATAACAGTTTGCAGACCGAGTGAACAAATACGGCTGGAGTGATGTTTGCAATAATAACACAGCGCGGCCAACACAGACCGGCCAACTATGTTACAACCCTAATGAACAAATTAAGTATTAATGGCAGCTGCGTGATGTTGATATGTGCCACCGTAGCAACCCAAAACTGGTGTGCGTTTACGTATCGAGATGGACGAGTTATTAAAACATTCTATTTGGTAAAATTGTGCTTTCACTACAATATTTCTCATAACTAATCAATCTGTGTTGTAATAATTGAAAAATACGACGTTAACATTGAAATAAAAAGTTTCATCTGAAAATTAATAATTACGTTTGAATATTTTAAATTTAGTTTTATACGAAATTATATTAGAATTATTATATTAAATAACTAGCTATTACCCGCAGGCTTCGCCCCGCAAATGATTTATAAAAACTACAATATTGTGTGTGCTGCATTCTGTGGTTCGCCCGAGGAACTAATACGAATCAAAATCAGCTGTTAGTATTTTCATAAGCTCAAACAAAAGTGAATGTCCATAAGGAATACTTGTAAACTTTGTCGGGGTCTCTGGCGGATCCCCGGAGGTCAGATCAGGATGAAAACCATTTAGTTTTACTATTTTATGCCTAAAGAATCAGTGTACAAAATGTCAACACTCTAGGTAAATGGGAAGTAGTAGAATTCGTGATGAGTGAGTGAGTGAGGGCTTTGCCTTTCAAAGTTATAAAAATATATCATTCAATATATCACTTTTGATTTTTAACAACTTGTAACAATTTTTGTTTTAATTTTTTAATCGGAACAATAAATCTTACATGTTTCTAAGTTGATTATATGCAACATAATCATCCATATATATATATAAACGAATGTCATTTGAAACAATGAAGCGTATTAATAAAACAAATATGTTCAAAACTGGGGCAAAGTGCCACGTTAATCCACGTAGTTTTCCATGTTAATCGTCTTATTGGGTTCTGCAGGGAGTGGTCAAGGCGAGGGTCCCGGTCCAGGCAGAGCGGCCCGCTCGTGGGTTCGAATCCCAATAAACAAGAAGATGACTACACAACAACAACAACAAGTAAATGTTTTCAGTACCGTCCAACTCGCAGTCTACTGTAGCGGCTCGCTCCTTGCTGGATACGTTCCACTCACAGCCTGTAGTCCATGAGGACCGGTCAAGTGACATCAAATTAGTCCGCGAACTATTAAAAAACACCGTGACAGACCATACAAGTAAATGCGATGTTCTGTAAGTTTTAGCCCACGACATTCTTTGCGAGAATTGAAACATCCCGAACATATATCCACTGCTCAACGCGCTCTCGTCCACATCAATATAGCAACACCACCATGCGAGAACTGCTCAAAGGATGACGGTTTGATCATTTAATTTGTCTTCGCAATATTGAAACTTCGTAACAGTTCACTTTTGATTTTTAACAACTTGTAACAATATTTGTTTTAATTTTTTAATTGGAACAATAAATCTTACATGTTTCTAAGTTGATTATATACAACATAATCATCCATGGTTTTAGCTCCTGAGCTGTAGATATGATGTAAGACTAAATTACTTCAATTTGAACTGACTGACGGTATTTAGTCTTACACAAAAAAATAAATTGAATTATTACAGCACCGATTAAGATGACTTACAAATCGGAGGATAGTGTTATCGGCTCAGCTCCGCCGGACCGCACCTGTCTCGACCCGTTACAAGTCAGAGGATAGTGTTGTTGGCTCAGCTCCGCCGGACCGCACCTGTCTCGACCCGTTAAAGATCGGAGGATAGTGTTGTCGGCTCAGCTCCGCCGGACCGCACCTGTCTCGACCCGTTACAAGTCGGAGGATAGTGATGTCGGCTCAGCTCCGCCGGACCGTACCTGTCTCGACCAGTTACAGATCGGAGGATAGTGTTGTCGGCTCAGCTCCAACGGACCGTACCTGTCTCGACCCGTTACAAGTCGGAGGATAGTGTTGTCGGCTCAGGTCCGCCGGACCGTACCTGTCTCGACCCGTAACAGATCGGAGGATAGTGTTGTCGGCTCAGCCCCGCCGGACCGTACCTGTCTCGACCAGTTACAGACCGGAGGATAGTGTTGCGGCTCAGCTCCGCCGGACCGTACCTGTCTCGACCCGTTACAGATCGTAGGATAGTGTTGTCGGCTCAGCTCCGCCGGACCGCACCTGTCTCGACCAGTTACAGACCGGAGGATAGTGTTGTCGGCTCAGCTCCACCGGACCGCACCTGTCTCGACCCGTTACAAGTCGGAGGATAGTGTTGTCGGCTCAGCTCCGCCGGACCGTACCTGTCTCGACCCGTTACAAGTCAGAGGATAGTGTTGTCGGATCAGCTCCGCCGGACCACACCTGTCTCGACCCGTTACAAATCGGAGGATAGTGTTGTCGGCTCAGCTCCGCCAGACCGCACCTGTCTCGACCCATTACAAGTCGGAGGATAGTGTTGTCGGCTCAGCTCCGCCGGACCGCACCTGTCTCGACCCGTTACCAATCGGAGGATAGTGTTGTCGGCTCAGCTCCGCCGCACCGCACCTGTCTCGACCCGTTACAAATCGGAGGATAGTGTTGTCGGCTCAGCTCCGCCGGACCGCACCTGTTTCGACCAGTTACAGATCGGAGGATAGTGTTGTCGGCTCAGCTCCGCCGGACCGTACCTGTCTCGACCCGTTACAGATCGGAGGATAGTGTTGTCGGCTCAGCTCCGCCGGACCGTACCTGTCTCGACCCGTTACAAGTCGGAGGATAGTGTTGTCGGCTCAGCTTCACCGGACCGTACCTGTCTCGACCCGTTACAAGTCAGAGGATAGCGTTGTCAGATCAGTTCCGCCGGACCGCACCTGTCTCGACCCGTTACAAATCGGAGGATAGTGTTGTCGGCTCAGCTCCGCCGGACCGCACCTGTCTCGACCCATTACATGTCGGAGGATAGTGTTGTTGGCTCAGCTCCGCCGGACCGCACCTGTCTCGACCCGTTACAAGTCGGAGGATAGTGTTCTCGGCTCAGCTCCGCCGGACCACACCTGTCTCGACCCGTTACAAATCGGAGGATAGTGTTGTTGGCTCAGCTCCGCCGGACCGCACCTGTCTCGACCCGTTACAAGTCGGAGGATAGTGTTGTCGGCTCAGCTACGCCGGACCGCACCTGTCTCGACCCGTTACAAATTGGAGGATAGTGTTGTCGGCTCAGCTCCGCCGGACCGCACCTGTCTCGACCCGTTACAAATCGGAGGATAGTGTTGTCGGCTCAGCTCCGCCGGACCGCACCTTTTCTGATAACCATCCGAAATCTCCACTGCCTCGACCCGTTACAAATACTCCCAATTGAATACAATCTTTCTCAAATATACCGGGTGTCCATGAAATCCTGGACTGAAGACAAAGTCTATTTATCCAGTGTCAGTTATAATAAATGTGGTGTAAATACATCACGTGGATCCTGATTTGTTTAAGATTTGATTGTATGATTTGGCAAGCCTAGTTTAGTATCTCGGTTACTATCAGGCAACAGCTACAATTTGTAATTGTATTAGTTTCCGTGATACATTTAGAAATGCCCTAAACCCATTAAGTAAAACACTATACTGTACAACCATCACTTTATGGACTCCGTATATTTTGTGCTTGATGAATATTTTCCACAGTTCCAAATACCAACCCAAAATGTAATGCAGACCAAGTTGAGAAACAAACTCAAAAGACATTTGATAAAAAGAATGGAAATATGAACATAATGGTTTTTATCTAGACTGTAAATTTCTCTAAATTAAATGATCATATTATTTATTCTAGATACTCTGATGAGTTAGGCGTAACTATTCAAAATAAAAATAAAATACCCCCGTCGCAGCAAACCTGCGTACTCAGCGAATTTCCAATGCATTGATATGTTTCTCACTAGTACATAAAGCCACTCACCAAGTTTGACAAAAATACATTCATAAATAAGTGATTTATTACATTTTATTTATTCCCCATAAGAATAACATTAGGACTGAGTACGCAGGTTTGCTGCAACGAGGAAGATAAGAAATGATTTGTTATGCAATTATCAATGTAACTGAACCAGGTGAAGCTACTTACCATGTTTTATTAATTTATGTTCATAATTAAGGGAGATATAAAACTTTACTTATTCTCCATAAGAATAACATTAGGGCTGAGTATGCAGGTTAGCTGCTACGGGGACAATCAAAAAAACATTTATTTTTTGTGCAATTATCAATATACCAGTACAACATGAAGCCACATACCAAATTTCATCAATATACATTCATAAATAATCAAGATATCAAATTTTATTTATTCTTCATAAGGATAACATTGGACAACGTACTGTGTTTAGCACTTTGAATATCTCTGCAACGGTTTGACGTAGAATCACAATTTAAACACCAAATTGATTGTTTTGTGGAGCTGAAGTAATTGGTAAAAGAAAATGTGAAGTTTAAAGTAAAATTAACTGAGGAAAAGCCAAAAACCTTTTTGCCATAAGATTAACATGGGAGATTTTATGAGCATGTTTTTTGGATTTTTTCCGCAACCACTTAACCTAGGTTAATATTTCAAAATACCATATTATTTGTTTTTTTAAGCTCTATAACATGGTCTGAACCTGAATTAAGTTTTTTAAAAATTATAGGGTAAAAAATGCAAAAAACAGATTTTTGGAAAATTTAAAACCCCCATAAACCCTCCTTCCCATAGTCCGATTTTTCTGGTTTTCGAACTTAAAGTCATAAATGTCAGTTTACACATTTGAGCCAAATTTCATCGAAATCGGACGTTTTTTACTCAAGTTATCGCATTCACGGACACATATATAGATATATATATATATATATAGATATATATATATATATATAGATATATATATATATAGATATATATATACATATATATAAATTTGAACGAATAGTGTTTTGGACATCTAGGGACCTCAAAACAAAAAGTTATCATGGTCTCGGGCTTAAGTCTTACCATGAGACCTACGGTAATAGCTTTTTCCCTATAGGGGAAATTCGCTAAAAACGAGAAAAGACGTTTTAATATGGCCAAGCACACTTCTTTGGAAAAACTGTCTAAGTGCACATTTGAAAGGTTAAACTTAACTATTCAATACATATGTTGTAGTTGTTTGGGAAAACAGTAATAACTAATTTAAGCTCAAACTTTATTAACAAATTTATTGAGGAGCATAATACGTGTTGTTATAATCAAACATAGTATTATCATGTATTAAACTTTATTAAAAATCACTGTAGCTTGTAAGTCCTCTTGTAGTGTAAATGCAAACAGCGAATAAGCAAATTGAACCTGATAACCACAGTTTATTCTTATACCCAATTAAACAAGGATTATTTAACCGACTGTAGATGTTCCAGCCGTCAAATACACGGATGCCATTTCATCTCGAGGCTCTTTGTTTACGTGTTAAATTACAATAACGTTTTAGACATCCCTCTCACGTTAACACACAATACCCCGTAGCAGCAAACCTGCGTACTCAGCGAATTTCCAATGCATATTTATGTATCTTAATAACACATAAAGCCACATACCAAGTTTCATCAATATACATTCATAATTAAACGATTTATGACATTTTAATTATTTTCCATAAGAATAACATGGGGGCTGAGTACGCAGGTTTGCTCAACCGGCCAAAAAATGTTTTTAGTGAAAATATCAATAGACCTCAACGATATGAAGCAATATACCAGGTTTCATCAGGATAAGTTCATAAATAAGCAACAATTTTTCTTATTCTCCATAAGAATAACACTGGACTACGTACTGTGTTTAGCACTTTCAATATCTCTGTAACCATCTGACGTAGATCAATGATCAAAACATAAATTATGGGTCTTTTTAAGCTGATCCCAATGAAAAAAAAAAAAAACGAAAATTTGACTTTTTCAAAAATTATATGTATCAAACTCAAAAAACCCATTTTTGGGGTAAAAAACTCCCCCAAAATACCCCTTCGGATAGGTTGATCTGTCTGGTTTTCGAACTTAAAGTCATAAATGCTGCTTTACACGTTTATACCAAATTTCATCAAAATTGGATTATTTGTTATGAGAATTATCGTGCTCTCTCTCTCTCTCTCTCTCACACACACACACACACACACACACACACACACACACACACACACACACACACACACACACACACACACACACACACACACACACACACACACACACACACACTGTAATTATATGTATACAGTTTTGAACGAATGGTGTTTTTGGCATCTGGGGACCTCAAAACGAAAAGTTATCATGATCCCGGGCCTAGGTCTTCATTGCCGACTACGGTAATATAGCTTCTTCCCTATAGGGGAAATTCACTAAAACCATACAAAGATGGTTTAATATTTACTCTGCGTAAGAAACAAATAATTTAATAATTATTGAGTACGGTAAGCCCTGTTAACTGTTCAGTACCTAGCAAAATAGAGTAATACTACGATTCCAATGCAATACTTGTCCTTATATTGCACCAAGTAGCATTTCGTTATGCTACATTGACTAGGGTATGTAGTATATAAATCGCCTTACTGAGAGGAACCATTGTGGAATGTAAACGCCGCCCGCCGCTCAGAGGTGACGCGCAATATTCTGCCGCGATATTACACACATCACCGGAGACCCAATATAGCCTTCAGCGGCCGCTCAAGGAGAATATTGACAACAGAGAATATGCACCACACCGGAACTTTTGTATTCAAAAATATTGTTCTAGGTCCTCCTTTTGGGAACACTCACCTTGTTCTTTTGATCATGGGGGATGTATGTCAAATTTTTTGCAGGTTTCCAAACTTGTCGAAAGTTTTTTCTACACGAACAATGACACACTTAACATGTCTCCCCCACTCCTGATATCTCGCGGGACCACACAAACGTTCCTCGTCTTCAAGGGGGGTTTCCCTGGTTTGCCGGTCGCGAATTCTGGTTGAATGTCTCACTACTACTGACTGGTCGTCAGTGGTGACATGGAGTTCAGTGGTGACTTGGAGTAAGCTGCTCCTGTCAAAGCTATTGCAACAAGGTCACTTCTTTTTCAATGTAAATCCTCTCTTTCCCCGACTAAATTAAGGAAATTAAGGTGTCGTAATATAATGAAAAAGGATAAAAATGGTATTTGGAACATAATGGAAATTATTCATCTACATTGAGTAAGTACAATTGGCATGAGGTCTAGTTATGGGAGAGGATTTGCTCGAAAATCGGAATTTGTTACTGGTTATGTTTTGAAGATATAAACATAATCTGATAAGCAAACTTGTGAAATATATTAATTATCCAAATACCCCCGTCGCAGCAAACCTGCATACTCAGCGAATTTCCAATGAATTATAACATAACACACTAATCCACTTAACAGGATTCATAAGAAATATATTCACAAACAAGCGATATTTAAAATATTAATTATTCTCCATAAGAATAACATTGGGGATGAGTACGCAGGTTTGCTGCAACAAGGAACACAAAATAATGGGGTTTTATGCAAAATATCAATAGAACTCAGCTAAGTGAAGTCACATACCAAGTTTCATCAATATACATTCATAAATAAGCGATATATAACACTTTAATTATTTTCCATAAGAGTAACATGGGGACCGAGTACCTAGGTTTGCTGCTACGGGAACCATAGGTGAAAAATTGTTTTTTTGTGGAAACAACAATAAACCACAACTAGATGAAGCCATATACCAAATTTCGTCAGTTTATGTTCATAAATAAGCGAGATATACAATTTTTCTTTTTCTCCATAAGAATAACATTAGACAACGTACTGTGTTTAGCACTTTCAATATCTCAGTAACCAATTGACGTAAAGCAATGATCAAGATACCAAATTGTTTTTTTTCTATGCTGAATTCAATGGTGAAAATTAAAATTTGATTTTAATAAAAATTACATGTGGAAACCCCAAAAACCCATTTTTGGGGTACAAAACCCCCCCAAAACCCCCCTTCGGATGGTGCGATTCGTCTGGTTTTCGATCTCATTCAAATAAATGGTAATTTACACGTTTTAACCAAATTTCATTAAGATCGAACCTTTTTTACGAGAGTTATCGTGCTTACGGACACATATATATATATATATATATATATATATATATATATATATATATATATATATATATAAAAATTTGAACGAATGGTGTTTTTGGCATCTGGGGACCTGAAAATGTAAAGTTATCATGGTCTTGGGCTGAAGTCTTACCATGAGACCTACGGTAATAGCTTCTTCCCTATAGGGGAAATTCGCTAAAAGTATGTTTAACCATAGTAAATTGTAAAATCAGTTTATCAGCCTTGTAACCGTGAAATATCAGCTACAAAGCCGATGATTAAATTCTGGATGGGAAATAAATTAAAGTTGAATGACCACTATACCAACAAAAACGTACTTCTACGCTTAAACGAAACGAACTAAACATTTATTAGATTTATTGAATTTGGAGTTTCCGAATAAAACGCAATTATTGTTTGGTATAAACGCTGATACATTTCTTGTATTTTAAGGAATAATGTGTGAATACAAGGCTCCACTGATTAATGTCATGGTGGAACACGTGCAAACACACGTTTGTGCTAAACCAACAATTTTGAAAATTTAAGGTTTCTTACAACGAAGCCAGTAACTAACTTAAAGGCCAAGATGGCGGCTTAGAAATTGGATTAAATCTTCGCAGACTTGAGATTCGGTCTCGCTTTTCTAACTTTATTGCCTTTAACATGAGCTACTGTCTTTATTTTCCCTTAGGAAACTGTATTCATAACTCGATTCTGCTATAGTAAAATTATATTATTTGGATGACAACTTTAATAATATTTTTGGTAGTAATTGAGTTGATCTAAACGTTACTCAAGGGGTATTGTAGTTCTGCAAATGCATGATTATGAAAGGACACTCGATGAAACATATTTGCTGTGGTCACGGTGACAGTGAGAACTAGCGATTTATAAGTCTCACACATTTGGCGGCAGCTTGTTAGGATAATGAACAATTAATCTCGCGAGTGATTAGAGTAGAACAAGAGACTTCGCCTCGGCGGATGTGTTACGTGTGGCTTGATGAAGCCCGGAACACTAAGTCACTGCTACACAACGATATTACGTCGTCGCTCATCATTCCCCATCGCTCTGCCCCAAAGACCGTCAATACTGCAACGTTAAAGATACGAGAAACAGCGTGCACTAATCACAATCTTTTTCTATGTAGTGCTCTATAATCTTTTAATGAGCATTTAGTCAGCTGATTTGCTTTGCCCAGAGGAGGATGGACATCCTATTGATTTTACACATCGGTATGCTAAACCACACAGTAATGGCGTGGTAGTGGAACTTTGGCCACGGGACGCTTGCAATTGTAAGCTACATTTGTCTAAATAATCATTATGATAATTATATTACAATGATAAATATGTATATTAAAGCTGAACTTTGTAAGGTTGTCAATCAATCACGCATAAACTACAGGGGTTGTTATTGAGCAGATATTTGGTATCAGCCACGGCGTGCGGCGCCGTACAAAGGGCGGTAGGCAATGTGAGTGGTGTAGCCATGTTGCGTCGCCCGGCCAGCAGGCATTCTCAAGACGGGGCGTTATGAAACATTCTTAGATATTTGCATCTCCTGTCTCTATATTCTTCTTTATCTATGATAATAATTGTTATATAATAATTGTAATTTCTATACACATCTAAACATAACGCCTCTAAACCGCGTATTCCACGATTGAGGTCAAGAATGGTCTCGACCCGTAGTATTGCAAAGTGATTACCAATTTGGTTACCTCCATCCTACAGGGCACAAGCAGCCCTCAAAGATCGCACGTCTGGAAAACATGGGGATATTTGCATTCTATAACAGCAGTCTATGCAGTAGAATATCTTTACAATAAAAGTGATTATTACAACCTTCAATTAATGTAATGATTTAAATTAGAGGACGTTTTATTGCAAGTGTATTTATATTACTCATATTTAAAAAATATACTACAATTTAATATCAACCTTATAGTCGTGATACTAAGAAATTTACTTAAAATAGTATTTAAATAAACTATGAGGATGCTGCTATAAGTATGCTGTTAGTTGTCTTTTGATTACTGCGAGTAATAAATCAACGTTAACAGTACTAATACCCAATAAATGAACATATTGTGAACTCTGTTGAAGCGAGATCAAAGGGGGATAGTTTCATGTTCGGTAAAAATAAATAAGGAAGTTAAATAAAAACGTACAAATTATAATTTGCCACGTAAGTGTAATCCACATTTCTGTCTCGGAAAGCATTAGTGATTTTAAGTCCAAAAAGTTTTCCAAAACACATTTCCAACACAAGTTTGACAGTTGAAATGATTTAATAAATAACATTTAATTTTTCGATCGATTGAACTTCCATCGATGCTCCTCGGAAGAAACGCTTTATTAATTTGCCATTCATCTACATAGTAAAGGGCTTTCATCCCTTCAGAGCTTCTTTGAACCGCTCTACCATCAGAAGCTTCGCTAAGTTAATATCTAACCAATTATTTTGAGCCACCAGTTCCAGTGAAATTTATTTTCCTCGTTGACATCGTTTATACATTCAGGCTAAAAATGATGATGCAAAACAATTCATAACGCTCATGTTTCCAAATCACAATCAACACATCCCGGACATGTATCAAAGAGATAGTACCAACAACCTTTGGGACTTATTGGGGCGTATTATAAATGTACTGGGATTTCTCACGAGCACCTTGCACATTGAAGCACTTGTCCTCAGTTAGTTCAACTTGTCGTGTGTGATGGTGCCAGTAAAGTCTACAACGACAAATAAATAAACGAGAATAAACGATTAAGTCATCTTTTTTGATTGTTTTGAATATTTTGTTTATTTTTCATGTAGCGGTGAAGGTAATCTTTAAAATAACGGTTCAATTATTTTGTTTCGTACGTATGGCGATGACGTGATGTAAAAACAAACTAAGAAATAATATATTACAATTTTTTACACTTATATTATTTTAAAATCGATAAACAACTTTCTATTGCTTTCCGAACAATATTTGAAATAAAATTCAATCCACACGCAATTTTAGTTATTAAGAATCATAATAATTTAAAAATTAGCCAATTGCATTTTGAATTTACTATTTATCATAACAGCGCAATAGTTCAAATTGTGTTTAGTGCCATAAGAAAGGTCATCTGTTATAAAGGAGATGGTCAATTGTAGTTTAATTTACATGACTAACACGTAATTTTGTAATAGTTGTAATCTGGAGAAGGTCAATTGTAGTTTAATTTACATGACTAACACGTAATTTTGTAATAGTTGTAATCTTTTACCATGCAATGGTTTTAATGCAACCATTGTGTTGCCATAAAACACAATGCACGTTTGGAGGGGTGTTTGCCAACAATTTAGACTGCGCTACGCTGGGTCGGGAGTGCGTGCATGACTCCCTGGAGAAGACCTCCACAGTTACTGGTCCCGGCCTCCCTCTTGTGTGTTCGGAGTAAAATACATTGTGGAATAAAATAAAACTAGTGGCTTACAGGGGCTATAGCCCCTAACATATGGTTTTGTTATGTGGATAATCACAGTATATATTTTGCTGCGATTATTTATTAGTGAACACGCTAAAAGTAGTGGCTTACAGGGGCTATAGCCCCTAACATATGGTTCTGTTATGTGGATAATCACAGTACATATTTTGCTGCCATTATTTATTAGTGAAAACGCTAAATGTAGTGGCTTACAGGGGCTATAGCCCCTAACATATGGTTTTGTTATGTGGATAATCACAGTATATATTTTGCTGCGATTATTTATTAGTGAACACGCTAAAACTAGTGGCTTACAGGGGCTATAGCCCCTAACATGTTGTTTTGTTATGTGGATAATCACAGTATATATTTTGCTACGATTATTTATTAGTGAACACGCTAAAACTAGTGGCTTACAGGGGCTGTAGCCCCTAACATATAGTTTTGTTATGTTGATAAGCACAGTATATATTTTGCTGCGATTATTTATTAGTGAACACGCTAAAACTAGTGGCTTACAGGGGCTATAGCCCCTAACATATGGTTTTGTTATGTGGATAATCACAGTATATATTTTGCTGCGATTATTTATTAGTGAACACGCTAAAACTAGTAGCTTACAGGGGCTATAGCCCCTAACATATGGTTTTGTTATGTGGATAATCACAGTATATATTTTGCTGCGATTATTAATTAGTGAACACGCTAAAACTAGTGGCTTACAGGGGCTATAGCCCCTAACATATGGATTTGTTATGTGGATAATCACAGTATATATTTAGCTGCGATTATTTATTTGTGAACACGCTAAAACTAGTGGCTTACAGGGGCTATAGCCCCTAACATATGGTTCTGTTATGTGGATAATCACAGTACATATTTTGCTGCCATTATTTATTAGTGAAAACGCTAAATGTAGTGGCTTACAGGGGCTATAGCCCCTAACATATGGTTTTGTTATGTGGATAATCACAGTATATATTTTGCTGCGATTATTTATTAGTGAACACGCTAAAAGTAGTGGCTTACAGGGGTGATAGCCCCTAACATATGGTTTTGTTATGTGGATAATCACAGTATATATTTTGCTGCGATTATTTATTAGTGAACACGCTAAAAGTAGTGGCTTACAGGAGCTATAGCCCCTAACATATGGTTTTGTTATGTGGATAATCACAGTATATATTTTGCTGCGATTATTTATTAGTGAACACGCTAAAACTAGTGGCTTACAGGGGCTATAGCCCCTAACATATGGTTTTGTTTTGTGGATAATCACAGTATATATTTTGCTGCGATTATTTATTAGTGAACACGCTAAAAGTACTGGATTACAGGGACTGTAGCCCCTAAAATATGGTTTTGTTATGTGGATAATCACAGTATATATTTTACTGCAATTATTTATTAGTGAACACGCTAAAACTAGTGGCTTACAGGGGCTATAGCCCCTAACATATGGTTTTGTTATGTGGATAATCATAGTATATATTTTGCTGCGATTATTTATTAGTAAACACGCTAAAACTAGTGGCTTACAGGGGCTATAGCCCCTAACATATGGTTTTGTTATGTGGATAATCACAGTGTATATTTTGCTGCGATTATTAATTAGTGAACACTCTAAAACTAGTGGCTTACAGGGGCTATAGCCCCTAACATATGGTTTTGTTATGTGGATAATCACAGTATATATTTTGCTGCGGTTATTTATTAGTAAACACGCTAAAACTAGTGGCTTACAGGGGCTATAGCCCCTAACATATGGTTTTGTTATGTGGATAATCACAGTGTATATTTTGCTGCTATTATTTATTAGTAAACACGCTAAAACTAGTGGCTTACAGGGGCTATAGCCCCTAGCATATGGTTTTGTTATGTGGATAATCACAGTATATATTTTGCTGCGATTATTTATTCGTGAACACGGTAAAAGTAGTGGCTTACAGGGGCTATAGCCCCTAACATATGGTTCTATTATGTGGATAATCACAGTTGATCAGTTGCGATTATTTATTAGTGAACACGCTAAAACTAGTGGCTTACAGGGGCTATAGACCCTAACATATGGTTTTGTTATGTGGATAATCACAGTATATATTTTGCTGCAATTATTTATTAGTGAACACACTAAAACTAGTGGCTTACAGGGGCTATAGCCCCTAACATATGGTTTTGTTAAGTGGATAATCACAGTTTATATTTTGCTGCAATTATTTATTAGTGAACACGCTAAAACTAGTGGCTTACAGGGGCTATAGCCCCTAAAATATGGTTTTGTTATGTGGATAATCACAGTATATATTTTGCTGCGATTATTTATTAGTGAACACGCTAAAAGTAGTGGCTTACAGGGGCTATAGCCCCTAACATATGGTTTTGTTATGTGGATAATCGCAGTTGATCAGCTGCGATTGTTTATTAGTGAACACGCTAAGCAGTGTTCATATTGCTTATTAATAAAAGCACTGTAGTGAGATTTCCATAAGAAAATCATTGGATCTTTGAAATCCAGTGGGGCGTAGCCCATCACGTAATTTGACATTTTTGATATTTTCCCACCGTCCTCGGCTCTCAAGCTTTAAAATGAATCGTCATAACATAACTTAACTTCTTCCCAGCTCGAGATATTTCGTGGGGACCGATTCGCTTACGGAATTAAATATATGTGTGTTGCGATGAATCAGATAAATAGATGACCATAATATGTGAACTGGAAACAACAAATATGGAGGCTTCACCACAATTTGTTAATACAATACAAATCATCGTGAAATAATACTACGTGATGAGTACAAGAATAACCGTAGGTAACAAATTAAACCCTTCAAAATTTATGTTCCCATTGACGTTATCATGCCCCAATTCGATATGACAAAATCGTTCGTATGAGTAGGGCAGGGGGTAGTCTATACGTGGCGTAATGTCGATCAGACTCCATTCTCGAGACAAAAAGCTAGAACAAATAAAGATTATATGCTTATTACAAAACTATTTGATATATTTCTAATGGGGTTGGATTATAGGGGCGGGCGACATTTATGAGATGACATTTGTTCGGCTTTGACAACGCCTATTAATTGGTTCTAACTATGCATTTGATATGATAGTGGTTGTGCAGTTAATATTTCTGTCAATGTCAAAAGTTTTCTTGAGCATTTCATTCCTCTCCAGTATTGATATTTTACCGTGACATCTATTTTGCCACGCGATTATAAACCGTGTTATAGCTAAGTTTTGTGAAAAATGTAATTGCAACAGAAAGGGTTAAGCGATTTTGTCTAGCAATGAAACTTCGATAGAACTGCCAGAGAGAATATAATGACAAGGAAAAAAATAAAGTATTTCCGCTGTCCTCTAGGAGGCAGTTCCGGTTCCTCCCACTCTCCCCGACGTTCTGGTAAATTGTTTTTACCTCAGTGAAAAACCAGTGACCATCCACGTAGTCGTAAGTTGCCGGATAAATTGAGGGATCTTGAATAAATATTTGTTGGAATGATTTTGATTTGTATGATTATTGTAGAGCGTTATTCGCATGGTCTATTAATCAAACATTTCAAGATCAATTAAATATTTTACTACCGTCATGTATACGTTGTAATTTATACATATTTCTTTAATATTAGAAAACAACGATTTGCAATTTAAAAACATAATATAAAAATCAAATTGTAAAAAATAATATTTATTTTAGAATTTTTTTAAAATTACAACAAGCTGTAAATAAATATAATTAAATACTAATTTATTATTCCTTTAGCGTAACAACCGTTGAAAAATCAACGACAGTCATTACCGTCTATCTACCGTCATCAATAAAACAACAACGATTAAATTATTTAGTTAGGATTATCTACCGTCACCAATAAAACAACGGCGATTACATATTTAGTTAGGATTATCTACCGTTACCAATAAAATAACATCGATTACATTATTTAGTTAGGATTATCTACCGTCACCAATAAAACAACGGCGATTACATATTTAGTTAGGATTATCTACCGTCACCAATAAAACAACGGCGATTACATATTTAGTTAGGATTATCTACCGTCACCAATAAAACAACAACGATTAAATTATTTAGTTAGGATTATCTACCGTCACCAATAAAACAACGGCGATTAAATTATTTAGTTAGGATTATCTACCGTCACCAATAAAACAACGGCGATTACATATTTAGTTTGGATTATCTACCGTTACCAATAAAATAACATCGATTACATTATTTAGTTAGGATTATCTACCGTCACCAATAAAACAACAACGATTAAATTATTTAGTTAGGATTATCTACCGTCACCAATAAAACAACGGCGATTACATATTTAGTTAGGATTATCTACCGTTACCAATAAAATAACATCGATTACATTATTTAGTTAGGATTATCTACCGTCACCAATAAAACAACAACGATTAAATTATTTAGTTAGGATTATCTACCGTCACCAATAAAACAACGGCGATTACATATTTAGTTAGGATTATCTACCGTCACCAATAAAACAACGGCGATTACATATTTAGTTAGGATTATCTACCGTTACCAATAAAATAACATCGATTACATTATTTAGTTAGGATTATCTACCGTCACCAATAAAACAACGGCGATTACATATTTAGTTAGGATTATCTACCGTTACCAATAAAATAACATCGATTACATTATTTAGTTAGGATTATCTACCGTCACCAATAAAACAACGGCGATTACATATTTAGTTAGGATTATCTACCGTTACCAATAAAATAACATCGATTACATTATTTAGTTAGGATTATCTACCGTCACCAATAAAACAACGGCGATTACATATTTAGTTAGGATTATCTACCGTTACCAATAAAATAACATCGATTACATTATTTAGTTAGGATTATCTACCGTTACCAATAAAATAACATCGATTACATTATTTAGTTAGGATTATTTACCGTTACCAATAAAATAACATCGAGTAAATAAGTTGTTTAAAATGAGAAAATGAATTTTCATGGTTATATTTGTTATGAATAAGCAGCATATTTAGCACCAGAATATTTAGATACATCATAAAAAATGCCAAGTAAAAAAAAACAATATTGAAAATACCAACAAATGTTTGTTACCTTAACATACTGATTATAAAAGCTCTGTCGCATGTCACTGAAGTCTTGTGGCTTCCCATGTGTTGGAATTTTCGAAGATTGTAAAACATATGTTATCTGCTTGCAGTCAATACGGACGAGGTGTCAATGAAAGTTGTTTTAACTTAAAATATTTGTTGAACCTTCCAAAACTAATTTGCTACACGAAGGTTTACCATATAATAACAAATGCTAATAAACGTTTCGATATGTTAACATGTATTATGCTACTCAAGAACTTTCTGTTAAACGTGCTGGCCTACATCCAAATATTTGATCCTGTAATTCAGAACCTGTAAGCGTAGCGATTTTGCCAAAACGACAATCTGTTTGCTTGAACTCGTGGTATCTAGAAGAGACAAATATCAATAGGAGTTAAAGAATAGGTGTTTAGGATAGGAGTTACAGGTATCAGTCTGTAACTCCTAGATATAAATAACTGTCTTAATAGTGTATTCTAACACTTTTAAACATTTGTCAATTTAATTTGTATTTATATAATCACATATTTTATATATTTTTTTACTGTTTGTATATGTTATTTTTGATTTGAAAATAGTTTAGAATATCATCACAACTTTTAGAAAATCAGAAAACCATTATCAATTAATGTTATATTTCTTAGAAATATCATACAATTTTAAAAATTTGATTTTATTTAAATTTAAAGCGTAATAAAATTGACTCAAACATTTAATATGGTGTTGATGGAACCGCCAAAACCATACCCGGAGTGCGCACTTTTGACATGGGTAACAAGAAGATAAACACCTTTAACATCAACATGTTGATGTTCATGTTTATTGTACTAATACGTAGTTTTTTTATTAAACGACACCAAACGATTGAATCGAGGTGAGTTCTACGAATTCGATTTCCACCAGTCAGCTGCAGAGACGAGATACCAACTCGGCAGACGCGATATGTCTCCATCCGTCAATGCGGCCCAACATGACAAACAAAGGGGCGAATGTGTATTCTGGCACAACGCTGCTTCAATCTGGCCAGTTGTTTGGGAGTGATTTATCTTTTATGAATGAAATCTAATTGAATGTCCTACGTTTTAGAGTAGAATTCTATGAAACATGCTCTTTTTGGTTTTAAAATTCGTTTTAGTGTTTCTTATTGTTGCGTTACAGTTACAGAGATGTGCATTGCGTTTGGAAAGAAAATGGTCCAAACCCTGATCTGTATCAATTTATAGTTAACATTTTATAAGAAAACATTACTGGTTTATAGCTCACTGATATAGATAGGAACATCTAAATACATTGGAAATTTTATGAGAAAACAGGTTTGCTGAGTCGCGGGTATTGAATATTTAAAGGTATTAATTTAAAAAATCCTGAGGAGCATTGAACTTTACGGTGTGGTATAGTGCAATCACCAGTGTTAGCGTATACAGGATTGAACTTTACGGTGTGGTATAGTGCAATCACCAGTGTCAGCGTATACAGGATTGAACTTTACGGTGTGGTATAGTGCAATCACCAGTGTCAGCGTATACAGGATTGAGCTTTACGGTGTGGTATAGTGAAATCACCAGTGTCAGCGTATACAGGATTGAACTTTACGGTGTGGTATAGTGCAATCACCAGTGTTAGCGTATCCAGGATTGACCTTTACGGTGTGGTATAGTGCAATCACCAGTGTCAGCGTATACAGGATTGAACTTTACAGTGTGGTATAGTGCAATCACCAGTGTCAGCGTATACAGGATAGAACTTTACGGTGTGGTATAGTGCAATCACCAGTGTCAGCGTATACAGGATTGAACTTTATGGTGTGGTATAGTGCAATCACCAGTGTTAGCGTATACAGGATTGAACTTTACGGTGTGCTATAGTGCAATAACCCGTGTCAGCGTATACAGGATTGAACTTTACGGTGTGGTTAGTACAATAACCAGTGTTAGCTTATACAGGATTGAACTTTACGGTGTGATTTAGTGCAATCACCAGTGTTAGCGTATACAGGATTGAACTTTACGTTGTGGTATAGTGCAGTCACCAGTGTTAGCGTATACAGGATTGAACTTTACGATGTGGTATAGTGCAATCAACAGTGTCAGCGTATACATGATTGAAATTTACGGTTTGGTATAGTACAATCATCAGTGTTAGCGTATACAGGATTGAACTTTACGGTGTGGTATAGTGCAATCACCAGTTACAGCGTATACGGGATTGAACTTTACAGTGTGGTATAGTGCAATCACCAGTGTCAGCGTATACAGGATTGAACTTTATGGTGTGGTTAGTACAATCACCAGTGTCAGCGTATACAGGATTGAACTTTACGGTGTGGTATAGTGCAATCACCAGTGTCAGCGTATACAGAATTGAACTTTACGGTGTGGTATAGTGCAATCACCAGTGTTAGTGTATACAGGATTTCACTTTACGGTGTGGTATAGTGAAATCACCAGTGTCAGCGTATACAGGATTGAATTTGACGGTGTGGTATAGTGCAATCACCAGTGTCAGCGTATACAGGATTGAACTTTACGGTGTGGTATAGTGCAATCACCAGTGTTAGCGTATACAGGATTGAAATTTACGGTGTGGTATAGTGCAATCACCAGTGTCAGCGTATACAGGATTAAACTTTACGGTGTGGTATAGTGCAATCACCAGTGTCAGCGTATACAGGATTGAACTTGACGGTGTGGTATAATGCAATCACCAGTGTCAGCGTATACAGGATTGAACTTTACAGTGTGGTATAGTGCAATCACCAGTGTCAGCGTATACAGGATAGAACTTTACGGTGTGGTATAGTGCAATCACCAGTGTCAGCGTATACAGGATTGAACTTTATGGTGTGGTATAGTGCAATCACCAGTGTTAGCGTATACAGGATTGAACTTTACGGTGTGCTATAGTGCAATAACCCGTGTCAGCGTATACAGGATTGAACTTTACGGTGTGGTTAGTACAATAACCAGTGTTAGCTTATACAGGATTGAACTTTACGGTGTGATTTAGTGCAATCACCAGTGTTAGCGTATACAGGATTGAACTTTAAGTTGTGGTATAGTGCAGTCACCAGTGTTAGCGTATACAGGATTGAACTTTACGATGTGGTATAGTGCAATAACCAGTGTCAGCGTATACATGATTGAAATTTACGGTGTGGTATAGTGCAATCACCAGTGTTAGCGTATACAGGATTGAACTTTACGGTGTGATATAGTGCAATCACCAGTTACAGCGTATACAGGATTGAACTTTACAGTGTGGTATAGTGCAATCACTAGTGTCAGCGTATACAGGATTGTACTTTACGGTGTGGTTAGTACAATCACCAGTGTCAGCGTATACATGATTGAACTTTACGGTGTGGTATAGTGCAATCACCAGTGTCAGCGTATACAGAATATAACTTTACGGTGTGGTATAGTGCAATCACCAGTGTTAGCGTATACAGGATTGAACTTTACGGTGTGGTATAGTGAAATCACCAGTGTCAGCGTATACAGGATTGAGCTTTACGGTGTGGTATAGTGAAATCACCAGTGTCAGCGTATACAGGATTGAACTTTACGGTGTGGTATAGTGCAATCACCAGTGTTAGCGTATCCAGGATTGACCTTTACGGTGTGGTATAGTGCAATCACCAGTGTCAGCGTATACAGGATTGAACTTTACAGTGTGGTATAGTGCAATCACCAGTGTCAGCGTATACAGGATAGAACTTTACGGTGTGGTATAGTGCAATCACCAGTGTCAGCGTATACAGGATTGAACTTTATGGTGTGGTATAGTGCAATCACCAGTGTTAGCGTATACAGGATTGAACTTTACGGTGTGCTATAGTGCAATAACCCGTGTCAGCGTATACAGGATTGAACTTTACGGTGTGGTTAGTACAATAACCAGTGTTAGCTTATACAGGATTGAACTTTACGGTGTGATTTATAGCAATCACCAGTGTTAGCGTATACAGGATTGAACTTTACGTTGTGGTATAGTGCAGTCACCAGTGTTAGCGTATACAGGATTGAACTTTACGATGTGGTATAGTGCAATCAACAGTGTCAGCGTATACATGATTGAAATTTACGGTGTGGTATAGTACAATCATCAGTGTTAGCGTATACAGGATTGAACTTTACGGTGTGGTATAGTGCAATCACCAGTTACAGCGTATACGGGATTGAACTTTACAGTGTGGTATAGTGCAATCACCAGTGTCAGCGTATACAGGATTGAACTTTATGGTGTGGTTAGTACAATCACCAGTGTCAGCGTATACAGGATTGAACTTTACGGTGTGGTATAGTGCAATCACCAGTGTCAGCGTATACAGAATTGAACTTTACGGTGTGGTATAGTGCAATCACCAGTGTTAGTGTATACAGGATTTCACTTTACGGTGTGGTATAGTGAAATCACCAGTGTCAGCGTATACAGGATTGAATTTGACGGTGTGGTATAGTGCAATCACCAGTGTCAGCGTATACAGGATTGAACTTTACGGTGTGGTATAGTGCAATCACCAGTGTTAGCGTATACAGGATTGAAATTTACGGTGTGGTATAGTGCAATCACCAGTGTCAGCGTATACAGGATTAACCTTTACGGTGTGGTATAGTGCAATCACCAGTGTCAGCGTATACAGGATTGAACTTTACGGTGTGGTATAATGCAATCACCAGTGTCAGCGTATACAGGATTGAACTTTACAGTGTGGTATAGTGCAATCACCAGTGTCAGCGTATACAGGATAGAACTTTACGGTGTGGTATAGTGCAATCACCAGTGTCAGCGTATACAGGATTGAACTTTATGGTGTGGTATAGTGCAATCACCAGTGTTAGCGTATACAGGATTGAACTTTACGGTGTGCTATAGTGCAATAACCCGTGTCAGCGTATACAGGATTGAACTTTACGGTGTGGTTAGTACAATAACCAGTGTTAGCTTATACAGGATTGAACTTTACGGTGTGATTTAGTGCAATCACCAGTGTTAGCGTTTTCCGGGATGAACTTTAAGTTGTGGTATAGTGCAGTCACCAGTGTTAGCGTATACAGGATTGAACTTTACGATGTGGTATAGTGCAATAACCAGTGTCAGCGTATACATGATTGAAATTTACGGTGTGGTATAGTGCAATCACCAGTGTTAGCGTATACAGGATTGAACTTTACGGTGTGATATAGTGCAATCACCAGTTACAGCGTATACAGGATTGAACTTTACAGTGTGGTATAGTGCAATCACTAGTGTCAGCGTATACAGGATTGTACTTTACGGTGTGGTTAGTACAATCACCAGTGTCAGCGTATACATGATTTAACTTTACGGTGTGGTATAGTGCAATCACCAGTGTCAGCGTATACAGAATATAACTTTACGGTGTGGTATAGTGCAATCACCAGTGTTAGCGTATACAGGATTGAATTTTACGGTGTGGTATAGTGAAATCACCAGTGTCAGCGTATACAGGATTGAATTTGACGGTGTGGTATAGTGCAATCACCAGTGTCAGCGTATACAGGATTAAACTTTACGGTGTGGTTAGTACAATAACCAGTGTTAGCATATATAGGATTGAACTTTACGGTGTGGTATAGTGCAAGAACCAGTGTCAGCGTATACAGGATTGAACTTTACGGTGTGGTTAGTACAATAACCAGTGTTAGCTTATATAGGATTGAACTTTCCGGTGTGGTATAGTGCAAGAACCAGTGTCAGCGTATACAGGATTGAACTTTACGGTGTGGTATAGTGCAAGAACCAGTGTCAGCGTATACAGGATTGAACTTTACGGTGTGGTATAGTGCAATCACCAGTGTTAGCATATACAGGATTGAAATTTACGGTGTGGTATAGTGCAATCACCAGTGTCAGCGTATACAGGATTAAACTTTACGGTGTGGTATAGTGCAATCACCAGTGTCAGCGTATACAGGATTGAACTTTACGGTGTGGTATAGTGCAATCACCAGTGTCAGCGTATACAGAATTGAACTTTACGGTGTGGTATAGTGCAATCACCAGTGTTAGCGTATACAGGATTGAACTTTACGGTGTGGTATAGTGAAATCACCAGTGTCAGCGTATAAAGGATTGAATTTGACGGTGTGGTATAGTGCAATCACCAGTGTCAGCGTATACAGGATTAAACTTTACGGTGTGGTTAGTACAATAACCAGTGTTAGCATATACAGGATTGAACTTTCCGGTGTGGTATAGTGCAAGAACCAGTGTCAGCGTATACACGATTGAACTTTACGGTGTGGTATCGTGCAAGAACCAGTGTCAGCGTATACAGGATTGAACTTTACGGTGTGGTATAGTGCAATCACCAGTGTTAGCGTATACAGGATTGAAATTTACGGTGTGGTATAGTGCAATCACCAGTGTCAGCGTACAGGATTAAACTTTACGGTGTGGTATAGTGCAATCACCAGTGTCAGCGTATACAGGATTGAACTTTACAGTGTGGTATAGTGCAATCACCAGTGTCAGCGTATACAGGATAGAACTTTACGGTGTGGTATAGTGCAATCACCTGTGTCAGCGTATACAGGATTGAACTATATGGTGTGGTATAGTGCAATCACCAGTGTTAGCGTATACAGGATTGAACTTTACGGTGTGCTATAGTGCAATAACCCGTGTCAGCGTATACAGGATTGAACTTTACGAAGTGGTTAGTACAATAACCAGTGTTAGCTTATACAGGATTGAACTTTACGGTGTGATTTAGTGCAATCAGCAGTGTTAGCGTATACAGGATTGAACTTTACGTTGTGGTATAGTGCAGTCACCAGTGTTAGCGTATACAGGATTGAACTTTACGATGTGGTATAGTGCAATCACCAGTGTCAGCGTATACATGATTGAAATTTACGGTTTGGTATAGTGCAATCACCAGTGTTAGCGTGTACAGGATTGAACTTTACGTTGTGATATAGTGCAATCACCAGTTACAGCGTATACAGGATTGAACTTTACAGTGTGGTATAGTGCAATCACCAGTGTCAGCGTATACAGGATTGAACTTTACGGTGTCGTTAGTACAATCACCAGTGTCAGCGTATACAGGATTGAACTTTACGGTGTGGTATAGTGCAATCACCAGTGTTAGCGTATACAGAATTGAACTTTACGGTGTCGTATAGTGCAATCACCAGTGTTAGAGTATACAGGATTGAACTTTACGGTGTGGTATAGTGAAATCACCAGTGTCAGCGTATACAGGATTGAATTTGACGGTGTGGTATAGTGCAATCACCAGTGTCAGCGTATACAGTATTAAACTTTACGGTGTGGTTAGTACAATAACCAGTGTTAGCATATACAGAATTGAACTTTACGGTGTGGTATAGTGCAAGAACCAGTGTCAGCGTATACAGGATTAAACTTTACGGTGTGGTATAGTGCAATCACCAGTGTCAGCGTATACAGGATTGAACTTTACGGTGTGGTATAGTGCAATCACCAGTGTCAGCGTATACAGAATTGAACTTTACGGTGTTGTATAGTGCAATCACCAGTGTTAGCGTATACAGGATTGAACTTTACGGTGTGGTATAGTGAAATCACCAGTGTCAGCGTATAAAGGATTGAATTTGACGGTGTGGTATAGTGCAATCACCAGTGTCAGCGTATACAGGATTGAACTTTATGGTGTGGTATAGTGCAATCACCAGTGTTAGCGTATACAGGATTGAACTTTACGGTGTGCTATAGTGCAATAACCCGTTCAGCGTATACAGGATTGAACTTTACGGTGTGGTTAGTACAATAACCAGTGTTAGCTTTTACAGGATTGAACTTTACGGTGTGATTTAGTGCAATCACCAGTGTTAGCGTATACAGGATTGAACTTTACGTTGTGGTATAGTGCAGTCACCAGTGTTAGCGTATACAGGATTGAACTTTACGATGTGGTATAGTGCAATCACCAGTGTCAGCGTATACATGATTGAAATTTACGTTGTGGTATAGTGCAATCACCAGTGTTAGCGTATACAGGATTGAACTTTACGGTGTGGTATAGTGCAATCACCAGTTACAGCGTATACAGGATTGAACTTTACAGTGTGGTATAGTGCAATCACCAGTGTCAGCGTATACAGGATTAAACTTTACGGTGTGGTATAGTGCAATCACCAGTGTCAGCGTATACAGGATTGAACTTTACGGTGTGGTATAGTGCAATCACCAGTGTCAGCGTATACAGAATTGAACTTTACGGTGTGGTATAGTGCAATCACCAGTGTTAGCGTATACAGGATTGAACTTTACGGTGTGGTATAGTGAAATCACCAGTGTCAGCGTATACAGGATTGAATTTGACGGTGTGGTATAGTGCAATCACCAGTGTCAGCGTATACAGGATTAAACTTTACGGTATGGTTAGTACAATAACCAGTTTTAGCATATACAGGATTGAACTTTATGGTATGGTTAGTACAATAACCAGTGTTAGCATATACAGGATTGAACTTTATGGTGTGGTATAGTGCAAGAACCAGTGTCAGCGTATACAGGATTGAACTTTACGGTGTGGTTAGTACAATAACCAGTGTTAGCTTATACAGGATTGAACTTTCCGGTGTGGTATAGTGCAAGAACCAGTGTCAGCGTATACAGGATTGAACTTTACGGTGTGGTATAGTGCAATCAGCAGTGTTAGCGTATACAGGATTGAAATTTACGGTGTGGTATAGAGCAGTCACCAGTGTCAGCGTATACAGGATTGAACTTTACGGTGTGGTATAGTGCAATCACCAGTGTCAGCGTATACAGGATTGAACTTTACGGTGTGGTATAGTGCAATCATCAGTGTTAGCGTATACAGGATTGAACTTTACGGTGTGGTATAGTGCAATCACCAGTGTTAGCGTATACAGGATTGAACTTTATAGTGCAATCACCAGTGTTAGCGCATACAGGATTGAACTTTACGGTGTGGTATAGTGCAAGAACCAGCGTCAGCGTATACAGAATTGAACTTTACGGTGTGGTATAGTGCAGTCACCAGTGTCAGCGTATACAGGATATTCTATGCGATCAACATTTCCATTTAATCTGGAGTATTACGATTATCATTTTTGAAGTAAGGTCTACTGACTTTGAAATAACCATATAACTTGAAAAATCCATTTTAAACGTCGTGAAAATATTTATGATTGTTTATAATGTGGCTAAAATTTACCTTAATGTTTTAATATACAACTACATTTTTCAAAGAAGAGTGAGAAGACTCAGCACACTGTTATGACGCGATGGTGACAGCTCGACAAGATGAGTCTGTCAACAGAGTAACGTGTGAAGGGATAGGATTTTAAGCAAAGGTTTTTTGTTTATTTTTTGAAAATTATACAATATGCAATATCTTATAACTTTAAAATCAAAGGAAAACCGCCCAACTGAAGGTCTGTGAAGTTGGCGTACCCAAATTAGCTTATCCACTTTTAATCATACCAATCGTTAGTTCTTTGTTAGTTCTCGATAGTTCTTCAATATTTCCGTTAGTTCTTAAAAAATAAAAAAGTTATGACACATACAAAGTGGATACGCTAACTTCACACTAATGATTTCCAGCGCGCACCTTAATTTTAATGCAAATGTTAATGTCTATATATAAATCGTTAGTTCTTCGTTAGTTCTCGATAGTTCTTTAATATTCCCGTTAGTTCTTAAAAAATAAAAAGGTTACACATGCAAAGAGGTTACGCCAACATCACACTGCAGATTTCCAGCGCGCACCTTAATCTAAATGTAAATGTCAATGTCTATATATCAATCGTTAGTTCTTCGTTAGTTCTCGATAGTTCTTCAATATTTCCGTTAGGTCTTAAAAAATAAAAAAGTTATGACACATGCAAAGTGGATACGCTAACTTCACACTAATGGTTTCTAGCGCGCACCTTAATTTTAATGCAAATGTTAATTTATATATATAAATCGTTAGTTCTTAGTTAGTTCTCGATAGTTCTTCAATATTTCCGTTAGTTCTTAACAAATAAAAAAATTATGACACAAATAAAGAGGTTTCGCCAACTTCACACTGCAGATTTCCAGCGCGCACCTTAATCTAAATGTAAATGTCAATGTCTATATATCAATCATTAGTTCTTCGTTAGTTCTTGATAGTTCTTTAATATTACCGTTAGTTCTCAAAAAATAAAAAAAATTATGACACATTCAAAGTGGATACGATAACTTCACACTAATGATTTCCAGCGCGCACCTTAATGTAAATGTAAATGTTAATGTTTATATATAATTCGTTAGTTCTCGATAGTTCTTCAATATTTCCGTTAGTTCTTAAAAAAATTAAAAAGTTGTGATACATACAAAGAGGTTTCGCCAACTTCACACTGCAGATTTACAGCGCGCACCTTAATCTAAATGTAAATGTCAATGTCTATATATCAATCGTTAGTTCTTCGTTAGTTCTCGATAGTTCTTCAATATTTCCATTATTAATTCTTAAAAAATACTAAAGCACACAAAACAACAAACACATTCAAAGTGGTTTCGCCAACTTCACACTGCAAATTTCTAGCGCGTACCTTAATTTTTTATGTAATGTTAATGTCTGTATATCAAACCTTAGTTCTTCGTTAGTTCTCAATAGTTCTTTAATATTACCGCTATTTTGTAAAAAATATTAAAGCACACATATGAACTGGTTACGCTAACCTATAATTATTTAATGTATACATTCAAAATATATTTTAAAATACAATAAAAATTTGTAAAAATATGTATTGTCGTTTCCAGTCAAAATTTGACGTTTTATTTATCAGTTTTGTAGCTAACGCTTATATTGAGTTAAAGTATATTTCATAAGCTTCATGACTACAGCATCTGTTGAGGATTCTTTTAACAACGGGCTTTGTTGCTAGGATATTTGAGTATACTTACCTTGAACAAAATCCTACGTTTAAATTTCTACTAAATTCCTTTGTCATTTTTTTTTAAATTTTGTAATTAAAAAATTCATGAATTCTGTTTTGCTAATTGTTTAACTATATTTATATAACGAAAATTAGCAAAACACTTAATTGAAATTTAGGTAATAATTATAAAATACGAATGTCTTAATAAACAGCCTATAAGTTTCGTAAACTATATTTTGTTACTATATATTTTTATTATTTTTACTTCAAAATGGGGGAGTGACTATAACATACACACTACAATTCATTTAAATTCATTTATTACTACAGTTATTATAACATTATGTATGTAAACAAATTATAATTTAGCTTAGAAAATTAATAAATTATGTTTAATTCTTAACCTACAGAAAAAATAATACCAATTTAAAAAAATAAAAAATCCTCTAAAAACATATTAATAAGAAATAGGAACGTCATTAGCCAAGTAAATAAAAAATTATGTTTTATTAAAATAATAGTAGACCTATTAGCGAATTTCCCCTATAGGGAAGAAGCTATTACCGTAGTCGGCATGGTAAGACCTAGGCCCGGGACCATGATAACTTTTCGTTTTGAGGTCCCCAGACCCCAAAAACACCATTCGTTTGATACTGTATATATATATATATATATATATATCTATATATATATATATATATATATATGTGTCCGTGAGCACGATAACTCTCGTAAAAATTATCCGATTTTGACGAAATTAGGTATAAACATGTAAAGCAGCATTTATGACTTTAAGTTCGAAAACCAGACAGATCGACTTATCCAAAAGGGTATTTTGGGGGGGTTTTGTACCCCAAAAATGGGTTTTTTGAATTTTTTACATATAATTTTTGAAAAAGTCAAATTTTAGTTTTGACCATTCGATTCAGATTAAAAAAACACACAATTTGGTATTTCGATCATTCCTCTACGTCAATTGGTTACCGAGATATTGAAAGTGCTAAACACAGTACGTTGTCTAATGTTATTCTTATGGAGGAAAAGAAATTTTTTTTATCTCGCTTATTTATGAACGTATACTGACGAAACTTGGTATACAGCTTCATCTCGTTGAGGTCTATTGATATTTGCTCCAAAAAATTGTTTTTGCATAATTCTCCCAAAGCAGCAAACCTGCGTACTCAGGCCCCATGTTATTCTTATGGATAATAATTAAATGCTCTGTCTCCCTTAATTATGACCATAAATTAATAAAAACTGGTATACGACTTCACCTAGTTGAGATATATTGATATTAGCATAAAATCCAATTTTTTGTGTTCCTTGTTGCAGCAAACCTGAGTACTCAGCCCCAATGTTATTCTTATGGAGAATAATTAAAATTGTATATATCGCTTATTTGTGAATATATTTTTATGAAACTTGGTAAGTGGCTGTATGTAGAATTAAGACATTTATATCTCCATTGGAAATTCGCTGAGTATGCAGGTTTGCTGCGACGGGGGTATTTTTTAAATATTCTTAAAAAACATATTGATAAGAAATGTGTAACTTTAAAAGAGATGCAACTTTGGAAAATACAAATTAATAAAAGATAAATTACAATACAAACTTATTAAAAATTTACAATATTTTAGTAAATTTAAAATCCCATTATAAGCAATCTATACCTTATTTTGTTATTTTATCCCCTTTTATAGTTTTGATGGCAGGATTTCTTTTTCAGACTAACGAACGCACTGATATTTAGACAAATTAAGCCTACTAAAACAGTATATGTTATTAAACCTTAAAAATTATCCACCACGTTAGTCCTTAACCCGCCTTGTTATGGGCGGTGCAGAACAATACCAAAAAATCCTTTTTTCTAAAAAAAACCATATTAGCCCTAATACACTTTGTATGTGTCATAACTTTTTTATTTTTTAATAACTAACAGAAATATTGTATAACTATCGATAACTAACGATTTATATATAAAAATTAATATTTGCATTAAATTAAGGTACGCGCTGGAAATCATTAGTATGAAGTTAGCGTAACCACTTTGTATGTGTCATAACTTCGTTATGTTTTATGAAATAACGGAAATACTGAAGAACTATCGAGAACTAACAAAGAACTAACGATTTATATATAAAAATTAATATTTGCATTACAGTAATATTAAGGTGCGCGCTGTAAATAATTAGTGTGAAGTTATCGTATCCACTTTGTATGTGTCATAACTTTTTATTTCTTAAGAACTAACGGAAAAATTGAAGAACTATCGATTACTAACTAAGAACTAACGATTTATGTATATAAATTAGCATTTGTATTAAAATTAAGGTGCGCGCTGGAAATAATTAGTATGAAGTTGGCAAATCCTCTTTGTATGTGTCATAACTTTTGTATTTTTTAAGAACTAACGGAAATATTGAAGAACTATCGAGAACTAACTAAGAACTAACGATTTATATATATAAATTAACATTTGCATTAAAATTAAGGTGCGCGCTGGAAATCATTAGTGTGAAGTTAGCGTATCCACTTTGTATGTGTCATAACTTTTTTATTTTTTAAGAACTAACGGAAATATTGAAGAACTATCGAGAACTAACAAAGAACTAACGATTGGTATGATTAAAAGTGGATAAGCTAATTTGGGTACGCCAACTTCACAGACCTCCCAACTGAGCAAAGTAAGAAGCGAACAAACAATATGTGTTGCTCCACATTGCTTATTAATTTAAGCTCCAACCTGAAATAACAACGTAAGCCGCTTTGCGAGCATTCTATAGATATTTCTTCCTCAGTTGCGCGGATTTCAGGAGGGAGAAATCGCAATATTTCTACCAGGCGTCATTTCAAATTTACATATGAAATTGATAGTCAAGAATGTTACACGTTCAGAACTGTCCAATAATTATTATTATTGCAAAATACCTGGGGCCGAGCTTTGCTCGGGGAAGGTTAGCCAGTTTTAGCGAATTTCCCCTATAGGGAAGAAGCTATTACCGTAGTCGGCATGGTAAGACCTAGGCCAGGGACCATGATAACTTTTCGTTTTGAGGTCCCCAGACCCCAAAAACACCATTCGTTCGAAACTGTATATATATATATATATATATATATATATATATATATGTGTCCGTGGGTGCGATAACTCTCGTAAAAAAGGTCCGACTTTGATGAAATTTGGTATAAACGTGTAAAGGAACATTTATGACTTTAAGTTTGAAAACCAGCCATATTGCTCTACCTTAAGAGGTATTTTTCGGGGGTTTTGTACCCCAAAAATGGGTTTTTTGAATTCTTTACATATAATTTTTGAAATAGTTAAATTTTAGTTTCCACCATTGGATTCAGCTTAAAAAAACACACAATTTGGTATTTTGATAATTCCTCTACGTCAATTGGTTACCGAGATATTGAAAGTGCTAAACACAGTACGTTGTCTAATGTTATTCTTATGGAGGAAAAGAAAATTTTTATATCTCGCTTAATTGTGAACGTATACTGACGAAACTTTGTATACAGCTTCATATCGTTGTGGTCTATTGATATTTGCTCAAAAAAATTTTTGCTAAAGGCTCCCGTAGCAGCAAACCTGCGTATTCAGCCCCCATGTTATTCTAATGGAGAATAATTAAATGCTCTGTCTCCCTTAATTATGAACATAAATGAATAACAACTGGTATACGACTTTACCTAGTTGAGTTATATTGATATTAGCATAAAAACCCATTTTTTGTGTTCCTTGTTGCAGCAAACCTGCGTACTCATTCCCAATGTTATTCTTATGGAGAATAATTAAAATTTGATGTATCGCTTATTTGTGAATATATTTTTATGAATCTTGGTATGCGGCTTTATGTGGTATTGAGACATATATTTTGCATTGGAAATTCGCTGAGTACGCAGGTTTGCTGCGACGGGGGTATTTTATATTACTTGTAGCAATTGTTCACCACGTCCTACTAATGATGAACAGATATACTTAGTTCATTTGCCTATTTTCTGCATGTTTAAGGTCACTCCAGGTGTTATTACAGCTCAAAGTCCCTTTGATTCATTTTGGATATGACATGACCAAACTATATGTAATCTTTATTCAAAGGTTCTAGTCACTGCTCTCATGAAACCTCATGTTAATACTTATATCAACTATTGAAAAGGTTAAATTACCTGGTTGTCGAGTGATCCTGTGAAATCCAGTTGTCGGATAACGATCGTTTCGGGAACAAATCCCCTTCTTCAGATCCAACAGAACATCAAACTTCACTGGATCATTACTTCTGGAACATTACGAGGTCGTAAAAATATTAAAAAGACAGAAACACGTACATTTAAACAAACAAACATTTTCTTTTAAAAACGAAACTGTGGCCACAGACGCGCACTGCTCGCTAGACAAGTCCGGACCTGTCTATTAACTGTGGCCACAGACGCGCACTGCTCGCTAGACAAGTCCGGACCTGTCTATTAACTGTGGCCACAGACGCGCACTGCTCGCTAGACAAGTTCGGACCTGTCTATTAACTGTGGCCACAGACGCGCACTGCTCGCTAGACAAGTCCGGACCTGTCTATTAACTGTGGCCACAGACGCGCACTGCTCGCTAGACAAGTCCGGACCTGTCTATTAACTGTGGCCACAGACGCGCACTGCTCGCTAGACAAGTCCGGACAGTAGAGGCAATATGGGGAGTCTGGGACAGCTGAAAAATAATTGTTTTTAAATCAGAAGTGACGTTTGAGTGACGTGGTGATGACGTATGTGTGACGAGAGGGTGTGATGACGTCACGGCGATGACGTATTGGTGTGACGATACACATACGTCATTGGATGTGAGGTAATGTGAAAGCGGGTGGATTTATATTCGTTAAGAAACTGTTTAAAGTCGAGAGAGAGGTTTGAAAATGAATTTGGTGGTTGCTGAGTGTCAAACGATTGAACAAACTGGTGGCCTGTAAAAAGGCCGTTTGTTACATGTATTTAAAATCTTTTAGTGTGACGAACGACATACGTTATTGGATGTGGGGTAAAGTGAAAACGGATGGATTAATATTTGTTCCGAAACTGATAGAAGTCGTGGGAGTGATTTGAAAATGAATTTGGCGGTTGCTGAGTGTCAAACGAATGAAACATCTGGTGGCCTTGAAAAAGGCCGTTTGTCACATGTCCTTAAAATCTGTAATTTACACAAATATTGCATAAATCTCAGTTGATAGACCTCTTCTGTTGATCTCAGCCTTCAGCGCAGCGAGATATTCCATCCGCCGAGATATCGCCGGCCACTGCTCTGGAAGCATCGTCGGTTGGGCAATGTATGACATGATCGCCTTTATCTCATTGAAGTGATTTTCTTGTAGTTCGTCCTCAGACATAGTTGAAATTGCTCTCATTCTCTCCCCATGCTCCGCAATCAGGGTGATCTCCACCAACTCTTCGTCGCCGATGTCTTTGGACCACAGAGTAGATGCAGACATGTTGGCGGATCGGTGTCAGACGAGAGGATGGTAGTGAGGATCAGACAGACATGATTTTATTACTTGTTTATGCTTAGTCATCACGAAACACTGACAAGTAATTGGCTAAAAATTATCCAATTAAATGTAACCATTTTATAGAAAAAAACCTAGAGTCATTGTTACTCCCAAGTGGGTGGGTGGTTACGGACATGTAGAAACAAGTTCAAGGTCATCGAAAGTGGTTTTTAAAAAAAGATTTGATAATTTATTTGTCAAAAATTACAAAGATTTAATCAAGGTTCACATAACTTATCTTTACAGCAAACTAGGTATATTGTATTAAACATTATTTCCTTCTTTGTACTTTGGAGGTTCTTGTGGTTGGCTTTCTTCTTCGTACTTTGGAGGTTCTTGTAGTTTGGTTTCTTCTGTATTTTCGGATGTGGCATTCGGAGACCATTCAGTGGGTGATTCAGTCGTCTCCGAATCGCAGAAGGTTGTGCTGTCGAATTCAACAGTAATCTTCATTACCATCGGAGGATGTTCCGTCATCAAATGCAGGAGTGTTTCGTGAAGTATTCCCAAATCCACTTCGTCTTGCATCACCAGATGAAATTTCATTATGTTGATGGGTTAAGTTCGTTCTTGACGGTACGAGAGCTGATGGAGAAATGATAGCTGACCACTAGTACGGGTTCTATTTATGTCAGAATAAAATGGTGGGGGTAAGTCCGACACTTTCAAAACTATGTCAAGGTCACAGTGATGAGTTTTTTTAAAATATAATTACATAATACCTAAGTAAAAATAATACATAATTAAAAAGGTAAAATAATCAGAGATTACAATGGAATTTTACGCTATGTACAAAACTATTTTACAAAGTATTGTTAACATGGATTGTTATTTCTGTAGAGTTGTTTCCAGAAGGTCCATGGGAAACTAAATACAATACGCCGGGCTTGACAGAATCCAAATCTTCGTTCATAAGAACATTAACAAATCTTTTCGGGAGGTAAACTTGGAATTTAGGTTTATCTTCTTCTTTGTAGAGTGAATCTCCAAGAACAGCTATAACTGCTTCACCAACTGATGTATCCAACTTTTTCATCGAATGCACAGCATAATGTTTTTTCTCTTGAAGTTCGCTACATCTTTTTGTTGCTAGGAGATCGGATTTTGAATGTTGGTTGAATTTTTCTGCAAGAGATTGTAGTGGAGAAGGTGATGCCATTGTGGAGAAGCTGATATGATTCTTTTGCTAGGTGTTGTATTCTGTAAGAGATCTTGTGTCCAACTGATATTACGGAGGTACGTGCATGGGTATATGTGGATTTCCCCCTCCACCGGATATAAATCGGCCTACTCTGTATGCTCGTGACAATGCACAATTTGCAGTTTTATGCTGAGGGCTTTTTACTCCGATGCAAAGACCATTTAATTCCGTTGCAAATTCCTTATCCAACACAATATCCGTCACATTTGAAGTACTGTACATTCTGATCCACTTTGATTTTTCATCCCCAGTAGTGTAGATTTCGTCATACTGTTGACAATAATGGTACATTATGCTATCCAGCTCTTTGTATTGTGTAAATCCTTCGTCCCAGGTGATGTGATGAAGATACTTCATTAACCATTTATTGGTTCTAGAGCTTTTGCTATTTAACTTCTTAAAAGGAAAAGGCGGCTTAAAAAGAAAATAGTTAATGACATTAGTAGATATGTCAAAAAAAGCTAGTTCTTTTATGATATATTTGTCTTGGTTGTTCCTGAAAGCTTGAAATTCTACTACGCACTTTTTGGACATTCTAATATTATAATTAAAACAAATTGGTTTGTCCATTCCGTATCAATGTAATTTTGGTTCTATGAAACATTTCTCACTGCAGCAGTATGTATTTATTTTTGCAACTGTTAACTGATGGGAAGCTTGCAATCAACTGCACTCATATAGCCCCAATATTGTCATATATATATACGGTGAAAATAAGAATAACATGTGGAAACCTGAATTGTTTCAAGGTCACGTAAATTAGTTTTTAAAAATGTTTAAGTGCTCCCAGCATGAGCACTTTGTTGATGCAATCTACCGTATAAACAGTCAGAGTTTGCTAACATTCATTCGCATTTAGTGTATCTCTCTTCTACACATGTACCGTTACATTTCATACATTGATATTTCAATTGTAGCGTTGACGTGTTGACTTGAAAAGATTCATGTAGAACTTTTTGTTCGTAGTCCGCAAATTCATTTTTGTTATCCTCGTAACACTTTCGACAAATCCTAAGACTATCTTTTTCATAGAAACATATTAAAGCCGTCGCACAATTTTTATAATGTTCATTCATAATTTCTTCAGCTATACTTTTTGGTAGTTGGCTTACAATTTTTTTTAAATCATTCGTATCCTGATATTCTTTGAGTAACGCTTGTTTCCACAGGTTATACTCCTCCATTTTTTGTTGAATCTACGAGAGCGCATGAAGTTGGTTTTCACTGGGCAAGAGCTGGAGTTGTTCTGAGATGGGGTGGGTGGTGTGACAGCTATTTATACTAATGCAAACCTTCATTTCCTAAAAATTAACACTCTATTGCAGTAACCATAGCATTCACATATTCTACATGCTATTCCGTCTTGTTATTACTTTTGACTCTACTTCTATATCCACATCCCAACTCTTCCTGTTTGCACAATATTGTAGTAGACATTCACAAAGACCTTTGCGACATTTGTTACAATATTTTATTATATCGCTATACAGTCCAAATTTCACACACATTTTAGGACAACATGTATAACAGTGTTGGGATTTGTACAATGTGAAAGTTTCTCGTGTTGGAGTTGGAAGTTTATATGTTTTACATCGACATTTACAAATACCATAACTTTCACATATTTCACAGGCTAATCCGTCTACCTCTAGTTTCGGTCGCACAAAACACTTGTTTTCACAACAGTATCTTTCCATTTTATGAAGTTTACTTAAGCATGTAATAAACAAGACTGAGTAGGATAGGTACTGTTTGGAAGCTTGGAATCAACTGCACTCACACAGCGTGAGTGTTTTCATATGTATATAGTCAGCGAAAAGAAGAATAACATATGCAAACCTGAACTGTTTCAAGGTCACGTAAATCTTTTTTTTAAAAGTTTTAGTGCTCCCAACATGAGCACTTGCTTGACGCAATCATTCAAATAATGTTACACTTTTTGTTTATTTGAAATATTCTCCGGCAATTCCTTTGTTGGAGAAACTTTAATTTTGGTTCCTTCACTTCGAAGTTTATTAAAAAAGAATCCGGTCCTTCTGTAGAACGACACCTCTTGAGGCAATCTGTTGTATATAGAATGATCTATCGGGCCATAGATCAGTGGTAAAACTGGATGTGTGTTCACCGAACTGTTGAGGTAATCAAAAATAAGTGGAGCATATGTGACGAGTTGCTGAATGTATCTAATTATTACTGGTGTTAGATTCGACAGGACTTGAAATTCTTCCAAAGTTAAAAGGATTTTCTTATTGTGTTTAGAAAGATCTCTAAATCTCACAAATTGAGTACCTCGAAGTCTGATGTTGTCGATTTCTAAATCGGATTCGTTAAATCCAATTGCAGTTTTTCGTCCTGTCAAGTTGTTGTATAAGTAGGCTTCAATGATAGATACATGTTTAGTAAATTTATCCCACATGTCTATCGTAAGTAGCAATGAGGCTTTCCCGCAATGGTTAATTAGCACAGCAGGATTAAAGTTCAAAGATTTGAAAACACCAACAGTAACAGTTTTATCCATGTTTAAATTCAATGGATACATTGCGCGTAAAAATACATCAAATATCACATCCATATTTTGTTCATCATATTCATTTTCACATCTTTTCCTTTTCCTCTGATCATTTCCTTCGAAAGTTAGAAATCCTGAGAGTCCAGCCTTAATCTCCTCAGTAGTTGTTGTGTCCTTTTCTGCGGACTCTTCTACATTTTCAGCTGGTGTTGTATTAGTTTTAACATCATCATTATTATTATTATAAGGTGTAATTGTGTCTTTGACAATTGGAAAAGAAGTGGTTTCCGTAGTTTTTACAGAGTCCTCACTAGGATTACCAGGTGGAATTGTGTCTTTGTCAATTGGAAAAGAAGTAGTTTCCGTTGTTTTTGCAGAGTCCTCACTAGGTTTTGTGTTTTCAGGTAAGTCTTGATTCGACGTTTTAGATGCAGCTGTCACCTCTGTTGATGCAGACTCGAGCGTTACATCTTCAAGAAAATTAGATGGCATACTGTCCATTTTAACTATCAATGTTGTCTTGATGTCTGCAGGTGGTATACTGATGTCCTCTCGCAGAAGAATCTCCCTTTTATAAACTTGTGGCGGGGGTAAATATATGTAGGTGCTGAATAATGTGGTAAAAACATCTATATTATTCTTCTAACCACGCCTGTTAGAGGGGTGTACGTTACGATTGTATCATGTAGTATCAAACAATACGCTGTTGTTTGGTCTGGAATATTCTCTTCCAACTCAAACTCGATGCGAATATCTACTGTTGATGATTTAATTGATTCGTTTTGTTTTGAACAGTCTATGACTGCAATTGGTGCGAGACTCTTGAATGTTTCAGGGTTGAGGAGAGGCGAGTTCGTCCTTCCATAGTATGACGAATGAAACCTAGCATACATATCGTATAAAATACCATATCTGTCCTTAGAAAACATTACATTAAGACTGTCATAGGGAAAGAATTGTGAGTTTAAAAACAACTTAATATTTGAAAGTTTACAATGATCAAAGCTACTGGCATTAGCTGTAATATTAGATCTTTTATTTGTTTGCAGAGCAAAAATAACATATATAGGCTTTTCTAAATTACTCGAAGTCTTCACAGCCCACGTTTGACGTTGAGTTTTAGGCAAGACAGGCCATTCATGCATTTCCCAGCTTCTAAAAGGAACCACAATATCCCTATCAGAGTCCAGAATCCGTAATAGACTTACTCGTCGTTCATCGGCCAACCGTACATGAGGTACTCTCCAAACTATTTTATCTAACTTCAATTTCCATTCAAGTGTTGTGGGAGTTGTTCCGCTATCAGCTTGTATAATATCCACATCAGAGGATGATCGCAGTAAAACCAATTCTTGTTTGACATTAATTATTATTCTTCTGTAGTCTTCAGCGAATCCTAGTAAGAGCCGCAACGGAACGCAAAAGTCGAAATAACCACTTGAATTAGGTACTATTTTGGTCGTAGTTGGTAATATCCATCCGGCTGTTTTTAAAGCGTTCGTTTCATTAGGTGATAAAGAAACCAACCCTTTAAGCGTACTGCTTATACCGACTTTTTTAGTCGAATCTACTACAATGCCAGATATTTCGTACCGGATTTCTTCAAACAAAAAGGCCATTGGATTATTTATGAATGGTACTTTTGATGTTGTATTTTCATCTTTTTCCAAAACCCTTCCTTCAATATAAATATAGCTTTCAGACGGTAAAGTATATGCATCTTGATGTTGTATTGGAATTCGGATTTCATCATTATTTCCTAATTTCGATGAAGCGTAAGGGTTGTGAGTGTGAAGCTCCTTCTCCCACAACGTTTCGTCGAAAACCGGTCCATGTTTTATATCCAGTATGTCCATTATCATTGACTCTCAAACCAAGTCCTTCTAAAAATTTAATGTTCTCTCTAGTTAACCTCTCTACGTTAGGAGATATACTAGAATTGTCTGATGTTTGTTTAGTGTTATATGTAAATTCAAGTCCCATCGTTCTTTTACGGTGCCTGTCTAATGTGTAAACGTACAGTAATAATTTCTCCTCTGAAATCCACGATGTCACCGTCTTGATCTAGTACGTTCAATACGATGTCTGAAATATGAGTGGAGTTTAATGGAAGATATATCAGATTATGAGGTTTTTCAATTATCTTAAATCCAGGTGGAACGGTTGGATAAAACGAATGTAAAATATGTTGGTTCGATCCATCTTTATAAGCCCCTTGAACTATGTTACACGTGATATTTATAGTATTAACTTTAATTATGTTCACAGTTTTTGGACTTGTATGGTAGATATTTGGTTCAAGAACCGACTTGTATAATGGGAAACCAAGTAAAGGACCAATCGATGCTGGTAGAGTGAAATCCATATAAAACTTGCATTTTATTTCACTTCTTAAATTGTTATTATTCGCTCTTAGTTCAATTACATCCTTTCCTAACTTATTTTGAAGTTCTCTGTTTATGTCAGCTATTTCATAAGCACCAGTTTTAATCTCAACAAATTCACGTACATCAGCCAGACCTTCAGTATTTTTCTTTCTCACGTAGTGAAATTTATTATTAACACCTTCTATTATGTTTGGGATTGAGTTGTAAGTAGTAAAATCCAAAAGTGCAATTTCCCACTGTCTATCATCTCTCAGGTGTAATGGTGGAAATAATGTACTTCGTAAAGTTGATGTTGAACCACTAACTGTTACAGTACAAGATGACATCTTACAGTTGACTGACACTTGTGGCTAGAAATTCCAAACATAAATGTCCACATACTGACGTGTCTTCTCTTTGTTTTCTATCATAATTGAAAACTACGTTAGGTACTGCACCGAAATACACTTGTAACTCTTTAGGAGGTGGAAGATTCCCAAAACTGTCGAAATAAAAAACAGAATCAAATATTTTCTTATAACAAACCCAATGTGTCCCAGCACCATTAGCATAATCAAGGTTTACAATTGCGGCTTCATTTTTCCAGATTTTTCTTGGCAATCCGTTTCGCATGAACACCCCTCTGAAAAAAGGGATTTTTAAACATGATGCATACCGTTCAAGTTCCTCGTTGTTCAAAGGTTTATTCGGCAAAATTAATTTGTTTTTATTTAATATGCACGGTATGGTCTTAGGTATAATCCTCTTCCGTTTACCTTTTTTTTTGAACATTTTGAACACTTTTTTCGCTTACGATTAACTCTCTTATTAGTATTCCTTCTTTTACTAGTGCCCCCACCGGAAATATTTCTTCTGCGACGTGTGTTTGTTTTTCTTCTCCTCGATCCTCCTCCAACTGCTGTTTTGGCTTTCATGGCTGCAGTTACTGCTAATGCAGCTGCTCGTTCACCAACACTTGCGTCACTTGATTTTACTCTCTGCCAAGCTTTTTCAGCAAGAGCTCTATCTGCAATTGATCTTCTTTCCGAATCTGAGTAATTTGAATATGCAATATCGTGTGCTCTGCAAGCTTCGTCCAATTTGTTTATTCCAGGATCTCCTCGTACCAAACGCTTTCGCAATTTCGTACCTGGACCACAATACTGATAACCTCCAGGCAAATGTAGCTCAATTGGAAGTGCGTCAACAGCTGTGTTTATTAATGCACCTGTAGGTAAAGTGGAAAATGCTTTTTTAAAAAGAGACACTGCGCTACTAGTGAGTCCTCGTCCTCTTTTCATGAGTGATAGTTCACTACTGAACGTCTTCCTTACATGTATGATAATTTATTTTTGTTTTAACACCTTACTTCATTAGATTACTCTAACGTCTGGCAGTGATAATGACTCTTCTGCATCACTGTTTGTATCATATATTGCGTTTACACTGTTTGAAGGTGTTCCCCGACTTTCCTTCTTCGAAGAGGTCAAAAGAATCACCATAGACTGTAATTTGTCGATTTTTTGGTAAATATCTTGTTTTAATTGCTTTATTTCTTCCAAAACAAATCGCCTATTCACAGCATCTGTATCTTTTTCTGCAATTGCCACATGTATAATTTTTTTATATTTAGCATCAAACATGGTGTCATTTGTCTCGCAATTTAATGTAAATGTACGAATTGTTCCAAGGTTTACTGCTTCATCTTTGTTAATAGGATCTGCAATATTGCACAAACGTTTCCTTCTTAGATCATAGTTTCCGTCTCGAGTCAACTGAAAACCTTCTCCAGGTGGACCTCTCAAAACCTCTCGAACCAAAGAGCTCTCATGACGACCGAACTTATCAACACTCATCTTTAGACTGAATACTTAAGCTATGTATCCCCGACCTTTTAACTCTTCCGTTAAAGCAATCATTTCGTTATCCAATCCGTTATGCCCAGCCTGTATAGATTCATATATTAATCGCATTCTGTCAACCAGCTTATTCACATTATTATAGTATATAATATTTGTATCATACACCGATTTCATCGACATTCCTTTACCCTTAGCCTTCGGACGTTTTCCTCTAATACTAGAAAACAGCTTTGAAATAACTTCTCTATACTTCTCCGATCTATTTCTATGAATAGGTGTATTATGTGAATAACCTTTTCTATGGGAGTTGGTTAAAATACATATGTTTTTAAAATCATTCAAATCCTTCTTAGTATATTTTTTTGGAGAGGGTTTAAAGATCAATTCAAACAGTCCAGCGGTACCCTTAAAAGTTTGGTCTTTAACTGTTATATTATCTTTGTCATCTATCTCTAGCATACTATCCCCCATACGAAGACCGTCTTTTTCCAAGCGTGCTCCATACACGTGATATTTACTCGATTTATGTGCACCATGTAGCATTTTTAGTATATAATTTCGTGAAAGAGGTCCTTTTTTGCCAATTTCTTTACTTAAAATACTAATATTTGTGGGGGATTCTGTTGGTTCTAAAGGATCTGTTTCACCTTCAATGTCGGATTTACTTTCTTCTTCATCTTCTTTATCTTCTTCTTCTTCTTCTTCTTCTTCTTCTTCTTCTTCTCCTGAACGACTCGTTCTGCTAAATGATTCTGACCCAGATTCTGATCCGTATGTTCCTGAAGTTTCATCTTGTTTAACGATATTTTTATCTCGTTCTTTTACTTCTTGATCTAGTAGAGTCGATTTGGTCATTTTATCATTTATTTTATTCAGGGGTTCGACAATGGGCTTGAAGGTTTCCTCCAAATATTTATTTCTAGCCATCAATCCTTCTTTTAGTAGCAGGTTTTTCTTCCGTATTGAGTCACTTAGGACTTTTATTTCACTAAGCAACTCCTCCTGGTTCAACATTATTAGTTCCGACTGTTCTCAACGCCTTCACCACAAATACTGAATTTGTTATAGGCAGAAGTCAATGTAATAAAACAAATCCATCGAACCCTATTCTGTAACGACCATTTGTCATAGATCTTTCTTTATCTATAACTAAAAACCCATATTTTTCTTTCCAAGCTTTCCCACACACATCTCGAAATTTTTCAAATGACATATCTGCACCAACATGATCGTTGTATATATGTTTGAGATTTTTTTCATCCTGCTTGAAAACAATTAAAAAGTTTACGTTGTCTCTAATTAATTGTTTCGGGATTTTACTATATGTTTGACCTATGTAAATAGAGTCAATATGATTATGTCTACCCATAGAGAAGTATGTTCTTATCCTATCATGATTTTCAGAAGAAACATCGTCAAAAATAAAAACTGAATACGGTTCAGCATTGTTAGGCTCTATAATCTCACTACTTGCGTCAAATTTATGCAATGAAACATCGGGTACATCATGCAAAATCTTTTCCAATAATAAATATTTTGGTTGATTTAGAGATTTGGAAAAAATATAAACATTATTGAAGCTTAAGCCGTTTGGTTTTGTTATTAAATTAAAAACAACGTTGTTTTTTCCACAGTTTGAAGGCCCACTAATAATACACCTCATTGTGTTAGGCAATAAACAGCCATGTTTACTTACCTCATTATCAAAAATATCCGGTGTCAAACAATCAATATTGTTAATATCAAGTCTTTCATTCTGGCAGATAATTTCCATAATTTATTTACTGCATAAACAGTCTTCTCAAATGCTGTCCCGTTACTGATTTTTTATTTCAAAGTAGGTCCTTTTTGTCTATCCAAGTATCTTCGCTCTTGTCAAATCCCAACCATCTCACTAAAAGTTTATTACCTCTTTTTCTTAATATCTTTTCAACCAAATAAATATTGCCAGTCTTGGATTTTAACAACTCATGTCCGTAAAACCCTCCCTGCAGTATCTCTCCTTTAACATCCTTTAAAATATAAGTTTCAGGAATAGTAGGCTGTACTCGATGCACTGTGAAAACCTCGTTTGTCCAATTCGGAAGGTAACCTTTGGTAAAGATCTGTTTATATTTACATATCCTCACATTGTCTCCTATTGCAAATTTTTTGGGTGGTTTCTTATCTAATATTGGTTTGGTACTTTTCTTTATGCGTTTCAAAACTTTAGATTCATTTGCTTTATTCACCTGATTTGGTTTCATACCTATTGTACGATGTTTTTTATCATTGTAATCTTTTATTAAAGTAGGAAGAATATCATACCATACATAGGTGCCTCTTTCTGAAAATTTCTTGTACATTGAAGTTTTCAAAGTGCGATTGAAACGTTCTACAATAGCGGCTTTCTTTTCACTATAAGTTGAATAATGATTTATTTTATTTTTCCTCATTAGATCAGAAAAATCTTTGTTAAAAAATTCTGTACCATCGTCTGTCTGCAGATTTTTTATACGTTTCCCTATCGCCTGAAGTACTTCTTTCATTGCTTCTGTAATAGACGATCCACTTTTGGTTTTCAGTGGAATTGCACTGGCTACTTTTGTAAAACAATCAATAACCGTTAAAATGTACCTAAAACCTTTATTAATCCTACTGTACGGTTTCATTTCTACAAGGTCCGCTTGATATAGGTCATGAATGCCTTTCACGACCGTTGATCTTCTAGGAAAATTTCTTCGAACTGGTTTGTGAAGTTCTTCAACGATGGATTTTCTCTCGTCCATCGGTTCGCTTTATCCTCCAATCGTTTAGTAACTGAACTATAAAACTGTTTCATTTATTAAAAAAGGCTAAATGTTAAATAAGTAATGTAGTTTTTGCTAATTTAAAAAATTGCTTATTCTAAACACACGAAAACTGGGTCAAGGCCACTGAAGTGGCTTTTTAAAAACTTTATTTAACATATACTTAATTAATTAGCATTTTATAGATCTTCCACCAGTTTACTTCTCAGGATGATGATGCACTTAATCAATTTATGTTAATGAATAATGTCCATAAGGAAGTGTGTGGATGTTGTTTTGAAGGATCACACGTTTGTCGTCTTTGTCTGCCAATGACTTCTTTTTCACAGTTATACTATATAAATTATGATTGAAGCTCCGGATTGTGTTAAAAGATGCACTGTACCCAACTCTTCTGAATAAACAGTTGTAGTAATGTTCAAATTTCATTTTTTTCATTATGTACATCTTTTTTATTCCTTTTGCCTTCTTGATAATCCCTGCTTCATCCTCATCCGCTGCAACTGTTGATGTGACATTCGCTGTTCTATCTGTCATTAATTTTAACGCGTACATCTTCGACATGAGGGCGACAATTTCTTCAAGTGGTACTCCGCAAGTTTCATCCTTGAACTTTCCTAAAACCTTCTTGTTAACAGAGTTGTCGTATGTCGGATGGTTGACTGGGTAGTCGGAGAAGTCAAAATCATTCCTGTGAGGAAACACTCTAAGGTCATCATACATGTCAAGTGTCTTGATCCAATATACGATCCCGTCAGTGTCCATGTAGCTAATTCCAATTCGATCTCGTCCATAAAAGGCAACCATCTTGTTGTAGTGGAAGTCGTACATATGGGTCTTTGAAATATCAAGTATACACATTCCTACATAAAGAGGTCGATCCATGACAACATTTGTTTTGTTCATGCATACAGCTACAAGATTTTCGTTTATTATGATAGATGTTTTGAAGTTAGGCTTTTGAACTAATTTTAACATTTTATTTTCATCAGAAACAAGTTTCAAATTCATGTGATTCCTTTTGTTTTCAAGACATTTCCCATAGACGGCGTTATTCATCAGTTTGTAAAATTCTTTGTGAAAACTTGATGTGGAAGCTGCTCTTCTTGAAGTATTCGATTCTATATACGGTTTTAGCCAGGTCTTTTGTGTAAATTGAAGCACTCGGTTGATTTTAACAATTTTGATTCCTAGTTCAATTGCTTGCTGTACAATCCAATAATGTGCAATGTAATTAGATTTATTTTCAAGTGTTGTCATCAACTTTGAATATTTGCCTCCTGGAGGAACCTCGGACCTTGGTAATAGAGGAAGGTCATAATGATGGTCGTGAAGGTGCTGAGGATACTCGAAGTCAAAGTCCAATATGTATCCGATATCGCTGAACTTCGGGATGCTCATAATGTCTCCTAAAACATTAGAATCAACCCAGCAAAATCCGCCAAAAGGTAATGGCATTGACATGGCGTATCCATAAAGGTTATTGGCGTCGAAGTAGCCTAGGTAGACTGATTCTTTAGTGGAGTTATAATTTTGAAGATGTTTGTTATTGGCTTTGACATATCGTGTGACCGATTGTGTGAGCCCTCCTCTAACACCAGCTTCAACCATAAGAACCATGTCAATATCAGTTAAAAGTTGGAGTTCGCATTTAGTTTCCTTCATCATAGCTTGCCAAGCCAGCCCCGGAGATGTGAAGTAATAGAAACAATCCAGTCCGTAAGCTAACAAACAGGAATTTCTAAATTCCTCCATTACATCACAAAGGAGAGTTACATCAAGTTTCACATAAAAATCATTATAATCTCCGAGCGTCGACATATTAAGTTCCTTCCATACCTTGACAGCATGCTCATAATCTTCTGGATCTACTGGAGATTCATTGAGTTTACTGTAAAACATTTCTGGTGGAGGTAACGCAGTCTCGTCAAATCGAGCAAGGGAATCTATGTAGTCGTACGGGAACACTCCTTTTCTTAATACGAGCTCCATCTTATATTCTGGAACCAGCTTCCTCGTTTCAATTAAGTCATCTCTTTCCAGATTCTTAGAGAGTGTCATCAAACTGAATGGCATAAACCTTAAGGAATCTATAAACGTTAATTTTATATTTGTTACTTTCTTTGAAAAACTAATAAATTTTTCTGTCGTTTGAGCCAATACGTCAATTTGTCCTTTGTCTCGTCCAAGTTCTGGAATAATAAAGTGTGCGTCGTATCCACTTAAATTGTGTAATACAACCGGTATAAAGTTAGGTAGCTTAAAGTTGATATTGCAGGCGTTACAAGCTGCTCCTCTATAGGCTCCTGTCAAATGATCATGGTCACGCACTTTGATGTTGTCCTCAGAAAACTCCTGTTTACACAAGTAACAAATGTCCTCCATTTGATGACATAGTTCTTGAAGGTCAGTGAGATTTTCCATAGGAACAATGTAACTGTAGAGGGTAGATACTTTTTCAGCAATATCATATAGATCATCAACAAATCGTGTTGCAGCTTGCTCCCCACGGTAAAGCTTTGGCTCCGTTGGAATATCGTAGTGCCGAAGATGCTCATATGAAAGTGTTGATTTTACCAAAAGACAATAGCTGTTTGGCTCGTGTTTTTGGTATTTCCTACTGTCTGCTGCGTCAGGATCCACATTTTCCACTGGTATCAATGACGATTCAAAATCTGCGTAAATTACAATTGGGATGCGATACTGGTGATGGATATTTCTAAACTTTAGAATAGAACCATTCAGAGTTGGAAGGATAACTTTTGCTGCTGCATGATCTCCACAAAGTTTAGAGTGTTCCGTCAGCCAACTACGACCTCCTCTATTTATATAGATATTTTTAAAACAGAAACATCTTTTACACACTGTTATTGGTGACTTTCTTTTGGTGAGCTGATAGTGAATGAGCTTAGTGAAATCTTTTATGTACACATAATGTGAAACAGTTTCATCTTTTAGTAACAGTAAATCAGTATGGTCAGTCAATTCACGTGGTACCACTTTTAACGGGTACACATTGTTTCTTCTGTCCAGTCCAAACACGTTAACAGATACACCTGCATTACGTTTTTCAAAACTTCCTATATCAGACAATGACACTGGGTAGTTTAATCCATTAAATTTATATCTACCATTTAGTTCTTGATATCTTCTATTCGGTCGTTCAGGATGTTGGACACCTTCATGAACAAGAAATTTCGCCAACATGGAATATCTGAAACATTCATTGTCATTGTTTTGAACATTAATACATGATTTATTATCTTTAATCTTTGCTGGCAATGGAATAAAACTGCTGCCACGTTCACCGTATCCACGTTTATGAACTCGTAAATCCAGGTTGTTTACATTGAGCAAGGACCATCCGGATCCACGAGCTTCATGTTCAGTTATTTTAAGCACCAATTCTTGTAAACATTCATCAACTATTTCATCTAAATTTGACGTCTCCATGATAGTTCGGTTTCTAGAAAGAAACCCTCTGTTGGATATTTCTCCTTCTACATTATTAAATGTTGTGTCCAATAGTAATCCAAATTTAATGAAATTCAAACGGTTAAGTTCATAATTTAATTTTGCAATTATAACATCTTTAACGAGGGTCAGAAATATTTGTAGTTCAAGTGTATTGATGTTATTTATTCTGTAATGTCGAACGACAGATCTGTCAAACGCCTCCACTAAAATGTTGACTCCCAACGTTGCATCTTCGTTCGCAGTCCCTCTAGAAGTAGAGGGTGAGGATTCATCTTCAGGATCCACTGAGTTTTGTTTGCTAGGAGGTGCATATGCAATTACGCTTGGTCTGCTCTGCCGTGTAGAGTGTTCAGTGTCAGCAAGGAAGTGTAAGAAATCGGGATGGTCTTCACAATCGGATAATGCATTATTAGTAGCATTATGGTAAATTTCACAGTGATATATATATAAATCCTCATTTATGAAATCTTCATTACAACGTTGACAATAGTACATTGTGATTGAATAAATTTCTCAGTGTGTTATAGACTGCTCCAAAAGTAGTATTGAGAGCCATTTTTCACATGTTCTAGTTTTATAGCAAATGCTGACCTCAGCATTGAATTACTATTGGTTTATATTTTTGCTAACATCATCACTTTCATTGCCATTGGTTCATTCATTTAAAAAGTAAACATAAATGAAATTATAAATTAGTATTGCTATAAGCTTACTAACCACAACATAATTATGGAGCAGCCTATACAGGTCCCAGATATATCCTCCACAACACCACCTTTTCAATTATCATTTACACCCACGGAAAGACAAGAAAGTGATGATCAACCAGTACAGGTTAACGTTGTATCAAGCAGAACAACTATCCAATCCATAGAAGTAATGGCTGCATTAGAAAGATTAGTAGGGGCAGATTATCTATCAGATGATGACATCATTGTTGAACAATAAACCCTTTATACAGTTGAAAAACACATCCAAACAGCCGTTTTAACGGCTACCATTTTTTCATTCGTTTATTATACTCTGCTTGTGGCTTTTTTAGTTTAAGGAAAAAAAAACATTGCGAATTCGGCTGAGTTTTAAAACGATTGAAACAATTGGTGGCCTTGAAAAAGGCCGTTTGAAACAGACTTCTCTAATTAGTCGCTCAGGTATGCAACGCCATCATCGTCTTCCTCACCACTGGAACTATCGAATAGTCTCCGCCTTGCATCCGGAACATCACGTAGGACAGGAGTCCTGTTGTCATCCTCATCTTCGGACAGGAGATAACATTCAATACTGTCGGCGACTGACTCCGGATAATCCTCGTGAAGAACAAATGCTATTGCATCTTCTATGTCAGAGACATCTAGTGATGATGTGTTGTCATCGGAGTTGGTCAGGTCTTCGGAGTCGCTAGTATCTTCAATCTCCTCCACATCTTCCTGTAAGACATTTTCAATTATTTCTCCAATTTGCTTCCAGTGGTGAGGGATGTCTAGTGGTGCCATGATGGTAGATAGGATATGAATGACCGGTGACTACTATTTACCTTTATTTATAGGGGAATTTTGTGATGAGCAAGCAAAAATAAACAACGAATAAGAGCATTAGGTTTTAGTCAGTAAAAAAAGTGCTAAGTTATGGTAGAAAAACCGTAAACATAGGTTTTGATCTCAAAAAATGTATATATATATATATATATATATATATATATATAGAGAGAGAGAGAGAGAGAAAGAGATACACTTGTGCATACTTAATATCATAAATTTCAATTGTTAGTTGAGGTAAAATTAAGAAACCACCATGTGTTTTGTACAACTAAAAATTTTAAAAACCATGTGTTGCTAATTATTAATTTCATTATTAGTAGAAACATTAATAATCGAAAAGATAAATAATTGGTATGGTTCAAATAAGACGCTTAGCTTAGTTAAAACGAGTGAAATTCATGGTGGCCTTGAAAAAGGCCGTTTGTAGTTGCCCTCAGAAGGTGGAGTTTGAGATGGCGTTGTGGGTCTGCAGGATACGTCCTCAAGAAACGATGACGGTGAGAGTCACCCTTTGGCCAAGCCGCAGCAAACGCTTCAGGTCTTTGATGACGTTGGTCTTGAAGGGTAAGTCATCTTCCAGAGGAGTAGGCGCCATCCAGAACCCTACGTCGGACGTTGACAATTTAATTGTAGTCGCTCGGCAGTCGGCCCTGATACTGTCTAGAGCCTCAGAAACTCTCCACAAGTCGCATTCTTGAGTTATCTCCGTCGTCCAATAAATCGGAACACGGAGGTAGAATGTTTTCAGCCACAGAGGAGAGCGTTTAACCCTTCTCGCTGTTTGGTGGTGAACAATCTCGTAGACCATGTTGTCAGGTAAACGTCGCAGATGGATGTGATCAACTCTACAGAACGCCTCTATTCATAGTAATAACTACTGCATATTCAGCAGTATCTTATCTTAACTGCTGACAATGCTTTTCAGCAGTCTCTTATCTTAACTGCTGACAATGCTTTTCAGCAGTCTCTTATCTTAACTGCTGACAATGCTTTTATTATTTTCAAGGTCAACCTAACTAACAAACAAACAAAATCTTGTTTTGAATGCAAAGAATCGATGAAACTAGAGTTGTAAATATTAATTCAGTCTGCAGCCTGCATTATCAGTTTATTTCATCTCATAATATACTTTGTTTGTGAAAAACAACAGAGTTAGCACACTGTGAGTACTATAACGAGTGAATCAATTGCTGGCCTTTAACAAGGCCGTATTTGAATTCTCCGCCAAGGTTTACGACTGGTCTCGACCGTTGTTGACTGTAAGAAAAGCTACGCAATGTAGGTTAATTATGCTGTAGGATTGTGCATAATATACTTTGTTTGTGAAATACAACAGAGTTAGCACACTGTGAGTACTATAACGAGTTAATCATTTGCTGGCCTTTAAAAAGGCCGTTTTTGAATTCTCCACCAAGGTTTACGACTGGTCTCGACCGTTGTTGACTGTAAGGAAAGCTACGCAATGTAGGTTAATTATGTTGTAGGATTGTGCATAATATACTATGTTTGTGAAATACAACAGAGTTAGCACACTGTGAGTACTATAACGAGTTAATCAATTTTTGGCCTTTAAAAAGGCCGTTTTGAATTCTCCACCAAGGTTTACGACTGGTCTCGACCATTGTTGACTGGAAGGAAAGCTACGCAATGTAGGTTAATTATGTTGTAGGATTTTACATAATATACTTTGTTTGTGAAAGACAACAGAGTTAGCACACTGTGAGTACTATAACGAGTGAAACAATTGGTGGCCTTGAAAAAGGCCGTTTCTGAGCTGCTGATCCAATCTAGACGCACTCCCACATCGCCTTTGCCAGTTCGCCTTTGCCCGCCCTTTGAAATACTAAGTATGACCCAGTCTTGGGTATTGGTTGCAAATATCCAGGCAGTCTTACCTTTAGGATTCTTCCGCTGTTTTCCAAAATTACTTTGCGCTCTTTAATTTGTAGGAGTTTATATTTTTTGGAAACTTTCAATCTTCGGAATTTTCCCTCCTGAGCTATAGTTTCAAAGTCAAAACTAGATGCTGGCGGCTTTTTCTCTGCAGGTTTGTGTTTAGCGCAGAACTTTTCTCCTATTTTGCAGAAGACTGCACACACTTCACCCTTCTTCGGCCCTCTCTTAAATTGGTGGGTACACTTGGGCGCATTTCTTACCCGTGGTGTCTTCTTCAATGATATTCTTGGTGTGCTGGAGGATGAAGTTGCCTTCGGTACGAAGGGGTCATGTTTTGAAATGAATTTCCTATTATCTTCATCCGATGACTCTGCTGTCGGTGCTTCAAAGTGCAGGGGACTTGGCGGCGAAACCACGCTTGTGGATGTAGAAGGTGCGTCCGGCGGATCGAAGATAGACTTCACCTTGTTCTCAGCCAGGATGGATTCTACAGCTGCAGAAGTCTCAGAAGAGTCCATGACTTGGAGATCAGATCAGCAATCAGCTCAGTGGAGGAATGAGGAAACATCGCACTACTCTCTCATTATATAGGCGTTGCTGACACAGCACTCTTCTCCTATTGGTCAGTTGAATTTAAGTACTAAAAATGGTGGCCTTGATAAAGGCCGTTTTTATGTTCCAATCTTGGACCGACTGTGCCTCTACGTTAGAAACTTGCAAATGTTTGTGTTTGAAAGCAATTTTATGTTTTACTCAAAGCTATGACTCTTAAGCACCATAACATTTGTTTTTTAGGTACATTAAACAAACTGTGTTGACTGAATAACGAACAAAATTCTCGGTCAAAATATATTATTTAGAGTCGGCAACTACGTATCTCCAATCTTAGCCCGACTGTAACTCTATGTTAGAAACGTGGAATTGTTTGTGTTTGCAAACACAACTCATTTTATTCTTTACTCCAAGCTATGGCTGTTAAGCCCCATAACATTTATTTTAAGCGCACTAAATAAACTGTGTTGACCGAATAATGAACAAAGTTCTCGGTCAAAATATATTATTTAGAGTCAGCAACTACGTACCGTACAGATTACCAACACCCAGTATGTCATGGGACTTATAATAAAACTTTGCAAATGCATGAGTTCAAAAACGATTGAAAAATCTGGTGGCCTTTAAAAAGGCCGTTTTTTGAGATGATCTAGCGACGGACCCATTCGGCCTTCCCTCTGGGATACGAAGGGTCCTCCCCCGGCCCGTGAATCTTCAGATGCGTCGACTTCCACGGCCACTCCATTCTCCTTGGCAGGCGAACTCTCGTCAGCTCCAAGGAACCAACCTCCCGCAGAGTAGCCTCACCATCCTGGCGTACGAAAAATAGAAATTCGTACAGGCCGGGTTTCATCCGCCACAACCGTCGATTCTGTTCGCCATGGCGTAGTTGCCCAAGTGGAGTGTAGAAGCGCCGCTCCAGCCTCTGAAGCTTTCGCCGTGGAGTAGCCGCAACACAATCCATTACAGTGACAGGATTGCTCCTTGCCACTGGTCTCGGAGCTGGACAGTCCAAAGCGAAGTGAACACGCCTCTGCGAGGCTCCTGGACGTTGACGAGGCGGCCGGAGTGAGGATATCGGTGCTAGTGGAGCCCGTCGCTCAATCATCTCAGCGAAGATTTCTTCCACCGTAGTTTCCATCTTCTCTCCTCAGCGCAAGCAGGATGTCCTGAGCCCCACTAATCATTGGTCTCTAAGGTGCGACGCTACGTACCGTATAGGATACGCTGCAGGTCTCCTTTTGGTGCGCACTAATAACACTGACTCAGCGTTTTATTTAGTGGCCTTGAGAAAGGCCATTTTAATTATTTAATGTCCCAGTCCAAGCGCTTACCCATTTGAACAAACTATGTTGACAGAGGAACGATTAAAATTCTCGGTCAAACCATATTTGTTGAAGTCGGTAACTAAGTACCGTACCGTACAAAATACCAACAAACTTTATTGAAACCTCATGGGACTTATAATAAAACTTCATTACAGCAGGAGTAAGAGTGGGGGTAAAACAAAATATATGTTTTACGCTACTGAGTGTCAAACGATTGAAATTTTTGGTGGCCTTTAAAAAGGCCGTTTTTATCAGTGTCATTGTTTACAGTGACACCCATTGGACGGTGACACGCCGACGTCGTTGCCCATCTTCCAGCTTCCCGACCTCCAAGTAGGTCTTTAATGTCTCGTACGGTGGCTCAATCACTCCATTCGGCAGGTAACTTCTAAAGACAAAGTTGCGGTGGCGCAACAAAAGCTCCCGCGAAGGCTTGTCCCATCCGAGCAGACAATAAAGTCCCGGCTGCAGTTTCCACAGGCGGTGGAGCTTGAACCCAGGGAATGCCGGTTCGAAGCTCGGCCGACGAATCTCCCTCGGCTCATCGATAACAGGGATCTGGGCCGTATAGTTCTTCTCAGGTTCCAGATCCCTCGTCTTGTCCGAGAGAATTTCTCTAAGTAAAGAGAACGGTTCCCGGGCACAAGTCGATATGTTTACCCGTCGAGGCATTACATCGACGGGTCTACTCTTTGACGCTGGTGTCGGAGCCGGGCGTTGACAAGGCTGCCCTGTCACGGACTCGCTCTTTGGGGCTGGGATTGGAGCTGGACGTTGACGAGGCTGCCGGAGTGATGACCGAGGTGTGACACTGTGGGGCCTGGAGCTGGAAAGCTGGAACGATGGTTCCCGACGAGGCATGTCAACCATCGTAGGCCGGGTCTGCTTCCTGAACATGATGCAGTTGCGTCCGTAACGAAAGGGTGAGCAAAAGTGATTCGCTTAAGAACAGCGGTATACTCACTAGCACAAGCCGGCTTCTCATTGGTCAAACAGTTCAACCAATGAGGTGAGGTTATTTTCTGCTGACTCAGCGGAAAAGTTCATAAAACCGGGACGCTCGTTCCACTCGAATCATTCGGCATGCAGACACGGGACCAGTCCAGAGCAGCTCCAGAGAAGCGGGACACAGCGGAGATCATCGGAGAGTAGCTGAACATCCACGGAGGTCTCCTAGTACCGCAATCCCTGCAGTGGTACCCCGGGCTTGGGACTTCTGTGATATAGCGAGCACCACATATGTAGGTCTCACTTGCTATCGGCCGGCATCTCTACGCTGATCTCCGCCGGGTCCCGACGCGGAGTCAACACCTTCTGCGTCGCACAAGGCCTGAGAGAAGTCCCCCTGTGTGGTCAGCACTGCTCCGGGCGTTGGGTGAACAGTGCGGTGGGCAATGGATCTGGATCGTTAAACTCAGCGCCGATCTCTTATTCTTCTCTGTACAATCCTTTTCTGTCTTGCATGGCTTCGCTGGTTTCCCACTAACACTAACACAATTTGTTGATTTGTACAAGTTAAACTCTGTCCCTTACCCTATTCCCATCACAATCCCAAAAACAAACCCGGGTGGTTCGCGCAGTGTGGAGTTCTGTGGTCCACCCATACCCTAAGCAGTTCAATCGGTCGGCATGGGCAAACCGCCACGAATGAACTGACCCTTCTTGACTGGTCGGCAGGGCAATCCGCCAGTCAAGATCCTTTTTTTTAAAGTATTAAAATGACCTTGAACACGTTTGAACATGTTTGGAGAATATAAATTATAATTATTTAAAGTCCCCCTAAAACATTCATAGCGACAACTGAATAACTATTCTTTGTTACTGCGAAAATTGCAAAATTGAGACTTATTAAAACGGCCTTTATAAAGGCCACTAAACTGAAGTTGGATAAATGACAAAGTCCATAAAATGTTGAATACTCCTCCTGTAAAAGAAGTAACAAGATGTGAGGCTGATACTTGTAAAGGAATCGTCTAAGACTGTGAAAGTAAAAATAATTGAGACTTGTAAAAATGGCCTTTGTAAAGGCCACCAAAATGATTGATGTTAAATGACTAAGTCCTGAGAATCTGGATTGAAATGTACTTAATGTAGGTTTAGTATGATGTATGGTTGCTAGGCTGATTGACAACGAATGATATAAGTGGTGGCCTTGATAAAGGCCGTTTGTAGAAGGAGTGGAGTCCTGGATTTAGTGTGGGGGGATGGAAGCGACGACCCGAATAATTTGTCGTAGTTGTAGTTGTCGGCGTAGGCTAGCGTCGACTGTGTCCAAGTGTTGATGTTGGAGGATGAGGTGGAAGTGATCTCCGCTACTAACTTCGATAATCATCTGATCGGCGAGGTGTCGGTAGCGGTCCAAGATGTCCATGAGTTGGTTGATCTGTCGGTAAGTGAAGATGTCTCGCTTTATTATAATCGTCGCTCTCCCCACAGGAGTAGTTGCAGCCGTCGGTCTAGTTTGGCAGAACTTGAACTGTTTCCTGCGACGTCTGTGACCCTCTTCGTCCGAATAGTCGTCGTCAGAAGAGTCAGCAGGGCGTTTGATCGGTTGTAAGTTGCGAGCCATGGTTGCGTTGCGGCTAAGATCAGGAGTGTGAATGGATCGTAACGCGCGATTCTGTGCTAAGCTGTAAATGTGGCGGGGGTTATTAGTGGAGGGGGACTCTGTGGCGTGGGATTGGGAGCGTAGCAAGCCCGGGGGTCTGGGGGCGCAGAAAGAAAAATTTGTATCTTATCTAAGATCTAGATCTAAGATAAGATAAGATAAGATAAGATAAGATAAGATAAGATAACACAAACCGACGTAAATGGATGGTTGGCCATTTCAAGTCGCAAACCGACTTAAATGGACGGTTGGCCATTTCAAGTCGCAAACCGACGTAACTAAACCGTTTATTAATATAAATCCACCCGCTTTCACATTACCTCACATCCAATGACGTATGTGTATCGTCACACCAATACCTCATCGCCGTGACGTCATCACACCCTCTCGTCACACATACGTCATCACCACGTCACTCAAACGTCACTTCTGATTAAAAAACAATTATTTTTCAGCTGTCCCAGACTCCCCATATTGCCTCTACTCCGGACCTGTCTATTAACTGTGGCCACAGACGCGCACTGCTCGCTAGACAAGTCCGGACCTGTCTATTGACTTTGTTAACTACATTACTTTGACAGTTCACTGATTGATTATGAACAACTATTATGATTCTTTTTGTTTTGATTTGAAACTCCATAAGCCTACTGTTATTATTTTAACTTTTCAAATTGGTTGTTTACACAATATGATTTTTCCTGGGGACGAGACTTGTCTAGAACTTATTTTTAATCCAGAAATTAGTTAATTACAACTATTGAAAGAAAACGTTTGATGCTATTTTTGGGATCAGAGTTGCAATCAAGCAAGCATACAAGCAAGCTAACAAACCTAACTCATATTAGAGTATAGAATATTTAATTATGAAAGAAAAACAGCTTTCTTTTTGATTTATTAACACCGCCCTCATTTGAGTGAGCGTGGTCATCGGCAAAGGCCTGTTTGATCAGGCGACCCCGTAAGACTCTCACTTGATTCTTAATCTTAATTTATACGCTCAGGCAATTTTTGTTAAAAGAACACCTTTATTTCCGAATCGGTTTTGAATCGATTAAAATATTTGTCAGTTCGTAGGTTGTGCATTAAGGCTTTTATTAATAGATATTTTAAATACTAGCAAATATACAGTAGTATTTTGAAATAGTCACATATAATTACAGGTGTAAAGTAAAGTAGGAATAAGAATATAACATAGAAATAAATGTAGAGTGCAATATTTCTTGACATATTTTGACTAGTTTCAAAAATAAATATAAGTATATACCAGGAGTAATGACAGCTATTATGTACAGCAGGATAAATTAACAGTTTCCCTATGGCAATTATATTAGGCAACCAGTTAGCGTCTCAGACTTCGGTTCAAGGGTCACAGATTTGGCGTTTCAAGACAAGTTTTTACGTTTATAAATTCCTGTTAAAGCGCTTACTGTTTTCTTAACTGAGTAAACACATTTTAAAATATATCCGATAATGTATAATTTTATACTTACATCCCACACTATTGTCTTTTTACAAATAAAGATACTTCATTCGAATAGTAAAGATACTCCATCGTGCATTTTAAAACACACAATCAGTTGAAACCCTTTAAAGAACAATTGTTAGAGAAGACTGCAAATTGGACTGAAGACAAAGGAATCTCATTTGTTTACTTTAGGGTGGAAACTTCCTCTGTTATTGTGTACAAAGTTCCAGTTTTATTACGTTAAAATTCTTTGTAGGTAGTTTTAATACGCCATTATCTAAAAGCTTAACAGCTTCAACCCGAGGGATGACACATGTAAATAGTGAGTTTAACGAATTTCTGATAATTGCATACAATTATCACCAAATTGAATACTAAAGCGAGAAAAACTGAGATAATAATTTTAGTGATGATTTAAAGTCATGGCATAGTAATTAAAATATCTCTATTGAAAAAAGGTAGATTGTCTGTATTAACTTAAATCTTAAGTTTTAAATTTAGATAATACTAGCCGATATTCCGTTCTCGCATCTCGCAGACAGATAACACTAGCCAATATTCCGTTCTCGCATCTCGCAGATATTGATGACAATTCAGTAAATAGCACATAGGCAGGAAAACGGTCTAAAAATAAAATAAAACAGCTATTTTTTAAAAATGTAATTCAAATAAAACGCATCAGCCCAAACCTACAAAACATGTTTTCCCTAAGACTCACATGGGAACTTTAAGTGGAGCCAGTGGGGCGTAACCTTGAGGTCCTAGAGAAACATAAAATACTTCCGAAACAACTAAAGGTAAGTCCCTTAATTTGAAATTTCAGTCGTTAAAATTGGTAATGAAATCAAAACGAAGCTGACCGCATAACATTCCTAAGAGAATCAAGAGGGATATTTTGAAATGGGTTTAATTTATTTCCCATTCGATATTATACTATCTGTCCTGGCTAAATAAATAAATAAACCAACTCCTCGATCCCCTTTAATATATAGCTATATCATTTCAACAGTTAATTAATGGATTCCCTCAATGACATAAACCGTTTATACACCTAGTTCAGCAAATTATTTTCATATTTTGTACTAATGAAGAAAACTGTGTAAAAATCTCCTATTTTAGAGATTTATTAGGACATTTTTAATGATAAAATCTACGACGCATTTAATGGCTTCAAATGCACGGTCCAATTGTAAAACACACCCGCCCTGACATAGAACCCTTATAAATAAAAGTCAACAAGAGTTTTCAGATCGTTATCCGGATTAATGTGTGTTTTCGATGCTCTCGGATACTTTGCGAAGATGTATAGCGAATTTAATTTTGTTCAAAGGCTTCGAAGGGCAATAAAATATTACTAAAATGGATGGGGTTTACACTCTGGATAAATAATATTAATAAAATAATAACTACTTGCATTATATTAACAAATAGTTGAATTTATTTGTAGTATAAGGTTATTTAACTACCTACACTAAAATGTCGGAGACATAATAGATAACTCACTATTATTTTAATATTTTAGTCTCCCTCTGTTGCCTATGAATTATTCAAAAATATAACAATAGAAGAAGTTAGATTATTCCACCTAATTTCTGGGTTTCCTCGAGGTAAAGTTAAATTAGCCCGCTCCCAGCTACGTCATGGCTGGATAGCTCCCGTTCAACAGCTTGGCCCGCCTTCGTACCACGCTCCCAGCTACGTCATGGCTGGATAACTCCCATTCAACAGCTTGGCCCGCCTTCGGATATGCGTTAAATTAGCACGCTCCCAGCTACGTCATGGCTGGATAGCTCCCGTTCAACAGCTTGGCCCGCCTTCAGATATGCGTTAAATTCCTTTATCCATATTTTAAAACGTTAATTTGGAAATGGAAGTAATCAAACGGAAAATCTGTGGTACAAAATGTTTAGTTACCCTTCTTTACAGCATACCCTTCTTTACTCTTCTTTATAGTAAACCCTTCCTTATAACGTACCAATTTGTAAGTACTGTCGTGGCTAAACCCTTCCTTATAGCATACCAATTTGTTGGCACTGTCGTGGCTAAACCATTCCTAATAGCATACCAATTTGTTGGTACTGTCGTGGCTAAACCCATCCTTATAGCATACCAATTTGTTGGTCCTGTCGTGACTTAACCCTTCCTTATAGCATACCAATTTGTTGGTACTGTCGTGACTTAACCCTTCCTTATAGCATACCAATTTCCTGTCGTGACTTAACCCTTCCTTATAGAATACCAATTTGTTGGTACTGTCGTGACTTAGCCCTTCCCTAAGGCATACCTATTGTTAGGTACTGTCGTGACTAAATCTTTCCTTATAGAATACCAATTCGTAGGTACTGTTGTGACTAAATCTTTCCTTATAGAATACCATTTTGTTGGTCCTTAACCTTTCCCTATAGCATACCAATTGTTAGGTACTGTCGTGACTAAACCCTTCCTTATAGCATACCAATTTGTTAGTACTGTCGTGGCTAAACCCTTCCTTATAGAATATCAATTTGTTGGTCCTGTCGTGACTTAACCCTTCCTTATAGCATACCAATTGTTAGGTACTGTCGTGACTAAATAATTCCTTATAGCAAACCAATTTGTAGGTACTTCCTTATATCAATTATTACCAATTTATTACCAATTACCTATTACTTACTACTTACTTATTACCAATTTCCGGTCGTGACTTAACCCTTCCTTTAGAATACCAATTTGTTGGTACTGTCGTGACTTAACCCTTCCTTATAGCATACCAATTTGTTGGCACTGTCGTGGCTACACCCTTCCTTATAGCATACCAATTTGTTGGTACTGTCGTGACTTAACCCTTCCTTATAGCATACCAATTTGTTGGTCTTGTCGTGACTTAACCCTTCCTTATAGCATACCAATTTGTTGGTCTTGTCGTGACTTAACCCTTCCTTCTAGAATACCAATTTGTTGGTACTGTCGTGAATTAACCTTTCCTTATAGCATACCAATTGTTAGGTACTGTCGTGACTAAACCCTTTCTTATAGCATACCAATTTGTTGGTCCTGTCGTGACTTAACCCTTCCTTATAGCATACCAATTGTTAGGTACTGTCGTGACTAAACAATTCCTTATAGCACACCAATTTGTAGGTACTTCCTTATATCAATTATTACCAAATTATTACCAATTACCTATTACTTACTACTTACTTATTACCAATTTCCTGTCGTGACTTAACCCTTCCTTATAGAATACCAATTTGTTGGTACTGTCGTGACTTAGCCCTTCCTTAAGGCATACCAATTGTTAGGTACTGTCGTGACTAAACCCTTTCTTATAGCATACCAATTTGTTGGCACTGTCGTGGCTAAACCCTTCCTTATAGCATACCAATTTGTTGGTACTGTCGTGACATAACCCTTCCTTATAGCTTCCCAATTTGTTGGTACTGTCGTGGCCAAACCCTTCCTTATAGCATACCAATTTGTTGGTCCTGTCGTGACTTAACCCTTCCTTATAGCATACCAATTTGTTGGTCTTGTCGTGACTTAACCCTTCCTTCTAGAATACCAATTTGTTGGTACTGTCGTGAATTATCCTTTCCTTATAGCATACCGATTGTTAGGTACTGTCGTGACTAAACCCTTTCTTATAGCATACCAATTTGTTGGTACTGTCGTGGCTAAACCGTTCCTTATAGAATACCAATTTGTTCGTCCTGTCGTGACTTAACCCTTCCTTATAGCATACCAATTGTTAGGTACTGTCGTGACTAAATAATTCCTTACAGCAAACCAATTTGTAGGTACTTCCTTATAGCATACCAATTTGATGGCACTGTCGTGGCTAAACCCTTACTTACAGCATACCAATTTGTAGGTACTGTCGTGTCTAAACCCTTCCTTATAGCATACCAATTTGTTGGTACTGTCGTGACTTAACCCTTCCTTATAGCATACCAATTGTTAGGTACTGTCGTGACTAAATAATGTCTTATAGCAAACCAATTTGTAGGTACTTCCTTATAGCATACCAATTTGTTGGAACTGTCGTGACTTAACCCTTTCTTATAGCTTACTAATTTGTTGGCACTGTCGTGACTAAACCCTTCCTTATAGAACACCAATTTTTTGGTTCTGTCGTGGCCAAACCCTTCCTTATAGCATACCATAGTTAGGTACTGTCGTGACTAAATCTTTCCTTATAGCAAACCCATTTGTAGGTACTTCCTTATAGCATATCAATTTGATGGCACTGTCGTGGCTAAACCCTTACTTATAGCATACCAATTTGTAGGTACTGTCGTGGCTAAACCCTTCCTTATAGCATACCAAATTGTTGGTACTGTCGTGAGTTAACCCTTCCTTATAGCTTACCAATTTAATGGTACTGTCGTGGCTAAACCCTTCCTTATACCATACCAATTTGATGGTACTGTTGTGGCTTAACCCTTCCTGATAGCATACACATTTGTAAGTACTGTCGTGGCTAAACCCTTCCTTATAGCATACCAATTTGATGGTACTGTCGTGCCAAACCCCTTCTTTATAGCATACCAATTTGTAGGTATTGTCGTGCCTAACCCCTTCCTTAAAACATATCAATTTACTCGTTACGATTCTATTTATATTAAAATGAAGAAAACTCTTCGTCCAAAATCAATCAAAACCATCTGCTACTGATTAAGTCGTTTAATCCAAACAAAAATTTATCTAAAAGGCTATAAACATAGAGTAAATTTGGAAGATGAACTTCAAATTGTTTGCTACCCAGCCTTCACAAAATTATATGTCATAAAAGTCAACAATATTTAAGTTTTAAGGACGAAAGTTATTTTTTAATGTGATGTTTTCGTACATTATAAGACTGAGTGGTTAATATTATACAAACAGTAAATTCTACTAGAATTATATATTTTTCCTATACTGTATAATGTTCAGATGAAAACCACAAGACGATAAACGAATAAATAATAACGGGTTTTATAATCGAATTCATCCTTACTTAGGTCTAAATTTAACATGTCTATTGCAAATTTGAACGGGGAGATAAGAAGTAATTTAAAACCGATTAGCGAGTTTCAAATGTCCCAGATGTAGGACATTATGGTTAAAGATGCATAAAGCTTCAGTGATTTTCGATGAATATTTTGTATTTGCCCATGAACATCCCTCAGTCCTCTGCTGAGATCCAAGTCATGGCTGGCTACCTCGCCCAGTCCACAGCTGCCACCACACCCAGCCCCAGCGGCCACGGCTTCCTCCACTACAACATCCGGCTGATGAGGACCATCGGCTTGTGGCCCCTCGCCTCCCGCTCCAGGCCACTGCTGCTGCTCAACTCCCTCTACACGGCGCTGCTGGTGGTGTCACTGGCCGTGGTCTCCGTGTGCCAGATCATAGAGATATTCGTCTCACCCAACATCACCTCTATGGCCTCCGCCGTCGACCTGGCCACTCTAACAGCGTCCGCGCTCTTCAAGATGGTCTACATCATATGGTACCGCGAACATTTCCAACGGCTGGTCGACAAAATTGACTCTACTTTTGTCCAAAAAGACTTATTACTCGGGCAATTCGACATGTCTATCTGGGTAAAACACTCCAAAACGTTCATAAACTCCTATGTAGCAATGGGTGGACCCAGTCTTTTGTTTGTTTTCGGTTTACATCCTTACTTCACGTCCTCCTACCTAACTCGAGACAGTTTAGTCAATGGCTACTTAGAGGCTCAAATGAATAGCACTACTCAGTCGTACGAACAGTTGTCTCTAGAATTCCACAGTCAGAGTCAGTATTCTTTTATAAATTCAGATGTAAATACTAGAGAACCATCACAAGATTTCAAAAACAACCATGATGACGATGAAATACTCGCACTTTCCAATCAACGAAGAAAGTTTCCTTTCAACTGCTGGTTTCCCTTTGACGTGACTTGGTCTCCACTCTATGAAATCGTCTACCTGCTCGAGCTCGTGCCTTTGGTCGGTTCCGGTCACCTGTATTTGGTCAGCGACTCTTTCTTCTTCATGATGATCTTCTTGACATGCGGCCAGTTTGAGTTGCTGAAAGCTTCTTTCAGGGGAGTGCAAGACAGGTTCGAGGCCTTAAGGCGAGAAGAATATGCTTCGGTGGGTAGTGTTGAGAAAATTACAAGTAAGTATTGTGCTCATATTTAAATAGTCTTTTGTAAAATTAGTTCTATCCATACAGATGGAACAGATGGAAACCTATTAACCCCCAGGCTGAACCTGTACACTTAGGAACACGAATTTTGGTAAATAAGTGATTTCTGTGACATTGGTAACTACTGACAAATGTTTATATGCCATTTTTATTTTGTCTTGAACCCAAAAACAACTTTCAGAAATTTTTGCAGAAAGCTTTGAAACACTCTTCAATGGGCCCTAAACTATGAGCCAACCCTCGAAATATGAACATAATATGTTTAAGCAATCATCTGATCAACACAAAACGTGGTTCATAAGTTTACCATGGAACCTTTGAAGGCCAAAGGGACAAATATGTTGGCAGGTATGATAGTTTGGGTATTGATGACATATTTAGGTATAATTAAATATAATATAAAATAAAATTTATAGTCTAATTGGCCGGATAGAACTACCTGATGGACTGTCCCAAGATGTAAAACTGTTTACCATATACTTTGTGTGGTGTTTTATCATGTTTAAGTCACTGAATATAGTGAGCTGATTTTGCATAAGGAGATAATGAATACACCAAAATAACATAATCCTTGTTAATAAAACTCCTTAGGCTTCCGCTCCATTGGGCTTTAGGGCTCCGGTGTTACCCTTATGTAAATTTTCTTTTATTGGTTTATGTAAAAACCAGATATCCATTATTAGAGGTTTTCCGGAAAATTTCCTCCAAAAATGCAGCAAATGTCGCACTTGCCGTTGCCATTCCTGGGGCAGACGGACACTAATGCATCACACTTACCGTTGCAATCCCCGGGTTAGACGGACACTTCTGCAGCACACTTGCCGTTGAAATCCCTGGGTGCAGACGAACACAACTGCAGCATACTTGCCGTTGCAATCCCCGGGTGTAGACGGACACTAATGCATCACACTTGCCGTCGCAATCCCCTGGGTCAGACAGACACTACTACAGCACACTTTCCGTTGAAATCCCCGGGTACAGACACTACTCCCGCACACTTGCCATTGATATCCCCGGGTCAGACGGACACTACTGCATCACACTTGCCTTTGCAATCCTCTTTTCAGACGAACACTACTGCAGCACACTTGCTGTTGAAATCCCCGGGTCAGACGGATACTACTGCATCACACTTGCCGTCACAATACCCGGGTCAGACGGACACTACTGCAGCACACTTGCCGTTGCCATTCCTGGGTCAGACGGACATTACTGCAGCACACTTGCCGTTGCAATACCCGGGTCAGACGGACACTCCAGCATCACACTTGCCGTAGTAATGCCCGGGTCAGACGGACACTACTGCATCACACTTGCCGTTGCAATCCACTTGTCAGACAGACACTACTGCAGCACACTTGCTGTTGCAATCCCCGGGTCAGACGGACACTACTGCTTCACACTTGCTGTTGCAATCCGCAGGTGCAGACGTACGCTACTGAAAACACACTTGCCGTTGCAATCCCCTGGTGCAGACGGACACTACTGCAGCACACTTGCCGTCGCAATTCCCGGGTGCAGACGTTCACTACTGCACCACACTTGCCGTAGTAATGCCCGGGTGCAGACGGACACTCCAGCATCACACTTGCCGTAGTAATGCCCGGGTCAGACGGACACTACTGCATCACACTTGCCGTTGCAATCTCCGGGTGCAGACGGCACTGCTGCAGCACACTTGCCGTTGCCATTCCCGGCTCAGACGGACACTACTGCAGCACACTTGCCGTTGCAATCCCCTGGTGCAGACGGCAATACTGCAGCACACTTGCCGTTGCAATCCCCGGGTCAGACAGTAACTCCAGCATCACACTTGCCGTAGTAATGCCCGGGTCAGACGGACACTTCTGCATCACACTTGCCGTTGCAATCCCTGGGCCAGACGGACACTACTGCAGCACACTTGCCGTTGCAATCCCCAGGTCAGACACACACTTCAGCATCACACTTGCCGTATTAATCCCCGGGTCAGACACACACTCCAGCATCACACTTGCCGTAGCAATCCCCAGGATAGACGTACACTACTGCAGCACACTTGCCGTTGCAATCCCCAGGTCAGACACACGCTTCAGCATCCCACTTGCCGTAGCAATCCCCGGGTCAGACACACACTCCAGCATCACACTTGCCGTAGCAATCCCCAGGATAGACGTACACTACTGCAGCACCCTTCCCGTTGCAATCCCCAGGTCAGATTGATACTACTGCAGCACCCTTGTCGTTGCAATCCCCAGGTCAGACACACACTTCAGCATCACACTTGCCGTAGCAATCCCCTGGTCAGACACACACTCCAGCATCACACTTGCCGTAGCAATCCCCAGGATAGACGTACACTACTGCAGCACCCTTCCCGTTGCAATCCCCAGGTCAGACACACACTTCAGCATCACACTTGCCGTAGCAATCCCCAGGTCAGACACACCCTTCAGCATCACACTTGCCGTAGCAATCCCCAGGATAGACGTACACTACTGCAGCACCCTTCCCGTTGCAATCCCCAGGTCAGACACACACTTCAGCATCACACTTGCCGTAGCAATCCCCGGGTCAGACAGTAACTCCAGCATCACACTTGCCGTAGTAATGCCCGGGTCAGACGGACACTTCTGCATCACACTTGCCGTTGCAATCCCTGGGTCAGACGGACACTACTGCAGCACACTTGCCGTTGCAATCCATTTGTCAGACACACACTCCAGCATCACACTTGGCGTAGCAATCCCCGGGACAGACACACACTTCAGCAACACACTTGCCGTAGCAATCCCCAGGATAGACGGACACTACTGCAGAACACTTGCTGTTGCAATCCCCGGGTCAGATTGACACTACTGCAGCACACTTGCCGTTGCAATCCCCAGGTCAGACACACACTTCAGCATCACACTTGCCGTATTAATCCCCGGGTCAGACACACACTCCAGCATCACACTTGCCGTAGCAATCCCCAGGATAGACGTACACTACTGCAGCACACTTGCCGTTGCAATCCCCAGGTCAGACACACGCTTCAGCATCCCACTTGCCGTAGCAATCCCCGGGTCAGACACACACTCCAGCATCACACTTGCCGTAGCAATCCCCAGGATAGACGTACACTACTGCAGCACCCTTCCCGTTGCAATCCCCAGGTCAGATTGATACTACTGCAGCACCCTTGTCGTTGCAATCCCCAGGTCAGACACACACTTCAGCATCACACTTGCCGTAGCAATCCCCTGGTCAGACACACACTCCAGCATCACACTTGCCGTAGCAATCCCCAGGATAGACGTACACTACTGCAGCACCCTTCCCGTTGCAATCCCCAGGTCAGACACACACTTCAGCATCACACTTGCCGTAGCAATCCCCTGGTCAGACACACACTCCAGCATCACACTTGCCGTAGCAATCCCCAGGATAGACGTACACTACTGCAGCACCCTTCCCGTTGCAATCCCCAGGTCAGACACACACTTCAGCATCACACTTGCCGTAGCAATCCCCAGGTCAGACACACCCTTCAGCATCACACTTGCCGTAGCAATCCCCAGGATAGACGGACACTACTGCAGCACCCTTCCCGTTGCAATCCCCAGGTCAGATTGATACTACTGCAGCACCCTTGCCGTTGCAATCCCCAGGTCAGACACACACTTCAGCATCACACTTGCCGTAGCAATCCCCTGGTCAGACACGCACTCCAGCATCACACTTGCCGTAGCAATCCCCAGGATAGACGTACACTACTGCAGCACCCTTCCCGTTGCAATCCCCAGGTCAGACACACACTTCAGCATCACACTTGCCGTAGCAATCCCCAGGTCAGACACACCCTTCAGCATCACACTTGCCGTAGCAATCCCCAGGTCAGACACACCCTTCAGCATCACACTTGCCGTTGCAATCCCCAGGTCAGATTGACACTACTGCAGCTATTTTAAAAGTAATTAGGTTATAAACTAGCAAATTATATATTTACAGTGATAATAATTTATTCTTATTCATCGTTGTTGTGTTTGCAGCAAGAAATGTTGGGTCACCAAAATTGTTGGACATTTATTCGAAAGAGAGACAAATAGAAAACGAAATGAACGAAGCTCTTATTAAATGTATCAATTTCCATGGTAACCTTGTTCAGTAAGTAAATAAAATTATATGATAATTTTCAACTATTTCAGTCCTCAAACGGTGGAAAATAAATAAATACTTGCTTAAGACTCTGTAGCTATCTTTAATGATACCGAATCATTCCAAGAATATAAAATTAAAAACCATTCATAATCCCAGTTTCATATGCCTCCTTAGGTGTATCCATTGCATTATGAATATATAATCTTTATATAAACATCTTACCATTACTATAATTATTTAAAATACAAATTAAAACAAAATAAGTAATAATTCTTTACGTGTTGTAGTTTACGTTAACAATAAGAAATAAATTATAATAAATAAATATAAAAATAATAAAAAATAACCTGGGTAAATCCTCTAATCTTGACTGTATTTCTTCGTCTCGTCTCCCGTTCTGTGCTGAAGAATTGACAATTGCATTATCTTTTCTTGCAAATTCTTCATTTGGGTGTGGATCATTCCCCAATATCCAAAGCTAATGTATTACATACGAAGGGGAATAAACAGGACTGAAATAACTTTGGACCAATTACTATTTCGTTAATCTTTTCTAATGTTCATGAGAAATTAGTTGCAAATAGATTGTCTTCTTATCTAAATAAAAAAATTTTGGTTTATGCTTCGATTGTTAGGTTTTCTTGAAAACGTTTCCACTCGTAATGTAATTTATTCCCATTCGAATGCGTTGTTCGTATTGCGTCATGCAGTTTCAGGATCTAACGAAAGGCTTCGATCTTTATTTGCTGAGGAAACTGACTGATGTGGGAATAGAATTTAGGGCTTCTGACTGGCTTGTCTCCTTTCTTACTAAATGAACACAAATATTTGAGATCAAATTTGTGGACTATGTAAAGGTCTTAAACAAATTCTCCAACACGTCTATTGTTAAAACTAGAGTACTCCAGGGATCAGTTACTGGCCCAATCTTATTTTTATATTCATTAATGACATTCGTAAAATCTAATGTTATCAACCTATGCATATTTGCAGGAGATACATCTCTTGTCTCCTCTTCTGAATGGTCTCTGTATGGGTGTCTTGCAGTTGATACTTCGTTCAAGGAAGTTCTCAGTTACATTGGCTTTCGAATATAATATAAAATCCTTTATTGTCATAGAAAAACGCCAATTTATCGTATAAATATAATTTAATTTAACTTGATAAGATTATTATGACACACCTAATGAGCTAGTCAAAGTGTTTCATTCATCCAGTTTCACAATTTACCTGTATTCATTTCAACTGTTACAGGATCATCAATGAACTCGATTCTCTGCTGCGGTCCATGGTGTTGGTAGATTTTGTTCATGCCGTAATATCGTTATCTTTCGCAATGCTACAAACTATTGTAAGTATCTTCATATGACCTAAGAATGGTTCGATTAAACATAAACAATAATATAAATAAACATAATCTTTAATAAACATAGACAAACATTTCTGTAAGTTATAGTTTAACGATTGTTTTCTTAACTTACCAGTAGTTTATAAGAAAGAAAAGTACCTGATTATTATAAACCTTAAAACATATGTACTTTTTCAGACCTCAAACACCATTTTTGAATGGTTCCAAATGTGCATGTTCATAGGCATCTGTGTTTTGCATCAATTTCTGAACAATTACTTCGGCGAAATTCTCAGTCTGCAGGTCAGGACCACGCAGCTGAATACTGATACGTAAGATAGTTATACGAGTAGTTCTTGACACTATTGGAAATTAATAGAAGAGATAATAAACCAGTGCAGTACTTAAAACCCCATATCGAGTATTATCAAATGGTTTCGCACAATATGGCACACATTAAATTTAGGAGTGGTGTTATCACATTATATTAAAATAAGTTTATATAACGAAAAATGAAGATAAATTAACATACAAAAAATCTATATTTAGTTATTCAATTTATGATAACATTACTTCCGTTTGAGTAAAGGTAATTTTATAGTGTTAAATGTAACTGTACTAAAGGTGATTAATAACATTAACAAGTAGAAATAGTAAAGGGTTATGAAAAAAATAAACACGAAAAGAACGGAATTTGATTAATATAAATAAGAAAAACTAAAATATTTTGTCGAAAAAAGGTTTAAATTTTATTCTTGTTGCCACTTCTTCAGTTGTATTGTAGTTGTACTTCGAAATTAATGAGTGGTCTAATATATATAATAATTGTTCATACATACCACAATTAAAGTAACCAAACCAACTAAAGTTAACTGTAACTCTTATAGTAAATAATGATAGAACCACCATGAAAATAAAATGTTGTTTGATAGCTCTGCTAACGTAATTTTGTTTGTACTTATAAGTAGCAGATGAGCGTCACGGAGGCGGTGTACGAAACACCGTGGGTTGACTCCACGGACCTTCACAAAGTGGCGGTCTACATGACTCTGAACCAGGCGAATCACCCGACCAGGCTCAGCGGCTGGCGGATGTATCACCTAGGTCTCGGCACCTTCGTGGAGGTGAGTTGAGAAACACCGTGGGTTGACTCCACGGACCTTCACAAAGTGGCGGTCTAAATGACTCTAAACCAGGCGAATCACCCGAATAGGCACAGCGGCTAGCGGATGTATCACCTAGGCCTCGGCACTTTCGTAGAGGTGAGTTGAGAAACACCGTGGGTTGACTCCACGGACCTTCACAAAGTGGCGGTCTACATGACTCTGAACCAGGCGAATCAGCCGACCAGGCTCAGTGGCTGGCGGATGTATCACCTAGGTCTCGGCACCTTCGTGGAGGTGAGTTGAGAAACACCGTGGGTTGACTCCACGGACCTTCACAAAGTGGCGGTCTACATGACTGTGAACCAGGCGATCACCCGACGAGGCTCAGCGGCTGGCGGATGTATCACCTAGGTCTCGGCACCTTCGTGGAGGTGAGTTGAGAAACACCGTGGGTTGACTCCACGGACCTTCACAAAGTGGTGGTTTTCCTTGACACTGAACCAGGCGAATCACCCGACCAGGCTCAGCGGCTGGCGGATGTATCACCTAGGTCTCGGCACCTTCGTGGAGGTGAGTTGAGAAACACCGTGGGTTGACTCCACGGACCTTCACAAAGTGGTGGTCTACATGACTGTGAACCAGGCGAATCACCCGACCAGGCTCAGCGACTGGCGGATGTATCACCTAGGTCTCGGCACCTTCGTGGAGGTGAGTTGAGAAATACCGTGGGTTGATTCCACGGACCTTAACAAAGTGGTGGTCTACATGACACTGAACCAGGCGAATCACCCGACCATTCTCAGCGGCTGGCGGATGTATCACCTAGGTCTCGGCACCTTCGTGGAAGTGAGTTGAGAAACACCGTGGGTTGACTCCACGGACCTTCACAAAGTGGCGGTCTACATGACTCTGAACCAGGCGAATCACCCGACCAGGCTCAGCGGCTGGCGGATGTATCACCTAGGTCTCGGCACCTTCGTGGAGGTGGGTTGAGAAACACCGTGGGTTGACTCCACGGACCTTCACAAAGTGGCGGTCTACATGACTGTGAACCAGGCGAATCACCCAACGAGGCTCAGCGGCTGGCGGATGTATCATCTAGGTCTCAGCACCTTCGTGGAAGTGAGTTGAGAAATACCGTGGGTTGACTCCACGGACCTTCACAAAGTGGCGGTCAACATGACTCTGAACCAGGCGAATCACCCAACCAGGCTCAGCGGCTGGCGGATGTATCACCTAGGTCTCGGCATCTTCGTGGAGGTGAGTTGAGAAACACCGTGGGTTGACTCCACGGACCTTCACAAAGTGATAGTCTACACGAATGTGGACCAGGCGAATCACCTGACCAGGCTCAGTGGCTGGCGGATGTATCATCTAGGTCTCAGTACCTTCGTGGAAGTGAGTTGAGAAATACCGTGGGTTGACTCCACGGACCTTCACAAAGTGGCGGTCTACATGACTCTGAACCAGGCGAATCACCCGATCAGGCTCAGCGGCTGGCGGATGTATCACCTTGGTCTCAGCACCTTCGTGGAGGTGAGTTGAGAAATACCGTGCGTTAACTCCACGGACCTTCACAAAGTGGTGGTCTACATGACTCTGAACCAGGCGAATCACCCGACCAGGCTCAGTGGCTGGCGGATGTATCATATAGGTCTCAGCACCTTTGTGGAAGTGAGTTGAGAAATACCGTGGGTTGACTCCACGGACCTTCACAAAGTGGTGGTCTACATGACTCTGAACCAGGCGAATCACCTGACCGGGCTCAGTGGCTGGCGGATGTATCACCTAGGTCTCGGCACCTTCGTGAAGGTGAGTTGAGAAACACCGTGGGTTGACTCCACGGACCTTCACAAAGTGGTGGTGTACATGACTCTGAACCAGGCGAATCACCCGACCAGGCTCAGTGGCTGGCGGATATATCACCTAGGTCTCGGCACCTTTGTGGAGGTGATTTGAGAAATACCTTGGGTTGACTCCACGGACCTTCACAAAGTGGTGGTCTACATGACTCTGAACCAGGCAAATCACCCGATCAGGGTCAGCGGCTGGCGGATGTATCACCTATTTCTCAGCACCTTCGTGGAAGTGAGTTGAGAAATACCGTGGGTTGGCTCCACGGACCTTCACAAAGTGGTGGTCTACATGACTGTGAACCAGGCGAATCACCCGACCAGGCTCGGTGGCTGGCGGTTGTATCACCTAGGTCTCGGCACCTTCGTGGAGGTGAGTTGAGAAATACCGTGGGTTGACTCCACGGACCTTCACAAAGTGGCGGTCTACATGACACTGAACCAGGCGAATCACCTGACCAGGCTCAGTGGCTGGCGGATGTATCACCTAGGTCTCGGCACCTTCGTGGAGGTGAGTTGAGAAACACCGTGGGTTGACTCCACGGACCTTCACAAAGTGGTGGTCTACACGAATGTGGACCAGGCGAATCACCCGACCAGGCTCAGTGGCTGGCGGATGTATCACGTAGGTCTCGGGACCTTCGTGGAGGTGAGTTGAGAAACACCATGGGTTGACTCCACGGACCTTCACAAAGTGGCAGTCTACATGACTGTGAACCAGGTGAATCACCCGACGAGGCTCAGCGGCTGGCGGATGTATCACTTAGGTCTCGGCACCTTCGTGGAGTCGATTTGAGAAACACCGTGGGTTGACTCCACGGACCTTCAAAAAGTGGTGGTCTACATGACTCTGAACCAGGCGAATCACCTAACCAGGTTCAGCGGCTGGCGGATGTATCACCTAGGTCTCGGTACCTTCGTGGAGGTGAGTTGAGAAACACCGTGGGTTGACTCCACGGACATACATGACTCCATAAAGTGGTGGTCTACATGACTCTGAACCAGGCGAATCACCCGACGAGGCTCAGCGGCCTGCGGATGTATCACCTAGGTCTCGGCACCTTCGTGGAGGTGAGTTGAGAAACACCGTGGGTTGACTCCACGGACCTACACAAAGTGGCGGTCTACATGACTCTGAACCAGGCGAATCACCCGACCAGGCTCAGCGGCTGGCGGATGTATCACCTAGGTCTCGGCACCTTCGTGGAGGTGAGTTGAGAAACACCGTGGGTTGACTCCAGGGACCTTCACAAAGTGGCGGTCTACATGACTCTGAACCAGGTGAATCACCTGACCAGGCTTAGTGGCTGGCGGATGTATCACCTAGGTCTCGGCACCTTCGTGGAGGTGATTTGAGAAATACCGTGAGTTGACTCCACGGACCTTCACAAAGTGGCGGTCTACATGACACTGAACCAGGTGAATAACCCGACCAGGTTCAGCGGCTGGCGGATGTATCATCTAGGTCTCAGCACCCATCGTGGAAGTGAGTTGAGAAATACCATGGGTTGACTCCATGGACCTTCACAAAGTGGCGGTCTACATGACTCTGAACCAGGCGAATCATCCGACCAGGCTCAGCGGCTGGCGGATGTATCACCTAGGTCTCGGCACCTTCGTGGTAGTGAGTTGAGAAATACCGTGGGTTGACTCCACGGACCTTCACAAAGTGGTGGTCTACATGACTCTTAACCAGGCGAATCACCCGATCAGGGTCAGCGGCTGGCGGATGTATAACCTAGGTCTCAGCACCTTCGTGGAAGTGAGTTGAGAAATACCATGGGTTGACTCCACGGACCTTCACAAAGTGGTGGTCTACATGACTGTGAACCAGGCGAATCACCCGACCAGGCTCGGTGGCTGGCGGTTGTATCACCTAGGTCTCGGCACCTTCGTGGAGGTGAGTTGAGAAACACCATGGGTTGACTGTACGGACCTTCACAAAGTGGTGGTCTACATGACTCTGAACCAGGCGAATCACCTGACCAGGCTCAGTGGCTGGCGGATGCATCACCTAGGTCTCGGCACCTTCGTGGAGGTGAGTTGAGAAACACCGTGGGTTGACTCCACGGACCTTCACAAAGTGGTGGTCTACATGACTCTGAACCAGGGAATCACCCGACCAGGCTCAGCGGCTGGCGGATGTATAACCTAGGTCTCGGCACCTTCGTGGAGGTGAGTTGAGAAACACCGTGGGTTGATTCCACGGACCTTCACAAAGTGGTGGTCTACACGAATGTGGACCAGGCGAATCACCCGACCAGGCTCAGTGGCTGGCAGATGTATCACCTAGGTCTCGGCACCTTCGTGGAGGTGAGTTGAGAAACACCATGGGTTGACTCTACGGACCTTCACAAAGTGGCGGTCTCCATGACTGTGAACCAGGCGAATCACCCGACGAGGCTCAGCGGTTGGCGGATGTATCACTTAGGTCTCGGCACCTTCGTGGAGGTGATTTGAGAAACACCATGGGTTGACTCCACGGACCTTCAAAAAGTGGTGGTCTACATGACTCTGAACCAGGCGAATCACCCAACCAGGCTCATCGGCTGGCGGATGTATCACCTAGGTCTCGGTACCTTCGTGGAGGTGAGTTGAGAAACACCGTGGGTTGACTCTACGGACCTTCAAAAAGTGGTGGTCTACATGACTGTGAACCAGGTCAATCACCTGACCAGGCTCAGTGGCTGGTGGATGTATCACCTAGGTCTCGGCACGTTCGTGGAGGTGAGTTGAGAAAAACCGTGGGTTGACTCCACGGACCTTCACAAAGTGGTAGTCTACATGACTGTGAACCAGGCAAATCACCCGACCAGGCTCAGTGGCTGGCAGATGTATCATCTAGGTCTCGGCACCTTCTTGGAGGTGAGGCGAGAAACACCGCGGGAAGACTCCACGGACCTTCAAAAAGTGGTGGTCTACATGACTCTGAACCAGGCGAATCACCCGACCATGCTCAGTGGCTGGCGGATGTATCATCTAGGTCTCAGTACCTTCGTGGAAGGTAGTTGAGAAATACCGTGGGTTGACTCCACGGACCTTCACAAAGTGGCGGTCTACATGACTCTGAACCAGGCGAATCACCCGATCAGGCTCAGCGGCTGACGGATGTATCACCTAGGTCTCAGCACCTTCGTGGAGGTGAGTTGAGAAATACCGTGGGTTGACTCCACGGACCTTCACAAAGTGGTGGTCTACATGACTTTGAACCAGGCGAATCACCTGACTAGGCTCAGCGGCTGGCGGATGTATCACCTAGGTCTCGGCACCTTCGTGGAGGTGAGTTGAGAAACACCGTGGATTGACTTTACGGACCTTCACAAAGTGGTGGTCTACATGACTGTGAACCAGGCGAATGACCTGACCAGGCTCAGCGGCTGGCGGATGTATCATCTAGGTCTCGGTACTTCGTGGAGGTGAGTTGAGAAACACCGTGGGTTGACTCCACGGACCTTCACAAAGTGGTGGTCTACATGACTATGAACCAGGCGAATCATCCGACCAGGCTCAGCGGCTGGTGGATGTATCACCTAGGTCTCAGCACCTTCGTGGAAGTGAGTTGAGAAACACCGTGGGTTGACTCCACGGACCTTCACAAAGTGGTGGTCTACATGACTGTGAACCAGGCGAATCACCTGACCAGGCTCAGTGGCTGGCGGATGTATTACCTAGGTCTCGGTACCTTCGTGGAGGTGAGTTGAGAAACACCGTGGGTTGACTCCACGGACCTTCACAAAGTGGTGGTCTACATGACTGTGAACCAGGCAAATCACCTAAGCAGGCTCGGCGGCTGGTGGATGTATCACCTAGGTCTCAGCACCTTCGTGGAGGTGAGTTGAGAAACACCGTGGGTTGACTCCACGGACCTTCACAAAGTGGTGGTCTACATGACTGTGAACCAGGCGAATCACCCGACCAGTTTCAGCGGCTGGCGGATGTATCACCTAGGTCTCGGTTCCATCGTGGAGGTGAGTTGAGAAACACCGTGGGTTGACTCCACGGACCTTCACAAAGTGGTGGTCTACATGACTGTGAACCAGGCGAATCACCCGACCAGTTTCAGCGGCTGGCGGATGTATCACCTAGGTCTCGGTCCCTTCGTGGAGGTGAGTTGAGAAATACCGTGGGTTGACTCTACGGACCTTCACAATATGGTGGTCTACACGACTGTGAATCAGGCGAATCACCCGACCAGGCTCAGCGGCTGGCGGATGTATCACCTAGGTCTCGGCACCTTCGTGGAGGTGAGTTGAGAAACACCGTGGGTTGACTCCACGTACCTTCACAAAGTGGTGGTCTGCATGACTCTGAACCAGGCGAATCATCCGACCAGGCTCAGCGGCTGGTGGATGTATCACCTTGGTCTCGGCACCTTCGTGGAGGTGAGTTGAAAAACACCGTGGTTTGACTCCACGGACCTTCAAAATGTGGTGGTCTACATGACTGTGAACCAGGCGAATCACCCGACCAGGCTCAGCGGCTGGCGGATGTATCACCTAGGTCTAGGCCCCTTCGTGGAGGTGAGTTGAGAAACACCGTGGGTTGACTCTACGGACCTTCAAAAAGTGGTGGTCTACATGACTGTGAACCAGGCGAATGACCTGACCAGGCTCAGCGGCTGGCGGGGTATCACCTAGGTCTCGGTACCTTCGTGGAGGTGAGTTGAGAAACACCGTGGGTTGACTCCACGGACCTTCACAAAGTGGTGGTCTACATGACTATGAACCAGGCGAATCACCCGACCAGGCTCAGCGGCTGGTGGATGTATCACCTAGGTCTCAGCACCTTCGTGGAGGTGAGTTGATAAACACCGTGGGTTGACTCCACGGACCTTCACAAAGTGGTGGTCTACATGACTGTGAAGCAGGCGAATCACCTGACCAGGCTCAGTGGCTGGCGGATGTATCACCTAGGTCTCGGTACCTTCGTGGAGGTGAGTTGAGAAACACCATGGGTTGACTCCACGGACCTTCACAAAGTGGTGGTCTACATGACTGTGAACCAGGCGAATCACCTAAGCAGGCTCAGCGGCTTGCGGATGTATCACCAAGGTCTCAGCACCTTCGTGGAGGTGAGTTGAGAAACACCGTGGGTTGACTCCACGGACCTTCACAAAGTGGTGGTCTACATGACTGTGAACCAGGCGAATCACCCGACCAGTTTCAGCGGCTGGCGGATGTATCACCTAGGTCTCGGTTCCTTCGTGGAGGTGAGTGGAGAAACACCGTGGGTTGACTCCACGGACCTTCACAATGTGGTGGTCTACACGACGGTGAATCAGGCGAATCACCCGACCAGGCTCAGCGGCTGGCGGATGTATCACTTAGGTCTCGGCACCTTCGTGGAGGTGAGTTGAGAAACACCGTGGGTTGACTCTACGGACCTTCACAATGTGGTGGTCTACACGACTGTGAATCAGGCGAATCACCCGACCAGGCTCAGCGGCTGGCGGATGTATCACTTAGGTCTCGGCACCTTCGTGGAGTTGAGTTGAGATATACCGTGGGTTGACTCCACGGACCTTCAAAAAGTGGTGGTCTACATGACTGTGAACCAGGCGAATCACCCGACCAGGCTCAGCGGCTGGCGGATGTATCACCTAGGTCTCGGCACCTTCGTGGAGGTGAGTTGAGAAACACCGTGGGTTGACTCCACGGACCTTCACAAAGTGGTGGTCTACATGACTGTGAACCAGGCGAATCACCCGACCAGTTTCAGCGGCTGGCGGATGTATCACCTAGGTCTCGGTACCTTCGTGGAGGTGAGTTGAGAAACACCGTGGGTTGACTCCACGGACCTTCACAAAGTGGTGGTCTACATGACTGTGAACCAGGCGAATCACCCGACCAGTTTCAGCGGCTGGAGGATGTATCACCTAGGTCTCGGTCCCTTTGTGGAGGTGAGTTGAGAAATACCGTGGGTTGACTCTACGGACCTTCACAATGTGGTGGTCTACACGACTGTGAATCAGGCGAATCACCCGACCAGGCTCAGCGGCTGGCGGATGTATCACTTAGGTCTCGGCACCTTCGTTGAGGTGAGTTGAGAAACACCGAGGGTTGACTCTGAGAAACACCGAGGGTTGACTCTACGGACTTTCACAATGTGGTGGTGTACACGACTGTGAATCAGGTGAATCACACGACCAGGCTCAGCGGCTGGCGGATGTACCACTTAGGTCTCGGCACCTTCGTGGAGGTGAGTTGAGAAAAACCGTGGGTTGACTCCACGGACCTTCACAAAGTGGTGGTCTACATGACTCTGAACCAGGCGAATCACCTGACCAGGCTCAGCGGCTGGCGGATGTTTCACCTAGGTCTCGGCGCCTTCGTGGAGGTGAGTTGAGAAACACCGTGGGTTGACTCCACGGACCTTCACAAAGTGGTGTTCCACACGAATGTGGACCAGGCGAATCACCCGACCAGGCTCAGCGGCTGGCGGATGTATCACCTAGGTCTCGGCACCTTCGTGGAGGTGAGTTGAGAAACACCGTGGGTTGACTCCACGTACCTTCACAAAGTGGTGGTCTGCATGACTCTGAACCAGGCGAATCATCCGACCAGGCTCAGCGGCTGGTGGATGTATCACCTTGGTCTCGGCACCTTCGTGGAGGTGAGTTGAGAAACACCGTGGTTTGACTCCACGGACCTTCAAAATGTGGTGGTCTACATGACTGTGAACCAGGCGAATCACCCGACCAGGCTCAGCGGCTGGCGGATGTATCACCTAGGTCTAGGCCCCTTCGTGGAGGTGAGTTGAGAAACACCGTGGGTTGACTCTACGGACCTTCAAAAAGTGGTGGTCTACATGACTGTGAACCAGGCGAATGACCTGACCAGGCTCAGCGGCTGGCGGTGTATCACCTAGGTCTCGGTACCTTCGTGGAAGTGAGTTGAGAAACACCGTGGGTTGACTCCACGGACCTTCACAAAGTGGTGGTCTACATGACTATGAACCAGGCGAATCACCCGACCAGGCTCAGCGGCTGGTGGATGTATCACCTAGGTCTCAGCACCTTCGTGGAGGTGAGTTGATAAACACCGTGGGTTGACTCCACGGACCTTCACAAAGTGGTGGTCTACATGACTGTGAAGCAGGCGAATCACCTGACCAGGCTCAGCGGCTGGCGGATGTATCACCTAGGTCGCGGTACCTTCGTGGAGGTGAGTTGAGAAACACCGTGGGTTGACTCTACGGACCTTCACAATGTGGTGGTTTACTCGACTGTGAATCAGCCGAATCACCCGACCAGTTTCAGCGGCTGGCGGATGTATCACTTAGGTCTCGGCACCTTCGTGGAGGTGAGTTGAGAAATACCGTGGGTTGACTTTACGGACCTTTACAATGTGGTGGTCTACACGACTGTGAATCAGGCGAATCACCCGACCAGGCTCAGCGGCTGGCGGATGTATCACTCAGGTCTCGGCACCTTCGTGGAGGTGAGTTGAGAAACACCGTGGGTTGACTCCACGGACCTTCACAAAGTGGTGGTCTACATGACTGTGAACCAGGCGAATCACCTGACCAGGCTCAGTGGCTGGCGGATGTATCACCTAGGTCTCAGCACCTTCGTGGAGGTGAGTTGAGAAACACCGTGGGTTGACTCCACGGACCTTCACAAAGTGGTGGTCTACATGACTGTGAACCAGGCGAATCACCCGACCAGTTTCAGCGGCTGGCGGATGTATCACCTAGGTCTCGGTTCCTTCGTGGAGGTGAGTTGAGAAACACCGTGGGTTGACTCCACGGACCTTCACAAAGTGGTGGTCTACATGACTGTGAACCAGGCGAATCACCCGACCAGTTTCAGCGGCTGGCGGATGTATCACCTAGGTCTCGGTCCCTTCGTGGAGGTGAGTTGAGAAATACCGTGGGTTGACTCTACGGACCTTCACAATGTGGTGGTCTACACGACTGTGAATCAGGCGAATCACCCGACCAGGCTCAGCGGCTGGCGGATGTATCACTTAGGTCTCGGCACCTTCGTTGAGGTGAGTTGAGAAACACCGAGGGTTGACTCTACGGACTTTCACAATGTGGTGGTGTACACGACTGTGAATCAGGTGAATCACACGACCAGGCTCAGCGGCTGGCGGATGTACCACTTAGGTCTCGGCACCTTCGTGGAGGTGAGTTGAGAAAAACCGTGGGTTGACTCCACGGACCTTCACAAAGTGGTGGTCTACATGACTCTGAACCAGGCGAATCACCTGACCAGGCTCAGCGGCTGGCGGATGTTTCACCTAGGTCTCGGCGCCTTCGTGGAGGTGAGTTGAGAAACACCGTGGGTTGACTCCACGGACCTTCACAAAGTGGTGGTCCACACGAATGTGGACCAGGCGAATCACCCGACCAGGCTCAGCGGCTGGCGGATGTATCACCTAGGTCTCGGCACCTTCGTGGAGGTGAGTTGAGAAACACCGTGGGTTGACTCCACGTACCTTCACAAAGTGGTGGTCTACACGACTGTGAATCAGGCGAATCACCCGACCAGGCTCAGCGGCTGGCGGATGTATCACTTAGGTCTCGGCACCTTCGTGGAGGTGAGTTGAGAAACACCGTGGGTTGACTCCACGGACCTTCACAAAGTAGTGGTCTACATGACTGTGAACCAGGCGAATCACCTGACCAGGCTCAGTGGCTGGCGGATGTATCACCTAGGTCTCAGCACCTTCGTGGAGGTGAGTTGAGAAACACCGTGGGTTGACTCCACGGACCTTCACAAAATGGTGGTCTACATGACTGTGAACCAGGCGAATCACCCGACCAGTTTCAGCGGCTGGCGGATGTATCACCTAGGTCTCGGTTCCTTCGTGGAGGTGAGTTGAGAAACACCGTGGGTTGACTCCACGGACCTTCACAAAGTGGTGGTCTACATGACTGTGAACCAGGCGAATCACCCGACCAGTTTCAGCGGCTGGCGGATGTATCACCTAGGTCTCGGTCCCTTCGTGGAGGTGAGTTGAGAAATACCGTGGGTTGACTCTACGGACCTTCACAATTTGGTGGTGTACACGACTGTGAATCAGGCGAATCACCCGACCAGGCTCAGCGGCTGGCGGATGTATCACTTAGGTCTCGGCACCTTCGTTGAGGTGAGTTGAGAAACACCGTGGGTTGACTCTACGGACTTTCACAATGTGGTGGTGTACACGACTGTGAATCAGGTGAATCACACAACCAGGCTCAGCGGCTGGCGGATGTACCACTTAGGTCTCGGCACCTTCGTGGAGGTGAGTTGAGAAAAACCGTGGGTTGACTCCACGGACCTTCACAAAGTGGTGGTCTACATGACTGTGAACCAGGCGAATCACCTAAGCAGGCTCAGCGGCTTCCGGATGTATCACCTAGGTCTCAGCACCTTCGTGGAGGTGAGTTGAGAAACACCGTGGGTTGACTCCACGGACCTTCACAAAGTGGTGGTCTACATGACTGTGAACCAGGCGAATCACCCGACCAGTTTCAGCGGCTGGCGGATTTATCACCTAGGTCTCCGTTCCTTCGTGGAGGTGAGTGGAGAAACACCGTGGGTTGACTCCACGGACCTTCACAATGTGGTGGTCTACACGACGGTGAATCAGGCGAATCACCCGACCAGGCTCAGCGGCTGGCGGATGTATCACTTAGGTCTCGGCACCTTCGTGGAGGTGAGTTGAGAAACACCGTGGGTTGACTCTACGGACCTTCACAATGTGGTGGTCTACACGACTGTGAATCAGGCGAATCACCCGACCAGGCTCAGCGGCTGGCGGATGTATCACTTAGGTCTCGGCACCTTCGTGGAGGTGAGTTGAGAAATACCGTGGGTTGACTCCACGGACCTTCAAAAAGTGGTGGTCTACATGACTGTGAACCAGGCGAATCACCCGACCAGGCTCAGCGGCTGGCGGATGTATCACCTAGGTCTCGGCACCTTCGTGGAGGTGAGTTGAGAAAAACCGTGGGTTGACTCCACGGACCTTCACAAAGTGGTGGTCTACATGACTCTGAACCAGGCGAATCACCTGACCAGGCTCAGCGGCTGGCGGATGTTTCACCTAGGTCTCGGCGCCTTCGTGGAGGTGAGTTGAGAAACACCGTGGGTTGACTCCACGGACCTTCACAAAGTGGTGGTCCACACGAATGTGGACCAGGCGAATCACCCGACCAGGCTCAGCGGCTGGCGGATGTATCACCTAGGTCTCGGCACCTTCGTGGAGGTGAGTTGAGAAACACCGTGGGTTGACTCCACGTACCTTCACAAAGTGGTGGTCTACACGACTGTGAATCAGGCGAATCACCCGACCAGGCTCAGCGGCTGGCGGATGTATCACTTAGGTCTCGGCACCTTCGTGGAGGTGAGTTGAGAAACACCGTGGGTTGACTCCACGGACCTTCACAAAGTAGTGGTCTACATGACTGTGAACCAGGCGAATCACCTGACCAGGCTCAGTGGCTGGCGGATGTATCACCTAGGTCTCAGCACCTTCGTGGAGGTGAGTTGAGAAACACCGTGGGTTGACTCCACGGACCTTCACAAAATGGTGGTCTACATGACTGTGAACCAGGCGAATCACCCGACCAGTTTCAGCGGCTGGCGGATGTATCACCTAGGTCTCGGTTCCTTCGTGGAGGTGAGTTGAGAAACACCGTGGGTTGACTCCACGGACCTTCACAAAGTGGTGGTCTACATGACTGTGAACCAGGCGAATCACCCGACCAGTTTCAGCGGCTGGCGGATGTATCACCTAGGTCTCGGTCCCTTCGTGGAGGTGAGTTGAGAAATACCGTGGGTTGACTCTACGGACCTTCACAATTTGGTGGTCTACACGACTGTGAATCAGGCGAATCACCCGACCAGGCTCAGCGGCTGGCGGATGTATCACTTAGGTCTCGGCACCTTCGTTGAGGTGAGTTGAGAAACACCGTGGGTTGACTCTACGGACTTTCACAATGTGGTGGTGTACACGACTGTGAATCAGGTGAATCACACAACCAGGCTCAGCGGCTGGCGGATGTACCACTTAGGTCTCGGCACCTTCGTGGAGGTGAGTTGAGAAAAACCGTGGGTTGACTCCACGGACCTTCACAAAGTGGTGGTCTACATGACTGTGAACCAGGCGAATCACCTAAGCAGGCTCAGCGGCTTCCGGATGTATCACCTAGGTCTCAGCACCTTCGTGGAGGTGAGTTGAGAAACACCGTGGGTTGACTCCACGGACCTTCACAAAGTGGTGGTCTACATGACTGTGAACCAGGCGAATCACCCGACCAGTTTCAGCGGCTGGCGGATTTATCACCTAGGTCTCCGTTCCTTCGTGGAGGTGAGTGGAGAAACACCGTGGGTTGACTCCACGGACCTTCACAATGTGGTGGTCTACACGACGGTGAATCAGGCGAATCACCCGACCAGGCTCAGCGGCTGGCGGATGTATCACTTAGATCTCGGCACCTTCGTGGAGGTGAGTTGAGAAACACCGTGGGTTGACTCTACGGACCTTCACAATGTGGTGGTCTACACGACTGTGAATCAGGCGAATCACCCGACCAGGCTCAGCGGCTGGCGGATGTATCACTTAGGTCTCGGCACCTTCGTGGAGGTGAGTTGAGAAATACCGTGGGTTGACTCCACGGACCTTCAAAAAGTGGTGGTCTACATGACTGTGAACCAGGCGAATCACCCGACCAGGCTCAGCGGCTGGCGGATGTATCACCTAGGTCTCGGCACCTTCGTGGAGGTGAGTTGAGAAACACCGTGGGTTGACTCCACGGACCTTCACAAAGTGGTGGTCTACATGACTGTGAACCAGGCGAATCACCCGACCAGGCTCAGCGGCTGGCGGATGTATCACCTAGGTCTCGGCACCTTCGTGGAGGTGAGTTGAGAAACACCGTGGGTTGACTCCACGGACCTTCACAAAGTGTTGGTCTACATGACTGTGAACCAGGCGAATCACCCGACCAGTTTCAGCGGCTGGCGGATGTATCACCTAGGTCTCGGTACCTTCGTGGAGGTGAGTTGAGAAACACCGTGGGTTGACTCTACGGACCTTCACAATGTGGTGGTTTACTCGACTGTGAATCAGGCGAATCACCCGACCAGTCTCAGCGGCTGGCGGATGTATCACTTAGGTCTCGGCACCTTCGTGGAGGTGAGTTGAGAAATACCGTGGGTTGACTCTACGGACCTTCACAATGTGGTTGTCTACACGACTGTGAATCAGGTGAATCACCCGACCAGGCTCAGCGGCTGGCGGATGTATCACTTAGGTCTCGGCACCTTCGTGGAGGTTAGTTGAGAAACACCATGGGTAGACCCTACGGACCTTCAAAAGGTGGTGGTCTTAATGACCCTTAACCATTAACTAATTATACTGAAGGAGGCATCCCATCTATTATGGCCCAGCTGCCCCTCTTTTATTGTTAGCCATAATTTGAAGTAGACGTAGTTAGATTAGGTCACCGACAGAGTATGCTGCTGACAACTATTTATTTTAGTTATTCACGTTAACTTGTGAGATATATTCACCCCAAAAAGCAAGTGATAATCAATTCTGTTTGACTTCCTGACACTCCAAACTATTGTATTTTCCCCTCCTTGACAGGGTAAGTAATAGTTGACAGAAGTGAACTCTGTTGGCGATTAGTGTAACTACGTCCTTTTTGAATCCTGGTCACAAAAAATAGGGACAGCTTTTACAATGTCAATAATAAGTCTAACTCTGAATCAAGCGAATTATAAGACTAGGGGTTGTGGCTCAGTACATGAATCATCAAAGGTCTGATCACTTTTAATGTGTTTCGTCGTCATGTATTTAAGTTGTCATGTTTATGTTGTGTTTCCAGCCATTGTGTTTTTAAACAGGATAATTTCTACTCAAGAGATTATTTATTGTTTATTGACTTTTTTATATTTCAGTTCATGAAGTTACTCGCTTCTTACTTCCTGGTTCTTCAGTCCTTGCACGCCGACGAAAGCAGAAGCAAATGAGCTAAACACACTAAATACTGTACCCATTGGTTTCTACACTGTCAAGAAACCTATTAGAACGTTTAGTGTAGTGAATAAAGATGTTTGTCAGTAGAAAATGCGAGTTCTAAGTCAATATCTGTAACGCACCCACCGTCATACTGTGCTGTGGTGTAGGTTGCCTTTGAGTCAACTTGCAAAGCTGGGTATTTCCTACCAAGCAGCTGGACTTAACACAACAATTAATTAACATTAAAGGGTTGAATTACCAACCAGTTAGTTTATATGTAAATACACAGAGACAATAGATGTTGCACTGGGAAGACATATACAAAAACGATAAACATTTATTAGTGCTTCATTCTTTGGAAAACCTAAGAACTTTCACAATTATGTTTTATAATAACCTGACCAATATCCATTAAATCTTTGGGAAACCCTTGTAGGAAATTTGGCTAATTTCTGAATGTTTTCACAAGTGGGAATTCAAAAGAACATTGTGATTTGCAATATGTAACAAAACTACAAAGAAAGGTTATGTTACCTTTTGTTTCGTCAAGGGATCCAAAATGTTCATCCTTGCTGGATACCATGTGATTACAAAGCTTAGTTACCACAAAAACGTATTGACTGAACTGAGGTTGCCTTGATGCAAAAACACGTACACACTGCATAAAACACATTCGAACATTTTTAGTTGGGCTACACAAATTTAAAAACACCACGCTGCACAGGCGAGATGCTAGTCTATACTCAGTTTTGGCCAAATAAAAGCTTTGCGTACGTGTTTTATGTAGTGAGTCCGTGGTTATTTCAAATCATGGCGACCTCAGATGAGTGATTACGTTCTTGAGGCCTAAAGCTGAAGCCTAAGCTTTGAAATCACGTGGTAGCCGAAGGATTAGCATTTTGGATCACTTGACAGGTCAAAAGGTAGAGTAACCTTGCTTTGTAGTTCAATACACAGTGATGCTGAGCCAAAACAACAAAAATGTAACAATAAAATTTAAAATTTGGAAAAGCGGATAACTCATTTAATTACACGTATTTATCCTACTTAACTTATCATATTATAAATGTGAAAGTTTGTTAGTTTGGATGTTTGTTTGTTTAGATAGTTGTGGCTCAATCGCGCTCTAACCACTGGACTGATTGAGCTGAAATTTGGCAGACAGGTACTTGATAATCCTGAGTAACATATAGACATATTAAAGTTGCGAAAATCCTATAGGGTTTTGCCCCATGGGGGTTCAAAGCTCCCACGCATTCCTTATGGACATTCATTTTTCTTTGAGCTGATGAAAATAAAAACAGCTTATCTTGATTTGTAGTAGTTCCACGGGCTAACCACAAAATGCAGCACACACAACTGCCGTAGTTTTTATAAATCGTTCGCGAGGCGAAGCCTGCGGGTAACATCTAGTAAAATTTAGTTTTAAAGTAGCTTAGTAAAATTTAGTTTATTACAGGTTATAGTAAATTTCGGAGCTATGCAATGAAGATTACACACCAATCAGCTGTATGAAATTAAATATAAAAAAGTAGTAAAATTAATTGTTTGTCAATATTTAAACATACATTTAATTATCCTACGATATCTAATTTATACACGGAAGGTAGTGAGCTCCTAGATTATTATGCCTTCCAACAAGTTGGAAAACAAGTTGTTTTCCCGGAAAGTATGAAAGTATTTACAAAAGGCGATATGAGAGTTTCTCCCAAGGTTCGAGACGTTTATAGCCACACTGCATTAGCAACGGGTTCGAGATGTTTATAGCGACACTGCATTAGCAACGGGTTCGAGACGTTTATAGCGACACTGCATTAGCAACGGGTTCGAGACGTTTATAGCGACACTGCATTAGCAACGGGTTCGAGACGTTTATAGCGACACTGCATTAGCAACGGGTTCGAGACGTTTATAGCGACAATGCATTAGCAACGGGTTCGAGACGTTTATAGCGACACTGCATTAGCAACGGGTTCGAGACGTTTATAGCGACACTGCATTAGCAACGGGTTCGAGACGTGTATAGCGACACTGCATTAGCAACGGGTTCGAGACGTTTATAGCGACACTGCATTAGCAACGGTACACCTGCCTATTCCTTGTCATTCTTTATTGTATGATTGGAGGAATTGGAGGAAGATTGGAGGAATATAAATAATTCCAAGAGAAAGAGTAACTGGTTCGTTTCTATCCAACCGAGTTTGTGAGTTGTTTCTGTTACTTTGCGACAGAAAATTACAACATTTCAAAACATTTCTAAGACATTAATATAAACTCGACACCTATCAATATGTTCTTTCAATATGCTCTTTATATCAACATGTATCATAATGTATCAAAATTCAGAAATTGTTTGAAATCTACCAGCGAGTTTTCCAATTAGTCTTTAATAGTTTAAATGCGTGCTATCCATTGCAGACAACGGTATTATTTGGCCAGCTAGTTATTATTTAAGCATATTATTATATTATCCAGGTGTAATTGAGATTTTAGGCATACAAATCTTTAAAGCATATCAAAATAACTATTACCTTGGTAAAGTTGACCAAGTACACATCATAAATAAAATCAAACGTCGATTAAAAAAAAAGTATAACTACATCTTTTTACAATTTGTTAGTCTGTGTTTATGGAAATACATATTTTCCGATTAGTAAAATACATACTTCTGATTATCAAATACACGTTCCTAATTTTATTTTTCAAATTACATTCATTACCAGCCAATGTAGAGAAGAGCTTTTCCGAGGCTTATTTACCGAGTTGAATGCTCTAAACTACGAGGAAAATGCTCACAAGTAAGGTAAAAGTTGAAATATGATCGAAACATAATATACTATTATTATTGTTTTTCAAACACTTTCCATAGATTTTAAACATTTACTGTATAAATGGTAACAAATGGAGATGGGATAACTTTGGAAGATTAAAAATGATTTTAATTCTCTTAGGAAGAAGTATTATAACTTAAGAAAGGTGCAATCAGTACCAAGCCTTATATAGTTCTATATATCCTTTGACTATTTTCAGTATTCATAGTAAAAAGTTTTATAAATTGGTGCCTGTCGCTCCAAAAAAACTGCATACCATTAGCCAGGCACCGGGCACGATGTAATGAAAACTCTTCTGTAGAGGCACTTTCCTACAACAGTTGCTTCATAGTTGCAAGGAGGAACGTCGTTGTACACTTCAGGTAATCACAAGGGCCTTCAAGTAATTAAGTTAGGAATTATCAATTTGATTGAAACAACTGCTGCTTTACTTGTAAAGTAGTATTAGTAAAGAGTTTTCTGTATAAAAATCAACGTCATTCAGAAGATATGAACTAGATATGTAGTGAGTTATGGAGAGAAGAGAATGTTATTTTAGTCACTAGCAATAGGCCTCCTGGTTTGCTGGTATACTTAAACAATGGCAAGCAGCATCCAAGACGCCACCTCTAAGAAACCCCAGTCATGGTACAATGGAGATGTCACATACAGTGTGTATTAGAGTAAGAGTCAGTCGAAATTTCAAACTTCAGCGGAATGTATTTTTAATTCAATCACTCATAATTTATTTTTATGTAATTACTTCATTACATACATACTAACTTAAATAAAGAATTTATATAAAATTTATTTATCTTTTATTCCATCTTTAGCTAACAAGAGAGTGAGTTTGTTCACATTAATACGAAATAACACTTTTATGACCAAATTAATATACAACAAATTACAGTTTTCTAATGAGTCTGTAATCATTTATTCAACTGACTGTGTTGTCGAGTACCGACTCTCTAACGGCATTGTTTGAACCTCATCAGTAGGATATGTTACACGTCAACTCTGCGTTAGTACATAAATTATACTGTAGGTTAAGCTTTTTCTTTAAAAATACAAATAAACAACAAGTGGATAAGTCGTCCGCAGCGGTTATCCGTTGTAATAATACTCGTTTGTTTTCTCGGGTTCCCTCTAATGTTTAACGATTATCGAGCTTTTTTGGAATATCGTTATCGTAATAGTCGCTGACATTCACACATGCATTTATTATGAGGTTTCCCGTCATTTAGTCAGTTTTGTTTGTATTCTTTGTACTGTTATTGTATCATTGGCTATTATATCCGTGTGATATAACCTTTATGACTCAGTTTTGACATTTATTCGTAATTGCTATAACTCCGATCGTATTATCAGTATCACTTTCTACTTCTAATTAGTTACTTCGTTTCTGACTCGATTTACTATTTATTTAAGGATTGAAATTAGTTTTTGAAGTTTTACATAACTGTATTTCAAACGCCCTAAATGTGTAATGTTCCATTGACATTAAGTTTTTCTTTTGGGCAATTTTGTTACTTTGTAGGCAATCAAGCAGACAACATACATTGATGGTTAAGCTGGGGAGCGGAACAGAAGTACACATTCGGGTTTCGTTCATATTTTCTGTTTCTCCGTGATAACTTGTTATTTGTTTTGGTTTGTTAACAGTTTCTTTTTTGTTAACGGCCTAAACAATATATTTTAGGGATTGTATTTTTTATTTGTTTGACATTTAATGATTTAAATAGAGCATCTCTATTTGCCAGGGTAAATGAGTGAATGAACAATGTGAACTTAGCAGGCACCAAGAGGGTTACTTTTGTGTTGTGCGTATCAGCAAATAGGTTACATGCCTACGGGGTATTTACATCAAATCTGAGCTTATCAAGGCTAGTTAGACTATTTATCTTTCACTTGCAAAGGTACTATTCCAGCTGAAAACTGTCAGGGTTTCCCCACTCCTGTAAAGGTTACCTCTCAGTCCTCTGCTGAGCTCCAAGTCATGGCCGGCCGGCTCCCCCAGTCCACAGCTGTCACCACTCCCGGCCACGGCTTCCTCCACTACAACATCCGGCTGATGAGGACCATCGGCTTGTGGCCCCTCGCCTCCCGCTCCAGGCCGCTGCTGCTGCTCAACTCCCTCTACACGGCGCTGCTGGTAGTGTCGCTGGCCGTGGTCTCCGTGTGCCAGGTCATAGAGATATTCGTATCGCCCGACATCACCTCCATGGCCTCCGCCGTCGACCTGGCCACTCTAACAGCGTCTGCGCTCTTCAAGATGGTCTACATCATTTGGTACCGCGGACATTTCCAACGGCTGGTCGACAAAATTGACTCTACTTTTTTCGAAAAAGACTTCTTTCTTGGGGATTTTAGCATGACTAATTGGTTAAAATATTCAAAAACGTACATAACATGTTATGTAGCGATGGGCGCACCCGCCTTTTTCATAATTGGGGGATTGCCTCCTTACTTCATACCCCAGTACTTTAAGCGTTACCGAATCGATGAGAAAGACGGTGAAACCTTTAACTTGTCCAGCACAGAAAGAGTGTTTCCTTTCAACTGCTGGTTTCCCTTCGACGTTACTTGGTCCCCTCTCTATGAAACCGTCTACGTGTTCGAGGTCCTGTCTTTGTGTTCTTCAGGCCAACTCTATCTGGTCAGTGATTCTTTTTTCTTTATGATAATCTATTTGATATGCGGACAACTCGAGCTGCTGAAAACATCTTATAAAGGAATACAAGATAACCTCGCGGCCCTGAAAATGGGAAACTCGTCTACAGAAGAGAGCTTTGACAACTATAATAGTGAGTATCTATACATTCTTTACACAACAAGCCATTTGGGGCTGTGTGTACTGTATAGGTGTATTTTAGATAATTTTCCCTATAGTGAAAAGGTTTTTGCCGTGGACGGCAAGCTAGAGCCTAAGCCCGGGACCATGATATTTTTCTTTTTAAGTTATACCAAAAACCCTATTGGTTCAAGTTTGTATAGAAATGCGTCGGAGTATTTAAATGTATATATAAATATAAATAATATAAATATATAAATAAATAATATAATATAATATAAATAAATAATATAAATATATATAAATAGAATTTTTGTTTATGCGTCCATGGGTGCAATAACTTTCTTAAGAAAGGTCCGATTGAAAACTAGATAAACTGACCCATCCGAAGGGCTTTTGTAAAATAGGCTTTCGTTTGGGATTTGTATACATAATTTGTAACCCAAATGTTGTTTGCACCATTGGATCCAGCTTGAATTTATTTATAGAAATAAACCTATAAAGCAACCTAATTAGAAAGACATAAAAATACAAATTGAGGTACAATACACGGTGTTGTTTTTGAAAAAATCAAGTAGAGGGATGCATGAAAAACATTAGAAAATAAATGTACTTTTGAAATATTGCTACATTTTTTCACTCATTAATTTAGGCACGAATGTTTGAGGAAGGGGATTAAAGAAAGTCCACTGGTTTTTGTAATGGAAAGATTAATAACACTTCTCTGTCAAAGGTCTTCTCTTCGGAAATTCAATAAATCTTCAAATAAGTAGTTAAAATAATGAACGCCCTGAACGTCTGAAAAATATGTGTTGTAGATGTTGATTTTACTACAAGCGTAAAAAAAATTATAATTCCCTAAAAACCTAACTGGTGTTACATTTACTTATAAATCCTTTACTGCAACAGTTATAATGTTTCACTATACTGGCATGTTCTCAGTAGGATCTGTTTCGTCTCCGAACCTGTGGAAAGCAGTTTCGAAAGATGAAGGAATAACAACAGAAGTGAACAAAGATCTGAAAATGTGTATTAACCTTCACAACAGTATTCTTGAGTAAGTATATTTAGGTATTTTAAAAATATAATTCTCTACTTATATCGGTACAAATTCAAAAGAGTATTATTTATATATCTTTTAATAGACCAATAAAGCGAACAATCCAACCAAAATTTAAGGAGATGAGATTGATTCCAAACTAGCAAACAACTCCTTCTTTAACAATATTCATAAAACCAATAATATTTTCCACTCTTATCTATAAAAAAGATTGAAGTAATACTACAAAACAAAAAATCCATAAATGCCCTTACTATAATGCACGCTTTGATAATTTTCATAAACACAATCTATTGTCTTGACATTGATTGTTTTTCCACACAGAAGTACCCACAAGTTATCTTAAAAAGGGAAAATGGTTGCCTATATAAATTTATTTTCTTGTATACTATGATTATCCTTTCAGTTATCGATTTTCTCGTCAGTTGGGAACAGTTAGCTTTGAAGTTAATACTCGATAGACAATATAACGCCAACTCAACAGTATCGGGTTAAATGGACGGCTCTTTGGCTGACTGTGCGATCCTTTACTTAGAATAGAATAGAAACGTATTTTTATTTCATGCGGTTTTCAGTACAATACAACTGTTTTTCAAAACAACTCAAGTCAATATTTACATAAATACAGTGTAATAAAATAAAAATAAAAACTCAAATCGAGCATTATTCTGTGCTCGCTGGTGCGTGCTAACTACTCTGTACACAATGGCATCGCTTTGCAAAACGCAATAATTCAGCACCGGCAACATTTCACTTTTTATTCTGAATTGTGATATATGATCAAATTTCCTTAGGTCATAGACAAACCTTAGAGCATTGTTCTGCAAGCGCAAGCGGTTTAATATATTTGTATACTCTATTGTCAAGCTGAAAACAAAAGCGGGCAGAGCGTAATTTCTGATTGGCATTACCAAGGACCTCACCATTTGTAGCTTCGCGTCCTCGGGCAACATACGTCTGAATCTGTTCAACACTCTGAGCAAAGACACGACTCTCTGTATGATTGATTTGATATACTTTGACAAATTTAAATTCACAATCAGTTGTGAGACCAAGAACTTTAACAGCCTCAGTGGCCTTCAATACCTCACTCGCAAGAAGAATTTCAAGACTTGGTTTATGACTCAGGAGGTGGCTGAAATGTAGCAGTGAACACTTTTCAACGTTTAACCTCAGCCCATGACTCTTCGACCACTGGTTAACTTTCATAAGATCAGAATGTATCGTCTCTTCTGCTAGTACTGTATCTGAGGGCTTGTATGAGAAGAGTAGCTGGGAATCATCGGCATAAGAATAAAGTGATCAGTGAGACACTTATTCATTCATATCAGCAATGTAAAGATTGAACAGGAGCGGACCCAAAATGATCCCTTGAGGAACGCCACAGGTTTTTGGAAGAGCTTTAGAGGAAACATTATAAACTTGAGTTAATAAACTTGGTTTTAGGTGGTTTTAGTCTGAGAAGCATCCACCTTCTTTGTCAGTGCTATCTGTATACACACCATAGTGCCACCCATCTAGAGGAACACGAACTAAAAACTCAGTTTTGGGCCATCGGGCAAATTAATACTGTATAATGTGGTAAAGATATTAGGCTAAGCTAATACAAATTAAAAAAAGTTATTAATTTCAGTCAATAATCTTTTACAGGAGAATTACACTCCTTTCAGACAATTTAATTATTGTAATTAATTTCAACCCTTGATACATGCGTTTAGAAGTACTATAGGATAACGTTTTCTTGTCAGTCTAAAATACAAAAGATTTTGTATATAATTTTTTTAGCAAAAGACCTAGGTTTTTATTACGATAAAAATATACAATGTTATGAAGGTAATATGAAGTATACTTATCTTAAATTTGAATGTATGAAACAGTTTCCCTTTAAAACAACTTAAATACTTTCAAATTATTCAGCCTTACGTGTTAGAGAACCTAAATATGTTTTAAGTTCAAAGTGTTGAAATTAACTTTTATGTTTACAGAATTATAACCGAGCTCGATACTCTACTTCGATCCATGGTGTTAGTGGACTTTATCCATGCAGTGGTTTCCCTAAGTTTCGCGACAATGGAAATCTTTGTAAGTACCCTTAAAGTATACATATTTAAGGTATCAATGCATTTTTATTACTGTAAATTACTCGATCTATTACTGAAACAATGTTGGAATACAAATTACTTATCTCATATGTGCTGTATTGTTTCAGATTTCGAACACTTACCTTGAGTGGTTCCAGTTGTGCATGTTCATAGCAGTCAGCGTTATGCATCAGTTCTTAAATAACTACTTCGCAGAAGTGCTCAGTCAGCAGGTAGTCATTGTAGTCATTGCACTGTACTGGAGACTCCTCGGCCTTTGGTGCGGGGCCGCAACCCCCACAACGTAGCCAAAGATTGCATCTCTAAAACAGTTGTGCATGTTCATAGCAGTCAGCGTTATGCATCAGTTCTTAAATAACTACTTCGCAGAAGTGCTCAGTCAGCAGGTAGTCATTGTAGTCATTGCACTGTACTGGAGACTCCTCGGCCTTTGGTGCGGGGCCGCAACCCCCACAACGTAGCCAAAGATTACATCTCTAAAACAGTTGTGCATGTTCATAGCAGTCAGCGTTATGCATCAGTTCTTAAATAACTACTTCGCAGAAGTGCTCAGTCAGCAGGTAGTCATTGTAGTCATTGCACTGTACTGGAGACTCCTCGGCCTTTGGTGCGGGGCCGCAACCCCCACAACGTAGCCAAAGATTACATCTCTAAAACAGTTGTGCATGTTCATAGCAGTCAGCGTTATGCATCAGTTCTTAAATAACTACTTCGCAGAAGTGCTCAGTCAGCAGGTAGTCATTGTAGTCATTGCACTGTACTGGAGACTCCTCGGCCTTTGGTGCGGGGCCGCAACCCCCACAACGTAGCCAAAGATTACATCTCTAAAACAGTTGTGCATGTTCATAGCAGTCAGCGTTATGCATCAGTTCTTAAATAACTACTTCGCAGAAGTGCTCAGTCAGCAGGTAGTCATTGTAGTCATTGCACTGTACTGGAGACTCCTCGGCCTTTGGTGCGGGGCCAGAACCCCCACAACGTAGCCAAAGATTACATCTCTAAAACAGTTGTGCGTGTTCATAGCAGTCAGCGTTATGCATCAGTTCTTAAATAACTACTTCGCAGAAGTGCTCAGTCAGCAGGTAGTCATTGTAGTCATTGCACTGTACTGGAGACTCCTCGGCCTTTGGTGCGGGGCCGCAACCCCCACAACGTAGCCAAAGATTACATCTCTAAAACAGTTGCATACTATTAAATAGTTGAATTTTTATGTGCATTCATGTACAATGGGTCATTCACTATTGAAGATAAATTTAAAAGATTATATTAGAAGATTAGATGATTATATTGAAGATAAATTTAAAAGTCTTTATTAATGCAACTTAAAACCTAACTCTATAAGAAAATGTATTGTGTCCCCAAATGCCTATTTAAAACAGCTTTCAAATCGTTAATGCACTTGAAAACCCAAATGTGGAACTGTAAAAGTCTATCGAACCCTAACTTAACCTAACCTAACTTAACCTAATCTTTATATATCATTCTGTAAGCGAAATTTTTAAGTCAAAATTGTGGCAGTTTGGAAAATTTCAGGACGATGGGAGATAACTCAAATTAAAGGTGTCGATCCCAGGGACTCGGAAAAAATAGTAGTATTTCCAAAAAGTTACCACCAAACTAGAAATAACGTAAAACATCCCCCATAAGAAAAGCATGGGAATAAAGAAATGTTTGCTTTGTTTACATTGAAACGTGTGAGTAAGTGACTACTTTGTTTGCGAACCGACATGTGTTTCTACTTATACTGTAAAGAGTAAACAAAATCAGATGAGGAAGAGAATTGGAGCAATGATAGGGGCTATGGCCCCCTTCAAGCCACTAGTCTATATATAATTATGTAGGTTAAATTTTTAACTGGGAATTTGAATAATCCCAGTATGTTGGGAAAGGGCTAAAATTAAAGGTCTTGATCATAGGGACTAAGAGAAAATAATAGTATTTCAAAAAAGATACCTTCAAACAAGAAAAAACAAGACGAATTCCCCATAAAAAGCATAAGGGATTTTAAATCGTCTGCTTTCTTTACATTAAAACATGTGATTAAGTCACTAATTTGTATATATGAACTACTTATTTCCTTTCTTTCCTAACAATAATAATTTATTTTCCTCAGCATGTAAATAGTACCAGAATCTCATGAGGCAAAGTATTTGAGCAAGGTTAGGGGCTATGGTCCCATCAAGCCACTAAATTAACATTAATAGCGTAACTATGATTTTGGGTCTCACATTTGAAATGAATCTAAAACCTTGCCCAATTTCAAGACTGATGTTGTAAGTACAGTGCTGCAAACCTAGACCAAACAAACTATACAACAAACAATTCAATAAAATAATTTATTCTAAGCAATATGTTTTACAACAATTTTGTTTTTACAAATAAGTAGCAGATGAGCGTCGCGGCGGCAGTGTACGAAACACCGTGGGTTGACTCCACGGACCTTCACAAGGTAGCAGTCTACATGACTCTGAACCAGGCGAATCACCCGACCAGGCTCAGCGGCTGGCGGATGTATCACCTAGGTCTCGGCACCTTCGTGGAGGTGAGTTGAGAAACACCGTGGGTTGACTCCACGGACCTTCACAAGGTGGCGGTCTACATGACTCTGAACCAGGCGAATCACCCGACCAGGCTCAGCGGCTGGCGGATGTATCACCTAGGTCTCGGTACCTTCGTGGAGGTGAGTTGGGAAATACCGTGGGTTGACTCCACGGACCTTCACAAGGTGGCAGTCTACATGTCTCTGAACCAGGCGAATCACCCGACCAGGCTCAGCGGCTGGCGGATGTATCACCTAGGTCTCGGTACCTTCATGGAGGTGAGTTGAGAAATACCGTGGGTTGACTCCACGGACATTCACAAGGTGAAAGTCTACATGACTCTGAACCAGGCGAATCACCCGACCAGGCTCAGCGGCTGGCGGATGTATCACCTAGGTCTCAGCACCTTCGTGGAGGTGAGTTGAGAAACACCATGGGGTGACCCTATGGACACAAAGCCTTCACAAGGTGGCGGTCTACATGACTCTGAACCAGGCGAATAACCCGACCAGTCTCAGCGGCTGGCAGATGTATCACCAAGGTCTCGGCACCTTCGTGGAGGTGAGTTGAGAAACACCGTGGGTTGACTCCACGGACCTTCACAAGGTGGCGGTCTACATGACTCTGAACTAGGCGAATCATCCGACTAGGCTCAGCGGCTGGCGGATGTATCACCAAGGTCTTGGAACCTTCGTAGAGGTAAGTTGAGAAATACCGTGGGTTGACTCCACGGACCTTCACAAGGTGGCGGTCTACATGACTCTGAACTAGGCGAATCACCCGACCAGGCTCAGCGGCTGGCGGACGTATCACCTAGGTCTCAGCACCTTCGTAGAGGTGAGTTGAGAAACACCATGGGGTGACCCTACGGACCTTTATAAGGTGGTGGTCTACATGACTCTGAACCAGGCGAATCACCCGACCAGGCTTAGCGGCTGGTGGATGTATCACCTAGGTCTCAGCACCTTCGTGGAGGTGAGTTGAGAAACACAATAGGGTGACCCTACGGACCTTCACAAGGTGGTGGTCTACATGACTCTGAACCAGGCGAATCACCTGGCCAGGCTCAGCGGCTGGCGGATGTATCACCTAGGTCTCGGCACCTTCGTGTAAGTGAGTTGAGAAATACCTTGGGTTGACTCCACAGACCTTCACAAGGTGGCGGTCTACATGCCACTGAACCAGGTGAATAACCCGACCAGTCTCAGCGGCTGGCGGATGTATCACCTAGGTCTCGGCACCTTCGTGGAGGTGAGTTGAGAAATACCGCAGGTTGACTCCACGGACCTTCACAAGGTGGCGGTCTACATGACACTGAACCAGGCGAATCACACGACGAGGCTCAGCGGCTGGCGGATGTATTACCTAGGTCTCGGCACCTTCGTGGAGGTGAGTTGAGAAATACCGTGGTTTGACTCCACGGACCTACACAAGGATGGCGGTCTACATGACTCTAAACCAGGCAAATCATCCGACCAGGATCAGCGGCTGGCGGATGTATCACCTAGGTCTCAGCGCCTTCGTGGAGGTAAGTCTTATCGTAGAGGTTTCATAACCTTTGTCGTGGGGAGTCTGTATCATATAGGTCTCAGCACCTTTGTGGAGGTAAGTCTTATCAACTATATCTCCGTACCTTTTGGGAGGTGAGTCTTTATTATCTAAGTAAGTAGTACCTTGGTGGATGGGAGTCTTTATCATCTAGATCTCAGCACCTCCGTGGTGGTGATTCTGCACCATCTAGGTCTCAGCACTTTCGTGGACGTTAGTCCTATAATCTATTTCTCAGTACGTTCGTGGTGGTGAGTCTTATCATCTAGGTCTCAGCACCTTCGTTGACGTATCATCTAGGTCTCAGCACCTTCGTGGTAGTGAGACTGTACCATCTAGGTCTCAGCACCTTCGTGGGCGTTAGTCCTATAATCTATTTCTCAGTACGTTCGTGGTGGTGAGTCTATCATTTTGATCTCTGTACCTTCGAGGTGGTGAGTCTGTACCACCTAGGTCTCAACACCTTCGAGGTGGTGAGTCTTATCATCTAGGTCTCAGCACCTTCGTTGACGTATCATCTAGGTCTCAGCACCTTCGTGGTCGTGAGACTGTACCATCTAGGTCTCAGCACCTTCGTTGACGTGAGTCTTATCATCTAGGTCTCAGCACCTTCGTGGTAGTGAGTCTGTACCATCTAAGTCTCAGTACCTAGTGGAGGTGAGTCTGTATCAACTAGTTGATTATAAACAAATCAGCGATGTTCAAATAATTTTAAGGACGATAACACCTAACAGTATTTCACTGAACATAATCTCAGTCAAACAGTAACTGAATGTTTCTGAAAATCCTGAATCCACCTCGGGGTTTAGGAAGATGGCACACATAAAAAATGAAATTTATAGAATGAAACTATGTCAGGACATAGTTATGAGAATACAGTAATGTTTAGTGCTTCAGAGTTTTGAAGGGCTAGGTTGTGCTCAGTTTTAGTTGTCTGTAATTATCCCAATGTAAGGTTTTGACGAATAGGTTAACTGATACGGTTCGTACTTACTACCGTTACGTAGATACATAATAAATAGATAGTGCCATAAAAAATGTGTATATTATTTTATGTAAAGTGTCTTGGTTTTTGTATTTTTCAGTTCATGAAGCTTCTGGGATCATACGTCCTGGTGTTGCAGTCTGTGCAAAATGAGGACAGATGAATTACATGAGTTAAAAAATGAAATTTAATTAATTCAGTTATTAAATCTAAATCATATAATTTCTGTAATAAAGTAAACTTACATTAGAATACGTGAATCTTGTACATTATTTCGTAAACACCATTCACCAACACACTTTGTAGTTTAGTTTATTCTAGTAACTATACAAATATGAACATTTTAAAGGGTTTAGACTGCAAGCCAGTCTCTAAATTTATATCTCAGAGAAATTTAATTGCTAAAGTCAGGCACATTGTTCTTAGTGTTTTATAAACATTACTCGCTGTGAGTGTTTTGTTAAGCTTTTGAACCTCAAGTTATAAATATTAAGTGACAAGCCCTAGAATTTTTCTTATTAGAAGAAAGAAGACTAAATATATAAAATGGTGTATCGTGACAGGACACATCTCAGATACAAGGATAATCTACTTTGCAGCTCAAAGAGACGAGTTACCAACCTGTGAGTTGTATGTGCTTCATCAGTCTTGTCAAGCTGTGGTATAACGTGACAGGACACATCTCAGATACCAGGATAATCTACTTTGCAGCTCACAAAGACGAATTACCAACCCGTGAGTTGTATGTGCTTCATCAGTCTTGTCAAGCTATGGTATAACGTGACAGGACTCATCTCAGATACCAGGATAATCTACTTTGCAGCTCAAAGAGACAAGTTCCCAACCCGTGAGTTATATGTGCTTCATCAGTCTTGTCAAGCTGTGGTATAACGTGACAGGACACATCTCTGATACCAGGATAATCTACGTTGCAACTCACAAAGACGAGTTACCAACCCGTGAGTTGTATGTGCTTCATCAATCTTGTCAAGCTGTGGTATAACGTGACAGGACACATCTCAGATACCAGGATAATCTACGTTGCAGCTCACAAAGACGAGTTACCAACCCGTGAGTTGTATGTGCTTCATCAGTCTTGTCAAGCTATGGTATAACGTGACAGGACACATCTCAGATACCAGGATAATCTACGTTGCAGCTCACAAAGACGAGTTACCAACCCGTGAGTTGTATGTGCTCAAATCAAATCAAATCAAATCAAATATTTTATTGTCACAATACGTTTACAAATTAGCATTGCTAAAAAAACTGGTGACATTGTCAAAACAATAATAATTTATCATAATAACTACTTATAATTGGTACTTACACTAACAAAATCAGACATACTGTAAGCTTACAAATAAACCCTTACTAAACTATGTACAATTTTTAAAATCAGGATCAGATAAATACTCATTAACATTATAATAGTTCTTTTCCAACAAAAAATCTATTAGTTCCTTTTTAAACGAGTTAGTTTTTATTAAGTTTTTATATTTAACGGGCAACTTATTGTAAATTCGTTTCCCCATATACATAGGTGTTTTCTCAATAAGTTTCAGATGATGTATGGGATATTGAAAATTGTTTTTAAATCTTGTATTATATCTGTGGTCAACATTTTCCTCTGAAAATGTTGCAAAGTTTGATTTTACCATTAATAAAATCTTTAATATATATAAATTTGGAAGTGTTAAAATTTTTAGTTCTTTGAAAATAGGCTTACAGGAAGACCTCCAAGATGCAAAAGTCTTGTCAAGCTGTGGTATAACGTGACAAGACACATATCTGATACCAGGATAATCTACTTTGCAGCTCACAAAGACGAGTTACCAACCCGTGAGTTGTATGTGCTTCATCAATCTTGTCAAGCTGTGGTATAACGTGACAGGACACATCTCAGATACCAGGATAATCTACGTTGCAACTCACAAAGACGAGTTACCAACCCGTGAGTTGTATGTGCTTCATCAATCTTGCCAAGCTGTGGTATAACGTGACAGGACACATCTCAGATACCAGGATAATCTACGTTGCAGCTCACAAAGACGAGTTACCAACCCGTGAGTTGTATGTGCTTCATCAGTCTTGTCAAGCTGTGGTATAACGTGACAAGACACATATCTGATACCAGGATAATCTACTTTGCAGCTCACAAAGACGAGTTACCAACCCGTGAGTTGTATGTGCTTCATCAATCTTGTCAAGCTGTGGTATAACGTGACAGGACACATCTCAGATACCAGGATAATCTACGTTGCAGCTCACAAAGACGAGTTACCAACCCGTGAGTTGTATGTGCTTCATCAGTCTTGTCAAGCTGTGGTATAACGTGACAGGACACATCTCTGATACAAGGATAATCTACGTTGCAGCTCACAAAGACGAGTTACCAACCCGTGAGTTGTATGTGCTTCATCAGTCTTGTCAAGCTGTAATATAACGTGACAGGACACATCTCAGATACCAGGATAATCTACGTTGCAGCTCACAAAGACGAGTTACCAACCCGTGAGTTATATGTGCTACATCAGTCTTGTCAAGCTGTGGTATAACGTGACAGGACTCATCTCAGATACCAGGATAATCTACTTTGCAGCTCACAAAGACGAGTTACCAACCCTCGAGTTGTATGTGATTCATCAGTCTTGTCAAGCTGCGGTATAACGTGACAGGACACATCTCAGATACCAGGATAATCTACTTTGCAGCTCACAAAGACGAGTTTCCAACCCGTGAGTTGTATGTGCTTCATCAGTCTTGTCAAGCTATGGTATAACGTGACAGGACACATCTCAGATACCAGGATAATCTACTTTGCAGCTCACAAAGATGTGTTACCAACCCGTGAGTTGTATGTGCTTCATCAATCTTGTCAAGCTGTGGTATAACGTGACAGGACACATCTCAGATACCAGGATAATCTACGTTGCAGCTCACAAAGACGAGTTACCAACCCGTGAGTTGTATGTGCTTCATCAGTCTTGTCAAGCTGTGGTATAACGTGACAGGACACATCTCAGATACCAGGATAATCTACGTTGCAGCTCACAAAGACGAGTTACCAACCCGTGAGTTGTATGTGCTTCATCAGTCTTGTCATGCTGTGGTATAACGTGACAGGACACATCTCAGATACCAGGATAATCTACTTTGCAGCTCACAAAGACGAGTTACCAACCCGTGAGTTGTATGTGCTTCATCAATCTTGTCAAGCTGTGGTATAACGTGACAGGACACATCTCAGATACCTGGATAATCTACTTTGCAGCTCACAAAGACGAGTTACCAACCCGTGAGTTATATGTGCTTCATTAGTCTTGTCACCCAATGGTGGAGATAGGGACTTACTAAAATGACGGCTCAATCAGTACGAATATGACGAATCATACAACCAATTACAAACACTGAGAGTTTATCCATTTCATTTGGTAACAGATTCACGTGCTCAAATAAAACTTATCCTCTTCCCCTGTTTTATGATGTCAAAGAATTATCTATGTATATCAGGCTTCAAAAAGGTATTTCCATTTTTATTGTGTTGAGTCTATCAAACTCTTACTTACATAGGAAATTCTGTTTACACAAACGTTCTTTTTTTAAAGATAATTATCAATCTTTCAATTAAATTAAATTCTCTACAAAAGATTGACATGGGAGTTATTCTACTAATGTTTTCTTGTACCTTATTTAAATAATCACTGCATTTTAAGTATTAGTGATGGAATCCTTTTTTTTGCATTAAATATTACCTTCCTTACTTCTAATTGGCCTAGAAAAATGTTGCTGTTCATTTTCAAAAAATTCTTCATATTTTTCAATAGGAAGTAAGGTAAATGATAGAGGAAAAATTGATTTACTATTTACAAAAATTAATATATATGACAGGTTAAGTTATCATATTGTGTTTCCCGCATACATCGTTTAGGACATTTTCTATTAAAGCTGTTCAAATACTTTGTATGATTCAAAAATTAATATTATTTCATCGACGCTAATCCGTCCCAAAATATCGCAAAGATGAAATTGACACTTTTGTCACTCCTGTATGAAGGCCTTTGAGAAATTCTACCATCCAGCTAATGAGGTGTAAGCTTTAATTAGCTTCAAAAAGGACACTTTTGTAACTTGTAGTAGATTAAACAGCCCTTTCATCCTTTTGATTAGGCAATTACGCCTTCAGTATCAGACAAACGTACACGTCTATGGTGGTACCTTGGTCGTTGCCACTAAATTTTCAACCTAATTTTATATTAAGACAAGCAATAAAGTGATAATTATAGGTACTTGCAACCTCCTCTTACAAAGGTCCATTGATAAAAGTAAAAATGACAGAAAAGAAATTGTAAAACTAAACAACTTTACTAAAGCAAATATTGAGCAAATTGGTTTAAATTTTCTTTTTCATATTAAATATCTTTTATTTTGTTATAACCTCAACTGCCCGTCACCATAGGCTATTGACCTGTGCGGTTAACTAAAGGCATTGAGGTACCGTAACAGCATGACCAGTAGTCACATGGGCAAGCCAGAGGTGACCGCTCATGATCTTACAGGAGTCGGCCGAGACCGGGATCAAACCGGCCACATCTGACTTGCTACCGCGTCCGGTAGCTCATCCTGGTCTTGCTAGTACCGCGTCCGGTAGCGGCCACGTCTGACTTGCTACTACCGCGACCGGTAGCGGCCACGTCTGACTTGCTACCGCTTACGGTAGCTCATCCTGGTCTTGCTAGTACCGCGTCCGGTAGCTCATCCTGGTCTTGCTAGTACCGCGTCCGGCAGCTCATCCTGGTCTTGCTAGTACCGCGTCCAGTAGCTCATCCTGGTCTTGCTAGTACCGCGCCCGGTAGCTCATCCTGGTCTTGCTAGTACCGCGTCCGGTAGCTCATCCTAGTCTTGCTAGTACCGCGTCCGGTAGCTCATCCTGGTCTTGCTAGTACCACGTCTGGAAGCTCATCCTGGTCTTGCTAGTACCGCGTCCGGTAGCTCATCCTGGTCTTGCTAGTACCACGTCCGGTAGCTCATCCTGGTCTTGCTAGTACCGCGTCCGGTAGCTCATCCTGGTCTTGCTAGTACCGCGTCCGGTAGCAGCCACGTCTGACTTGCTGGTACCGCGTCCGGTAGCTCATCCTGGTCTTGCTAGTACCGCGTCCGGTAGCGGCCACGTCTGACTTGCTTGTACCGCGTCCGGTAGCTTATCCTGGTCTTGCTAGTACCGCGTCCGGTAGCTCATCCTGGTCTTGCTAATACCGCGTCCGGTAGCTCATCCTGGTCTTGCTAATACCGCGTCCGGTAGCGGCTACGTCTGACTTGCTAGTACCGCGTCTGGTAGCTCATCCTGGTCTTGCTAGTACCGCGTCCGGTAGCTCATCCTGGTCTTCCTAGCACCGCGTCCGGTAGCGGCCACTTCTGACTTACTGGTACCGCGTCCGGTAGCTCATCCTGGTCTTGCTAGTACCGCGTCCGGTAGCTCATCCTGGTCTTGCTAGTACCGCGTCCGGTAGCTCATCTTGGTCTTCCTAGCACCGCGTCCGGTAGCGGCCACTTCTGACTTGCCGGTACCGCGTCCGGTAGCTCATCCTGGTCTTGCTAGTACCGCGTCCGGTAGCTCATCCTGGTTAATCTGGTTCATCCCTTATTCAATTTTCTTTAGTTGCAATTTTAATAATAGACTCTCATTAGGTGTTTAGTATACAATTTAAAAGAACTACTTCATTTTTGACGTTAAATTCCCGCATCAATAATGAAAGAATTAATAAGAAAATATTACAGTTATTACATCACTGATTAAGACGCCAACGCTCATACGTGGGTTATTGATCTCAACTGTTGGATGTTACGGCCTCGCAACTGACCAAGACCTGATCAACGTAATCAACGACAACCAAAGAGACCTACAGTTTTAAAAACATTTTCTAATCAAAACCCATTTCTCCAAATTTACGTCTGTTTATAATATTGAGATTCTAACCATAATTTTGTTTTCGTGCTTGATTTATATTCTTTTAGACTTATTCTGAGTAGGGTCTTGTCATGTCAATAAATATCCAAGTACAACAATTTTATAATTAAAAAGTTGTCAAGTTTATATCCGTTAGTTATATCCTGTTTAAACAGCAGATCTCTGAGCGCTGTTGTAACACAACCACCAAGCTCGGGTAAGCCTTCACTCATCCGACGTGACGCGACATGTGTTGTGATTCACGTCTGCCAACCCTTACAGAACATTCCAATATTAGATTTCAATTTAAATAAATATTTTCTTTAATAGAGCTCAATATCCGTGATACTGCCACGTGCCGAGGAATGCGCTAGTGGGTTTACGAAGACTAGAGTCTCCATTAAACCAAATAATTACTGATATGGAGAACAAATTTGATACCTCATAAAATAGATTGTGCAGTAACGTAATAAGTGGCTGTTGTAAACTGTGACACTGGTCCGTTCAATGTTCCCTAGCAGACGCCTGTATCGTACCAAAAATAATATTTTTTAAACATTTGTCAGCGTAATCTAAAATATTGTTGTATGTTATTTTATGCCAGGTAAAGGTGTGTTAATATTCTAGTTGATTTTTTATTAATGAACTGATGTTGGTTTTCCCAAACAAATAAATAAATTAATAATGAAATAAAACGATAACCTATAAAACCAATGTCATTTTAAAAAGAAAATCCTGTTTTAAAATTCAGCTACTCCGTTAAGTCCCGTTATACACAAAACAATACGTACTTCATATATGATATTTTCAGCAGGTGATATTGTACCGATTAGAAAGCGACTCAAGCATGATTACAATGTACACGGGAAAAACACGATTTTAAATACAATTTTAAAAAGGGAACATAATTAAAAACAAATGCAAGTAAGTTATTAAATTTTTAGTAAGATATACAACAGTATATGTTTTTCTCTATTCTCTTACATTATTGAGCCCTTTTGAAAATCAAAATTATTTGTGATCAGCTCAGCTTTTTTAGTTGCATTAGCAGAAAATCGGTGGATCGTTGAACCTGGTCGAAGCCTTTGACGCGGGTCCTGTGAGCAACTTCAAACTACCAGCTAATGAAACGTGAGTCTGCTGCAAAAAGGACACTTGTATAGATTCTAGATTAAACAATCTTTATACCCTTTGAGTTGGTGTTCCGCTGGCTGGATATTTCTAAGACCAATAAGTTTATTCATGAAATTTTTCATATATTTAAATATTGTGGCCCAAATTTTTTTATCCCTTAAGTTATGGCCTAGTTCAATAAACACGTAATTGTTACTGCATGAGAGATTACTATTGGCTATATAAAACATCGATGCTTTGAAATTTCACTTTAAAACGTATTATTGTTAAAATAAACTTACTTGACATTACTGTCATCCTTTATAACAGACTATCACATTTGTAGGTAAAATAATAATAATAATTAAATAATTTGTAATTTGTTAAAAAAGGGATGGATGAATATACAATATTTTATTGATTTCATTATTTACTTTATTCTTTATTAACGGCAATTTCAAATGATTTGTATTTATTTTAATTTTAAAACCACACACACTCATACATTTTTATTTCAACTAATTTTTGTTTTATAAAACGCATGATTATGTGATGTATTTTTAATATGAGACCAACTGATCTGTTCAATGTTGTCAATGTGACAAAAATCTAATGTTTCATTTTAAGGCACTTAAAGGGCAAAAACCAAACAAGTATTAAATGTATCGTAAATCACATGAATCAGAAAACAAAACTAAATGTAATAAAATCTTCAGGTAATCTTTTGATTACATCGTTTTTAATTTTAATAATTGGTACTTATTAGTTTTTTTAACACGCTCATCGTTATCTCTGACTAAACGCTACAATAAAATAAATTTATAATTACACGATTACTTTTAATTTTCAAAATTAATCCAACAATGTTGGTTGAAGGATGACGTTGTCGCAGCCAACAGTTTACACGTCATGAGGTCCCTAACGTGAACCACCGCCTCCCTGTGACGAGACTGGAACTCAACAGGTGAAGGTGTCGCAGCCAACAGTTTACACGTCATGAGGTCCCTAACGTGAACCACCGCCTCCCTGTGACGAGACTGGAACTCAACAGGTGAAGGTGTCGCAGCCAACAGTTTACACGTCATGAGGTCCCTAACGTGAACCACCGCCTCCCTGTGACGAGACTGGAACTCAACAGGTGAAGGTGTCGCAGCCAACAGTTTACACGTCATGAGGTCCCTAACGTGAACCACCGCCTCCCTGTGACGAGACTGGAACTCAACAGGTGAAGGTGTCGCAGCCAACAGTTTACACGTCATGAGGTCCCTAACGTGAACCACCGCCTCCCTGTGACGAGACTGGAACTCAACAGGTGAAGGTGTCGCAGCCAACAGTTTACACGTCATGAGGTCCCTAACGTGAACCACCGCCTCCCTGTGACGAGACTGGAACTCAACAGGTGAAGGTGTCGCAGCCAACAGTTTACACGTCATGAGGTCCCTAACGTGAACCACCGCCTCCCTGTGACGAGACTGGAACTCAACAGGTGAAGGTGTCGCAGCCAACAGTTTACACGTCATGAGGTCCCTAACGTGAACCACCGCCTCCCTGTGACGAGACTGGAACTCAACAGCTGATCAATCAGCAAACAACCAGAAATGTTATTCAATTTTCGGTAAAATAAAAGTAAACATCATCCTTCTTGATAATAATTGGGGCTTATTAATTTTTGGATTACGTTCACAGCACGTTCTCTTACAACAATTCTACAATAGAAACAAACTTTAACTATATAAATTTAGGAATTTTTAAATAATTTTAATGCATTTCAATGTTTATTAGAGCTTTATGTAATTTACTACGTATTGACTTCATTAATCTATATTTTTAATTTAGATTTGTGTTATTCGGTTTTTGTGTTGAGTATGAAAGTTTATTTATAAATAACATATAAATTTATAAATAACATGTGTATACATGAATTAAAAAAATTTCAGCCTTGGCACAGGCAGAAAATCAAAAAATAAATACATAATTGTAACATACATTTAAAAAAAATATAAAATTAGAGTAACATTAGGACTATGGCATTATATGGGGCCACATGATGTGAATATATACGATTGTAGCAAGCCGTGTTAGATAGGTAGTTGTGGGATTTATATAAACGCAATATTCAATTTTATCCAAGTTTACGAGCTGACAGGTTGGTACGCGTTCCCGTTGTGTATGATCGGAAACATACTACATTAACTGCGGTAAGTCATAAATAAATAAATATTTTTAATGGTATTATGATTTATAAAGAAAACATATACATATAATTTTATAAAGTACACTGATTGTCTTATGTAAACATACTAACTAATAACTACAAAATATACTAAAACGTACAAACTAATAATTCAAAAGAACTAACCCGTTATGTTAGATTCTGACATATGAAAGTATTAGAAATATTTGGAAAGTATTTCGTTTACTTACAAGATGCTCAATCACAAGACCCACCGTTCCAAACGGATAAAGGGCAAATTTGATTGTCCTCCCGCAAAGTTGATTTAATCACAAGACCCACCGTTCCAAACGGATAGAGGGCAAATTGATTGTCCTACCGCAAAGTTGATTCAATCACAAGACCCACCGTTCCAAACGGATAGAGGGCAAATTTGATTGTCCTGCCGCAAAGTTGATTCAATCACAAGACCCACCGTTCCAAACGGATAGAGGGCAAATTTGATTTTCCTGCCGCAAAGTTGATTCAATCACAAGACCCACCGTTCCAAACGGATAGAGGGCAAATTTGATTGTCCTGCCACAAAGTTGATTCAATCAAAAGACCCACCGTTCCAAACGGATAGAGGGCAAATTTGATTGTCCTCCCGCAAAGTTGATTCAATCACAAGACCCACCGTTCCAAACGGATAGAGGGCAAATTTGATTGTCCTGCCGCAAAGTTGATTCAATCACAAGACCCACCGTTCCAAACGGATAGAGGGCAAATTTGATTGTCCTGCCGCAAAGTTGATTCAATCACAAGACCCACCGTTCCAAACGGATAGAGGGCAAATTTGATTGTCCTCCCGCAAAGTTGATTCAATCACAGATTGGCCAATTCTTTAATGATACTATTTTCCTTCGAAAGACAACTCTCTTAGCTATTACTAACTGATATCCGGGGTCTGTAGAGGGATGTTGCATTACTGCTTCAATGGCCACGTTGCATTGCAGGCAATATTTTACAAATTCACTGTATGCCTCAATTACAGTATCATACACAGTAGATAAATAAAAAAAACTAACAACAATTTAAAAGCCAATGAAATCGTATATAGTAAAACCAGGTCTGCTACAATTTAATACTGTAAATATATCTTAACATGTTTCTAAGACACCGACGCAACTAGGGCGTATTTTAGGGCGAATATGAATGAACGATAGTGCAAGATGGGTGGGATGCCTTGTTTAGCCTTGTTACTGACTAGGACAGACTGATTCTTTGGCCAGGATCATTAATTAATAGCCCAATGACCAATGGCAGCTGGATCCAGTATCGAACCTTCGCAAAATTTTCTCAGGATTTTTCTCAGGATCGATCTCGCGAACTTCAGATTATGAAGAGAGCACGCTAACCACTGTGCTACCCAGCCAATTTATTAACAATTTCCATTGCCTCGCTAAACAACTTAAGATTTACTTAAATAAAAACCTTCAGACTATAATGTACACAGTTTCTTGGCACTTAGGTGCAGGTACCCGACGGATATTGAACTCCTAATATTACTTATGCAGGATTACACTTATCGGTACAAATACTTTCAAAATTCAATTTAAAAAAGAAAACAATTTGAAAACAAACTAAAACTAAAACTATTTGGAAAAAATAGCGAGTACTATTCGTTTTTTCTATAATATGTATTTGTCAGTGAAGACAAAAGCAAATGTGCTATACTAATTATTTTACATAATTTACCTCCCAATGTTGAAATCATACAATTTATTTTTTTAACTATTCATAAGTAGTAGTATTAAAAGGCAAAGCAGTAAATCGGTGCTACGATAAACCCTATATATTTTGCAAAGATTAAATCGGCGCTTTGACACTGATCCTGTTTGAAGATCTTTGAGAAACTTCCAGCTGCCAGCTAATGAGGCGGAAGGCCCTTCAGAAAGGACACGTTTATTTGTAACTTCCAGATTAAATAGTCTTTATACCTTTGACCGGGTTTCCACTTCGTGAACATTTCTACCATAAAAATTCTTATTGTCTATATTTCTTTCATATTTTAAAGCATCAATACTTCAAGACCCCTCTTATTATCCTATACTCTAATATGAGTAAGGGTTGCTCGCTTGCTTGCTTGCGACACTGATCTCAAAAACGGCTCCAACGATTTCCTTCAAATGTTCGCAATAACTCATTTCTGGGATAAAAATAAGTTCTAGACAGGCCTCATCCCCAGGAAAAATCAAATAATGTAAAAAGACTAAAATGAAAAGTTAAAAAAATTAACATTGGGCTTATGGAGTTTCAAATCAAAACAAAAGAATTAACAGCTGTCTATAATCAACCAGGGAACTGTCATAGTAATACTGATGTTGTTATAATTATTAACATGTGGTTTCCTAGAGCAGAGATTAAAGTATTTGAGTGAAGATGACATATATAGAGTAGTAAAATAAATCAAAGGGACATCGAGCTATAAATAACAACTGGAGGGACCTTAAAATGTAAAAAAGAGGCAAATAAGCTATACAAATCTGATTATCAGTAAGGGGAAGTGGTGAAATATTACTTCCGAGTCATCTAAACAAACTGACTGGCCTTCCCCCAAGCAAAGCTCTGCCCCCAGGTACTATTATCACTAGTTAGCTAATCAATAATAATAATAAATAAAGGTAATACACCTTAGTATATGTGTAATTGTATCGGTGCGCTTACAATATGGTAAATATACACATTGGATGGCACGACACAATCTATTTAGATCAGTCATATATCATTACTGCATCAGGATCCACGACAGGATTGGTCGACAGTGATTTAATGACATCCCGTAGTTAATATTTGTAATGTTGATGCGTCATGCTAATAAAACGTTGTTTGCTGTAAACAATGTTACAACTTCAATTCTTTTTAACAAAATAGCATGGACAGTATTTGTAGTAATTTAACCATCCAATTGTCACTTGAATAACATTTGCGTTTATTGAAAGTCACGAAAGTCTCGTATGATCCAAAACTCATATCTGAGTGGTTGAAATATGAAATAAGATTCCAACGTGACGCAGCAACATATCATCATCAAACAGCTTCCTCCCCCTTTAAAGTCAAAACAGCGTCTCCTGTGATATTATTTAAAACAACAGCTAGACGCAGCAACATATCATCATCAAACAGCCTCCTCCCCCTCTAATGTCAAAACAGCGTCTCCTGTGATATGATTGGAAAACAACAGCTAGACGCAGCAACATATCATCATCAGACAGCTTCCTTCCCCTCTAATGTCAAAACAGCGTCTCCTGTGATATGATTGGAAAACAACAGCTAGACGCAGCAACATGTCATGATCAGACAGCCTCCTCCTCCTCTAATGTCAAAACAGAGTCTCCTGTGATATGATTGGAAAACAACAGCTAGACGCAGCAACATGTCATGATCAGACAGCCTCCTCCTCCTCTAATGTCAAAACAGCGTCTCCTGTGATATGATTGGAAAACAACAGCTAGACGCAGCAACATATCATCATCAAACAGCTTCCTCCCCCTCTAAAGTCAAAACAGCGTGTCCTGTGATATGATTGGAAAACAACAGCTAGACGCAGCAACATATCATCATCAGACAGCTTCATCCCCCTCTAATGTCAAAACAGCGTCTCCTGTGATATGATTGGAAAACAACAGCTAGACGCAGCAACATATCATCATCAGACAGCTTCCTCCCCCTCTAATGTCAAAACAGCGTCTCCTGTGATATGATTGGAAAACAACAGCTAGACGCAGCAACATGTCATGATCAGACAGCCTCCTCCTCCTCTAATGTCAAAACAGCGTCTCCTGTGATATGATTGGAAAACAACAGCTAGACGCAGAAACATATCATCATCAAACAGCTTCCTCCCCCTCTAAAGTCAAAACAGCGTCTCCTGTGATATGATTGGAAAACAACAGCTAGACGCAGCAACATATCATCATCAAACAGCTTCCTCCCCCTCTAATGTCAAAATAGCGTCTCCTGTGATATGATTGGAAAACAACAGCTAGACGCAGCAACACGTCATGATCAGACAGCCTCCTCCTCCTCTAATGTCAAAACAGCGTCTCCTGTGATATGATTGGAAAACAACAGCTAGACGCAGCAACATATCATCATCAAACAGCCTCCTCCTCCTCTTATGTCAAAACAGCGTCTCCTGTGATATTATTGGAAAACAACAGCTAGACGCAGCAACATATCATCATCAGACAGCTTCCTCCCCCTCTAATGTCAAAACAACGTCTCCTGTGATATGATTGTAAAACAACAGCTAGACGCAGCAACATATCATCATCAAACAGCTTCCTCCCCCTTTAAAGTCAAAACAGCGTCTCCTGTGATATGATTGTAAAATAACAGCTAGACGCAGCAACATATCATCATCAAACAGCCTCCTCCTCCTCTAATGTCAAACCAGCGTCTCCTGTGATATGATTGTAAAACAACAGCTAGACGCAGCAACATATCATCATCAAACAGCTTCCTCCCCCTTTAAAGTCAAAACAGCGTCTCCTGTGATATGATTGTAAAACAACAGCTAGACGCAGCAACATATCATCATCAAACAGCCTCCTCCTCCTCTAATGTCAAAACAGCGTCTCCTGTGATATGATTGTAAAACAACAGCTAGACGCAGCAACATATCATCATCAAACAGCTTCCTCCCCCTTTAAAGTCAAAACAGCGTCTCCTGTGATATGATTGTAAAACAACAGCTAGACTTAGCAACATATCATCATCAAACAGCCTCCCCCCCCTCTAAAGTCAAAACAGCGTCTCCTGTGATATGATTGGAAAGCAACAGCTAGATGCAGCAACATATCATCATCAGACAGCTTCCTCCCCCTCTAATGTCAAAACAACGTCTCCTGTGATATGATTGGAAAACAACAGCTAGACGCAGCAACATATCATCATCAGACAGCTTCCTTACCCTCTAATGTCAAAACAGCGTCTCCTGTGATATGATTGGAAAACAACAGCTAGACGCAGCAACGTGTCATGATCAGACAGCCTCCTCCTCCTCTAATGTCAAAACAACGTCTCCTGTGATATGATTGGAAAACAACAGCTAGACGCAGCAACGTGTCATGATCAGACAGCTTCCTCTAATGTCAAAACAGCGTCTCCTGTGCTATGATTGGAAAACAACAGCTAGACGCAGCAACGTGTCATGATCAGACAGCCTCCTCCTCCTCTAATGTCAAAACAACGTCTCCTGTGATATGATTGGAAAACAACAGCTAGACGCAGCAACGTGTCATGATCAGACAGCTTCCTCTAATGTCAAAACAGCGTCTCCTGTGCTATGATTGGAAAACAACAGCTAGACGCAGCAACGTGTCATGATCAGACAGCCTCCTCCTCCTCTAATGTCAAAACAACGTCTCCTGTGATATGATTGGAAAACAACAGCTAGACGCAGCAACGTGTCATGATCAGACAGCCTCCTCCTCCTCTAATGTCAAAACAACGTCTCCTGTGATATGATTGGAAAACAACAGCTAGACGCAGCAACATGTCATGATCAGACAGCCTCCTCCTCCTCTAATGTCAAAATAGCGTCTCCTGTGATATTATTGGAAAACAACAGCTACATTGCAGCCATACTAAGCGCCATACTACGCGCGTTGTCTCTTATGTGAACATAGATTCAAATATAATTTAAGGGAATATCAGTAGTGGTGAAACCACAAAGAGGCGCCACTTCCGGCGTTTTTTTCCCATGTTATTCTTATGGGGAGCCGTTTTTGGACCGACGCCAGCTCCCGCCTATACTAATAAGCCACAAGTTTCCTTGTTGGCCTATATTAATACCCAACCCTTGCCTATATTAAATATATTGTCCCCATCCCTCCTCTATATTTTTTAAAATTAATTTTCAAATTCAGGCTAAAAAACTATCTTTAGTGTTTATGGTCCGATTTCTCTGCAATTTGGATATGTTATTGTCCTAGGCAAGTGTTTTAATAAATTCCACTTACATTTCCCAAATTCACTATTACGGTCAAATTAAAAAATATTTTTGAAAAATACTGCCAATTGCCAACTTCTTTATTTACTGCCCGATTTATTTAAAATTTGGATATGCTATTGACCTAGGCAAGTGTTTTAATAAATTCCACTTACATATCCCAAATTCACTATTACGGTCAAATTAAAAAATATTTTTGAAAAATACTGCCAATTGCCAACTTCTTTATTTACTGTCCGATTTGTTTAAAATTTAGATATGTTATTTTCCTAGGCAAGTGTTTTAATAAATTAGCCTTACATTTGACAAATTAACTATAATGGTCAAATTTAAAAAATATTTTGAAAAATACTACCAATTGCCAACTTCTTTATTTACTGTCCGATTTGTTTAAAATTTGGATATGTTATTGTTGTAGGCTAGTGTATATGCACCATCCACATTTTACAAATATTGCGGTTAAATTTTAAAAAATTTGGAAAAATACTGCCAATTGGCAACTTCTTTATTTATGGTCTGATTTGTTTAAAATTTATATATGTCATTATTCTAGGCCAGTGTATATGTACACACCATCCACATTTGACAAATTAACTATAATGGTCAAATTTAAAAAATATTTTGAAATATATACTAACAATTTCAAACTTCTTTATTTACGGATATGTTATACCTCTTATATAGGTAACAAGACCACACTACCACACGTTCCACTACCCCCTATAATACAGTATTTAGTCTTTTTTGTTTGTTTATTTTGCTGTAATCCCAAAACTGACTTTGCTGTTTATTGTCCGATTTGCCTACACTTTGGATATTGTCCTAAGCATTTATTGTCTGATTTATTTTTGGATATGTTATAGCCCCCAACTATTATATCTAAAATTACAATATTATTTCCACCAATAATACAGTTGATGTGTTGTTTGTTTTGCCGCAACCTAAAAACTAACATTGGTATTTGTTACAAAACTATATTTTGTAAATTACTACCAATAACTCCTTTATTTACTTTTCGACTTGTTATATCCCCTTATATCTAAATTTACCGTATATTATTTACCTTTTAGTGCTGTTTTGTCGTAACCAAACTTTGGATATGACTGCAATATGTTACTGGCCATTGCATAAGTAAATACCCCATTTCCAAATTCAATATTACGGTTGGATTAAAAAAAATAAATGCAAGCTTATTATATACATCCAGCTGATAAGTAATATATATCCACAATTATGGCCAGAACTGCCTAAATTTTGGATATGTTTTAAGCCAATGCGATAGCAAAAATAAATTTTTAAAACCCAAAACAACTAAACACAAAACACTAATCTTTCTTTGTGCTTGTTTGGAGTAGTCTTTATTTTATCCAACTTAATTTTAATTTTGCAGTTAAAATCAAACTTCCCACATTCTAGCTCCCTTTCTAGCCAGTGGTTGGAGACATAAAGGTTACGAATATTTTCAAACTGTACAATATATCTTTTTCTACCCCTATGTTGGACTTGTTTAATAGCGCTTATTAATAATTCCGCACCATATTCCAAATCCTCCAGTCTACTACATTCTTTAAATTTAACATTGCCTTTAATATCTTGCATCTCTATGTCTTCTTGTCCAACATCCCACTCATTGTTACGGAAACTTAGGTTTTCTATTTTTGGAAAGGAATTGCCATAAAATGTTGTGGTTCCGTTAGTGTTAAAGCTTGCAATGGCTCGTTGGTAGGTAGATAAATAATGTCCAAATCACCACTGTATGGCAACACGCTATAACCTTGCCTATTCTTATTTATCTCTATAAATACAGTTTTACAGACACCTTTAACATAGTATACACCCCTCCGCCCATCCTTTTCTGCCAACACTCCCACAAACTTGTTGTTTACTACAAACGCATACACTATATAATGTCCATAATGCTCTAGATCCTCCCAACGTCGCAGGAAGTAATCTTTTAATTTATCCTCTCTTTCCCTTCTTTCTTGTTCTTTAGCCAACTGTGCTTTGTATTCCTCTGCAACAGTATTTTCCACATATTCCAATGTCTTCTAATTCCAGTTTCCTCTTTTTGGAACAACTCTCTAAGAAAGGCTTGGAAAGTGGCTCTATTTCTTTAATAGTGTATGGGTACAGTTTATTGGTCCGGCTTCTTAAAACGTAGGGAGTAAGGTTAGGACTTTCCACTAAGCCTAATTCTTCTAAATTGATGTGTTTAGGTATAGTGGAGAAAGGTGTATTTGATTTTGTAAAACATGTGCCCCCAGATTTGATGTAACACTTATGCTTTACACTTATGGCATCCTCCTCTATTACCTCTACATAGTTAGTTGGTAAACAGTTAAAGCTAAATGCAGATAGAGCATACTTTATTAACTTTTCCCTTTGTGTACTATCTTTTGGCAGTTTTAGTTGTACTCCAGTTATCTTCCCCCAATATGCGTATTGTAATAAATCATTAAACACTAAACAACATTTGTAATTGATTGGCAACTTTCACCCACATCTTATGCAGAGGTACAGCATAGAATGGAGCATTTTGAAAGTACCGTTTGTTGTCTTCTATTAGACTTAAACAATCTCTTAAAGGTTCAAACCCTTTACCAAAACCTCTACAATAGTTATAGATTGTTGCCTCTAACCTTGTTATTCCATTCTCTCTAGCTAGTTTAGACGAGAACGTTTCTTTTAGTCTCGCATCTGGACAGTTTACAAAGTTTATTATATGGTTTCCTATACTTTTAATTACTCCAGGGCTTGTAATCTGGCATATAAATTTATTATATATTTTTACCCTGCTATTTACATTAAACCATGTTAAACAATCTTTACTAACATTATCTACAATAACATTATATCCATTCGCCCCTTGGTAGCAAAAGTTAAAGTTTTCTGTAAGATATTGGCACATTTCCTCTTTATTAAATATTCCAGCCAAATCTAGTGTTATATCGAAATCCATAAGATAGTACATTTCTTTTTCCAGATCTTGCAGTATCTTTGGAAGATCTTCCAACAAATCCTTAATTTTAACATTTGCAAGCTCTATTTTATAGGGAATTGCTATAGGATCATCATACTTTTGTTTAATTTGGTCAATATCTTTCTTTATTATTTGTAACACACCCTCGCTTTGAGAGAATGGTAGTTTGGCCACAACACCATGTCGAGCTAAAGAGAACTTTTTAAATATTCCTCGTAAGTAGCTATTAAACGAGCCACATATTTCCTTCTTAACTTTAAATTTATTCCGAACGTCCCCATCACAATCCGTAACATTGGTTATCTTAACTAACATTATGTTATCACAAAACGCATCCGTTATAGATGTTAAGTTATTTAATTTTGTTTCGCCCTCGCAATAGTTTATATTACCTATGTCTGTAAGAAGGTTATTGTTATGGAGATTTTCTAATAAAAACCATATACCGAATCTTTCGTTAGTAGGTTTAATACAATTTCCCAATAAATGGCTAACAGAGTACGTTTCTTTTATACAAAAAAGTAGCGGAAACATGTAAACAGGACAGATTACACTATAGGCATATAGAGGTTGTAAATATATGGATATTGTATATAAACATAGGCGAGCGGTAAGTGTAACATGTACGTGGACACCCATATGCAAATATGGAATACCCACTATTAATATAATTCCAAATTAGACTAAATAAGTTTATAGTCTCAATATAATTAACATATTAACTAACGGTGCCATCCCGCATTAGTACCCAAATTGTCGAAATTCTATAAGTCTATTCTTAGTCCTTGTATTAGGTTTTGTACTATTAAACCCTACATTCTTATCCTGTAGAGTAATATATGCATGTTATTTAATACGCACATTCTACAAGATCTGTACATCTGTTGTATAAGCAGCAGAATAGACGTCTCATTGTGTTGTTGTAAAGTAAAACATAAATGTAAATTGTGCTGGATACAACCGGCCAGATATTAGACAGGAAATGTGTTGGAAGTGTATTGCCAAAGACAAACACCACATAGTGCAGCATGTAATCAATCCATTATATTTAGACAGTATTGGTACAACATCCGATATATTAGCGAAACCCACAATCAAACTTGGAAAACAAACAGTAAAAAATTAATATTATAGTAACAGAAATAGTAAGAGTATAAGGACATAGTAATATTTAAAGTTTATAAAACAACACAAATGACACAATAAATGACACACTCCAACACATTACGACACAGGCACAGATACTGGTTTACAGCCATTTTACACAACTTTACAGGTTCTGTCAACTGACACAAAAAATTGTTTGTAAATTGTGTAAGAAATATATGTAATATAAACAAATTTAACACAATCATAACATTTTGAGGACACAATGTTTGGACTGGGTTTGGCTAATATATCGGATGTTGTACCAATACTGTCTAAATATAATGGATTGATTACATGCTGCACTATGTGGTGTTTGTCTTTGGCAATACACTTCCAACACATTTCCTGTCTAATATCTGGCCGGTTGTATCCAGCACAATTATGTTTTACTTTACAACAACACAATGAGACGTCTATTCTGCTGCTTATACAACAGATGTACAGGTCTTGTAGAATGTGCGTATTAAATAACATGCATATATTACTCTACAGGATAAGAATGTAGGGTTTAATAGTACAAAACCTAATACAAGGACTAAGAATAGACTTATAGAATTTCGACAATTTGGGTACTAATGCGGGATGGCACCGTTAGTTAATATGTTAATTATATTGAGACTATAAACTTATTTAGTCGAATTTGTGGGTATTCCATATTTGCATATGGGTGTCCACGTACATGTTACACTTACCGCTCGCCTATGTTTATATACAATATCCATATATTTACAACCTCTATATGCCTATAGATCTGTCCTGTTTACATGTTTCCGCTACTTTTTTGTATAAAAGAAATGTACTCTGTTAGCCATTTATTGGGAAATTGTATTAAACCTACTAACGAAAGATTCGGTATATGGTTTTTATTAGAAAATCTCCATAACAATAACCTTCTTACAGACATAGGTAATATAAACTATTGCGAGGGCGAAACAAAATTAAATAACTTAACATCTATAACGGATGCGTTTTGTGATAACATAATGTTAGTTAAGATAACCAATGTTACGGATTGTGATGGGGACGTTCGGAATAAATTTAAAGTTAAGAAGGAAATATGTGGCTCGTTTAATAGCTACTTACGAGGAATATTTAAAAAGTTCTCTTTAGCTCGACATGGTGTTGTGGCCAAACTACCATTCTCTCAAAGCGAGGGTGTGTTACAAATAATAAAGAAAGATATTGACCAAATTAAACAAAAGTATGATGATCCTATAGCAATTCCCTATAAAATAGAGCTTGCAAATGTTAAAATTAAGGATTTGTTGGAAGATCTTCCAAAGATACTGCAAGATCTGGAAAAAGAAATGTACTATCTTATGGATTTCGATATAACACTAGATTTGGTTGGAATATTTAATAAAGAGGAAATGTGCCAATATCTTACAGAAAACTTTAACTTTTGCTACCAAGGGGCGAATGGATATAATGTTATTGTAGATAATGTTAGTAAAGACTGTTTAACATGGTTTAATGTAAATAGCAGGGTAAAAATATATAATAAATTTATATGCCAGATTACAAGCCCTGGAGTAATTAAAAGTATAGGAAACCATATAATAAACTTTGTAAACTGTCCAGATGCAAGACTAAAAGAAACGTTCTCGTCTAAACTAGCTAGAGAGAATGGAATAACAAGGTTAGAGGCAACAATCTATAACTATTGTAGAGGTTTTGGTAAAGGGTTTGAACCTTTAAGAGATTGTTTAAGTCTAATAGAAGACAACAAACGGTACTTTCAAAATGCTCCATTCTATGCTGTACCTCTGCATAAGATGTGGGTGAAAGTTGCCAATCAATTACAAATGTTGTTTAGTGTTTAACGATGCATATTGGTGGAAGATAACTGGAGTACAACTAAAACTGCCAAAAGATAGTACACAAAGGGAAAAGTTAATAAAGTATGCTCTATCTGCATTTAGCTTTAACTGTTTACCAACTAACTATGTAGAGGTAATAGAGGAGGATGCCATAAGTGTAAAGCATAAGTGTTACATCAAATCTGGGGGCACATGTTTTACAAAATCAAATACACCTTTCTCCACTATACCTAAACACATCAATTTAGAAGAATTAGGCTTAGTGGAAAGTCCTAACCTTACTCCCTACGTTTTAAGAAGCCGGACCAATAAACTGTACCCATACACTATTAAAGAAATAGAGCCACTTTCCAAGCCTTTCTTAGAGAGTTGTTCCAAAAAGAGGAAACTGGAATTAGAAGACATTGGAATATGTGGAAAATACTGTTGCAGAGGAATACAAAGCACAGTTGGCTAAAGAACAAGAAAGAAGGGAAAGAGAGGATAAATTAAAATATTACTTCCTGCGACGTTGGGAGGATCTAGAGCATTATGGACATTATATAGTGTATGCGTTTGTAGTAAACAACAAGTTTGTGGGAGTGTTGGCAGAAAAGGATGGGCGGAGGGGTGTATACTATGTTAAAGGTGTCTGTAAAACTGTATTTATAGAGATAAATAAGAATAGGCAAGGTTATAGCGTGTTGCCATACAGTGGTGATTTGGACATTATTTATCTACCTACCAACGAGCCACTTGCAAGCTTTAACACTAACGGAACCACAACATTTTATGGCAATTCCTTTCCAAAAATAGAAAACCTAAGTTTCCGTAACAATGAGTGGGATGTTGGACAAGAAGACATAGAGATGCAAGATATTAAAGGCAATGTTAAATTTAAAGAATGTAGTAGACTGGAGGATTTGGAATATGGTGCGGAATTATTAATAAGCGCTATTAAACAAGTCCAACATAGGGGTAGAAAAAGATATATTGTACAGTTTGAAAATATTCGTAACCTTTATGTCTCCAACCACTGGCTAGAAAGGGAGCTAGAATGTGGGAAGTTTGATTTTAACTGCAAAATTAAAATTAAGTTGGATAAAATAAAGACTACTCCAAACAAGCACAAAGAAAGATTAGTGTTTTGTGTTTAGTTGTTTTGGGTTTTAAAAATTTATTTTTGCTATCGCATTGGCTTAAAACATATCCAAAATTTAGGCAGTTCTGACCATAATTGTGGATATATATTACTTATCAGCTGGATGTATATAATAAGCTTGCATTTATTTTTTTTAATCCAACCGTAATATTGAATTTGGAAATGGGGTATTTACTTATGCAATGGCCAGTAACATATTGCAGTCATATCCAAAGTTTGGTTACGACAAAACAGCACTAAAAGGTAAATAATATACGGTAAATTTAGATATAAGGGGATATAACAAGTCGAAAAGTAAATAAAGGAGTTATTGGTAGTAATTTACAAAATGTAGTTTTGTAACAAATACCAATGTTAGTTTTTAGGTTGCGGCAAAACAAACAACACATCAACTGTATTATTGGTGGAAATAATATTGTAATTTTAGATATAATAGTTGGGGGCTATAACATATCCAAAAATAAATCAGACAATAAATGCTTAGGACAATATCCAAAGTGTAGGCAAATCGGACAATAAACAGCAAAGTCAGTTTTGGGATTACAGCAAAATAAACAAACAAAAAAGACAAAATACTGTATTATAGGGGGTAGTGGAACGTGTGGTAGTGTGGTCTTGTTACCTATATAAGAGGTATAACATATCCGTAAATAAAGAAGTTTGAAATTGTTAGTATATATTTCAAAATATTTTTTAAATTTGACCATTATAGTTAATTTGTCAAATGTGGATGGTGTGTACATATACACTGGCCTAGAATAATGACATATATAAATTTTAAACAAATCAGACCATAAATAAAGAAGTTGCCAATTGGCAGTATTTTTCCAAATTTTTTAAAATTTAACCGCAATATTTGTAAAATGTGGATGGTGCATATACACTAGCCTACAACAATAACATATCCAAATTTTAAACAAATCGGACAGTAAATAAAGAAGTTGGCAATTGGCAGTATTTTTCAAAAATATTTTTTAATTTGACCGTAATAGTGAATTTGGGAAATGTAAGTGGAATTTATTAAAACACTTGCCTAGGACAATAACATATCTAAATTTTAAACAAATCGGACAGTAAATAAAGAAGTTGGCAATTGGCAGTATTTTTCAAAAATATTTTTTAATTTGACCGTAATAGTGAATTTGGGATATGTAAGTGGAATTTATTAAAACACTTGCCTAGGTCAATAGCATATCCAAATTTTAAATAAATCGGGCAGTAAATAAAGAAGTTGGCAATTGGCAGTATTTTTCAAAAATATTTTTTAATTTGACCGTAATAGTGAATTTGGGAAATGTAAGTGGAATTTATTAAAACACTTGCCTAGGACAATAACATATCCAAATTGCAGAGAAATCGGACCATAAACACTAAAGATAGTTTTTTAGCCTGAATTTGAAAATTAATTTTAAAAAATATAGAGGAGGGATGGGGACAATATATTTAATATAGGCAAGGGTTGGGTATTAATATAGGCCAACAAGGAAACTTGTGGCTTATTAGTATAGGCGGGAGCTGGCGTCGGTCCAAAAACGGCTCCCCATAAGAATAACATGGGAAAAAAACGCCGGAAGTGGCGCCTCTTTGTGGTTTCACCACTACTAATATCATAAGAACTTGAACTAATAGGTTAACTTGAAAACAGTATTGACAACGGATAAGGCTGTAACTTAATACTTCGAGTAGGTTTTTCAATCAGGAAAGCAAATTATGAATAAAATGTGAGAATTACAATGTTACACTCTAACTTGTCATTCATCTTGACAGTGAAAGTAATCTTATAAAACAAGTTTTTAAGGTTTTATTGTTAAAATAAACAGTTATTATTAATCTTGTTATATGCAGTACCTGGGGGGGGAAGAGCTTTGCTCGAGGGAAGGCAGTTGGTTTAAATGACTCGGAGTACTATTTCACCTCTTCCCCCTACTGATAATCAGTTGCTTATAACTCTTTTGCCTCTTTTCTACATTTTTAAGGTCACTCCAGTTGTTATTTATAGCTTAATGCCCCTTTGATTTATTTTACTACTCTATATGTGTAATCTTCACTCAAATCTTTTAATCTCTGCTCTCAGGGAACCACATGTTAATAATCATAAACAACATTTTAGTATTACTTTGACAGTTCCCTGATTGATTATGAACAGTTGTTAAAATTCATTTGTTTTGACTTTTATCTCCATAAGCCCAATGTTATTTTTTTAACTTTTCAATTTCGTTTTTTAACATTATTTGATTTTTACTGGGAATGAGACCGGTCTAGAACATATTTTTATACCATAACTTAGTTATTTCCAAAATTTGAAGGACATCCTCGGAGCCGTTTTCGAGATATTTGTGCAACCAATCAACCAACCAACCAACCAAACAATCAAGCAAACATTGCTCATATAAGAGTATAGGATTCGCAGTTCCGCGGGCCATCCATATAGTGAAGGATGTAAGGCAGTTCTACTACTCACATGAGCTAGTATGTATTTTGTTAGTTTCTACACCTTAGTTTTGCGTTTGCCATTCAATCAACTGAAACTGTCATACAATTTTGTAAATAAACTGTTATTTAGTAAACCAGTTCTCATGACTTGTTTGTAGTGACTTCCCTATAAATGCTCCTGGGACACATAAAACACTCTCCTGTTCATATATTGTGTAAGCATTCAAAGATAGCGCACAACCGTTACCTCACACGCAGTTATCGCTTACAAATTCATTTTGTATTATTAAAAAAATAGTTGTTTAAAGAGTAAAGCTGTCCAAAATTGTTAATTAAAAAATCACCATACACGATCCAAATTACTACTTAATCAAAAAAACTACTTAATATCCAAATTTCTTAACATACACATTTCGTTGAAACTAAAATAAAAATGCTACATAATAACATTTTAGAGTTGTCTTTAAAAGTATTCAGCTTGTTTTTATTTAAATGCAGTTCCTTTTTATATAAACATTATCAAGAGGCAACCAGTATTAATAAAAAAATAAATTGCTCTTTCTTAGTTAATAGCAAATGTGAAAATAGTAATACCAGAGAATTTATGAAAAAAATCAGTGTGAAATACGTTTTGCCAAGTGTGAGTTTTTGCGTGCGATAAAATGGCACTCTTTGATCTGTGTTCTTTGTTCTCTCCGTTATTTTACCAACATAGCCACTTAGCCTAAGTTGTGCCATTCACCGTGTAGAATCTAGGCGATGCTACTGTGGTCGTGACAACTGCGTACAACTTAATATGATTGCATTATACAGTGTCTAAAAAAAGTCCGTCCCCCTTTATTTTTTTGTTTGTTAAAACAGACAAATCACCTTTGGGGATCGATACTAACTTAACCCAAAGTATCTTTTGACGTTATCGGAAATTTTGAGTGTCCCCCAAAAATGGGGGATTTTGGGGGCAACTCAAAATTTTCAAATGTAAACCCCTTTTGAGTGAACCCTCATTTTAAAGAGCTTTTAAAAAATAGGCGAATGGTGGAGGTTGGAGGTCTGTAACGTGTTTCTATCCAAAATGGCAGATTGTAAAAGTTTTGAATACAACTCATTCTTGAAACCTGGTGTCCAAGACTTTTGGAGTTTTAATTTCACCTTTGGTGACTTAAAACTGGAGCGACTCTTGAAGAAATGCTTTAAAATGAAGAAGTGGTCTCTTTTGGTGATATTTAACATTTTGAGTGTCCCGCAAAAATGGGGAATTTTGGGGCAACTCAAAATTTTCAAATGTAAACCCCTTTTAACTGAGACTTTTTTGTTCAAGAAGTCTTCTTTGATCAAGACTTTTGAAGTTCATAGTTTTAACCCCTCATTTTAAAGAGATTTTTAAACCTAGGCGACAGTTAAAAGTAAATTTAACCCCTTCAAAAGGGTCTTACATTAGGAAATTTTGAGTTGCCACCAAAATCCCCCATTTTTGCGGGTTCTCAAAATTTTAAATATTACCAAAAGAGACCAGTTCTTCATTTAATAGCATTTCTTCAAGAGTCGTTTCAGTTTTAAGTCACCAAAGGTGAAATTAAAACTCCAAAAGTCTTAGACACCAGGTTTCAAAAATGAGTTGTATTCAAAACTTTGACAATCTGCCATTTTGGATAGAAACACGTTATAGACCTCCAACCTCCACCATTCGCCTATTTTTTAAAAGCTCTTTAAAATGAGGGTTCACTCAAAAGGGGTTTACATTTGACAATTTTGAGTTGCCCCCAAAATCCCCCATTTTTGTGGGGCACTCAAAATTTCCGATAACGTCAAAAGATACTTTGGGTTAAGTTATTATCGTTCCCCAAAGATGATTTGTCTGTTTTAACAAACAAAAAAATTAAAGGGGGGGACGGACTTTTTTATGCACTGTATATCTGAATGGTATTTTGTGTTAGAAATCAGCCATAGTATTTTTTTCTCTACTGCATGACTGGCAAGTACCCACCAAGACTTTAATTTTTTAGATGCTCCACGCCACTACTAAAAATAAAAGTGTGCTAGCACATGTTATAAAAAAAACACAATTTCTTTCAAATATCCTTTAACAATGTTTAGCGTCTTTCTATCATATTGGAAGAATTGTCATCATCTCATACTACGAGTTGCAGGGTCTATAAACGCTCTACGCCTCGTTTGTAAACATAAAAACAACATAACATCCAGAAGTTAGAAAAATAGAGAGAAGACCCCAGCTACATAATTTTAATATGATCGGGTTATTTATCTTATAAATATAATATAAAAAAGTCAATTAGTTTTTAATGTTGTTGGGTTGCAGACTGCTTTTTATAAATATGAGAAATAAACTTAAAATAGTTTTATTAAATTTTTGATATTTTACACGACTAATAAAATTGTTGGGCTTTATCAAAAGATTAATAATATGCCTTAGAATAACTATATTAACGGGATTCTGCAATAAATTCATATAAATTGTTGGGAATTATAGTATTACATGCCATCCATTCATTATTTAGTGATAATTTTCCTATTATGTGTTATTTTATATTTAAGTTTCCCTATCAATGTGTTAATTAATTAATTTCCCCTAAATGTGTTATTTGTATTAATTGCCCTATGTTCATACCCAATAATAATCATCATTATCAACACTCCTCAGAAAATCATTCCCCTCTATGTATTTAATGTTTATTTATCTGTGCAATTGTAAAATAATATGTATTTCATTATTTAATCACCAATAATTATTCACAGCCTATCCACATCTAATAGCCTACTCACTTAATTTAATATATTTGCTAATAATAATATTTTAGATATAATGTATGTGAGAGGATTGCAATAGAATTAAAATTTAATATAATATACTTTTCAAAAATAGTCCTTAAGGAATCTAAATTACAGTGACCAGTTTTAACAATTGTGTGTACCATGTGCTTTCAACAATGGACCATGCTTCCAGACCTCATCTCTGCTAGATCTTTCTTCTTGTTCCAGATGCCATAGTGTTAAGACCTAAAATCTGTGAAGGACACAGTTCCGACTTAAATTCACCCAGTATGGCCTAAGTTTTGCATTGCTTAGTGCTCATTTATTAGGGATTCATTGCTCAGTATAATACCATTTTAAATTCACTCCCTTTTCTTTGTTTTATCCCCAAAAATTGGTATTGAGCGAAGAACATTGTAAGCTGATTGGTAAACCACTTCCATTGTGTATTCTATTAGGGACTTGAAAGAATACAGACATTTAATAGAACAAGTCTAATGTTCTGAAAGTTAAATTAACATCAAGAGTATATTATTCTATTGAACTATCTTTTCTAAATTTAATTTGAGTATTTTAATCATCAGTAAATTCAGTGAAAACCATTGGACCTTCCTTTTGGACAACACCAAAATTTTTCATTGTTGCAATTTGTAAACAGCATAAGCCTAATTGGACTAAATATTCTTTCACCTATCATTTCAACGTTATTCAAGTCAGCACGATACTCCCCCCCTGAGAAAAAGAGCCCTCATTTATAAAAGAACCCCATTTAGAATCAAAATATGAACATTTTAGTCTTAAGCCTACATGTATTATTGCCATCCATCTTCTAGCCTAGGCCACTCACTGTAACTGTTCCCCTGAATTGTAGATTATTTGTAAATCCCTTTGATTGATAACTTTTTAAAGCATAATTGTATTACTAGATAAATAAATATTATATTGTTCCTCTGTAACTTTGTATTTCATTCAAATAGTTAAGGGATATTCTAGAAATTGTACACCTACCTTCTGTTGATATCCAGATTAAATACAAAACACATTCTATTCACTACAATAAACCAAAGAAGACCAAAGGTAGAAATATATTCATTGATAAGTCAAGTAAGAGCATTTGTGAGCTATATTTAAATAGTCTAGTGAATTTTGTAGGTAGTAACACTCATTATTGTGAAGACAAGCTAGGCTAAGCACATGGTAGCCATTGCCCACAGATCCGATAGCGTCACTTTTATATCCACATTTACCGATCACATCCGAGCAGATAATTAGTCAAGAGTTAGTAATTTAGATTCATAAATAAGTAATAAGTAAGAGTAAATAAGGGATTCTTGGTAGAACTTCATTATACATTGAATGGAAATGAATGTTGTTGTTGTGAGATAAAAAATAAAAATTCATTCAAAACTCATAAAATGAGCAGAGCGCACCAGTCTCAGAGGGAGACAACAATGCAGCTCTCCACTTTGACACATCTTCAACTTCCAAAGTCTGTTAGTTTCTCGACCTCTTTAGCTAACGAACTCACATTGTTAGTTCTGGATCTGAGAATTTCATTTAAAAATAATACAAATAATGTTATAGAACAAAAGAAAAAACACATAAAATAATCAGGGAAGATTGTGTTTGCTACTGAAAAGCTAAAGTTATTTTTTTTTAAACAGAGCATACTAAAATAATACTTATTATTTGAAAAGTAGACACAATATACAAAAAGGCTGAGTATTCTGAGTTGTAATATTCTCATGTTTAGAAGATAATTATTGTTTAAATGTTGTATTTATAATTTAGATAGTTAAAATGAGAGCATGTCGCTAATAGTCGTCTACTATTATCACAATATGCAGGTCCACTTCTATTCAGCAGTGCAGCAACATTATCGGGCGCCTTCACAACACGTAACTGTTAAACAACACTGGTAGACTTGCAGCTATGGCGTTGTAGTTTCATTACTAGACTTTTACCACCCTCGGGACAAATTCATGTATCGGCATTTTCCGGTTCCTTGAACTCTGTGCAGCATCGTGATGTCATTTACATGTAGCTTTTGATAAGATCAAACATTTTAGTGATAAAACTAACCATATACTTTGGTTTTGAGATGGTGTATATTATATGTAAACGCCACGCAGGGGTGGTGTCCAATATCTGTGGTATTACATACATAAGTTTTTTGTGATAATTAACATGATTATCAATTTTCTTTGTGGTTTTGTGTATATTTTACCGTCTTGTATGTAAATACAGTATAAGTGTAAATATACTTTATACTGTTGTAAGACGTATTTTATTTATTTTGCTTAGTATTACATACATCACAGAAGGCTCAATTTAGTCTTCAGTGGGGGCTTGAAGGGAGCCATGAAGAACATTATTACGAGTAACAACGCATATTTTTTGTTTTACTAGTCTACAGGTTTTGCTCATATGATAAATAGTTTTACATAATTGCTTAAAACACAGACTTAACTAAAATAGATATATTTCCTTCGTGTCTGTCCGTGTTTCAAACGAATTATGTGTAGATAATTGAATATTAAGGTGTTATTATCATCTTCGGGTCATAATTAAACGTTATTCACCTGTATTATCCTGATCATCGCAAGTTCAAATCTCATTATTTTCACGAACAAGACGTGACACGTGACATAGTAGCCTACAACACGTCCCAAACAGGACCAAGAGTGTCAGTGTGGCACACCAGGGCTGTGAAACAACCACTATCGCAGAGTGAAAGACTCTAATTTACAAGGAAAAGGATTGGAAAAAATGTAAATAGTTTGATTTTAAATAATTAAATAGATAAAATAAAATTTTCGCGAAAACATGATTAGTATGTTTCCTACATTTTCTATAAAGACACATCATGTATACTGCATTCCTTGTGCCCATTAAAAACACTTATGCCATAGGGCGAAACCCCGAGGGACTTACCAAAATGTTAATAACTTTGATAAAGCTAGGAATAGCAGTGAACAGTTTGATACACTACGTAGAGAGTTAGTTTGTGATCAAATCTTCCAATTTGGGTAGCATATTTACATAGGAAACAAATGTTAGGGTTGAGACGCGTCTGGAGACGGCCAGAGCCATAATACATCAACCAGGCAACCAGCCAACCAGCCTCGAGGCGGCGGGAACTCGGGACACTACCCGGGTGATGGGAAATGGGTGGACTAGTTCAAGTTGTTCACTTGTTATGCAATGTTAGGACAAATCAAGACAAAATAAAAATATTACACATGTTTTACTATGGCAAAACAAGAACAAAAACCCCCGTATCACCAAACCTGCGTACTCAGAAAATTTACAATGCATATATATGTATCTTAATACCACATAAAACCAAATACCAAGTTTCATCAATATACATACATAAATAAACGATTTATGCCATTTTAATTATTCTCCATAAGAATAACATGGCGGCTGAGTATGCAGGTTTGCTGAAGGAAGGAACACAAAAAATGAGATCTTATACAAATATCAATATAATTCAAGTAGGTAAAGCCACATACAAAATTCTATTAATTTATGTTCATAATTAAGAGAGATAACACGTTACTTATTCTCCGTAAGAATAACATGGGGGCTGAGTACGCAGGTTTGCTGCTATGGGAACGATAAGCAAAAATATGATTTTTAGTGCAAATATCAATAAACCACAATGATATGAAGCAATTAACCAAGTTTTATCAGGATAAGTTGAGAAATAAGCGAGATATACAATTTTTCTTATTCTCCATAAGAATAACATTGGACAACGTACTATGTTTATCACTTTCAATATCTCGGTAACAATTTGACGTAGAGCAATGATGAAAACACAACATTGTTTGTATTTTTATGCTGAATTTAATGGTGAAAACTAAAATTGGATTTAATAAAATATTATATGTAAAAAACTCAAAAAACCTATTTTTGAGGTACAAAACCCCCCCAAAATACCTCTTTGAATAGAGCGATCTGGCTAGTTTTCGAACTTAAGTCATAAATGATGCTTTACTGTACATGTTTGTACCAAATTTCATCAAAATCGGATCATTTTACGAAAGTTGTCGCACCGAAACCCACCCACACACACACACACACACACACACACACACACACACACACACACACACATACAACATATATATATATATATATATATCCAGTTTTTAACGAATGGTGTTTTTGGCATCTGGGGACCTCAAAACGAAAAGTTATCATGGTCCCGGGCCTAGGTCTTACCATGCCGACTACGGTAATAGCATTGACTATAAGTATTTATAGTCAATGGTAATAGCTTCTTCCCTATAGGGGAAATTCGCTAAAAGCAAAATTCTTTCTGTATACTTAGAATTGTTCAATAATTTTCAGATTTATTGAGTTGCGTTTACCTGAAATATTATCGGACTAATATTTATCGGGAGTGAACACCGCCATCGTTCTCGTGTATTCGGTTGCCCCGTCAACCAACCCTTCGAACACGAGCAAAGTACCCGGCAGAAGTGTAAACACCCATTAATTCGGAGAACGATCGGAAAACTCCTGTTAACTCGTATTTATGAGGGTTCTTTGTCAGCCTGAGTTTGCTTAACACAGAGTTAAAGTTAGTCACTAAACACTAATCGTACTGTAATATTATAATTCTTAAATATCGTAAAAGCATAGATGACTTCTATATAGTAAACAATCAAACGAACATATTGTATACGCTGCTGAATCCAGTGTAACAAGTGTTAGGTCTTTGGGAGAACAATAGCAACAATAATTTTAATCAGGAATCGGCATATTTGTTTGTAAAGGAAAAAACAATAGTTATTATTAATGGATATTACCTTCGAATTGGTCTAGAAAGAAAGCGTGGTTGAATATAGGGGACAGTAATAAGTTAAAATTGCACCGATGCAGTATTGATTATAAAGCAATAAAAATAGCAGAAGACATAAACTTTAATTCCTAAAATGTGAAGGCTTCTAAAGATAATATATAGGAATTTTGCATCAGTTTTAGTGCTTTGCTAAATTTAAATGTTTTCAATATAGCGTTATATTTAATTCCAGAATTCTAAGTTCCTTAAATTTATCATTAACATGTTTTAAACTTCTGTTTCGGTTAACATAAGTAAAAATAATGACGTTATAAAAAACATATTTTTGTCTAGGAAGGAGGGTAACGAAATAAAACTGGAACTTTGCACAAAATAACACAGGAAGTTTCCACCCTAAAGTAAACAAATGAGATTCCTTTGTCTTCAGTCCAATTTGTAGTCTTCTCTAACAATTGTTCTTTAAAGGGTTTCAACTGATTGTGTGTTTTAAGATGCACGATGGGGCTTGTTAAGCTAAATGAGGGCTTTTATTTCTTGGAAAAAATTGTATGATGTAAAAACCCAATGTAATAAATGATACATTATTAGAACTATTTACAATTTTTTTTATTAAGTTTACATATAATATGTACATTTTGTCTGAACCCTAGGAATTGAACCCATCACCTCTTGAACCGAAGTCTAAGACGCTAACTAATCAGCTAGATGTCTTAACGCTAAGAGACAAAGACATTTGAAAGAGATAAACCAGAATCTGGAATCAATAGAATCACAAGTTTTGATTGGTTAGGCAAAAATATAAACCTTTAGTATGAATTAAACAAAAACATAAAATATTAAAGGTCAAACTTGACGTTTTTACTTATTTAAATTAGTGCTTCATATTTGTAAAATAGTAACATATTTGTGACTTTAGTAACATAAATATTTAATTCGTATGATTCTGTGCCAAAGGGTTGTAGGCCAATAGTTTCGATGAATAAACATTATATAATATTAAAAAGTTAAAATATTGTCTGACACATAATGCATACCTATATCCACGTAAAGGTGGTTTATTAGTTAAGGAAGGAAAGCCACGATTGAATAATATAAATAAATTATAAAATGGGTATTTATGTTACAGCATATAAAATATATCATGCACTTTTTTGTTTTACATAATCCATTTTCGGTGCGAGACGGTTTAATTCTCCATAAATATTTGAAATCAAATTAGGGGGAAAGGATAAACATTAGGTAGGCAATAAGGCAGAACACCAGCCTTAGCCCGATAATTTAAGTCCTAAATTAAACTGACAATGAAAGCAGCAACGCTGGGATTGCAGAGTCGCTGCTTCCCAGTTTGTCAGAACTTCCGCAGAGGACAACGTTGCTACTGTGCGAGTAACTAAGTTGTCCAGCCATTAATTTAAGCCCTTCATCTAAGTGATAACATAAGCAGCATTGCACGAGTTATAGAAATACAGCTCCTCAGATTGTTATAACTTACGTAAAGACCGATGTTCCTACTGTACGAGCAACTAAGTCGTATCTAAGGCGCTCGTAGCCTTTCATGAATTAACCTCTGAAAATTATTTTTGGAATTGGGTTAAGTTAATTTATAATGTAACATAGTGTTACAGTCGTAATTACGATAACACTACCTTCCACTAACAATAGCCATGTATTAACACGTTTCGAGTAGGTTTTAAAAGGAAGTCGGTGATGGAAAAACAAGAATCCAATTTTAGTTAACTGCGTAAAAATTCAGTTAATAAGTTCCTAAAAATGCAGGGAACGAAATTTATGTCGTTGCTGTTTTTAATATTTAATGTAACAAAACTTAATTTCCTTTTGTTTGGCTTCATAATTTTCATAATTAATTTTACTTTTGAGAAGTAATTACTGGAAACAATTTTCTGACACAAGTGTGGTGGTCATCTCAAGTGTGGTGGCCATCTCAAGTGTGGTGGACATCTCAAGTGTGGTGGCCATCTCAAGTGTGGTGGTCATCTCAAGTGTGGTGGCCATCTCAAGTGTGGTTGTCATCTCAAGTGTGGTGGTCATCTCAAGTGTGGTGCTCATCTCAAGTGTGGTGGCCATCTCAAGTGTGGTGGCCATCTCAAGTGTGGTGGCCATCTCAAGTGTGGTGGCCATCTCAAGTGTGGTGGTCATCTCAAGTGTGGTGGCCATATCAAGTGTGGTGGCCCTCTCAAGTGTGGTGGCCATCTCAAGTCTGGTGGCCATCTCAAGTGTGGTGGTCATCTCAAGTCTGGTGGCCATCTCAAGTGTGGTGACCATCTCTAGTGTGGTGGCCATCTCAAGTGTGGTGGCCATCTCAAGTGTGGTGGCCATCTCAAGTGTGGTGGCCATCTCAAGTGTGGTGGTCATCTCAAGTGTGGTGGCCATCTCAAGTGTGGTGGCCATCTCAAGTGTGGTGGCCATCTCAAGTGTGGTGGCCATCTCTAGTGTGGTGGCCATCTCAAGTGTGGTGGCCATCTCAAGTGTGGTGGCCATCTCAAGTGTGGTGGCCATCTCATGTGTGGTGGCCATCTCAAGTGTGGTGGCCATCTCAAGTGTGGTGGCCATCTCAAGTGTGGTGGCCATCTTAAGTGTGGTGGCCATCTCAAGTGTGGTGGCTATCTCAAGTGTGGTGGCCATCTCAAGTGTGGTGGCCATCTCAAGTGTGGTGGCCATCTCGTAAACAGTTTCATCATTACTACTATGGAAGGTTGATTGTTGTCTGATTGCAGCATTTCCCAGTACATGCATTGCAGACGACACATACAATATATGCCAGCTATGATTCCAACGGGCCTTGTCTGCTGCTGAAGAGGTGGGTGTATGGCAGAGAAATGCTGGATTTAATAGCATACATTCAATTCCTTGTACAAATGAAGTTTGTACAGTAGACGCACTTACTGTGGTAAAGAGCCAACACATAAAACAGGACAACCCTTGGTCAGCCCTCGTCGGGTCTCTAGCCGACTTCGGAGCGTTTAGGACGGACGCACATGTTGCATGTTGTAAAATCGTTGGATAGTAATTTTTAACATATAAAAAGTTAAAATCAAACGAAGTTTTTTGTTTGATATGTAAGTTCTAACTACACTTTAACAATCATAACACTCACATTTCATTATGGTCATACCAGAGCATAATAGATATACCAAACGAATATGATGAAAGTGCCATTACAAATGTTAAATAGATTGGATTTTGCAGTACTAATAATTTGAAAACTGAACTATATCTAAAAATTATTTATTAGTGTGATAAGAAATGTTATCAAATAAAAATATACAAATATTTACTTCGTCGAATATTTTAGACAATTAACTCTCTGAAGGTGTAAAAATAACAATTTCACTGATCCCGAGTTGGAATATTTTGCAAACTTTAGCCATCAGATAATGAAATGAATGTCTACTTTAACAATGACACTTTTAAGGGTTGCCTGATTAAACAGTCTAAAAAGACCCTTTGACGTTGTCGCTCACTGTCCTCTGGACGAAGGGCTGAGACAGGGGTGTTGTTTATAATTTAAAAAATTAAGGAGTTTGATTATTTTAGAGTTGGAACTCTGTTTCTAATACATATTTGAAATATAAAGTGTTTGAGGAAGTTGTTCCAGTGATCAAAACAAACTAAAATTTCCATGTAAAATATGTGGTATTTTGCTCTAATCTTTTAAAACAAATTATGTACAATTTTTTGCAAAAAACTGATATACATATTTTAATTATTACACAACCAATAGCTGTGAAATTGCAATTTTCAGGAAGAGAATCGTGCAAATTAGATATGAATTACAATGTATTAATATTTTTAAAAATATAAACGATTGCAAAAAAGTTGTTTAAATTACTTTTTTGTTTATTTTGACTCCAGGAACACCTTTCTGAAGTTTTGAGAGATAGATACGAAACACCCTGTTTACTGTTTACAAACATTTTAATTTATAAATGTTTACGTCAGGTAGAAACATGTTAATTTCTCTCCTGAAATCCAACCAACCGAGGAAGAAATGTCTATAGAATCTCCACAAAGCAGCTTACGATGTTATTTCAGGTTGGAGCTTAAATTATTGAGCAATGTGGAACAACATACACTGAATAAATAAACGTACTTTTACTATGCTCTTTTCTCAAAACTTTTTTTTAAATAACAAAATAAATTTCGGGCATATTACACATCATGCCCACAGATAATTCTTTTACACCTGACATCCTTATGTTTATAACTGCTTCCAGAATTATTGTTTCAGTTATACTTGAAAAATTAAATTGTATGCAGTTTAAATACAGCCAAACTTTGAAACATCTAACTTGTTTATTAAAACAAGAAGTTAACAAAAAATATTATATAAAATCTATAAAACATGACAAATATATATGTGTCTATATAGGGTTGTCCGTACGACATAGGTCTGCTATAACATCTCTAGATTTGTTCACTTAATTTCTTTAAATATACCTGGAAAAATATATTTAATAGTGAAATAATATTAGGTCCACTATAAAAAAAGTATTGCTGCGAATGTTTTACACTGTTATACATACAAATGGCAATAATAAAGGATAATAAACTTAAAAAGTACTTTACAAAAGTAAAATCTGAACATGGTATAATCTTTATACGAATACGGTTACTTATTTTATTCATGACCAAGCCTGCGGAAATGTTTTGTTTCATGTTTCTTCATGTGTTCGGTGTATTTTATTATTTAAATCTACAATATTCTGAAGAATTGATTAATTCTTCAGTTTTTAGCGAATTTCCCTTATAGGGAAGAAGCTATTACCGTAGTCGGCATGATAAGACCTAGGCCCGGGACCATGATAACTTTTCGTTTTGAAGATCCCAGATGCCAAAAACACCATTCGTTCAAAACTGTATATATATATATATATATATATATATATATATATATATATACATATGTGTGTCCGTGGGTGCGATAACTCTCGTAAAAATGGTCAGATTTTTATGAAATTTGGTACAAATATGTAAAGCAACATTTATGACTTTAGGTTCGAAAACCAGCCAGATCGCTCTAACCAAAGGGGTATTTTGGGGCGTCTTGAACCCTAAAAATGGATTTTGAGTTTTTTCCATGTAATATTTTAGTAAATAAAATTTTTCACCATTGTATTTGGCTTAAAAAGACGAAAAATTTGGTGTTTTGTATCATTTCTACGTCAATTGGTCACAGAGATATTGAAAATGTTAAACACAGTATGTTGTCCAATGTTATTCTTATGGAGAATAAGAAAAATTGTATATCTCGCTTATTTATCAACTTGTTCTAACCAAACTTGGTATATTGCTTTATATCGTTGTGGTCTATTGATATCTGCACAAAAGAGTTTTTTCCGATCGTTCCCGTAAGTAGAGAAGAACTGAGGGTTTAACCCCACAATCGGCGCTTTTTTCCCATGTTATTCTTATGGGGAGCCGTTTTTGCGCCGACACCAGCTCCCGCCTTACACAAGTTTCCTTGTTAGCCTGTACTAATGTCCAACCCTTGCCTATATTAAATATATTTTCCCAATCCCCATCCCTCCTCTATATTTTTTAAAATTAATTTTCAAATTCAGGCTAAAAAACTATCTTTAGTGTTTATGGTCCGATTTGTCTGCAATTTGGATATGTTATTGTCCTAGGCAAGTGTTTTAATAAATTCCACTTACATTTCCCAAATTCACTATAACGGTCAAATTAAAAAATATTTTTTGAAAAATACTGCCAATTGCCAACTTTTTTATTTACTGTCCGATTTGTCTTCAATTTGGATATGTTATTGTCCTAGGCAAGTGTTTTAATAAATTCCACTTACATATCCCAAATTCACTATTACGGTCAAATTAAAAAATATTTTTGAAAAATACTGCCAATTGCCAACTTCTTTATTTACTGTCCGATTTATTTAAAATTTGGATATGTTATTGACCTAGGCAAGTGTTTTAATAAATTCCACTTACATATCCCAAATTCACTATTACGGTCAAATTAAAAAATATTTTTGAAAAATACTGCCAATTGCCAACTTCTTTATTTACTGTCCGATTTGTTTAAAATTTAGATATGTTATTGTCCTAGGCAAGTGTTTTAATAAATTCCACTTACATTTCCCAAATTCACTATTACGGTCAAATTAAAAAATATTTTTGAAAAATACTGCCAATTGCCAACTTCTTTATTTACTGTCCGATTTCTTTAAAATTTAGATATGTTATTGTTATAGGCAAGTGTTTTAATAAATTAGCCTTACATTTCCCAAATTCACTATTACAGTCAAATTAAAAAATATTTTTGAAAAATACTGCCAATTGCCAACTTCTTTATTTACTGTCCGATTTGTTTAAAATTTGGATATGTTATTGTTGTAGGCTAGTGTATATGCACCATCCACATTTTACAAATATTGCGGTTAAATTTAAAAAAAATTGGAAAAATACTGCCAATTGGCAACTTCTTTATTTATGGTCTGATTTGTTTAAAATTTATATATGTCATTATTCTAGGCTAGTGTATATGTACCATCCACATTTGACAAATTAACTATAATGGTCAAATTTAAAAAATATTTTGAAAAATATACTAACAATTTCAAACTTCTTTATTTACTGTCTGATTTATTTTCGGATATGTTATAGCTCTTATATAGGTAACAAGACCACACTACCACACGTTCCACTACCCCCTATAATACAGTATTTTGTCTTTTTTGTTTGTTTATTTTGCTGTAATCCCAAAACTGACTTTGCTGTTTATTGTCCGATTTGCCTACACTTTGGATATTGTCCTAAGCATTTATTGTCTGATTTATTTTTGGATATGTTATAGCCCCCAACTATTATATCTAAAATTACAATATTATTTCCACCTATAATACAGTTGATGTGTTGTTTGTTTTGCCGCAACCTAAAAACTAACATTGGTATTTGTGTTTTTACAAAACTATATTTTGTAAATTACTACCAATAACTCCTTTATTTACTTTTCGACTTGTTATATCCCCTTATATCTAAATTTACCGTATATTTTTTCCCTTTTAGTGCTGTTTTGTCGTAACCAAACTTTGGATATGACTGCAATATATTACTGGCCATTGCTTAAGTAAATACCCCATTTCCAAATTCACTATTACAGTTGGATTAAAAAAAATAAATACAAGATTATTATATACATCCAGCTGATAAGTAATATATATCTACAAAATATTTATGGTCAGAACTGCCTAAATTTTGGATATGTTTTAAGCCAATGCGATAGCAAAAAATAAATTTTTAAAACCCAAAACAACTAAACACAAAACACTAATCTTTCTTTGTGCTTGTTTGGAGTAGTCTTTATTTTATCCAACTTAATTTTAATTTTGTAGTTAAAATCAAACTTCCCACATTCTAGCTCCCTTTCCAGCCAGTGGTTGGAGACATAAAGGTTACGAATATTTTCAAACTGTACAATATATCTTTTTCTACCCCTATGTTGGACTTGTTTAATAGCGCTTATTAATAATTCCGCACCATCTTCCAAATCCTCCAGTCTACTACATTCTTTAAATTTAATATTGCCTTTAATATCTTGCATCTCTATGTCTTCTTGTCCAACATCATCCCACACATTGTTATGGAAACTTAGGTTTTCTATTTTTGGAAAGGAATTACCATAAAATGTTGTGGTTCCGTTAGTGTTAAAGCTTGCAAGTGGCTCGTTGGTAGGTAGGTAAATATTGTCCAAATCACCAGTATATGGGAACACGCTATAACCTTCCCTATTCTTATTTTTCTGTATAAACACAGTTTTACAGACACCTTTAACATAGTATACACCCCTCTGTCCATCCTTTTCTGCCAACACCCCCACAAACTTGTTGTTTACTACAAACGCATACACCATATAATGTCCATAATGCTCTAGATCCTCCCAACGTCGCAGGAAGTAATCTTTTAATTTATTCTCTCTTTCCCTTCTTTCTTGTTCTTTAGCCAACTGTGCTTTGTATTCCTCTGCAACAGTATTTTCCACATATTCCAATTTACGCTTATTACTGTCGATGTCTTCTAATTCCAATTTCCTCTTTTTGGAACAACTCTCTAAGAAAGGCTTGGAAAATGGCTCTATTTCTTTAATAGTGTATGGGTACAGTTTATTGGTCCGGCTTCTTAAAACGTAGGGAGTAAGGTTAGGACTTTCCACTAAGCCTAATTCTTCTAAATTGATGTGTTTAGGTATAGTGGAGAAAGGTGTATTTGATTTTGTAAAACATGTGCCCCCAGATTTGATGTAACACTTATGCTTTACACTTATGGCATTAGGAAACTCCTCTATTACCTCCACATAGTTAGTTGGTAAACAGTTAAAGCTAAATGCAGATAGAGCATACTTTATTAACTTTTCCCTTTGTGTACTATCTTTTGGCAGTTTTAGTTGTACTCCAGTTATCCTTTTCGTATTTCTATTACCCCAATATAAAATAAATCGTATTGTAATAAATCGTTAAACACTAAACAACAACTGTTTTGTAATTGATTGGCAACTTTCACTCACATCTTATGCAGAGGTACAGCATAGAATGGAGCATTTTGGAAGTACCTTTTGTTGTCTTCTATTAGACTTAAACAATCTCTTAAAGGTTCAAACCCTTTACCAAAACCTCTACAATAGTTATAGATTGTTGCCTCTAACCTTGTTATTCCATTCTCTCTAGATAGTTTAGACGAGAACGTTTCTTTTAGTCTCGCATCTGGACAGTTTACAAAGTTTATTATATGGTTTCCTATACTTTTAACTACTCCAGGGCTTGTAATCTGGCATATAAATTTATTATATATTTTTACCCTGCTATTTACATTAAACCATGTTAAACAGTCTTTACTAACATGGAAATTATCTACAATAACATTATATCCATTCTTGTACTCCCCTTGGTAGCAAAAGTTAAAGTTTTCTGTAAGATATTGGCACATTTCCTCTTTATTAAATATTCCAGCCAAATCTAGTGTTATATCGAAATCCATAAGATAGTACATTTCTTTTTCCAGATCTTGCAGTATCTTTGGAAGGTCTTCCAACAAATCCTTAATTTTAACATTTGCAAGCTCTATTTTATAGGGAATTGCTATAGGATCATCGTACTTTTGTTTAATTTGGTCAATATCCTTCTTTATTATTTGTAACACACCCTCGCTTTGGACCCCAGAGGACCTCTCCAAGGAGAATGGTAGTTTGGCCACAACACCATGTCGAGCTAAAGAGAACTTTTTAAATATTCCTCGTAAGTAGCTATTAAACGAGCCACATATTTCCTTCTTAACTTTAAATTTATTCCGAACGTTAGTAGGTTTAATACAATTTCCCAATAAATGGCTAACAGAGTACATTTCTTTTATACAAAAAGTAGCGGAAACATATAAACAGGACAGATTACACTATAGGTATATATGTGTTGTAAATATATGGATATTGTATATAAACATAGGCGAGCGGTAAGTGTAACATGTACGTGGACACCTAGACCCATGTGCAAATACAGATACGCACATTCTACAAGACCTGTACATAGATCTGTTGTATAAGCAGCAGAATAGACGTCTCACCCATTGTGTTGTTGTAAAGTAAAACATAAATGTAAATTGTGCTGGATACAACCGGCCAAATATTAGACAGGAAATGTGTTGGAAGTGTGTTGCCAAATAGTAAGACAAATCACATAGTGCAGCATGTACGCAATCCATTACTATTTAGACAAAGGTCAGTATTGGTACAACATCCGATATATTAGCTAAATCCACAATCAAACTTGGAAAACAAACAGTAAAAAATTAATATTATAGTAACAGAAATAGTAAGAGTATAAGGACATAGTAATATTTAAAGTTTATAAAACAACACGAATGCAGAGACACAATAAATAACACACTCCAACACATTTGGACACAGGCACAGATACTGGTTTACAGCCATTTAACACAACTTTACAGGTTCTGTTAACTGACACAAAAACAGTTTGTAAATTGTGTAAGAAATATATGTAATATAAACAAATTTAACACAATCATAACATTTTGAGGACACAATGTTTGGACTGGGTTTAGCTAATATATCGGATGTTGTACCAATACTGACCTTTGTCTAAATAGTAATGGATTGCGTACATGCTGCACTATGTGATTTGTCTTACTATTTGGCAATACACTTCCAACACATTTTCCGTCTAATATTTGGCCGGTTGTATCCAGCACAATTTACATTTATATTTTACTTTACAACAACACAATGGGTGAGACGTCTATTCTGCTGCTTATACAACAGATCTATGTACAGGTCTTGTAGAATGTGCGTATCTGTATTTGCACATGGGTCTAGGTGTCCACGTACATGTTACACTTACCGCTCGCCTATGTTTATATACAATATCCATATATTTACAACACATATATACCTATAGTGTAATCTGTCCTGTTTATATGTTTCCGCTACTTTTTTGTATAAAAGAAATGTACTCTGTTAGCCATTTATTGGGAAATTGTATTAAACCTACTAACGAAAGATTCGGTATATGGTTTTTATTAGAAAATCTCCGTAATAATAACCTTCTTACAGACATAGGTAATATAAACTATTGCGAGGGCGAACCAAAATTAAATAACTTAACATCTATAACGGATGCGTTTTGTGATAACTTAATGTTAGTTAAGATAACCAATGTTACGGATTGTGATGGGGACGTTCGGAATAAATTTAAAGTTAAGAAGGAAATATGTGGCTCGTTTAATAGCTACTTACGAGGAATATTTAAAAAGTTCTCTTTAGCTCGACATGGTGTTGTGGCCAAACTACCATTCTCCTTGGAGAGGTCCTCTGGGGTCCAAAGCGAGGGTGTGTTACAAATAATAAAGAAGGATATTGACCAAATTAAACAAAAGTACGATGATCCTATAGCAATTCCCTATAAAATAGAGCTTGCAAATGTTAAAATTAAGGATTTGTTGGAAGACCTTCCAAAGATACTGCAAGATCTGGAAAAAGAAATGTACTATCTTATGGATTTCGATAAAAACACTAGATTTGGCTGGAATATTTAATAAAGAGGAAATGTGCCAATATCTTACAGAAAACTTTAACTTTTGCTACCAAGGGGAGTACAAGAATGGATATAATGTTATTGTAGATAATTTCCATGTTAGTAAAGACTGTTTAACATGGTTTAATGTAAATAGCAGGGTAAAAATATATAATAAATTTATATGCCAGATTACAAGCCCTGGAGTAGTTAAAAGTATAGGAAACCATATAATAAACTTTGTAAACTGTCCAGATGCGAGACTAAAAGAAACGTTCTCGTCTAAACTATCTAGAGAGAATGGAATAACAAGGTTAGAGGCAACAATCTATAACTATTGTAGAGGTTTTGGTAAAGGGTTTGAACCTTTAAGAGATTGTTTAAGTCTAATAGAAGACAACAAAAGGTACTTCCAAAATGCTCCATTCTATGCTGTACCTCTGCATAAGATGTGGGTGAAAGTTGCCAATCAATTACAAAACAGTTGTTGTTTAGTGTTTAACGATTTATTACAATACGCATATTGGGGTAATAGTAATACGAAAAAGATAACTGGAGGACAACTAAAACTGCCAAAAGATAGTACACAAAGGGAAAAGTTAATAAAGTATGCTCTATCTGCATTTAGCTTTAACTGTTTACCAACTAACTATGTGGAGGTAATAGAGGAGTTTCCTAATGCCATAAGTGTAAAGCATAAGTGTTACATCAAATCTGGGGGCACATGTTTTACAAAATCAAATACACCTTTCTCCACTATACCTAAACACATCAATTTAGAAGAATTAGGCTTAGTGGAAAGTCCTAACCTTACTCCCTACGTTTTAAGAAGCCGGGCCAATAAACTGTACCCATACACTATTAAAGAAATAGAGCCATTTTCCAAGCCTTTCTTAGAGAGTTGTTCCAAAAAGAGGAAATTGGAATTAGAAGACATCGACAGTAATAAGCGTAAATTGGAATATGTGGAAAATACTGTTGCAGAGGAATACAAAGCACAGTTGGCTAAAGAACAAGAAAGAAGGGAAAGAGAGAATAAATTAAAAGATTACTTCCTGCGACGTTGGGAGGATCTAGAGCATTATGGACATTATATGGTGTATGCGTTTGTAGTAAACAACAAGTTTGTGGGGGTGTTGGCAGAAAAGGATGGACAGAGGGGTGTATACTATGTTAAAGGTGTCTGTAAAACTGTGTTTATACAGAAAAATAAGAATAGGGAAGGTTATAGCGTGTTCCCATATACTGGTGATTTGGACAATATTTACCTACCTACCAACGAGCCACTTGCAAGCTTTAACACTAACGGAACCACAACATTTTATGGTAATTCCTTTCCAAAAATAGAAAACCTAAGTTTCCATAACAATGTGTGGGATGATGTTGGACAAGAAGACATAGAGATGCAAGATATTAAAGGCAATATTAAATTTAAAGAATGTAGTAGACTGGAGGATTTGGAAGATGGTGCGGAATTATTAATAAGCGCTATTAAACAAGTCCAACATAGGGGTAGAAAAAGATATATTGTACAGTTTGAAAATATTCGTAACCTTTATGTCTCCAACCACTGGCTGGAAAGGGAGCTAGAATGTGGGAAGTTTGATTTTAACTACAAAATTAAAATTAAGTTGGATAAAATAAAGACTACTCCAAACAAGCACAAAGAAAGATTAGTGTTTTGTGTTTAGTTGTTTTGGGTTTTAAAAATTTATTTTTTGCTATCGCATTGGCTTAAAACATATCCAAAATTTAGGCAGTTCTGACCATAAATATTTTGTAGATATATATTACTTATCAGCTGGATGTATATAATAAGCTTGTATTTATTTTTTTTAATCCAACTGTAATAGTGAATTTGGAAATGGGGTATTTACTTAAGCAATGGCCAGTAATATATTGCAGTCATATCCAAAGTTTGGTTACGACAAAACAGCACTAAAAGGGAAAAAATATACGGTAAATTTAGATATAAGGGGATATAACAAGTCGAAAAGTAAATAAAGGAGTTATTGGTAGTAATTTACAAAATATAGTTTTGTAAAAACACAAATACCAATGTTAGTTTTTAGGTTGCGGCAAAACAAACAACACATCAACTGTATTATAGGTGGAAATAATATTGTAATTTTAGATATAATAGTTGGGGGCTATAACATATCCAAAAATAAATCAGACAATAAATGCTTAGGACAATATCCAAAGTGTAGGCAAATCGGACAATAAACAGCAAAGTCAGTTTTGGGATTACAGCAAAATAAACAAACAAAAAAGACAAAATACTGTATTATAGGGGGTAGTGGAACGTGTGGTAGTGTGGTCTTGTTACCTATATAAGAGCTATAACATATCCGAAAATAAATCAGACAGTAAATAAAGAAGTTTGAAATTGTTAGTATATTTTTCAAAATATTTTTTAAATTTGACCATTATAGTTAATTTGTCAAATGTGGATGGTACATATACACTAGCCTAGAATAATGACATATATAAATTTTAAACAAATCAGACCATAAATAAAGAAGTTGCCAATTGGCAGTATTTTTCCAATTTTTTTTAAATTTAACCGCAATATTTGTAAAATGTGGATGGTGCATATACACTAGCCTACAACAATAACATATCCAAATTTTAAACAAATCGGACAGTAAATAAAGAAGTTGGCAATTGGCAGTATTTTTCAAAAATATTTTTTAATTTGACTGTAATAGTGAATTTGGGAAATGTAAGGCTAATTTATTAAAACACTTGCCTATAACAATAACATATCTAAATTTTAAAGAAATCGGACAGTAAATAAAGAAGTTGGCAATTGGCAGTATTTTTCAAAAATATTTTTTAATTTGACCGTAATAGTGAATTTGGGAAATGTAAGTGGAATTTATTAAAACACTTGCCTAGGACAATAACATATCTAAATTTTAAACAAATCGGACAGTAAATAAAGAAGTTGGCAATTGGCAGTATTTTTCAAAAATATTTTTTAATTTGACCGTAATAGTGAATTTGGGATATGTAAGTGGAATTTATTAAAACACTTGCCTAGGTCAATAACATATCCAAATTTTAAATAAATCGGACAGTAAATAAAGAAGTTGGCAATTGGCAGTATTTTTCAAAAATATTTTTTAATTTGACCGTAATAGTGAATTTGGGATATGTAAGTGGAATTTATTAAACCACTTGCCTAGGACAATAACATATCCAAATTGAAGACAAATCGGACAGTAAATAAAGAAGTTGGCAATTGGCAGTATTTTTCAAAAAATATTTTTTAATTTGACCGTAATAGTGAATTTGGGAAATGTAAGTGGAATTTATTAAAACACTTGCCTAGGACAATAACATATCTAAATTTTAAACAAATCGGACAGTAAATAAAGAAGTTGGCAATTGGCAGTATTTTTCAAAAATATTTTTTAATTTGACCGTAATAGTGAATTTGGGAAATGTAAGTGGAATTTATTAAAACACTTGCCTAGGACAATAACATATCTAAATTTTAAACAAATCGGACAGTAAATAAAGAAGTTGGCAATTGGCAGTATTTTTCAAAAATATTTTTTAATTTGACCGTAATAGTGAATTTGGGAAATGTAAGTGGAATTTATTAAAACACTTGCCTAGGACAATAACATATCTAAATTTTAAACAAATCGGACAGTAAATAAAGAAGTTGGCAATTGGCAGTATTTTTCAAAAATATTTTTTAATTTGACCGTAATAGTGAATTTGGGATATGTAAGTGGAATTTATTAAACCACTTGCCTAGGACAATAACATATCCAAATTGAAGACAAATCGGACAGTAAATAAAGAAGTTGGCAATTGGCAGTATTTTTCAAAAAATATTTTTTAATTTGACCGTTATAGTGAATTTGGGAAATGTAAGTGGAATTTATTAAAACACTTGCCTAGGACAATAACATATCCAAATTGCAGACAAATCGGACCATAAACACTAAAGATAGTTTTTTAGCCTGAATTTGAAAATTAATTTTAAAAAATATAGAGGAGGGATGGGGATTGGGAAAATATATTTAATATAGGCAAGGGTTGGACATTAGTACAGGCTAACAAGGAAACTTGTGTAAGGCGGGAGCTGGTGTCGGCGCAAAAACGGCTCCCCATAAGAATAACATGGGAAAAAAGCGCCGATTGTGGGGTTAAACCCTCAGTTCTTCTCTACTCCCGTAGCAGCAAACCTGTGTACTCAGCCCCTATGTTATTCTTATGGAGAATAAGAAAAATGTTCTCTCCCTTAATTTTGAACATAAATTAATAAAACTTGGTATGTGGCTTTACCTAGTTGAGTTATATTGATATTTGTATAAAAACCCATTTGTTGTGTTCCTTGTTTCAGAATACCTGCATACTCAGCCGCCATATTATTCTTATGGAGAAAAATTAAAAATGTTATAAATAGTTTATTTATGAATATATATTGATGAAACTTGGTATGAGGCTTTATGTGGTAAGATATGCACATGTACATGTATATGCATTGGAAAGTCTTGTCAAATTGTTAAGACTGATGATAAATTGCTCAAATATCACACAATACTCGAGTTCTGGCGCCTGACGGGCATTTGAAAGATTCATTATTTATGTAATATTTCTGGTTCCACTATTTGTAATGATAAGGTTTTCTTTTGACTGCAAATAAAAAATCAAACTTTAAAGTGAAACAAATACTCATCAAAACTTGATCGAGATACTGAAATAGAAAAAAAAACTAAACTTCAATTAAGAAGGGAATATACCGCCCAATATTTTGAAAGAACTTTTTAATATGTAATAAAAATTGCTAAAAGAACTCAGAAGCCGCTCTAACTGTACTCACATTAAACATATGGATGTCTTAACATCAATTTGGAACTCCATCAATGTAGATCATTTAAGAGTTTATGTTAATATATCACATATTTTTTAAGTTAAAAAACTGCCATATAAGCTTCTTGTTCATTAATATGCCAATTGTATATGGTAACAAACAACAAGTAACAAACCAAATTTTGTATTTATCCATCCAACCATTCTACAAAGTTCTCCATACAGTTTTAGCAAGTATGTGACAGAGATAGTAGTATTATATGGCATATGGGCAACCGTGCCACCCTTAGCCAACGCGAGGCCGGCGCAAGAACAATGTTCGCGAGGCCTTACCTTTTCAATAACCTCTACATAGACGACTTACCTCTTCATAGATAAAAATTATAAAGACAAATCACACACTCACACAAACACAAATTACACATAAACTAATCCATCCATAGACAGATTGAAGCAGCGTTGTGCCAGAATACACATTCGCCCCTTTGTTTGTCATGTTGGGCCGCATTGACGGATGGAGACATATCGCGTCTGCCGAGTTGGTATCTCGTCTCTGCAGCTGACTGGTGGAACTCGAATTCGTGGAAGTCACCAAGATTTGAACTTTAGATTTGTTATTACTTAGAAAGGTAATAATAAAGTTCACAAAGGGCTTGTTGCCCAAGGTCCGGCTTGCAAACTTTCCCCACCTCGTAACTTATCAAAATAGCTGTCATAAGCACCATGAGTAGTGTTGCCATATCAGAATTTTCTGTATTTAAATTTAGCTAATAACAATTGTTTATTATTGCATAAATAAAATGTATTCAGGTAAATAAATGTTTGCAAAATCAGCTGTTTTTTAATGGAATTTTGAATTAAATCGATCTCCATGTTAGCCTTTAAGGCTAAAACAAGATTTGAGACTGGCCTGTGCCCTTAAGAATGGCAATACGGAAAATTAAAAACCAATCTGTAACAATACAGACCGAATCAATTTTATTGTACCTCAACCGTCAAAATCGATCTAGAAATAACGGAGTTGACAAGGAGAGAACTGTCGCTTTTGCGTACTAGTAGTTGGTGCACGATTTACCTTGATAGTGAATTTACTATGGAAAAGTGAACTATTAGCATGACCCGCACGGTGAAACTTAAGCCCGGGACCTCCATAGAAGTTTCTAATGTGACCCCCTGAACACGTTTTGGGGTGTCGCTAAAAAATGGATATATATATATGTGTGTTCGCGCTCTAGCGGTCACAATTTTTGTCCGATTTACTTGAAATTTGGTAGTAACCCTCCTTTGTGTAAACATTTGGACAAGTGTTTTTGGGCAAAACAATCTGACAACTATAACCCCCTTTTTTGGGGGTTTAACTATTCAAATTTTGAGTTTTTGGGCCCAAAAAGGGACGGAAAAGCCCCGATTGTAACATATTGCATCTTAAATTATTGTACGTAAAATGGCAAAAATGTTAAGTCCTCCCTCATCATTTTAGCACAAGTATGTACCGAGTTTTAAAGAAAATTGTAATTGTATTAACACAGTACGTTATCTTATGGGGGGTTTACACTGGAAAAGGGTGTTTTTCAAATCTTTGTATTGTTATATCACCCCCAATACCCCTATAACAACTTGTTATCCTGAATATTCCTCTTCCTAACCTTATAATGTACAACATTGCCATCCTAATAGTTAATTTAAATATAACCAGGAGCATTAGAACAGCCAAAAAGAACATTTTCAATTTTCAAAAAAAGTTACCAGTGTTGTTTTAAACCCTTTATTACATTTGTTAAAGGTTAATGAGGAATTTCACTTCCCTCACTTCAGCGTGCTACGTGCGATCTCGTTTATGTTTTAAAACCATATCTAAGCCTAACAGCATTACTGATCAAGTTACAGTTAGTGTTAAAATTAGAAATTTTTTCACCACTGTTGTTTATATTTTCTTTCCAATAAACAGCAAACAACAATGTCCTACATTTAGTAAGTGTAAATGTTTTGAAGCCTTCCGAATATTCGGTTCTCACCGCCTGGTCTTGTCCTTGGTCGACAAACTAAATATAAATTATTTTTGTACCGTCCGGTTGTACGGTGTTAGTTTGTGTATACAAATACACAAACTTGTTATACAGGTATAAAAATAAATTTTAACAATGTGTTCCACTTTTAATACTTGATGCACAGTTTTATAACGGGACAGCAACCAGAAACTTGTAATCTGCTAGTTAAAATAAGGATTGGCTGCAGGTATATATAAGGGTTATATGGTATGTAACCTATTTGTATTGGGGCAAATATGTAAGTTAAATGTTTTTCAAATTAATTCAAATATATCTTATATATAACAATATCTGTTTATTTGTTAGTAATTAAATAATATTTATTCTTAATCACTATAGATATTTGAAATCCTGTCAATTTTTAACCGTGAGATTGTATCTACATTATTAAACAAATCGGTATGAAAATATATTTGTATTTAATTTTTGGACATTGACCAACAACTAAACACGGTTCATCCAAATATACTTCACTTTAAAACCTAAAAACTAGCAATTTAATTTTCAATCAGTTTAAAGTATACATGTTGTTAAGGTAGTATGGATAGTTTGTTTTAAAATGTACTAATATTTAGACTAAAGATTAAAAGTCCTTCGCAGCGGTTAATTCCCTAGGTTCTGGTGAGGTTACCAACGTAACTCTGCCACCAAAGCGCGTCGCGTCGCACACTAACCCAGTCTCTCGCCACCCTGCCACCAAAGCGCGTCTCACACTAACCCAGTATCTCACCACTCTGTCACCAAAGCGCGTCGCACACTAACCCAGTATCTCGCCACCCTGCCACAAAGGCGCGTCGCACATTAACCCAGTCTCTCGCCACCCTGCCACCAAAGCGCGTCGCACACAAACCCAGTCTCTCGCCAGCCTGCCACCAAAGCGCGTCGCACACTAACCCAGTCTCTCACCACTCTGCCACCAAAGCGCGTCGCACACTAACCCAGTCTCTCGCCACCCTACCACCAAAGCGCGTCGCACACAAACCCAGTCTCTCGCCACCCTGCCACCAAAGCGCGTCACACACTAACCCAGTCTCTCGCCACTCTGCCACCAAAGCGCGTCGCACACTGTCCCAGTCTCTCGCCACCCTGCCACCAAAGCGCGTCGCACACTAACTCAGTCTCTCGCCACCCTGCCACCAAAGCGCGTCGTACACTAACCCAGTCTCTCGCCACCCTGCCACCAAAGCTCGTCGCACACTAACCCAGTCTCTCGCCACCCTGCCACCAAAGCGCGTCGCACACTAACCCAGTCTCTCGCCACCCTGCCACCAAAGCGCATCGCACACTAACCCAGTCTCTCGCCACCCTGCCACCTAAGTGCGTCGCACACTAACCCAGTCTCTCGCCACCCTACCACCAAAGCGCATCGCACACTAACCCAGTCTCTCGCCACCTGCCACCAAAGCGCGTCGCACACTAACCCAGTCTCACGCCACTCTGCCACCAAAGCGCGTCACACACTAACCCAGTCTCTCACCACCCTGCCACCAAAGCGCGTCGCACCCTAACCCAGTCTCTCGCCACCCTGCCACCAAAGCGCGTCGCACACTAACCCAGTCTCTCGCCACCCTGCCACCAAAGCGCGTCGCACACTAACCCAGTCTCTCGCCACCCTGCCACCAAAGCGCGTCGCACACTAACCCAGTCTCTCGCCACCCTACCACCAAAGCGCATCGCACACTAACCCAGTCTCTCGCCACCCTGCCACCAAAGCGCGTCGCACACTAACCCAGTCTCTCGCCACCCTGCCACCAAAGCGCGTCGCACACTCACCCATTCTCTCGCCACTCTGCCACCAAAGCGCGTCACACACTACCCCAGTCTCTCGCCACCCTGCCACCAAAGCGCGTCGCACACTAACCCAGTCTCTCGCCACCCTGCCACCAAAGCGCGTCACACACTAACCCAGTCTCTCGCCACCCTGCCACCAAAGCGCGTCGCACACTAACCCAGTCTCTCGCCACCCTGCCACCAAAGTGCGTCGCACACTAACCCAGTCTCTCGCCACCCTGCCACCAAAGCGCGTCACACACTAACCCAGTCTCTCGCCACCCTGCCACCAAAGCGCATCGCACACCTACCCAGTCTCTCGCCACCCTGCCACCAAAGCGCGTCGCTTATTAACCCAGTGTCTCACCACCCTGCCACCAAAGCGCGTCGCACACTAACCCAGTCTCTCGCCATCCTGCCACCAAAGCGCATCGCACACTAACCCAGTCTCTCGCCACCCTGCCACCAAAGCGCGTCGCTTATTAACCCAGTGTCTCGCCACCCTGCCACCAAAGCGCGTCGCACACTAACCCAGTCTCTCGCCACCTTGCCACCAAAGCGCGTCGCACACCTACCCAGTCTCTCGCCACCCTGCCACCAAAGCGCGTCGCACACTAACCCAGTCTCTCGCCCCCCTGCCACCAAAGCGCGTCGCACATTAACCCAGTCTCTCGCCACTACCCGCTCTACAACCGAGTGGCGTACAGTGACACTAATGGCTTCATTCCTCCTCAGCTCTTTGTGGAATGGAATCAGTAGTTTTATACATCTGACACTGGCTATAAAGTGTATTCAGACTCTCTGTGGTTAGTAGTGTTTTTATGTTATGACTTCATTTTAAACGTTAAAATGTTAATTTACAATTTCAACTACTTTAACCTTTAAGAAGAAACGTATAAACTGTTGTAATTAAAATATTTTGATTAAATAAACAATAAAGTTGGTTCTTACATTAACGGTAGAAGTTTTTACCCCGCTTTTTTTATAAAATATACAAAATGTAACAAATTTTAATTGCTTAAGGTTTTAAATCAAAACTTAACCATAATACCGTCTGTTCCAGCAGCAAAAACATCCATTACGTTAGTCCATTAACCTCTGTAATCTCAAAATTTCCCTCAGTCACAAAATTAGTTGTTTTTCGGTTGCACTTGTAGTAATGGAAGTGCAATAGCAGGGTGTCTAGACAAATGTAACACATTTAACAACTCCCTGGTAGAGGCTTTAGCTTATCTATCATACTAGTTTAGTGGTTCTTTAACCACTTATTTCAATGACGTTATCTATTTAAAATTATATGATTGATGGCAATAAATATTTTGATTCTTGATTCCACGTATGAATGAAAAATAGGTTATGAGTTCAACGTAAATATATAGTTGTTTAATATAAATCGATATTTGAAAGTGATGATATTTCTTTAATGTTTTCAAAGCATGCAGATACAATTTACCTTTTCCAGTTATGTGATGATTGATGCGATGGTTTTCTTACCAGACTCCACGGTCTCGTCTGTTCGATGTCAATTCATTTATATGCAATCTTACACTTAGTTAATCATTCTAAAATGGAGATTAAATTTAAGTTTTATTTTTCATCGAAAAGCTGTTTTTTTATATTTATAAATGCAAATATGCTTATTTAATTGCACTTAAAATGTTAATATCTAAATAATACTTTTCGTCATTGAAAAGCACTTATTTAGAATAAGAAAAAATTCCCCAAAAGATTCTCAGTTAATGATAAAGGCATTTGACTCTGTACTACTAAAATAATTATTTTGATTTTTGTTCGGCTAAATCTGAATTTGAATAATTTGCTAATTTGAATACTTTATGAATCTTTTGGAGTTTCGACAAATATTCCCCTTCATGATATGTGATTTATAAGTTATAATGGTAATCTTATCTGTTTCTCCAGCAAGAACGAATTTAAATCTTCTACTTATTATGCTTTATCAAAAACGCTATGTTATCGGTCTGTAAGGTAAATCTCAAGGTGTAGGAACGATATTATTTGTTATTTATTTAAAGTTTGTTATTTGCTTCGATAAAATTTACTTACAATACGACACTAAACATTGAAAATCGTTGCTTTAAGTAACTATATTATGTCGAATGAAGTATTAATGGCGGCATTAAATGGCTTTTAATTCAACAGTGCGTCTCAACCAGCTTTCAAACAAATGTAAAACATCCCAACAAAATATTGCTGAAGAACTATAAACGTTTCTTACAACTGCGAGTGAGGGGATGGTCAGTGGTCTACCCGCTGAGGCAACAATACTTGTCCCAGAATGGTCTGGATGACTGCTATAAAACGAAACTACCTCTTAGAGGAGAGAGGAAATACTTTATTTATTCTTTTCATTGTCCTTGTATCCCCTCTCTCAGTTGGAATGCTATATCGGGCTTTCGACACTACTTCACTATGCAAACATAGCAGCACGGTGATGTTTTCACTATTCAAACTAACCAAGAACTATGTTTATATATTAAACAGCATAATAGTTAAACGCATTAAAGATTCAGTGGGGAATTCAATTTGGTAATAGCAATAAAAAATATCTAGTTGATTTGGAAATAACTGCTATTTTCTATTTCAATCATATAGCCTACACATCTATAAAATACTGCTAAAGGCAGCCATTAACTATAATGAATATAAAAGATATTACAATTATTAAACCCGCATTAATCTACTTGACATCGAGTTTCAAAAAGTTGTGCAAAGCGCTTAGTTTTTCTTTTCTTGGATTTTTGAACGTCCTAATAGTCTAGGATGAACCGGGCGATATCATTCCTATCCCTATCATCCCTTCACACACCAACGATTTACCCTCCATAAACAAATGCATAACACAAATAAATATAAAACGGGCAAAAATATGAAGTATTCTTATTAGCAGTAGTATTTAAAGGTTATTTATTAGTTGTTTTACCCTTGATTTTATTTCGTAGTGTATTTGATTGTGAACGAACAGTAAGGAAGCCGCCACTAGCGCTACGGTAAGAGCTAACGGGTCTCAGGGGAGCCATGCGAGCTGCGAGGGGCGAGGGGCGAGGGCGAGGGGCGAGGGCGAAGGCTGTGTTGCCAAATCCTGTTTAAAATGTTTGCAGCTTATTGCATTACTTTGCTAAGTCGAACAAGTACTATTAATGTTTCCAAAACCTTTGAACACAACAAACCAAGTAATGATTAAATCGTGGTACAAAAGGTGTTTGAGAAATATAATTACTCTACCTTTTTATTGATTTTAGAGCGAGATCGTAAAATTATACGTAATTTTCAAATTATTTTACAAAATAAATGTTATTTATTTCATTATTATACTGATTTATATATCATATGCTGCAATATTACAACATTATACGTCTAGAAGCTGCAAGCTTGGAAACCAAGAGTTAGTGATAACTCATTCTTAAGCGCGTTATTATTTACTTGGGTCTGAGAGGAGAAACATGACAAAAATGTTTTTCGAAGCCCCATTTTAGATATAATGTACTTATGTTTATAACAAGAAATACAAAAATAAGTTTCTTGGAACCAGTGACTCACAATAATTAATTTAATATCAGTTTAGTCGAAGCTTTTGATATTCAAAGTTGCACTTAAGGAAACGGAAGCCTCTTTACCACAAAAAGGAACATTAAATTAATAAAGAGTTTCTTTTTAGGAATATTGAGAGAAGTTAAATAAATTGAAAATTTGTTGTATTTCTCTAATTAAATAAAAAGTTTTAAATTATCATAAGTATGTGTTCATAGGAAGTGGATTTCACTTAAACATGTATGTACACAAACTTTAGTGATTGATGTAATGATAAATACCCCTGTAGCAGTAAGCCTGCGTACTCAGCGAATTTACAATGCATATACACGTATCTTAATGCCACATAAAGCCACATACCAAGTTTCATCAACATACAGTCATAATTAAACTATTTATCACATTTTTAATTTTTCTCCATAAGAATAACATGGCGGTTATGCAGGTTTACTGAAACAAGAAACAAAAAAATGGGTTTTTATACAAATATCAATATAACTCAACTAGGTAAAAACACATACCAAGTTTTATTAATTTATGTTCAAAATTAAGGGAGATAACATTTTTCTTATTCTCCATAAGAATAACATGGGGGCTGGGTACGCAGGTTTGCTGCTACGGGAACTATCAGCAAAAAATATTTTTTTGTAAAAATATCAGTAGACCACAACGATATAAAGCAATATACCAAGTTTTGTCAGGATAAGTTGATAAATAAGCGAGATATACAATTTTTCTTATTCTCCATAAGAATAACATTGGACAACGTACTGTGTTTAGTACTTTCAATATCTCGGTAACCAATTGACGTAGAGAAATGACAAAAACACCAAATTTTTCGTAATTTTAAGCTAAATCCAATGGAAAATTTGATTTATTAAAATATTATATGTAAAAACTCAAAAAACCCATTTTTGGGGTACAAAACCTTCCCAAAATACCCCTTTGGATAGAGCGATCTGGCTGGTTTTCGAACTTAAAGTCATAAATGTTGCTTTTCATGTTTGTACCAAATTTCATCAAAATCGGACCATTTTTATGAGAGGTATCGCACCCACGGACACACACACACACACACACACACACACACACACACACACACACACACACATAATATATATACAGTTTTGAACGAATGGTGTTTTTGGCATCTGGGGACCTCAAAACGAAAAGTTATCATGGTCCCGGGCCTAGGTCTTACCATGCCGACTACGGTAATAGCTGCTTCCCTATAGGGGAAATTTGCTGAAACATAATATAGGGTGTAATTATTTAAAGTTGGGCGGTTGAGTCAGCAATCGTCTTGCTGTACAAAGTAAATGCAGTAAGTTGTGTCAGTATAGTCTTCGTACAGTTATCAAGTGGTGGTGGACCTGTAAACATCTGTCCTAAATCACACCGCTTGTCGCTTGTATCTTGTATTGATTTTATCTCGTATCTTGTATTCTGCGGGCCAACTTTAATTCGTTAACCTTTGTTTATTTATTTATCTAATTTACTGAAAAGTTTAATCTATTTTCTTGGATCTGATACCAACAGAATAACTGTTTATTTGTGTATATATCATATTGCGGTCAAATTAGCTTTTGGTGTTTATCATAATCAAAAATCAAAATATTCATTAAATATTATTAGTAAGTTCAAGTTTAATTAAAAGAAAGTAATTCTATGTACTATGACGACCATATATGACTAATAGAATTTCTATACTACTGGTCGTACAGAAATGGGTTTTGCTAAGAAACACTTAAATACTGAACACAGCACTCACTATTCTACTTATACCGTATATTCAATCACATTTTGTCGAGTTGTTTTTTGTTAAACAATAAAATGTATAGAACGTCCTCTATAAAATAAAAAATATCCGGTAATAATTCCGTACTAACGTACTAATGCATATCAATAAACGGAAATTTACATAACACTTTTATTAATTTCGAAGTAATTGATGGACCCCTTACCAGTGGCATACCAGTAAACTGATCATCTTTATATTCAGCCAACGAATGTCACGTCAGACTTCTCAATGAAGTGACGTCACTGTCTGGTGGCTCGACCACATGATAGGTAACGAGAAAATAAATTTGTCCAGGGCTAAATTAATGCCACTCACCTAAACTGAATTATACGACACACAGATTGGAAAAGGTTTGTTAAACGTGTTATGAGGTGCAATGCAGGGCAGGGATAAATGCACACAAAAACACCATATACTTAATCATTTTCTGTAATTGGTTTACATTAGCCAGATAGTTGGTTAACGTCTATCTGTACTAGGGAAAGATATATATAACTGCAACGTGACAAAAAATACCCCCGTCGCAGCAAACCTGCATACTCAGCGAATTTAAAATGAATATCTAGCATAACACATTAAAACACTTAACAGGATTCATAAGAAATATATTCACAAACAAGCGGTATTTAAAATATTAATTATTCTCTATAAGAATAACATTGGGGATGAGTACGCAGGTTTGCAGCAACAAGGAACACAAATAATGGGGTTTTATGCAAATATCAATACTGTAGAACTCATCTTAGTGAAGCCACATACCAAGTTTCATCCACATACATTCATAAATAAGCGATATATAACATTTTAATTATTTCCCATAAGAATAACATGGGGACCGAGTACCTATGTTTGCTGCTACGGGAACCATAGGCTAAAATTTTTTTGTGCAATCAACAATAAACCACAGTTAGATGAAGCCATGTACCAAATTTCGTCAGTATATGTTCATAAATAAGCAAGATGTACAATTTTTCTTTTTCTCCATAAGAATAACATTAGACAACGTACTGTGTTTAGCACTTTCAATATCTTAGTAAAAAACACCAAGTAAAGCAATGATCAAAATTCAAATTTTTTGTTTTTTTCCTATGCTGAATTCAATGGTAAAAATTAAAATTTGATTTAAATAAAAATTACACGTGGAAACCCCCAAAAAACCATTTTTGGGGTACAAAACCCCCAACAACCACCATTGGATGGTGCGATTCGTCTGGTTCTCGAACTCGTACAAATAAATGGTAATTTACACAATTGTACCAAATTTCATTAAGCTCGGACCTTTTTTACGAGAGTTTTCGTGCTTACGGACACACACACACACTGAGACACACACAGACACACACACACACACACACACACACACACACACACACACACACACACACACACACACACACACACACACACACACACACACATAAATACATATGCATAACAAAAATAAAAATATTATACTTATATAAAAATTTGAACGAATGGTGTTTTTGACATCTGGGGACCTCTAAATGAAAGGGTATCATGGTCTCGGGCTTAAGTCTTACCATGAGATCTACGGTAATAGCTTCTTCCCTATAGGGGAAATTCGCTAATATTTCTTGAGTAGCATAATAACTGTTGTTACAATTAACAGGATAAAATAAACCACATCTCAGAACACTAGAAAATATATTTACACTTATACTGTACTTAATACCATACGGTAAATATGCAAACAAGATGGTAAAAGGCGATCGATTTCAACCAGTCACACCGGTCATCATCAGGCCCAATTAGAGAACGTAAAAACAAATTAATATCTAATTTTTAATCCCTAAAAGAATCTTTTATGATGTAGCCTCGTGTTAATTCCACGGGGGATTTTGATGATTGAGGCGTCAATTAAAGGAATTTCCTTCAAGATTTTTCGAAAGGAAATGATTTCAACCCCAGTCCTCAGGGCTCCACCCCACTGGCTCTCAAAGTTCCAATGTTATTCTGATGGATGAAATTACATGTTATTTGGTACACATATGTTTGATCTTAAATCATGCTTTCAAAGAAACAGCTGTTATACGAGATAATTCTAACTTTAGACTGTTTACATAGATAGTTGTTTTAAGCTTGTACTGAATCGCATTTTGAGTTTGTGCAATCTTAGTTAATATTATTTATTTTATATCACTCTCCTTTTCTAAAAGATTATAATGTTCGCCTTTCTGTAAAACCGATGTCGTAACCCCTAACATTGAATAGTTTTAATGTGGGTCTATTCCTAATAATAAGAACCATATGTAATTTGCAAATGAAGGAACTGGTGATAATGTTTTAACGCAGTCGGTTCTAACAATTCAGATTTCACTATTAAAATGGGCTAGTACTTGGACAAGTTTAAAATGTTAAACCTTAGCTCAATTAAGATTTACCAGCACCAGTTCAAGAGGCAGCTAAGTACTCCGCGCCCCATCTCACAGTTTTACCCGACTCGGCCCTCCTTGGGGTGGCCCACAGTGGCTCACAATGACTTCTTGAGGCTTGATATGGTAATGAGTAGAGCACTAAACTACTTTTATCGTGTAGCTTTTTTCAGCCCCCCACTTTTAGGCCTATAAGTTACATAATTGTTTATTTCTGTGTAAAATCCAGCTATTTAAGCAAATATTTATTTTTGATAATGACTTCTTCCTTAAGTTGTTTTTATTAGGTATTAAAAATTCAATGTAATGCCGCTTTGGAAAATAGGCATTGTAATGTATGTATATTTAAATTTTCATTTGATGTTAAGTATGATATAACCAGTTACCAGTTAACAATATGACGTTATCAGTTGAAACATTACACAGTTTTATGACTATTTCTGATGTCGGGAGTGAAGGGTAACTACTCTATCATAGTTATTGTGTAGTGTTAAGGAGAGTTAGATGTTAACTGTTGTGTTGTATGGCAAAGCCAATGTAAAATATTAAAATATAAATTTTGAAATAAATTGGAAGGCATGATACATTTTCTATACTTTAAAATTGCCATCAATTAATGTTTAGACATTTTTTAAAAATATATACATAGTAATTTACATTTACCGGTGTAAATATGTACAATTATATTTTTATTTTAATATCTTTGAACCCAATCGTTTTTCTTTGTTTAGAAAAAGTTTAAATAGCACTTCACAAAGCTTTACTTACGTGACTATACAAGATGACTCCAAAATTCTAAAAATCGAAACATGTTCCCCTAAGGCCATGTTTTATTCAAATCTAATAGATATTTTGGCAACTGACATGTGTTACAGGTGCAGTGGAGTATTGAGCTAGTGGATCTGCTTGTCAAATTCAACAACTTGACGGCAAAGTTGACAAGTAGCTTTGAAAGTTTGTTTCAGATAACACATTTAATGTAATTTAAAACACAATTCTTTCTTGAAGATTCTGAATTTAAAGAAAGTTTGAAATATTGTTAAGTTTTTTCTTGTTGTCGATTTAGTGGGGAATTATATTGCTTCATTCTTTTAGGACATTTATTTCGACTCTAATCTGTTTAAGGTACCTTACGTTGGACACCCTGTGTACATACGGTTTTCTAACCTGTATCTCTAGTATGTATGTATTAGTTTGTAAGAAAAATAATTCCAATCAAATATTTTTCATACGTTATAATACAACACTATAATTCCACCATCAAACCAAAGAGCACCATGAAACCAAAGAGTATCACTTTTTAAATTATAAACATTTCTATGTTATTAATCTAATATTTAACGCTGAGGAGATTAGAATAAACAAATTGGAAAAAAAAGAAAAATTCCAAACAAACTGGAAAATGATACTGAGGTCCCCTTTTTCAAATAACAAGTTTTCTACTTTGAGTGAAGTGAGGTTTCACTGCGATACTAGACTTGTCTTCAAATGAATATAAAAATGTATGTTATAATTCATAAAACTGTTTATTAAAGTACAGTTTTTATCAAATTTTGACCACATTGAGACAGTATGAGTTCATTTAGATTACCTTTTTGTAAATACGTTAAAAAGCCGTTTAACGGACTGAGGGGTATACAAATGTTATACCTTATTACCAAAAAACACAGATTTTTCGATGTTATCCTTATATTTGTCTTAGTTTACTAAAATAAAAATTGTTCTTAAAACTAGTTCTTTAATTCTTAAAACAACAAAAATTTCGATTTTTTAATCATCTTTATGCGATAACTGGTTCCAGAGAAAAGTAAAAAAATGAAATTTCGATAAATACAGTACGTTGTTTCAACTACTTTCAACTACTAACCGATTGAAAATGTCTTAAATGGATTAATATGAGTGCTAAGGGGTTTTAAATGTTGCATACAGTTTAATACATGTTTAACTGCCCTTGTCTGCAAATTGAATAATTCCCAACAAGAATAACATTGAAGACAACGTACTGCAATTTTCACCGGCAGGCTTTCTTCACTTTTCTTCAAAACCACTAAAAATTAAAAAATTATTCAACAAACTAAAATATTAGTTTTTTCAGCTTTTTGGAAGCCAAGTATTTTAGAAAATACATTATCACCAAATCAAAATAAAAAATCTATAAAAAACCTTATAAAAATACTAATTGGTTCATAAAATGCTTGTTAATGCTTCATCAGGTCCAACATATAGTAGGTTTACATGTTTGTACCAAATTTCAGCCAAATCGGATGGAAGGTTTACCTTTTATGGCACAAAAAATTCAAGATGTGGCGGCGGAAGCTCCCCTGAGCCCAAGTAAACTCTTGGTATTTAAATCCGCCGAGCTCAGTGCACATTTTCCAGCAAAACTATATCTGCTTGCCACATGGTCACGTTTAAAACTTACTTCCACTGGCCTAATGCAGACCTTTCACATCCTTTCTGATTAGCAGTACATTCATTATACGCAAACAAGATGTTAACCTTATTTAATTAAAAATGTCTTACAACCCTTCAAAATACATTTACGCTTAGACTGCACGACTGGTACTATTTAATAAGTTATTGTGATGCAAGACTGTGGAATAAGATATTTCGAGTTATGACTATACAATAACATATTGTGAGGTAAAACTATAAAATAAAATATTGTGAGGCAAGATTATACAATAAGATATTGTAAGGTAAGATTATACAATAAGATATTGTGAAGTAAGATTATACAATGAGATATTGTAAGGTAAGATTATACAATAAGATATTGTGGGGTAAGATTATACAGTAAGGTTTGTGAGGTAAGTTTATACAATAAGATAATGTGAGGTAAGACTATACAATAAAATATTGTGGGGTAAGACTATACAATAAGATATTGTGAGGCAAGATTATACAATAAGATATTGTAAGGTAAGATTATACAATAAGATATTGTGAAGTAAGATTATACAGTAAGGTTTGTGAGGTAAGTTTATACAATAAGATAATGTGAGGTAAGACTATACAATAAAATATTGTGGGGTAAGACTATACAATAAGATATTGTGAGGTAAGATTATACAATGAGATATTACGAATTAAGATTATACAACAAGATAGTGTGAGGTAAGACTATACAATAAGAAATTGTGAGATAACACTAAACAATAAGATAATGTGAAGTAAGACTATACAATAAGAAACTGTGAAATAATACTAAACAATAAGATAAAGCTTTGTGAGGTAAGATTATACAATCATATATTTTGAGATAAGCCTATACAATAATATATCGCGAGGTAAGGTGTTCAATCTTATGTATATTTGATAAACTTTGCCTGATGAACGGAAATAGTATTTTTTTGAAAATAGGAAAGGATTTTCACATCAGTCAGGAATATAAGATAAATAAAAGCCGTTATAACCATGTATAACCAGGACTTATATTCGCATAAAATTATTTGGTTTATAATCCTTGACTGAATTATTTTAAATTCAATCAGAGGACAAAGCAATTAATCCTATAATTATGACTTAAACCTCAACAAGTTTGTGTACATTATAAACTAATAAAAACAGCGCACTATGATTATAAAATGTCAGCAGATATTCATAGAAGCCTTATTACTTACTTATTATTACTCTCATTGAGATAAACTAGAATTTGAGACCATATTTGCTGATGCTTATATCTTTATAAAACTTGGTACGTGCCTTTCACTGGCTGTGCTTCTCATACAATCGCATAAAAACACCATTTGAATCACCAAAAGTGTTCTGTAAATTGATCGTATTTATTTATTTATCGTCTGCTCTTTAAGAAGTTTAGACAAACTTAAGCTGTACACTATATACTACTTTTAGTAAGTGATTTAATCTTAGTTTGATCAACAACCATGTGACACTCGTCGAGTACACTGGCTTGCTGAAACGAGGGTATTTTATCAGGTAATTATAATGATGTTGGACAAGCTCCCGACACAATCACAATCAGCCACTCGAAGGCGGATGAATGCAGCCGTGGCGTTGTGTCGGGCCGGCCGCCGCTCTTCAATAGCTCGTTACGTGTTCAGACCGAGGTGGGATTCAATGGAAACTGCTCAGACCTAACCACCTCAGCCAGGAACATCATGAAAGGAGACATCCATGTCTATACAGAATCTATTTGAATAATTTTCAGTTTTTATTGAGACGATGTTTTTTACACAGCAAACACCAATTTGATTATATCAGTAAGTAACTCATAATAAATCAGCTACATCTACAAAAGATTCTGATTTGTAACTTGTAAAATACTTTGTAAATATATCTGAGTTTTCATATTTCGAGTTCTAAAAATAGTAATAACATTATGAATGTAAAGAATAGAATGGCACAAAAATCAGGACAATCAAACTTGTATGTTAGACAATGGTAACAGTTATCATACTTGAGTAAGCTATAATTGTTAATATTGTTAATATTGTTAATAACGTTTTTGGTAATGTAACATAAGACGCGTTCTTATGTAACTTTATATTTTTTTCCTATTTCCTTTAGACATCTTCATCGGTAGGAAAGTTATATACACATGTATAACCTATTTTTCGATAATGATGTCCAAAGTGGCATTGAAAAGTTTAAGAAAAAATTTAAGTAGGTTTTAAATGGCCAAAAACGTTGTTATTGGCACCGGTAATAATGTACATAAGGTTTAAGTACTAGAGACATTGGGATGTACACATCAGCAAACCTGCTACGAGCTGATTTTAACCTGATTGTAAAGCAATTTACAATAGGTAAAAATCTTGTTTTTTCTTTAAACAACGGCCAATAGTTCCAATAAAGAAAGGAAAAAAATCGAGCTTAAATAAAGCAATAAAGCTTAAAATGGTGATATATTACTTTGCATTCACATTTATTTGTAAAGTGCCATTTTGTTACAGTCATATCTAGCCATACAGCAGACAGTAACCAGGCTAGGCAGACAGTTAGTGTCGCCCTACAGCAGACAGTAACCAAGCTACGGCAGACAGTTAGTGTCGCCCTACAGCAGTCAGTAACCAGGCTACGGCAGACAGTTAATGTAGCCCTACAGCAGACAGTAACCAGGCTACGGCAGACAGTTAGTGTCGCCCTACAGCAGACAGTAACCAGGCTACGGCAGACAGTGTAGCCCTACAGCAGACAGTAACCAGGCTACGGCAGACAGTTAGTGTCACCCTACAGCAGACAGTAACCAGGTTACGGCAGACAGTTAGTGTCACCCTACAGCAGTCAGAAACCAGGCTACGGCAGACAGTTAGTGTAGCCCTACAGCAGACAGTAACCAGGCTACGGCAGACACTTAGTGTATCCCTACAGCAGACAGTAACCAGGTTACGGCAGACAGTTAGTGTCACCCTACAGCAGTCAGAAACCAGGCTACGGCAGACAGTTAGTGTAGCCCTACAGCAGACAGTAACCAGGCTACGACAGACAGTTAGTGTAGCCCTACAGCAGACAGTAACCAGGCTACGGCAGACAGTTAGTGTAGCCCTACAGCAGACAGTAACCAGGCTACGGCAGACAGTTAGTGTAGCCCTACAGCAGACAGTAACCAGGCTACTGCAGACACTTAGTGTATCCCTACAGCAGACAGTAACCAGGCTACGGCAGACAGTTAGTGTAGCCCTACAGCAGACAGTAACCAGGCTACAGCAGACAGTTAGTGTCGCCCTACAGCAGTCAGTAACCAGGCTAAGGCAGGCAGTTAGTGTCGCCCTACAGCAGACAGTAACCAGGCTACGGCAGACAGTTAGTGTAGCCCTACAGCAGACAGTAACCAGGCTACGGCAGACAGTTAGTGTCGACCTACAGCAGACAGTAACCAGGCTACGGCAGACAGTTAGTGTCACCCTACAGCAGTCAGTAACCAAGCTACGGCAGACAGTTAGTGTAGCCCTACAGCAGATAGTAACCAGGCTACGGCAGACAGTTAGTGTAGCCCTACAGCAGACAGTAACCAGGCTACGGTAGACAGTTAGTGTCGCCCTACAGCAGACAGTAACCAGGCTACGGCAGACAGTGTAGCCCTACAGCAGACAGTAACCAGGCTACGGCAGACAGTTAGTGTCGCCCTACAGCAGACAGTAACCAGACTACGGCAGACAGTTAGTGTAGCCCTACAGCAGACAGTAACCAGGCTACGGCAGACAGTTAGTGTAGCCCTACAGCAAACAGTAACCAGGCTACGGCAGACAGTTAGTGTCGCCCTACAGCAGACAGTAACTTGGCTACGGCAGACAGTTAGTGTCGCCCTACAGCAGTCAGTAACCAGGATACAGCAGACAGTTAGTGTAGCCCTACAGCAGACATTAACCAGGCTACGGCAGACAGTTAGTGTCGCCCTACAGCAGACAGTAACTAGGCTACGGCAGACAGTTAGTGTCGCCCTACAGCAGACAGTAACCAGGCTACGGCAGACATTTAGTGTCGCCCTACAGCAGTCAGTAACCAGGATACAGCAGACAGTTAGTGTAGCCCTACAGCAGACAGTACCCAGGCTACGGTAGACAGTTAGTGACACCCTACAGCAGACAGTAACCAGGTTACGGCAGACAGTTAGTGTCGCCCTACAGCAGACAGTAACCAGGATACGGCAGACAGTTAGTGTCACCCTACAGCAGACAGAAACCAGGCTACGGCAGACAGTGTAGCCCTACAGCAGACAGTAACCAGGCTACGGGAGACAGTTAGTGTCACCCTACAGCAGACAGTAACAAGGCTACGGCAGACAGTTAGTGTCGCCCTACAGCAGTCAGTAACCAGGCTACGGCAGACAGTTAATGTAGCCCTACAGCAGACAGTAACCAGGCTACGGCAGACAGTTAGTGTCGCCCTACAGCAGACAGTAACCAGGCTACGGCAGACAGTAACCAGGCTACGGCAGACAGTTAGTGTCACCCTACAGCAGACAGTAACCAGGCTACGGCAGACAGTTAGTGTCGCCCTATAACAAACAGTAACCAGGCTACGGCAGACAGTTAATGTAGCCCTACAGCAGGCAGTAACCAGGCTAGGCAGACAGTTAGTGTCGCCCTACAGCAGACAGTAACAAGGCTACGGCAGACAGTTAGTGTCGCCCTACAGCAGTCAGTAACCAGGCTACGGCAGACAGTTAATGTAGCCCTACAGCAGACAGTAACCAGGCTACGGCAGACAGTTAGTGTCGCCCTACAGCAGACAGTAACCAGGCTACGGCAGACAGTGTAGCCCTACAGCAGACAGTAACCAGGCTACGGCAGACAGTTAGTGTCACCCTACAGCAGACAGTAACCAGGTTACGGCAGACAGTTAGTGTCACCCTACAGCAGTCAGTAACCAGGCTACGGCAGACAGTTAGTGTAGCCCTACAGCAGACAGTAACCAGGCTACGACAGACAGTTAGTGTAGCCCTACATGCAGACAGTAACCAGGCTACGGCAGACAGTTAGTGTAGCCCTACAGCAGACAGTAACCAGGCTACGGCAGACACTTAGTGTATCCCTAAAGCAGACAGTAACCAGGCTACGGCAGACAGTTAGTGTAGCCCTACAGCAGACAGTAACCAGGCTACGGCAGACAGTTAGTGTCGCCCTACAGCAGTCAGTAACCAGGCTAAGGCAGGCAGTTAGTGTCGCCCTACAGCAGACAGTAACCAGGCTACGGCAGACAGTTAGTGTAGCCCTACAGCAGACAGTAACCAGGCTACGGCAGACAGTTAGTGTCGACCTACAGCAGACAGAAACCAGGCTACGGCAGACAGTTAGTGTAGCCCTACAGCAGACAGTAACCAGGCTACGGCAGACAGTTAGTGTAGCCCTACAGCAGACAGTAACCAGGCTACGACAGACAGTTAGTGTAGCCCTACAGCAGACAGTAACCAGGCTACGGCAGACAGTTAGTGTAGCCCTACAGCAGACAGTAACCAGGCTACGGCAGACAGTTAGTGTAGCCCTACAGCAGACAGTAACCAGGCTACGGCAGACACTTAGTGTATCCCTACAGCAGACAGTAACCAGGCTACGGCAGACAGTTAGTGTAGCCCTACAGCAGACAGTAACCAGGCTACGGCAGACAGTTAGTGTCGCCCTACAGCAGTCAGTAACCAGGCTAAGGCAGGCAGTTAGTGTCGCCCTACAGCAGACAGTAACCAGGCTACGGCAGACAGTTAGTGTAGCCCTACAGCAGACAGTAATCAGGCTACGGCAGACAGTTAGTGTCGACCTACAGCAGACAGTAACCAGGCTACGGCAGACAGTTAGTGTCACCCTACATCAGTCAGTAACCAAGCTACGGCAGACAGTTAGTGTAGCCCTACAGCAGACAGTAACCAGGCTACGGCAGACAGTTAGTGTAGCCCTACAGCAGACAGTAACCAGGCTACGGCAGACAGTTAGTGTCGCCCTAAAGCAGACAGTAACCAGGCTACGGCAGACAGTGTAGCCCTACAGCAGACAGTAACCAGGCTACGGCAGACAGTTAGTGTCGCCCTACAGCAGACAGTAACCAGACTACGGCAGACAGTTAGTGTAGCCCTACAGCAGACAGTAACCAGGCTACGCAGACAGTTAGTGTAGCCCTACAGCAGACATTAACCAGGCTACGGCAGACAGTTAGTGTCGCCCTACAGCAGACAGTAACCAGGCTACGGCAGACAGTTAGTGTCACCCTACAGCAGACAGTAACCAGGCTACGGCAGACAGTTAGTGTCGCCCTATAACAAACAGTAACCAGGCTACGGCAGACAGTTAATGTAGCCCTACAGCAGGCAGTAACCAGGCTAGGCAGACAGTTAGTGTCGCCCTACAGCAGACAGTAACAAGGATACGGCAGACAGTTAGTGTCGCCCTACAGCAGTCAGTAACCAGGCTACGGCAGACAGTTAATGTAGCCCTACAGCAGACAGTAACCAGGCTACGGCAGACAGTTAGTGTCGCCCTACAGCAGACAGTAACCAGGCTACGGCAGACAGTGTAGCCCTACAGCAGACAGTAACCAGGCTACGGCAGACAGTTAGTGTCACCCTACAGCAGACAGTAACCAGGTTACGGCAGACAGTTAGTGTCACCCTACAGCAGTCAGTAACCAGGCTACGGCAGACAGTTAGTGTCACCCTACAGCAGACAGTAACCAGGCTACGGCAGACAGTGTAGCCCTACAGCAGACAGTAACCAGGCTACGGCAGACAGTTAGTGTCACCCTACAGCAGACAGTAACCAGGTTACGGCAGACAGTTAGTGTCACCCTACAGCAGTCAGTAACCAGGCTACGGCAGACAGTTAGTGTAGCCCTACAGCAGACAGTAACCAGGCTACGGCAGACAGTAAGTGTAGCCCTACAGCAGACAGTAACCAGGCTACGGCAGACACTTAGTGTATCCCTAAAGCAGACAGTAACCAGGCTACGGCAGACAGTTAGTGTAGCCCTACAGCAGACAGTAACCAGGCTACGGTAGACAGTTAGTGTCGCCCTACAGCAGTCAGTAACCAGGCTAAGGCAGGCAGTTAGTGTCGCCCTACAGCAGACAGTAACCAGGCTACGGCAGACAGTTAGTGTAGCCCTACAGCAGACAGTAACCAGGCTACGGTAGACAGTTAGTGTCGACCTACAGCAGACAGAAACCAGGCTACGGCAGACAGTGTAGCCCTACAGCAGACAGTAACCAGGCTACGGCAGACAGTTAGTGTCGCCCTACAGCAGACAGTAACCAGACTACGGCAGACAGTTAGTGTAGCCCTACAGCAGACAGTAACCAGGCTACGGCAGACAGTTAGTGTAGCCCTACAGCAAACAGTAACCAGGCTACGGCAGACAGTTAGTGTCGCCCTACAGCAGACAGTAACCAGGCTACGGCAGACACTTAGTGTCACCCTACAGCAGTCAGTAACCAGGATACAGCAGACAGTTAGTGTAGCCCTACAGCAGACAGTAACCAGGCTACGGCAGACAGTTAGTGTCGCCCTACAGCAGTCAGTAACCAGGCTAAGGCAGGCAGTTAGTGTCGCCCTACAGCAAACAGTAACCAGGCTACGGCAGACAGTTAGTGTAGCCGTACAGCAGACAGTAACCAGGCTACGGCAGACGGTTAGTGTCGACCTACAGCAGACAGTAACCAGGCTACGGCAGACAGTTAGTGTCACCCTACAACAGTCAGTAACCAAGCTACGGCAGACAGTTAGTGTAGCCCTACAGCAGACAGTAACCAGGCTACGGCAGACAGTTAGTGTAGCCCTACAGCAGACAGTAACCAGGCTACGGCAGACAGTTAGTGTCGCCCTACAGCAGACAGTAACCAGGCTACGGCAGACAGTGTAGCCCTACAGCAGACAGTAACCAGGCTACGGCAGACAGTTAGTGTCGCCCTACAGCAGACAGTAACCAGACTACGGCAGACAGTTAGTGTAGCCCTACAGCAGACAGTAACCAGGCTACGTAGACAGTTAGTGTAGCCCTACAGCAGACATTAACCAGGCTACGGCAGACAGTTAGTGTCGCCCTACAGCAGACAGTAACTAGGCTACGGCAGACAGTTAGTGTCGCCCTACAGTAGACAGTAACCAGGCTACGGCAGACATTTAGTGTCGCCCTACAGCAGTCAGTAACCAGGAAACAGCACACATTTAGTGTAGCCCTACAGCAGACAGTACCCAGGCTACGGTAGACAGTTAGTTTCGCCCTGCAGCAGACAGTAACCAGGCTACGGCAGACAGTGTAGCCCTACAGCAGACAGTAACCATGCTACGGGAGACAGTTAGTGTCACCCTACAGCAGACAGTAACCAGGTTACGGCAGACAGTTAGTGTAACCCTACAGCAGACAGTAACCAGGCTACGGCAGACAGTTAATATAGCCCTACAGCAGACAGTAACCAGGCTAGGCAGACAGTTAGTGTCGCCCTACAGCAGACTATAACCAAGCTACGGCAGACAGTTAGTGTCGCCCTACAGCAGTCAGTAACCAGGCTACGGCAGACAGTTAATATAGCCCTACAGCAGACAGTAACCAGGCTACGGCAGACAGTTAGTGTCGCCCTATAGCAGACAGTAACCAGGCTACGGCAGACAGTGTAGCCCTACAGCAGACAGTAACCAGGCTACGGCAGACAGTTAGTGTCACCCTACAGCAGACAGTAACCAGGTTACGGCAGACAGTTAGTGTCACCCTACAGCAGTCAGTAACCAGGCTACGGCAGACAGTTAGTGTAGCCCTACAGCAGACAGTAACCAGGCTACGACAGACAGTTAGTGTAGCCCTACAGCAGACAGTAACCAGGCTACGGCAGACAGTTAGTGTAGCCCTACAGCAGACAGTAACCAGGCTACGGCAGACAGTTAGTGTCACCCTACAGCAGTCAGTAACCAAGCTACGGCAGACAGTTAGTGTAGCCCTACAGCAGACAGTAACCAGGCTACGGCAGACAGTTAGTGTAGCCCTACAGCAGACAGTAACCAGGCTACGGCAGACAGTTAGTGTCGACCTACAGCAGACAGTAACCAGGCTACGGCAGACAGTTAGTGTCACCCTACAGCAGTCAGTAACCAAGCTACGGCAGACAGTTAGTGTAGCCCTACAGCAGACAGTAACCAGGCTACGGCAGACAGTTAGTGTAGCCCTACAGCAGACAGTAACCAGGCTACGGCAGACAGTTAGTGTCGCCCTACAGCAGACAGTAACATGGCTACGGCAGACAGTGTAGCCCTACAGCAGACAGTAACCAGGCTACGGCAGACAGTTAGTGTAGCCCTACAGCAGACAGTAACCAGGCTACGACAGACAGTTAGTGTAGCCCTACAGCAGACAGTAACCAGGCTACGGCAGACAGTTAGTGTAGCCCTACAGCAGACAGTAACCAGGCTACGGCAGACAGTTAGTGTAGCCCTACAGCAGACAGTAACCAGGCTACGGCAGACACTTAGTGTATCCCTACAGCAGACAGTAACCAGGCTACGGCAGACAGTTAGTGTCGACCTACAGCAGACAGTAACCAGGCTACGGCAGACAGTTAGTGTCACCCTACAGCAGTCAGTAACCAAGCTACGGCAGACAGTTAGTGTAGCCCTACAGCAGACAGTAACCAGGCTACGGCAGACAGTTAGTGTAGCCCTACAGCAGACAGTAACCAGGCTACGGCAGACAGTTAGTGTCGCCCTACAGCAGACAGTAACCAGGCTACGGCAGACAGTGTAGCCCTACATTAGACAGTAACCAGGCTACGGCAGACAGTTAGTGTCGCCCTACAGCAGACAGTAACCAGACTACGGCAGACAGTTAGTGTAGCCCTACAGCAGACAGTAACCAGGCTACGCAGACAGTTAGTGTAGCCCTACAGCAGACATTAACCAGGCTACGGCAGACAGTTAGTGTCGCCCTACAGCAGACAGTAACTAGGCTACGGCAGACAGTTAGTGTCGCCCTACAGCAGACAGTAACCAGGCTACGGCAGACATTTAGTGTCGCCCTACAGCAGTCAGTAACCAGGATACAGGAGACAGTTAGTGTAGCCCTACAGCAGACAGTACCCAGGCTACGGTAGACAGTTAGTTTCGCCCTGCAGCAGACAGTAACCAGGCTACGGCAGACAGTGTAGCCCTACAGCAGACAGTAACCAGGCTACGGGAGACAGTTAGTGTCACCCTACAGCAGACAGTAACCAGGTTACGGCAGACAGTTAGTGTCGCCCTACAGCAGACAGTAACCAGGCTACGGCAGACAGTTAGTGTCACCCTACAGCAGACAGTAACCAGGCTACGGCAGACAGTTAGTGTCGCCCTATAGCAGACAGTAACCAGGCTACGGCAGACAGTTAATGTAGCCCTACAGCCGGCAGTAACCAGGCTAGGCAGACAGTTAGTGTCGCCCTACAGCAGACAGTAACCAAGCTACGGCAGACAGTTAGTGTCGCCCTACAGCAGTCAGTAACCAGGCTACGGCAGACAGTTAATGTAGCCCTACAGCAGACAGTAACCAGGCTACGGCAGACAGTTAGTGTCGCCCTATAGCAGACAGTAACCAGGCTACGGCAGACAGTGTAGCCCTACAGCAGACAGTAACCAGGCTACGGCAGACAGTTAGTGTCACCCTACAGCAGACAGTAACCAGGTTACGGCAGACAGTTAGTGTCACCCTACAGCAGTCAGTAACCAGGCTACGGCAGACAGTTAGTGTAGCCCTACAGCAGACAGTAACCAGGCTACGACAGACAGTTAGTGTAGCCCTACAGCAGACAGTAACCAGGCTACGGCAGACAGTTAGTGTAGCCCTACAGCAGACAGTAACCAGGCTACGGCAGACAGTTAGTGTCACCCTACAGCAGTCAGTAACCAAGCTACGGCAGACAGTTAGTGTAGCCCTACAGCAGACAGTAACCAGGCTACGGCAGACAGTTAGTGTAGCCCTACAGCAGACAGAAACCAGGCTACGGCAGACAGTTAGTGTCGACCTACAGCAGACAGTAACCAGGCTACGGCAGACAGTTAGTGTCACCCTACAGCAGTCAGTAACCAAGCTACGGCAGACAGTTAGTGTAGCCCTACAGCAGACAGTAACCAGGCTACGGCAGACAGTTACAGTAACCAGGCTACGGCAGACAGTGTAGCCCTACAGCAGACAGTAACCAGGCTACGGCAGACAGTTAGTGTCGCCCTACAGCAGACAGTAACCAGGCTACGGCAGACAGTTAGTGTAGCCCTACAGCAGACAGTATCCAGGCTACGGCAGACAGTTAGTGTAGCCCTACAGCAAACAGTAACCAGGCTACGGCAGACAGTTAGTGTCGCCCTACAGCAGACAGTAACTGGGCTACGGCAGACAGTTAGTGTCGCCCTACAGCAGTCAGTAACCAGGATACAGCAGACAGTTAGTGTAGCCCTACAGCAGACAGTAACCAGACTACGGCAGACAGTTAGTGTAGCCCTACAGCAGACAGTATCCAGGCTACGGCAGACAGTTAGTGTAGCCCTACAGCAAACAGTAACCAGGCTACGGCAGACAGTTAGTGTCGCCCTACAGCAGACAGTAACCAGGCTACGGCAGACACTTAGTGTCGCCCTACAGCAGTCAGTAACCAGGATACAGCAGACAGTTAGTGTAGCCCTACAGCAGACAGTAACCAGGCTACGGCAGACAGTTAGTGTCGCCCTACAGCAGTCAGTAACCAGGCTAAGGCAGGCAGTTAGTGTCGCCCTACAGCAAACAGTAACCAGGCTACGGCAGACAGTTAGTGTAGCCGTACAGCAGACAGTAACCAGGCTACGGCAGACGGTTAGTGTCGACCTACAGCAGACAGTAACCAGGCTACGGCAGACAGTTAGTGTCACCCTACAACAGTCAGTAACCAAGCTACGGCAGACAGTTAGTGTAGCCCTACAGCAGACAGTAACCAGGCTACGGCAGACAGTTAGTGTAGCCCTACAGCAGACAGTAACCAGGCTACGGCAGACAGTTAGTGTCGCCCTACAGCAGACAGTAACCAGGCTACGGCAGACAGTGTGGCCCTACAGCAGACAGTAACCAGGCTACGGCAGACAGTTAGTGTCGCCCTACAGCAGACAGTAACCAGACTACGGCAGACAGTTAGTGTAGCCCTACAGCAGACAGTAACCAGGCTACGTAGACAGTTAGTGTCGCCCTACAGCAGAAAGTAACAAGGCTACGGCAGACATTTAGTGTCGCCCTACAGCAGTCAGTAACCAGGATACAGCAGACAGTTAGTGTAGCCCTACAGCAGACAGTACCCAGGCTACGGTAGACAGTTAGTTTCGCCCTGCAGCAGACAGTAACCAGGCTACGGCAGACAGTGTAGCCCTACAGCAGACAGTGACCAGGCTACGGGAGACAGTTAGTGTTACCCTACAGCAGACAGTAACCAGGTTACGGCAGACAGTTAGTGTCGCCCAACAGCAGACAGTAACCAGGCTACGGCAGACAGTTAGTGCCACCCTACAGCAGACAGTAACCAGGCTACGGCAGACAGTTAGTGTCGCCAGTAGGGTATATTGGACACTCCGAGGCCAGGAGTGACAGGAGGGACCCCCCCCCCCCCGAGGTCTCGTCTGTGACACTTTGCGAATTTTTTTTTTGCGAACTTTTTTGCGAACTTTTTTGCAAACTTTTTTTGCGAATTTTTTTTTGCGAATTTTTTTTTTGTGAATTTTTTTTATGCGAATTTTTTTTTGCGAATTTTTTTTGCGAATTTTTTTTGCGAATTTTTTTTTGCGAATTTTTTTTTGCAAATTTTTGTTGTTGTTGCAATACTAACCTAACCTAACCTAACCTAACCTAACCTAACCTAACCTAACCTAACCTAACCTAACCTAACCTAACCCATCCTAACCTAACCTAACCTCGGATCAGATTTCTGATTGCAGATTCTTGTTCGTCTAGTCGAGCCGAGTCATTTGAGTACCCACATCGTAACACTTTGGATGATGTTTACAAAAAAGGGGCCCGCACCACACTTTTGACCTTTTTTTTTGCATGTTTGGAATCTCCTCGTCAAGCCGAGTATTCTCAGTACCCACATGACATACTTTGGATAATTAATACAAGAGTTGATCAGGGTAACGCTACAACCAACAGAGCTAGCCCATCAGCGCTTGCGGTCAATTGAACTACCAGTGAATGCAAATTTTGAGGAGAATATAATTGCAATGCTTTGAACATATACTGAAAAGGGGGGTGTATCGATACACCCCCCTTCAAGTACTCTGCACCGAGGCAGACGTTCACATAAATAAGCGTCGTGTCCAGTCTCCTGTCTGGGAATGCGGATGTTGTAATTTGATACCTCGACTGGAGGGTGCAGGTGTTCACACAAAAAACCGACAAGTTGAGACCTGTCTGGGAATGCGGATGCTGTAATTTGATACCTCGACGGGAAGACGGCTGACCCTTCTAGGAACCCATAATAGACCGCTCATAACGAGTTCCATTAGAGCAGGGTGGTCTTTACCCAAGACAGCGGTTGAGAGTTTTTGCCCCGACCTTCTCCGAAATCCATTAGTGGGGAGAGTCACCCACATCACCAGCCCTCCTTCAGTTCAGTTCGAGAGTTCAGTGCGTGAAGACGTGTTAGTCCGATCCTGTTCCGTTCTACGCGATTTGTGTTAGTCGTTGATTGTCATCATTTGCGATTTGCGTAAAGCACCTTTGAACTATTTAAAACGTACGTGTTGTGCTGTATTGTTTGTGATTATCAAAACTTATAATCCATATTAAAGATGAACGCCACACACGTTTGTACCATTTGTGGTTGTATTTTCGTGCGTAGAAACAATTTGGTGCAACACCACATCAGATTCCACGGCTTGAGACCACAACTACTACCACCAACACCAACGCAGCAAGGTACGTTTTTTGCGTTGCATTATTGTTTTAATCAGACCTAAATGTTAGTAATATAGGAATACGCTATGCAATATAACCGCAGAGTGATACAATTATAATTATTTAACTAGGTACCTGAAGAAGAATGAGACCGTGACAACTGGTGTACTATTGATTTAATTACTAGGGGGGAGATTTTCGCTCCCCCTAAAACATAATGCTTCTTTAGGGTTGGAGCAGCTCAATATTGCAGCTACATCCTTAGCTGTGAACCCAGGTTCATCAATGTAGACACACAGTACAGAAGATTACATTCCCTGTTTCAAAATTGATATTTTGATTTAACAAACTTAACTTTGAAATGTGATTCTCGAGAGAGGGGAATTTGTATCTTTAGTTATCCTAATTTGTTTTTATTTTTATTTTCAGATGAAGGTCCGGGTCCTGGCCACCACACCTGCCATGAATGCGGTCGCCGTTTCCGTCGTGAAATACACCTGCGTCGACATGTGGATTCGGTACACAGCAGAGTCCGCAGGTTCATATGCGGCACATGCGGCGCCGAATTCAAGAGGGAAGACAACCTGCGTCGACACACCATGCAATTTCACGGCGATGGTCAAGAACGAAGATTCCCTTGCGCATACTGCGGTCAGGAGTTCAACCAGCTGTTCAACAAGGACCATCATGAGCGGTTCTCTTGCCCGATCATGAAGGACCTGATCCTGAACCAAGTGGCTATGATACAGGACGAACCCCAGCCAGGTCCGAGCACGGAGCCACAACCTGGAACGAGCACACACCCACAACCCGATGATGTTGAGATGACTGGAGCAGGACAGTCAAGCCCCGTATTCTCACTCATTCAACGGGGTTTCCGCAACCGCCTCCTAACCTACCGTCTGCAGCGACCGATGGAGAATCTCGTCACAATCGGAGAAGTGATGGCGTTGTTGATTGTGAGCCTTACGGAGTTGCTTGAGATCACCTTGGCGAAACACCGCAGCATTAAGGTCAACTTGAAGCTGGAGTGTGAATTCCAAAATATTCACAACAACACCTGCCTGCGCAACTTCAAGACGAAGATGACTCCGCTGACGACGACCTCGGACCTGAACCATTACATTTCAACAGCTTTTGCGAAGCTTATCAGAGAGAAGGCTGAGTGTGATCATATCGGCTCCGGGTGGACATACCTTCGCGTTCGTGATTTGGAGGTCGGCATCAACGAATACACTCCTCTAGGTGAAGATGGTCGAGCTTGGCTTCCACTGCCTACGTCTCTGGAGAACACCCAAGCAGTCGTCAACGTATCGAACGCCGATGAGCGGTGTTTTATGTATGCAGTCCTGGGAAAGTTTGTTCAAGATCACCCTAAAAGACCGGCATCGTACACCGACGACATCATCGCCCGATACGATTGGACCGGCCTTCAATTCCCCGTTGCTCTGAAGAGTATCAAGACGTTTGAGCGGACAAACAACATCAGCATCAACGTCTATGGTATTGATCACACGTGCGTGGGTCAGAAACCTGACGGACGACCAAAGTATCAGGACACCGTCTTCCCCTTGAAGATTTGTAGGCAGGAGCGTGAAGACCATTGCGACCTTTTTTACGTGACAACGGACGGTGATAGTCACTACGCCTACATCAAAGACCTTGGCCGACTGATCCGTCCCCAACTCACAGCACATATGGGCAGGATATTCATCTGTAAGCGGTGCTTCGCGCACTTTGACAACCGTCCGAACAAGCTCGGTCTGACGGGTGCACAGCGTCTGGAGGAGCATAGGCGATACTGCTCCGCTTCAGCCCCTATTCGCATGGATACGCCGAAGAAGACAGAAATCAAATTCAGCCATCCAGAGTTCACCCGACGCGAGCGTTTCACCATCTACGCGGACTTTGAGTGTGCTCTACTGCCGACCGCGGAGATGGATGAACAAGTCGATGAACCGCACGGAGGAGTAGCCACCCACATCCACATCCCATACGCCTTTGCGTACCAGATCATCGACTCGTACGGACTTGAGGAGTTTGAGCCTCGAGTCTACTTCGGGGATGATGCGTCAAAGACATTTATGGAGATGTTGAAAACTGATGTTGAGCGATTGTGGAACTTCCTGTACGAAGCAAGAAATCTGCGCCCTGTCCTGACCCCAGCCGAAACGATGCAGTACAACTCGACAGCGAATTGCTACCTCTGCGGATCGGCATTTTCAAGCGAAGACCCAAAGGTTCGTGATCACAACCACGCACCGCCCTACGAGTTCCGTGGCGCTGCGCATAGATCATGTAACCTACGCTACAGGGAGCAGCGAGTAGTCAACTGCTACTTTCACAACCTCTCCAACTACGACGCTCACTTCATAGTGCGGGAGTTGGCGGTCGACCCCGGTGATGTTGAGGTGTTGGCTCACACGGAAGAGCGGTACATCGCTTTCACGAAGCGGTTCCTGTTCGACCGAGCAGCGGCACCGGTTGGGATGCCAGGGCGTGGAAAAAGACAGCCAGGATTCAGAGTCAGGTTCCTCGACACCTACAGGTTCCTGGCTTTGAGCCTCGCCAGCCTCGCAGCCGCGCTTCCGCCAGCTCAACTCTTGGAGACGAGGAAGAGATTCCCCGAAGACCACCTCTTCGATTTAGTCCGTAGGAAAGGCGTGTTCCCGTACAACTTTGTAACGTCGAACGCCGTATTGGAAGATACTACGGAACTGCCTCTGCAGCGAGATTTTCACAACGACCTGACCCTGGAGGACATAACGGATGCAGACTACGAGCATGCTCGCAACGTGTGGGAAACCTTCGGTTGTAGGAACCTCAAGGACTACGCTGAGAAGTACCTGCGCTGTGACATTGTGCTGTTGACTGACGTCTTTGAACGCTTCAGGGACACATCGATGGCTGAATACGAACTAGACCCTGCGCACTACTACACCCTACCGTCATACGCCTGGGATGTCATGTTAAGGACCTGTCGAGTGGAGCTTGATACGATACAGGACTTTGACATGTACCTCTTCTTCGAGCAAGGCATCAGAGGAGGTATTTCCCAGGCGATCACCAGACACGCCAAGGCCAACCATGATGGATGTCGCCCTGAAGATCGACGACCTGAAGAGCCAACGCATCACCTGCTATACTTGGACGCCAACAACCTTTACGGTTGGGCCATGTCCCAGTGTCTTCCACAGGGAGACTTCCAATGGCTCAGCCGCGAGGAGATCACGTCCCTGGACATTGCAGCGTTGGACCCCGAAGGACCCACGGGCTATGTCTTGGAAGTTGACCTTCGCTACCCCGCCCACCTGCACGACCTTCACAAGGATCTCCCCTACTGCTGCGAGACCAAACGTCCGCCAGGAGGGAAATTCAAGAAGCTCGTTACGACTCTGGATGACAAGAAGAACTACATCTGTCATTACAGAATCCTGCAACAGGCGCTGGAAAACGGAGTGGAGCTTGTGAACGTGCATCGCGTCATCTCGTTCCGTCAGTCTCGGTGGTTGGAGAGCTACATCCTAATGAACACCGAACTGAGGAAGAAGGCCAAGACCAAGTTTGAGCAAGACTTTTTTAAGCTTATGAACAATGCGGTCTTTGGCAAGACGATCGAGAATGTTCGCAAGCGAATGAAATCTAAACTGGTGTGTACGCCGGAGATGTTCAGGAAGTACGTGGCCAAGTCAAACTTCCTGGACCGAACCTACTTCAACGATGACGTCGCCATTGTCCACATGTCGAAAGTCAATATCGTCCTAGACAAACCGCTCTACGTCGGAATGTGTGTCCTCGATCTGAGCAAGTGGCTCATGTACGACTTCCTTCGAAAGATGAAGAACCGCTACGGCGATCGTCTGAAGGTTGACTACATGGACACTGACAGCTTCGTGTTCGACATCCAGACTGAAGATGTTTATAAGGACATGTTGGAGCATCTGGATGATTTCGACACCAGTGCGTACCCCCAAAACCATCCCTGCTACAGCCCCATAAACGCCAAAGTCATCGGAAAGTTTAAGGATGAAGCGAACGGACTTCCGCTGCTCGAGTACCTCGGTCTTCGCTCGAAACTATACTTCATGGATATAGTCGAGTTCGAGGAGAGGACTGAAGATGACGAGTTGCAGGTCATGACGGTGAAGCGCGCCAAGGGAGTCGCTGGAGGTGTTGTAAAACACAATCTAACCTCTGACGACTATCGGGAATGCCTCTTCAACGGCGTGTTGAAGAGAACCATCAACACCAGGTTCCAGTCCCGAAACCACCGTGTCTTCACAGTTCAAGTCGACAAGCTATCCTTGAGCTGTAACGACGACAAACGTTACATCCTTCCGGACGGTGTAAATACACTGCCTTGGGGGCATATTGACGTTCCACCTCAGCCCGAAGACATCCCGCAAGACGATGAAGAGGCTGAGGATGAGGAGCGTTGAGTGGTTGTGTCATATTACCAGAGACCCTGACTTGACTTGTATATTATTTTGAAAAATCTAGTCAGTAGTTTGTATCGAGTCTCATAAAACTTAGAAATGTGCTCCTTTTTCTAGTCATTAGTTTGTGTCGAGTCTCATTTTTGCTAGCCAAACACAAATGTTCAGGAGCACATACTCGATTAAAATATCTATAAGGTGTGTAAATAAATAGCCAAATTGTTCGTATATACATTCGTCTTATTTTTTCTCCCCTCACATAGTCTTAAGATACTAAAGTAAAAAAAAAAAATATTCAGGAATATGTTAATTCATATAAACCAGGTTTAGATATGAATGTTACTTTACAATCATTGTATGATAGGTCTGTCCCAATTTTGGGCAGACCTATAATTGTACGTTAGGTCTACCCCAAAAGTGGGATAGACCTATGAGACCTCAGGTGGTTGACAACTGTTGTTCAATTGATTTAATTACCAGGGGGGAGATTTTCGCTCCCCCTAACACATAATGGCTTAGGGGGGAGATTTTCGCTCCCCCATACTACAGGAATTGTTGAAGACTAGAATGCACCTGCTAATGTCATTGTATGATTGATCTGCCCCACTGTGGGGTAAAGGAGGCGAGGATGGTAAATAATAAGAATGTTTCTTTTTTTATTCTGAGTACACAACTAGTTTATTGATAAAAAACAAATGCAAAATTTCAAAACTCAATTGGTATACATTTGTGCAAAGAGTCTTCTGATCAGTGCGTCGTTGTGGCCGACAGAAGAGTGTTCAAAGAGCTGCACAAAGTCCTTCATCTTCATGCCGTAGTGGGTGCGACAGTACAGGAATACAAGGCAGTATTGACCGCAGACCAGAGTGTTGTCACTTTGAAGGCGATGCTCGTTGTACAGGTAGCGACGAGCGTTGCGTCTCAGGAATCCTTGGTAGAATTGAAGATGTGGCGGTTGACCGTAGCTGTCAAAGAATTCAATTATTCCTCCTCCTTTGTTAAGGTAGAATGCGACCCAGTGAGTGCCGTCTTCATTGTGTGGATCAGTGTTCACAATCATAGCAGTAGATGGTGAAATATAATGGGGCAATTGATCCGCAGCATAGACACCAACATTCTGTACGGGCAGTTTAGCCATACACTTTTGTATCTCTAAGGTATTCATTCTACTGTGTCGACGCCACAGTCAGTAGTAGGAGTAGTAGTACTAGTAGCAAAACAAAAGCAGGAACTGGTATCACTCTCACCATCGTCGGCGTAATCATCAGCGTCAGCGATATTTGTACTTAGATGTAACCAACTGCGTAATGTGATGCAATTGGCTAGAGCGCATCGTGTGTGAGCTGTTCTGTGGTGGCGACATCGCACTGCGTTTGTTGATAGTAGACTGTTGATTGACGATAGTGATCCGCAGCCAATATCGTTGATATCCATGACATTAGTAGTACAGTGATCCGTGATGAAATTGTATCGTACAAACTCTTTTTTCTCAGCACCTTTGACGTAGACAATCGGTCGTTTGGCGATACATGCGCGTAACTTTTCCTCTAGCACATGATACCAGATATCACCTTGGTCCCATTCCAATCCGTGACAGTGTTTTGTGAGCCAATAGCTTTCACGCAGTTTCTCTTGTGATAGGAAATCTCGACTGAATGGTGGTTTGGCGATATGATGCATTAGCAGTGTTCCACTGACCAATTCCAAGACGCACACTTCCTTCAGAATGTAGTCATTTGCGTTGTCCTTGAAACATTGAAAATCCACAATAATTGGAGATGCGGAATTTTTACGCGGTACTCTGCATAAACGATCCATCTTGTGCGAATGTTGGTTGTAGACTGAGGAGGAGGACGATGACGCCACCGCCGACGATCTAACCGCCAAAGTCCACAGACACGTTGCGTTAGGTAACGATAGGTTAAGTCATGCTCTGTTAAGTTAGGTTTGTTGCTGATTATACACAAAAAAAATCTGTACCTTAATGTCGGCGTGCGCATTATGATTATACCATTTTTAAATTGCGCGCGCCGACATTAAGGTACAGATTTTTTTTGGTGTATAATCAGCAACAAACCTAACTTAACAGAGCATGACTTAACCTATCAACAAACGCAGTGCGATGTCGCCACCACAGAACAGCTCACACACGATGCGCTCTAGCCAATTGCATCACATTACGCAGTTGGTTACATCTAAGTACAAATATCGCTGACGCTGATGATTACGCCGACGATGGTGAGAGTGATACCAGTTCCTGCTTTTGTTTTGCTACTAGTACTACTACTCCTACTACTGACTGTGGCGTCGACACAGTAGAATGAATACCTTAGAGATGCAAAAGTGTATGGCTAAACTGCCCGTACAGAATGTTGGTGTCTATGCTGCGGATCAATTGCCCCATTATATTTCACCATCTACTGCTATGATTGTGAACACTGATCCACACAATGAAGACGGCACTCACTGGGTCGCATTCTACCTTAACCAAGGAGGAGGAATAATTGAATTCTTTGACAGCTACGGTCAACCGCCACATCTTCAATTCTACCAAGGATTCCTGAGACGCAACGCTCGTCGCTACCTGTACAACGAGCATCGCCTTCAAAGTGACAACACTCTGGTCTGCGGTCAATACTGCCTTGTATTCCTGTACTGTCGCACCCACTACGGCATGAAGATGAAGGACTTTGTGCAGCTCTTTGAACACTCTTCTGTCGGCCACAACGACGCACTGATCAGAAGACTCTTTGCACAAATGTATACCAATTGAGTTTTGAAATTTTGCATTTGTTTTTTATCAATAAACTAGTTGTGTACTCAGAATAAAAAAAGAAACATTCTTATTATTTACCATCCTCGCCTCCTTTACCCCACAGTGGGGCAGATCAATCATACAATGACATTAGCAGGTGCATTCTAGTCTTCAACAATTCCTGTAGTATGGGGGAGCGAAAATCTCCCCCCTAAGCCATTATGTGTTAGGGGGAGCGAAAATCTCCCCCCTGGTAATTAAATCAATTGAACAACAGTTGTCAACCACCTGAGGTCTCATAGGTCTATCCCACTTTTGGGGTAGACCTAACGTACAATTATAGGTCTGCCCAAAATTGGGACGACCTATCATACAATGATTGTAAAGTAACATTCATATCTGAACCTGGTTTATATGAATTAACATATTCCTGAATATTTTTTTTTTTTACTTTAGTATCTTAAGACTATGTGAGGGGAGAAAAAATAAGACGAATGTATATACGAACAATTTGGCTATTTATTTACACACCTTATAGATATTTTACATCGAGTATGTGCTCCTGAACATTTGTGTTTGGCTAGCAAAAATGAGACTCGACACAAACTAATGACTAGAAAAAGGAGCACATTTCTAAGTTTTACGAGACTCGATACAAACTACTGACTAGATTTTTCAAAATAATATACAAGTCAAGTCAGGGTCTTTGGTAATATGACACAACCACTCAACGCTCCTCATCCTCAGCCTCTTCATCGTCTTGCGGGATGTCTTCGGGCTGAGGTGGAACGTCAATATGCCCCCAAGGCAGTGTATTTACACCGTCCGGAAGGATGTAACGTTTGTCGTCGTTACAGCTCAAGGATAGCTTGTCGACTTGAACTGTGAAGACACGGTGGTTTCGGGACTGGAACCTGGTGTTGATGGTTCTCTTCAACACGCCGTTGAAGAGGCATTCCCGATAGTCGTCAGAGGTTAGATTGTGTTTTACAACACCTCTAGCGACTCCCTTGGCGCGCTTCACCGTCATGACCTGCAACTCGTCATCTTCAGTCCTCTCCTCGAACTCGACTATATCCATGAAGTATAGTTTCGAGCGAAGACCGAGGTACTCGAGCAGCGGAAGTCCGTTCGCTTCATCCTTAAACTTTCCGATGACTTTGGCGTTTATGGGGCTGTAGCAGGGATGGTTTTGGGGGTACGCACTGGTGTCGAAATCATCCAGATGCTCCAACATGTCCTTATAAACATCTTCAGTCTGGATGTCGAACACGAAGCTGTCAGTGTCCATGTAGTCAACCTTCAGACGATCGCCGTAGCGGTTCTTCATCTTTCGAAGGAAGTCGTACATGAGCCACTTGCTCAGATCGAGGACACACATTCCGACGTAGAGCGGTTTGTCCAGGACGATATTGACTTTCGACATGTGGACAATGGCGACGTCATCGTTGAAGTAGGTTCGGTCCAGGAAGTTTGACTTGGCCACGTACTTCCTGAACATCTCCGGCGTACACACCAGTTTAGAGTTCATTCGCTTGCGAACATTCTCGATCGTCTTGCCAAAGACCGCATTGTTCATAAGCTTAAAAAAGTCTTGCTCAAACTTGGTCTTGGCCTTCTTCCTCAGTTCGGTGTTCATTAGGATGTAGCTCTCCAACCACCGAGACTGACGGAACGAGATGACGCGATGCACGTTCACAAGCTCCACTCCGTTTTCCAGCGCCTGTTGCAGGATTCTGTAATGACAGATGTAGTTCTTCTTGTCATCCAGAGTCGTAACGAGCTTCTTGAATTTCCCTCCTGGCGGACGTTTGGTCTCGCAGCAGTAGGGGAGATCCTTGTGAAGGTCGTGCAGGTGGGCGGGGTAGCGAAGGTCAACTTCCAAGACATAGCCCGTGGGTCCTTCGGGGTCCAACGCTGCAATGTCCAGGGACGTGATCTCCTCGCGGCTGAGCCATTGGAAGTCTCCCTGTGGAAGACACTGGGACATGGCCCAACCGTAAAGGTTGTTGGCGTCCAAGTATAGCAGGTGATGCGTTGGCTCTTCAGGTCGTCGATCTTCAGGGCGACATCCATCATGGTTGGCCTTGGCGTGTCTGGTGATCGCCTGGGAAATACCTCCTCTGATGCCTTGCTCGAAGAAGAGGTACATGTCAAAGTCCTGTATCGTATCAAGCTCCACTCGACAGGTCCTTAACATGACATCCCAGGCGTATGACGGTAGGGTGTAGTAGTGCGCAGGGTCTAGTTCGTATTCAGCCATCGATGTGTCCCTGAAGCGTTCAAAGACGTCAGTCAACAGCACAATGTCACAGCGCAGGTACTTCTCAGCGTAGTCCTTGAGGTTCCTACAACCGAAGGTTTCCCACACGTTGCGAGCATGCTCGTAGTCTGCATCCGTTATGTCCTCCAGGGTCAGGTCGTTGTGAAAATCTCGCTGCAGAGGCAGTTCCGTAGTATCTTCCAATACGGCGTTCGACGTTACAAAGTTGTACGGGAACACGCCTTTCCTACGGACTAAATCGAAGAGGTGGTCTTCGGGGAATCTCTTCCTCGTCTCCAAGAGTTGAGCTGGCGGAAGCGCGGCTGCGAGGCTGGCGAGGCTCAAAGCCAGGAACCTGTAGGTGTCGAGGAACCTGACTCTGAATCCTGGCTGTCTTTTTCCACGCCCTGGCATCCCAACCGGTGCCGCTGCTCGGTCGAACAGGAACCGCTTCGTGAAAGCGATGTACCGCTCTTCCGTGTGAGCCAACACCTCAACATCACCGGGGTCGACCGCCAACTCCCGCACTATGAAGTGAGCGTCGTAGTTGGAGAGGTTGTGAAAGTAGCAGTTGACTACTCGCTGCTCCCTGTAGCGTAGGTTACATGATCTATGCGCAGCGCCACGGAACTCGTAGGGCGGTGCGTGGTTGTGATCACGAACCTTTGGGTCTTCGCTTGAAAATGCCGATCCGCAGAGGTAGCAATTCGCTGTCGAGTTGTACTGCATCGTTTCGGCTGGGGTCAGGACAGGGCGCAGATTTCTTGCTTCGTACAGGAAGTTCCACAATCGCTCAACATCAGTTTTCAACATCTCCATAAATGTCTTTGACGCATCATCCCCGAAGTAGACTCGAGGCTCAAACTCCTCAAGTCCGTACGAGTCGATGATCTGGTATGCAAAGGCGTATGGGATGTGGATGTGGGTGGCTACTCCTCCGTGCGGTTCATCGACTTGTTCATCCATCTCCGCGGTCGGCAGTAGAGCACACTCAAAGTCCGCGTAGATGGTGAAACGCTCGCGTCGGGTGAACTCTGGATGGCTGAATTTGATTTCTGTCTTCTTCGGCGTATCCATGCGAATAGGGGCTGAAGCGGAGCAGTATCGCCTATGCTCCTCCAGACGCTGTGCACCCGTCAGACCGAGCTTGTTCGGACGGTTGTCAAAGTGCGCGAAGCACCGCTTACAGATGAATATCCTGCCCATATGTGCTGTGAGTTGGGGACGGATCAGTCGGCCAAGGTCTTTGATGTAGGCGTAGTGACTATCACCGTCCGTTGTCACGTACAAAAGGTCGCAATGGTCTTCACGCTCCTGCCTACAAATCTTCAAGGGGAAGACGGTGTCCTGATACTTTGGTCGTCCGTCAGGTTTCTGACCCACGCACGTGTGATCAATACCATAGACGTTGATGCTGATGTTGTTTGTCCGCTCAAACGTCTTGATACTCTTCAGAGCAACGGGGAATTGAAGGCCGGTCCAATCGTATCGGGCGATGATGTCGTCGGTGTACGATGCCGGTCTTTTAGGGTGATCTTGAACAAACTTTCCCAGGACTGCATACATAAAACACCGCTCATCGGCGTTCGATACGTTGCCGACTGCTTGGGTGTTCTCCAGAGACGTAGGCAGTGGAAGCCAAGCTCGACCATCTTCACCTAGAGGAGTGTATTCGTTGATGCCGACCTCCAAATCACGAACGCGAAGGTATGTCCACCCGGAGCCGATATGATCACACTCAGCCTTCTCTCTGATAAGCTTCGCAAAAGCTGTTGAAATGTAATGGTTCAGGTCCGAGGTCGTCGTCAGCGGAGTCATCTTCGTCTTGAAGTTGCGCAGGCAGGTGTTGTTGTGAATATTTTGGAATTCACACTCCAGCTTCAAGTTGACCTTAATGCTGCGGTGTTTCGCCAAGGTGATCTCAAGCAACTCCGTAAGGCTCACAATCAACAACGCCATCACTTCTCCGATTGTGACGAGATTCTCCATCGGTCGCTGCAGACGGTAGGTTAGGAGGCGGTTGCGGAAACCCCGTTGAATGAGTGAGAATACGGGGCTTGACTGTCCTGCTCCAGTCATCTCAACATCATCGGGTTGTGGGTGTGTGCTCGTTCCAGGTTGTGGCTCCGTGCTCGGACCTGGCTGGGGTTCGTCCTGTATCATAGCCACTTGGTTCAGGATCAGGTCCTTCATGATCGGGCAAGAGAACCGCTCATGATGGTCCTTGTTGAACAGCTGGTTGAACTCCTGACCGCAGTATGCGCAAGGGAATCTTCGTTCTTGACCATCGCCGTGAAATTGCATGGTGTGTCGACGCAGGTTGTCTTCCCTCTTGAATTCGGCGCCGCATGTGCCGCATATGAACCTGCGGACTCTGCTGTGTACCGAATCCACATGTCGACGCAGGTGTATTTCACGACGGAAACGGCGACCGCATTCATGGCAGGTGTGGTGGCCAGGACCCGGACCTTCATCTGAAAATAAAAATAAAAACAAATTAGGATAACTAAAGATACAAATTCCCCTCTCTCGAGAATCACATTTCAAAGTTAAGTTTGTTAAATCAAAATATCAATTTTGAAACAGGGAATGTAATCTTCTGTACTGTGTGTCTACATTGATGAACCTGGGTTCACAGCTAAGGATGTAGCTGCAATATTGAGCTGCTCCAACCCTAAAGAAGCATTATGTTTTAGGGGGAGCGAAAATCTCCCCCCTAGTAATTAAATCAATAGTACACCAGTTGTCACGGTCTCATTCTTCTTCAGGTACCTAGTTAAATAATTATAATTGTATCACTCTGCGGTTATATTGCATAGCGTATTCCTATATTACTAGCATTTAGGTCTGATTAAAACAATAATGCAACGCAAAAAACGTACCTTGCTGCGTTGGTGTTGGTGGTAGTAGTTGTGGTCTCAAGCCGTGGAATCTGATGTGGTGTTGCACCAAATTGTTTCTACGCACGAAAATACAACCACAAATGGTACAAACGTGTGTGGCGTTCATCTTTAATATGGATTATAAGTTTTGATAATCACAAACAATACAGCACAACACGTACGTTTTAAATAGTTCAAAGGTGCTTTACGCAAATCGCAAATGATGACAATCAACGACTAACACAAATCGCGTAGAACGGAACAGGATCGGACTAACACGTCTTCACGCACTGAACTCTCGAACTGAACTGAAGGAGGGCTGGTGATGTGGGTGACTCTCCCCACTAACGGATTTCGGAGAAGGTCGGGGCAAAAACTCTCAACCGCTGTCTTGGGTAAAGACCACCCTGCTCTAATGGAACTCGTTATGAGCGGTCTATTATGGGTTCCTAGAAGGGTCAGCCGTCTTCCCGTCGAGGTATCAAATTACAGCATCCGCATTCCCAGACAGGTCTCAACTTGTCGGTTTTTTGTGTGAACACCTGCACCCTCCAGTCGAGGTATCAAATTACAACATCCGCATTCCCAGACAGGAGACTGGACACGACGCTTATTTGTGTGAACGTCTGCCTCGGTGCAGAGTACTTGAAGGGGGGTGTATCGATACACCCCCCTTTGCAGTATATGTTCAAAGCATTGCAATTATATTCTCCTCAAAATTTGCATTCACTGGTAGTTCAATTGACCGCAAGCGCTGATGGGCTAGCTCTGTTGGTTGTAGCGTTACCCTGATCAACTCTTGTATTAATTATCCAAAGTATGTCATGTGGGTACTGAGAATACTCGGCTTGACGAGGAGATTCCAAACATGCAAAAAAAAAAAGGTCAAAAGTGTGGTGCGGGCCCCTTTTTTGTAAACATCATCCAAAGTGTACGATGTGGGTACTCAAATGACTCGGCTCGACTAGACGAGCAAGAATCTGCAATCAGAAATCTGATCCGAGGTTAGGTTAGGTTAGGATGGGTTAGGTTAGGTTAGGTTAGGTTAGTATTCGCAACAACAACAAAAATTCGCAAAAAAAAAATTCGCAAAAAAAAATTCGCAAAAAAAATTCGCAAAAAAAGTTTGCAAAAAAGTTCGCAAAAAAGTTCGCAAAAAAAAAATTCGCAAAGTGTCACAGACGAGACCTCGGGGGGGGGGGGGCTCGGGGGGAGGGGGGGGCGTCCCTCCTGTCCCTCCTGGCCTCGGAGTGTCCAATATACCCTACTGTCGCCCTATAGCAGACAGTAACCAGGCTACGGCAGACAGTTAATGTACCCCTACAGCAGGCAGTAACCAGGCTAGGCAGACAGTTAGTGTCGCCCTACAGCAGACAGTAAACAAGCTACGGCAGACAGTTAGTGTCGCCCTACAGCAGTCAGTAACCAGGCTACGGCAGACAGTTAATGTAGCCCTACAGCAGACAGTAACCAGGCTACGGCAGACAGTTAGTGTCGCCCTACAGCAGACAGTAACCAGGCTACGGCAGACAGTGTAGCCCTACAGCAGACAGTAACCAGGCTACGGCAGACAGTTAGTGTCACCCTACAGCAGACAGTAACCAGGTTACGGCAGACAGTTAGTGTCACCCTACAGCAGTCAGTAACCAGGCTACGGCAGACAGTTAGTGTAGCCCTACAGCAGACAGTAACCAGGCTACGACAGACAGTTAGTGTAGCCCTACAGCAGACAGTAACCAGGCTACGGCAGACAGTTAGTGTAGCCCTACAGCAGACAGTAACCAGGCTACGGCAGACAGTTAGTATAGCCCTACAGCAGACAGTAACCAGGCTACGGCAGACACTTAGTGTATCCCTACAGCAGACATTAACCAGGCTACGGCAGACAGTTAGTGTAGCCCTACAGCAGACAGTAACCAGGCTACGGCAGACAGTTAGTGTCGCCCTACAGCAGTCAGTAACCAGGCTAAGGCAGGCAGTTAGTGTCGCCCTACAGCAGACAGTAACCAGGCTACGGCAGACAGTTAGTGTAGCCCTACAGCAGACGGTAACCAGGCTACGGCAGACAGTTAGTGTCGACCTACAGCAGACAGTAACCAGGCTACGGCAGACAGTTAGTTTCACCCTACAGCAGTCAGTAACCAAGCTACGGCAGACAGTTAGTGTAGCCCTACAGCAGACAGTAACCAGGCTACGGCAGACAGTTAGTGTAGCCCTACAGCAGACAGTAACCAGGCTACGGCAGACAGTTAGTGTCGCCCTACAGCAGACAGTAACCAGGCTACGGCAGACAGTGTAGCCCTACAGCAGACAGTAACCAGGCTACGGCAGACAGTTAGTGTCGCCCTACAGCAGACAGTAACCAGGCTACGGCAGACAGTTAGTGTAGCCCTACAGCAGACAGTATCCAGGCTACGGCAGACAGTTAGTGTAGCCCTACAGCAAACAGTAACCAGGCTACGGCAGACAGTTAGTGTCGCCCTACAGCAGACAGTAACTAGGCTACGGCAGACAGTTAGTGTCGCCCTACAGCAGTCAGTAACCAGGATACAGCAGACAGTTAGTGTAGCCCTACAGCAGACATTAACCAGGCTACGGCAGACAGTTAGTGTCGCCCTACAGCAGACAGTAACTAGGCTACGGCAGACAGTTAGTGTCGCCCTACAGCAGACAGTAACCAGGCTACGGCAGACATTTAGTGTCGCCCTACAGCAGTCAGTAACCAGGATACAGCAGACTGTTAGTGTAGCCCTACAGCAGACAGTACCCAGGCTACGGTAGACAGTTAGTGTCGCCCTACAGCAGACAGTAATGAGGCTACGGCAGACAGTTAGTGTAGCCCTACAGCAGACAGTAACCAGGCTACGGCAGACAGTTAGTGTAGCCCTACAGTACACAGTAACCAGGCTACGGCAGACAGTTAGTGTCGCCCTACAGCAGACAGTAACTAGGCTACGGCAGACAGTTAGTGTCACCCTACAGCAGACACTAACCAGGCTACGGCAGACAGTTAGTGTCGTCCTTAAGTAGACAGTAACGAGGCTACGGCAGACAGTTAGTGTCGCCCTACAGAAGTCAGTAACCAGGCTACGGCAGACAGTTAGTGTCGCCCTACAGCAGACAGTAACCAGGCTACGGCAGACAGTTAGTATCGCCCTACAGCAGACAGTAACCAGGCTACGGCAGACAGTTAGTGTAGCCCTACAGCAGACAGTAACCAGGCTACGGCAGACAGTTAGTGTCGCAAATGATGACAATCAACGACTAACACAAATCGCGTAGAACGGAACAGGATCGGACTAACACGTCTTCACGCACTGAACTCTCGAACTGAACTGAAGGAGGGCTGGTGATGTGGGTGACTCTCCCCACTAATGGATTTCGGAGAAGGTCGGGGCAAAAACTCTCAACCGCTGTCTTGGGTAAAGACCACCCTGCTCTAATGGAACTCGTTATGAGCGGTCTATTATGGGTTCCTAGAAGGGTCAGCCGTCTTCCCGTCGAGGTATCAAATTACAGCATCCGCATTCCCAGACAGGTCTCAACTTGTCGGTTTTTTGTGTGAACACCTGCACCCTCCAGTCGAGGTATCAAATTACAACATCCGCATTCCCAGACAGGAGACTGGACACGACGCTTATTTGTGTGAACGTCTGCCTCGGTGCAGAGTACTTGAAAGGGGGTGTATCGATACACCCCCCTTTGCAGTATATGTTCAAAGCATTGCAATTATATTCTCCTCAAAATTTGCATTCACTGGTAGTTCAATTGACCGCAAGCGCTGATGGGCTAGCTCTGTTGGTTGTAGCGTTACCCTGATCAACTCTTGTATTAATTATCCAAAGTATGTCATGTGGGTACTGAGAATACTCGGCTTGACGAGGAGATTCCAAACATGCAAAAAAAAAAGGGCAAAAGTGTGGTGCGGGCCCCTTTTTTGTAAACATCATCCAAAGTGTACGATGTGGGTACTCAAATGACTCGGCTCGACTAGACGAGCAAGAATCTGCAATCAGAAATCTGATCCTAGGTTAGGTTAGGTTAGGATGGGTTAGGTTAGGTTAGGTTAGGTTAGGTTAGGTTAGGTTAGTATTCGCAACAACAACAAAAATTCGCAAAAAAAATTCGCAAAAAAAAATTCGCAAAAAAAATTCGCAAAAAAAGTTTGCAAAAAAGTTCGCAAAAAAGTTCGCAAAAAAAAAATTCGCAAAGTGTCACAGACGAGACCTCGGGGGGGGGCTCGGGGGGAGGGGGGGCGTCCCTCCTGTCCCTCCTGGCCTCGGAGTGTCCAATATACCCTACAGTCGCCCTATAGCAGACAGTAACCAGGCTACGGCAGACAGTTAATGTAGCCCTACAGCAGGCAGTAACCAGGCTAGGCAGACAGTTAGTGTCGCCCTACAGCAGACAGTAACCAAGCTACGGCAGACAGTTAGTGTCGCCCTACAGCAGTCAGTAACCAGGCTACGGCAGACAGTTAATGTAGCCCTACAGCAGACAGTAACCAGGCTACGGCAGACAGTTAGTGTCGCCCTACAGCAGACAGTAACCAGGCTACGGCAGACAGTGTAGCCCTACAGCAGACAGTAACCAGGCTACGGCAGACAGTTAGTGTCACCCTACAGCAGACAGTAACCAGGTTACGGCAGACAGTTAGTGTCACCCTACAGCAGTCAGTAACCAGGCTACGGCAGACAGTTAGTGTAGCCCTACAGCAGACAGTAACCAGGCTACGACAGACAGTTAGTGTAGCCCTACAGCAGACAGTAACCAGGCTACGGCAGACAGTTAGTGTAGCCCTACAGCAGACAGTAACCAGGCTACGGCAGACAGTTAGTATAGTCCTACAGCAGACAGTAACCAGGCTACGGCAGACACTTAGTGTATCCCTACAGCAGACATTAACCAGGCTACGGCAGACAGTTAGTGTAGCCCTACAGCAGACAGTAACCAGGCTACGGCAGACAGTTAGTGTCGCCCTACAGCAGTCAGTAACCAGGCTAAGGCAGGCAGTTAGTGTCACCCTACAGCAGACAGTAACCAGGCTACGGCAGACAGTTAGTGTAGCCCTACAGCAGACGGTAACCAGGCTACGGCAGACAGTTAGTGTCGACCTACAGCAGACAGTAACCAGGCTACGGCAGACAGTTAGTGTCACCCTACAGCAGTCAGTAACCAAGCTACGGCAGACAGTTAGTGTAGCCCTACAGCAGACAGTAACCAGGCTACAGCAGACAGTTAGTGTAGCCCTACAGCAGACAGTAACCAGGCTACGGCAGACAGTTAGTGTCGCCCTACAGCAGTCAGTAACCAGGATACAGCAGACAGTTAGTGTAGCCCTACAGCAGACATTAACCAGGCTACGGCAGACAGTTAGTGTCGCCCTACAGCAGACAGTAACTAGGCTACGGCAGACAGTTAGTGTCGCCCTACAGCAGACAGTAACCAGGCTACGGCAGACATTTAGTGTCGCCCTACAGCAGTCAGTAACCAGGATACAGCAGACAGTTAGTGTAGCCCTACAGCAGACAGTACCCAGGCTACGGTAGACAGTTAGTGTCGCCCTACAGCAGACAGTAATGAGGCTACGGCAGACAGTTAGTGTAGCCCTACAGCAGACAGTAACCAGGCTACGGCAGACAGTTAGTGTAGCCCTACAGTACACAGTAACCAGGCTACGGCAGACAGTTAGTGTCGCCCTACAGCAGACAGTAACTAGGCTACGGCAGACAGTTAGTGTCACCCTACAGCAGACAGTAACCAGGCTACGGCAGACAGTTAGTGTCGCCCTACAGAATTCAGTAACCAGGCTACGGCAGACAGTTAGTGTAGCCCTACAGCATACAGTAACCAGGCTACGGCAGACAGTTAGTGTCGCCCTACAGCAGACAGTAACCAGGCTACGGCAGACAGTGTCGCCCTACAGCAGACAGTGATTAAGGTAAATGACCGGAATATAATATTTAAGAAAATAATCCTTGCAGTAGTCTTTAAATAGAAATTCAATACCGCTGTTGAAAGTAGTTTAGTTTATGACTCTTACGTCTTACATAATGTGTGGAGCCCTAGAAAAAAAATACACGAACACACCAGTTGATAAAAGAGGCTTTTATAAAATGTCTTTACTTATAAGATGTTGAGTTTGATCGCACGTGAAACAGTCGATGTTTATCGCAATCATCACATCTGCACCTCTTATGTAGTCGTTGAGGCGACGACGTGTCGAGAGTGGTTGGAGTGGCCATGTTTTATAAAATGTCTTTACTTATAAGATGTTGAGTTTGATCGCACGTGAAACAGTCGGTGTTTATCGCAATCATCACATCTGCACCTCTTACGTAGTCGTTGAGGCGATGACGTGTCGAGAGTGGTTGGAGTGGCCATGTTTTATAAAATGCCTTTACTTATAAGATGTTGAGTTTGATCGCACGTGAAACAGTCGATGTTTATCGCAATCATCACATCTGCACCTCTTATGTAGTCGTTGAGGCGACGACGTGTCGAGAGTGGTTGGAGTGGCCATTTTTTATTTATAACCTAACATATGCGTAGGAATCCAGATTGACGTTTCTAATAAAACAATTTTGCCAGCTACATGAATAATAAGTGGTCATAACGATATGTGTATTTGTTGTATTATTTAAAGTTAATTTATAATAACTTATTGTTTTATCTTCTAAAATATGGTGCCAGTTTTATTGGGGTGTTTCTCAGTGTCTATGAAATTATACGATAGTAACCATTAACATTAGTTCCCATAGCTATAACTGACCTCAGACAGCCTTCATGATTTTCAAAGATAATCCTTGGCTTGAGAAAAAACAGGAATTACAGGAAATAATATGTAAAATAAATAATAAATAAATATTTTCATTAAAATAACGTAGGGATTTAGCAATGTATACTTGGTTTGAATTAAACATATGCATTCACAGACTCTTTCGGATTAAAGCGTTATCTCGAAAAAAATTTTTAAAACCAACACAGAGCAAAACAAAACAGTTCAACCTTTTGTTTTGTGACGGACCAGCAAGTTAATCTGTTGGCCAGACAGTATAAACCTACTCTCCATCACGAGGACGTAGCTCAGTGAAATATAAACCCCTGAAACAACATTACTTTAATCAAACAACGTCCAAAGATGTACGTTTACAAATGTTATCAGAACAGTAAAGACATCAGTTTGGTTACAATAAAGATTCTTCAATATATTAACACCAAATTACTTATCAAGGGCGAGACTGTAAAGTATTAACTATTAATTTATAAAAACTAGAAACTTGAAAACTGACTCGGGTCCTAGGCCTAACGGGTTTTGTACCTTGAGGCCCTCCAGTCCGGACACTTCATTCTCTAACCCCATCTCACTGACTGTACCCCAACACCACCCATCTGATCTGTTGAAGCTTTCTGCAGATCAGCAAAACAAGTTATATAACAATTCCAGCCCACTCACACAACATGCTAAACAGTTCCACCTCCACGAAGTATTGACATCATTCTTACAAAGGATGAAATCCTTCTAGAATGTAAAGAAATTCCAGTGAACGATCTATCCATCCCCACTTTATTTCAGTATTCAATACACAGTTACAGTATAAATTATACTTTACAATTAGATGAACAACTCTACAATTACCATACATGTGGGTAGGTAAATACTAAGAAGTAATATAAACAATTAATTTTATCCGACATTCACAAATCAACCAAACTAGTTGCAGTATTTGTTTTGAATTTAACGCTTCGTTACATATGGCGTTGTGTTGTATCTTCCTGTCGTAATATTCACTTCTCATTGTGTTGGGTCGCCCCGTCGCTGTGTTAATGCTTCGTTACATATGGCGTTGTGTTGTATCTTCCTGTCGTAATATTCACTTCTCATTGTGTTGGGTCGCCCCGTCGCTGTGTTAACGCTTCGTTACATATGGCGTTGTGTTGTATCTTCCTGTCGTAATATTCACTTCTCATTGTGTTGGGTCGCCCCATCGCTGTGTTAACACTTCGTTACATATGGCGTTGTGTTGTATCTTCCTGTCGTAATATTCACTTCTCATTGTGTTGGGTCGCCCCGTCGCTGTGTTAACACTTCGTTACATATGGCGTTGTGTTGTATCTTCCTGTCGTAATATTCACTTCTCATTGTGTTGGGTCGCCCCGTCGCTGTGTTAACACTTCGTTACATATGGCGTTGTGTTGTATCTTCCTGTCGTAATATTCGCTTCTCATTGTGTTGGGTCGCCCCGTCGCTGTGTTAATGCTTCGTTACATATGGCGTTGTGTTGTATCTTCCTGTCGTAATATTCACTTCTCATTGTGTTGGGTCGCCCCGTCGCTGTGTTAACGCTTCGTTACATATGGCGTTGTGTTGTATCTTCCTGTCGTAATATTCACTTCTCATTGTGTTGGGTCGCCCCGTCGCTGTGTTAACGCTTCGTTACATATGGTGTTGTGTTGTATCTTCCTGTCGTAATATTCACTTCTCATTGTGTTGGGTCGCCCCGTCGCTGCGTTAACACTTCGTCACATATGGCGTTGTGTTGTATCTTCCTGTCGTAATATTCACTTCTCATTGTGTTGGATCGCCCCGTCGCTGTGTTAACACTTCGTTACATATGGCGTTGTGTTGTATCTTCCTGTCGTAATATTCACTTCTCATTGTGTTGGGTCGTCCCGTCGCTGTGTTAACACTTCGTTACATATGGCGTTGTGTTGTATCTTCCTGTCGTAATATTCACTTCTCATTGTGTTGGGTCGCCCCGTCGCTGTGTTAACACTTCGTTACATATGGCGTTGTGTTGTATCTTCCTGTCGTAATATTCACTTCTCATTGTGTTGGGTCGCCCCGTCGCTGTGTTAACGCTTCGTTACATATGGCGTTGTGTTGTATCTTCCTATCGTAATATTAACTTCTCATTGTGTTGGGTCGCTCCGTCGCTGTGCTAAGCCCTGCCCTATCACTTAGAACATGTACGAACGCGTAGCCTACATTGTGATTTGTGAATTACTCTAACACAATGTTTTTTTCTCTCATCGTAGTCGACGATGATCGCGATTCTCGTCGACGGTTGCTTATTCCGAATGTTATCGGCTTTCTCAATTTTGTAACAAAAAATCTAACTATTAAATAGACAACCGGTTTCTTAGCGAATTTCCCCTATAGGGAAGAAGCTATTACCGTAGGTCTCATGGTAAGACTCAAGCCCGAGACCATGATAACTTTTAAGGTCCCCACATGCCAAAAACACCATTCGTTCAAATTTGTATATATAAATGTGTCCTTAAGCACGATAACTCTCGTAAAAAAGGTCCGATCTTAATGGAATTTGGTAAAAATGTGTAAAGTACCATTTATTTGAACGAGTTCGAAAACCAGACGAATCGCACCATCCGAGGGGGTTTTTTGGGGGGTTTTGTACCCCAAAAATGTGTTTTTGGCACTTAAATCAAATTTTAATTTATACCATTGAATTTAGCTTAAAAAACAAACAATTTGGTATTTTGATCATTGCTCTACGTCAATTTGTTACTGAGATATTGAAAGGGCTAAACACAGTGCCTTGTCTAATGTTATTCTTATGGATAAAAATAAAAATTGTATATCTTGCTTATTTATGAACATATACTGACGAAATTTGGTATATGGCTTCATCTGGTTGTGGTTTATTGTTGTTTGCACACAAAAATATTTTTCGCCTATGGTTCTTGTAACAGCAAACCTAGATACTTGGTCCCCATGTTATTCTTATGGAAAATACTTAAAATTTTATATATCGCTTATTTATGAATGTATATGGATGAAACTTGGTATGTGACTTCACTAAGATGAGTTCTATTGATATTTGCATACAACCCCATTATTTTATGTGCCTTGTTGCAACAAACCTGTGTTCTTATCTCCAATGTTATTCTTATGGGGAATAATTAATATTTTATATATCGCTTGTTTGCGAATATATTTACTATGAATCCTGTTAAGTGTTTTAATGTGTTATGCTATATATTCATTTGAAATTCGCTGAGTATGCAGGTTTGCTGCAACGGGGGTATTTTAAGTCTCCAGTAGTCTTGCCCTCAGAAGTTGTCATTCAAACTATGTATGTATCATAGTGTATTGACTATCATTACCACTCGACCATATTTTAAATCCTTAATTTATTGCCAACATATTACTGTATATCAAATTACTTTATTTTATTAGTCTTTAGTATCGATTTATGATGAAAGTTTACTGAAGGAAAGTAAAGGTAATGGCTCATGTAATAAAGTTAGAAAAGCAAGATCGAAAGTTAAGTCTGTGAAGATTCAGTCCAATTAGAGCCGTCGTCTTGACCTTTGAGCTATTTACTGAACTGTTTTATATTCATATGCCTTTAAAAATGTAGATCATGGAAAGTGGATTTTAGGACCTTGGAGTGTACTCTGAACTAGTTTGCGTATATTAAGAATAATATGGTCATCCGTCCAATGTGTCATCGATGGCAACGACTCGGTTCATTCATTCTCTGATTGGGCCTGATAACGACCGGCGAGACTGGTTGAAATCGATCGCCTTGTACATTTATTGTGTGTACAGTATAAGTGTAAATATATTGTGTAGTGTTGTGAGACGTAGTTTATTTTATCCTGTAGTTGTAACAACACGTATTGTGCTACTCAACAAATGATTTATGCTTTTTGGACACAGTCTTCCGTTTGAGGTTAGATTTGAGACAATATGTTCTATTAATAGGGGACCTTGTAAATGATAGGTCTGAGGTGCCCTACTCTTGCTTGCAAGACTCTCAGGACTTCCTCCAGGGAAGGTTCGCATATTGCAGAATATGACTGTTACATGTATAAGATAGTCGTCAGCTAGAATCAGCTGTAATCCCACAGTTTCATTGACGTATGTTTGTTCTTAAACAAAATATTCAGCATTTTCCGGAATTAGTATCAGACGATGGGTTTAAAAAACTATAACAAATATTTCTTTCAGCTTTTAATACGACCATTGATAATTTGACCCCGAATAATTATTTCTTTTGTAGTGACAAATGCCTAGTTTATTAACTATATAGTAATATTATGATGTACCTTCAAGCGTTAAAACGGTACGCCTAAAGACGTAGTTAGGTAAGTTATTAGTGAATTTCCTTTGGAAAGTGAACTATTAGCATGACCCGCACGGTGAAACTTAAGCCCGGGACCACCATAGAAGTTCCTAACGTGACCCCCTGAACACGTTTTGGGGGGTCTTTCAAAATTGTATATATATATATATATATATATACAATTTTGAATATATATATATATATATAGACATATATATATATATGTGTGTGTGTGTGTGTGTGTGTGTGTGTGTGTGTGTGTGTGTGTGTGTGTTTGCACTCTAGCGGTGGCATTTTCTGTCCGAATTACTTCAAATTTGGTAGGGACGTTCCTTTCTGTAATCAGTTGGACAAGTTCGGCAAAACAATCGGAAAACTCTAAACCCCTTTAATGGGGATTAATCTTTCAAATTTCGAGTTTTTGGGCCCAAAAAGGGTCAGAAAAGCCCCGTATGTAAAGTTAATTCATGTAAAAATATGGGAATTAGTGAGGCAAAAGTTTTAAGCCCTCTCTCGCCATTCTAGTATAAATATTTACCAAGTTATTAAAGAAAATGTGTTTGTACTAAACACAGTACGTTTTCTTATTGGGTTTTACACTAGAAAAGCCTGTCATTCCTTTGTTAGAGTACTTTTATCATCCCCAGTAACCTCACGCCTACTTTCAAGCCTGTCTGGACCTTCTCCTAACATTATAATGCGCAAAATCGTATTCCCAGCTTTGCAGGTAAATGAAACCAGGAGCATCAGAACAGCCAAAAACTCACTGTTTTCAGATTTTATTAAAAATTGTATATTTTTACACTGATTTTGAGTTTTATAAGTTTTTAAGTGGAAATTCACTTCCATCACGTCAGCGTGCTGCGTGCGAACTCGTTTTGTTTTTAATAGTGTTGCATTAGGACTGCAATCGAAACGAGATCGCACGCAGCACGCTGACGTAAGGAAAGTGAATTTTCGCATTAAAACCTTAATAAGATCAAATAAAGAGCTTCAACCAACACTGATTGTATTTTTTGAAAATTGAAAATTGAAAAAAGAATTTAGGCTCATTTGATGTTCCTGGTTATATTTAAATTCACTAATAGGATGCCAATGTTGTAAATTATAAAGTTAAAAGGAAGTATTGTCGGAATAACAAGTTGGTATAGGGGTATGGAGGGTGATAAAACGATATTAAGATATGAAAAACAGCCTTTTCCAGTGTAAAATCCCCCATAAGACAACGTATTGTATTTTGACAATTAAAATTTTCTTTAATAACTCGGTAAGTATTTATGTTAGAATTATGAGGGAGGGCTTAAACTCTTTGGCGTTTTACGTACAATAAGTTAATGTGAAATAAATGTACATTTGGGGCTTTTCTCACCCTTTCTGGGCCCAAAAACCCAAAATTTGAAAACTTAAAAGCACTGAAAAGGGGGGTTAGAGTTTTCCGATTGTTTTGTCCAACGAACTTGTCAAACCGATTATAAAAAGGAATGTTTCTACCAAATTTGAAGTAAATTGGACAAAAATTGCGACCACTAGAGTGAGAAAATAAGATATATATAACGTTTTTAGAGACCCCTCAAAACGTGTTTAGGGGGTCACGTTAGGAAATTCTATGGTGGTCCCGGGCTTAAGTCTCACCGTGCGGGTCATGCTAATAGTTCACTTTTCCATAGGAAATTCACTAATAATAAACTAATAAGTTGTTCCATGAAAAAAATAATTACTGTTAGGTTTGTTTAATAAAAAACGTAGTAATAGAACAGTTGAAATAAATCAAATTATGGTCGTTATTTGAGTTTAATTCATCTTCTCTGATAAAAGTCCGCTGCTTTCTTTTTAATTAATAAAGTTCAGGAAATTGAGTTTTAGATATAAAAACTTGAAACAGCTTTTATTAAAGAAAAAAAGTTCCACCCCGTCAAAATTGTTTTGCGAGGTTTTTTATATTCTTAGACTCCAACTTAAAATTGTACTCGTCAAACAATAAATATTTATGTCTTTAAAAAGGTGTTAACCTGAGATTATACAGTACGAAGTTTCATAGAGTTTCGATTGTATTTATTTCATTGCAATGTACCTTTGGTATAAAGTTCAGTTAGCGCTATTAATGATACGTATTGATTTTGTAAAAATTGAAATACAATTTTCTGCAAAGGTTCTCAGTGAATATGCAAAGATACAAACTCGTAATGAATATGTTTATTAGTTAATGTAAATATATTTATTATTCATCGCTAAATATATTTCTGTTACAATTTGTAAATATTTTCCTATTTAATTCGAATTTAAATTCTCGGACAGAGATGTGGACCCCATTTTATTTTCATTGGTCGGTAGAAACCGCAAAAATAACGATCTGTAATTTGTGGATAAAAAACTCCCGTGATCCTCCGAGTACAGAGCGTCTTCCGTCGTCTTCACCAACAAAAAAGACAGTTGAGTTTTGGCGTCATATCTCTCAATCGGGCATATTTCTCGATTCTCGGCCCACCTCATTTCGCCGTTGGATGTTATTTCTTATATTATCTTTCTCTCATTTTAAAGTTTGTATTTTTCTCAGGTGTTGTGTTATGTACTATCACTGTATATTTTTATAATTGTGACTCTGTTCAGTGCGGGCAACTCGTGTCCGCGGTAAAGTGGCCACATTTGGACAAACTCTCGTTGCGTTGCGTTAAGCCGGCATCCGCGTAATTTCAAGAGCGTTTTCTTGCTCAAGAATTCAGTGCGGTGAGAACTAACTCCAATTAGTCTTCAGAAAGCTAGTGGACCTCAGTGCTGGCCTGCTAGCCACCAACGGCCTCCTATGGTGATGGTGGTGACGCGACACCGCTGCCGCTATCGATTCAAACCGACCATTAATCTCCATGGGTGAGTGACAATATCCATACTGTGTGAAAAGTGCTATATCTATTATATTATTGTTTGTGAACTAAGAACCAGATTTTTCAATCAGGTGGCAAATAAATAAATTCTCTCAGTCATACAGTCCACAAAGAAAATACATTTATTTTGCATTAAATTAAAATTAATTTTTAATGCGTAAAACTTACCCTCGCCTCAACAAAATATATAAAGGGTAGCTAATCAATAATATCAGTTCACCACGTTACCCACCCTGCAATCAATTTTAATTCTCCAGGTATCCAAATATTCCGGAAATGACTGAATATTTTTGTTATTTATAAACACTCAGTAATGAAACTCTATGGTTGTATTCTTACCCTAGTCACCTCTGTTTTGATTTATATAACGTGGCCTAATAGTAAAGTAAAAAATAAATGCACTCCTATTATCGATCAGAAAGTAATTTAAATTTATTGAACCAGAGTAGGATTGCTTTATTTGTTTTCACACTCAAATAAACAGCTTAAATATAATTTGAATTTGCTGTGAACACTTACAGCTGTGATTTGGGACAAATGGTGTGATTTAAATAGCTTTATATAATTCATTTCCCGCTAAATACATTTTTATAATTAATTATTAATGGGCATAACATTTAAAACATTAATTACCCAGGAATCTAGCAATACTCGGTGATATTTGATTAGTTCTCAAAGGTTAAAAATCTACAATAAATAAATATTGTATAGTTAGGGCATTTACAAGATAACTTGGAGAACTCCAGTTGTAATTATAACTTAATTTCCCTTCATGTAGGATTTTTAACGTATTCGCAGATGATTCATGATGTATAAGTATGCTCTATATGTAATCTACATTCAATGGTTCTAGTCACTGTGTTTAAGAAATGGCTTGTTGATACGTTATCATGTGAAAATGTTACGTCGACTGATTATTCCAAGATGTTATGATTATTTTACTTTGATTTAAAACTCTGTAAGCGCAATTTTAACATTTATAATTTTCAAATACATTTTTTTGTATTTGAGTTTTCCAGGGTTTGAGGCTTTTACCAATAAGGTTAAATTAAAGGTTACAATTTATACTAGAGAATAAGGCACATGTATACACATATAAGTATAAAATGTCAGGATAAAATCAAATCATATTATATAAGTATGAGTTATAAATATAAACCACATTTAAGCACTGAAATCATTGCGATTACCTCACACATCACATGATAAGTCACTCGGTTGTGAACATCTGTTTAACCTGCTTGGGAGTTGTCACATATTTAACAACTGAAATCATTGCGATTACCTCATACATCACATGATAAGTCACTCGGTTGTGAACATCTGTTTAACCTGCTTGGGAGTTGTCACACATTTAACAACTGAAATCATTGCGATTACCTCACTCATCACATGATAAGTCACTCGGTTGTGAACATCTGTTTAACCTGCTTGGGAGTTGACACACATTTAACAACTGAAATCATTGCGATTACCTCACTCATCACATGATAAGTCACTCGGTTGTGAACATCTGTTTAACCTGCTTGGGAGTTGTCACACATTTAACAACTGAAATCATTGCGATTACCTCACTCATCACATCATAAGTCACTCGGTTGTGAACATCTGTTTAACCTGCTTGGGAGTTGTCACACATTTAACAACTGAAATCATTGCGATTACCTCACACATCACATGATAAGTCACTCGGTTATGAACATCTGTTTAACCTGCTTGGGAGTTGTCACACATTTAACAACTGAAATCATTGCGATTACCTCACACATCACATGATAAGTCACTCGGTTGTGAACATCTGTTTAACATGATTGGGAGTTGTCACACATTTAACAACTGAAATCATTGCGATTACCTCACACATAACATGATAAGTCACTCGGTTGTGAACATCTGTTTAACCTGCTTGGGAGTTGTCACACATTTAACAACTGAAATCATTGCGATTACCTCACACATCACATCATAAGTCACTCGGTTGTGAACATCTGTTTAACCTGCTTGGGAGTTGTCACACATTTAACAACTGAAATCATTGCCATTACCTCACTCATCACATGATAAGTCACTCGGTTGTGAACATATGTTTAACCTGCTTGGGAGTTGTCACACATTTAACAACTGAAATTATTGCGATTACCTCACTCATCACATGATAAGTCACTCGGTTGTGAACATCTGTTTAACCTGCTTGGGAGTTGTCACACATTTAACAACTGAAATCATTGCGATTACCTCACTCATCACATGATAAGTCACTCGGTTGTGAACATCAGTTTAACCTGCTTGGGAGTTGTCACACATTTAACAACTGAAATCATTGCGATTACCTCACTCATCACATCATAAGTCACTCGGTTGTGAACATCTGTTTAACCTGCTTGGGAGTTGTCACACATTTAACAACTGAAATCATTGCGATTACCTCACACATCACATGATAAGTCACTCGGTTATGAACATCTGTTTAACCTGCTTGGGAGTTGTCACACATTTAACAACTGAAATCATTGCGATTACCTCACACATAACATGATAAGTCACTCGGTTGTGAACATCTGTTTAACATGATTGGGAGTTGTCACACATTTAACAACTGAAATCATTGCGATTACCTCACACATAACATGATAAGTCACTCGGTTGTGAACATCTGTTTAACCTGCTTGGGAGTTGTCACACATTTAACAACTGAAATCATTGCGATTACCTCACACATCACATCATAAGTCACTCGGTTGTGAACATCTGTTTAACCTGCTTGGGAGTTGTCACACATTTAACAACTGAAATCATTGCCATTACCTCACTCATCACATGATAAGTCACTCGGTTGTGAACATCTGTTTAAACTGCTTGGGAGTTGTCACACATTTAACAACTGAAATCATTGCGATTACCTCACACATCACATGATAAGTCACTCGGTTGTGAACATCTGTTTAACCTGCTTGGGAGTTGTCACACATTTAACAACTGAAATCATTGCGATTACCTCACACATCACATGATAAGTCACTCGGTTGTGAACATCTGTTTAACCTGCTTGGGAGTTGTCACACATTTAACAACTGAAATCATTGCGATTACCTCACACATAACATGATAAGTCACTCGGTTGTGAACATCTGTTTAACATGATTGGGAGTTGTCACACATTTAACAACTGAAATCATTGCGATTACCTCACACATCACATCATAAGTCACTCGGTTGTGAACATCTGTTTAACCTGCTTGGGAGTTGTCACACATTTAACAACTGAAATCATTGCCATTACCTCACTCATCACATGATAAGTCACTCGGTTGTGAACATCTGTTTAACCTGCTTGGGAGTTGTCACACATTTAACAACTGAAATCATTGCGATTACCTCACACATCACATGATAAGTCACTCGGTTGTGAACATCTGTTTAACCTGCTTGGGAGTTGTCACACATTTAACAACTGAAATCATTGCGATTACCTCACACATCACATGATAAGTCACTCGGTTGTGAACATCTGTTTAACCTGCTTGGGAGTTGTCACACATTTAACAACTGAAATCATTGCGATTACCTCACACATCACATGATAAGTCACTCGGTTATGAACATCTGTTTAACCTGCTTGGGAGTTGTCACACATTTAACAACTGAAATCATTGCGATTACCTCACACATAACATGATAAGTCACTCGGTTGTGAACATCTGTTTAACATGATTGGGAGTTGTCACACATTTAACAACTGAAATCATTGCGATTACCTCACACATAACATGATAAGTCACTCGGTTGTGAACATCTGTTTAACCTGCTTGGGAGTTGTCACACATTTAACAACTGAAATCATTGCGTTTACCTCACACATCACATCATAAGTCACTCGGTTGTGAACATCTGTTTAACCTGCTTGGGAGTTGTCACACATTTAACAACTGAAATCATTGCCATTACCTCACTCATCACATGATAAGTCACTCGGTTGTGAACATCTGTTTAACCTGCTTGGGAGTTGTCACACATTTAACAACTGAAATCATTGCGATTACCTCACACATCACATGATAAGTCACTCGGTTGTGAACATCTGTTTAACCTGCTTGGGAGTTGTCACACATTTAACAACTGAAATCATTGCGATTACCTCACACATCACATGATAAGTCACTCGGTTATGAACATCTGTTTAACCTGCTTGGGAGTTGTCACACATTTAACAACTGAAATCATTGTGATTACCTCACACATAACATGATAAGTCACTCGGTTGTGAACATCTGTTTAACATGATTGGGAGTTGTCACACATTTAACAACTGAAATCATTGCGATTACCTCACACATAACATGATAAGTCACTCGGTTGTGAACATCTGTTTAACCTGCTTGGGAGTTGTCACACATTTAACAACTGAAATCATTGCGATTACCTCACACATCACATCATAAGTCACTCGGTTGTGAACATCTGTTTAACCTGCTTGGGAGTTGTCACACATTTAACAACTGAAATCATTGCCATTACCTCACTCATCACATGATAAGTCACTCGGTTGTGAACATCTGTTTAACCTGCTTGGGAGTTGTCACACATTTAACAACTGAAATCATTGCGATTACCTCACACATCACATGATAAGTCACTCGGTTGTGAACATCTGTTTAACCTGCTTGGGAGTTGTCACACATTTAACAACTGAAATCATTGCGATTACCTCACACATCACATGATAAGTCACTCGGTTGTGAACATCTGTTTAACCTGCTTGGGAGTTGTCACACATTTAACAACTGAAATCATTGCGATTACCTCACACATCACATGATAAGTCACTCGGTTGTGAACATCTGTTTAACCCGATTGGGAGTTTTCACACATTTTCCTTATTAATATTATAGGAACACACATTTCATAGTAATTTTAATTTTTAATTTTGTTGTATAAATTGATCAACTCTTGTTGGGAAAACGAAAAAATTGTGTTTACTATCCTATCAACGGTTTATATTGAGTTGATGAGAAGATATTGCCGCGTGGAACCTTGTTAATCAAATATTGAACCAATATTCCTGCAGTAGGCCTATACAGTACATCTGATCATCTAAAGACAAGGAGAGTCTTTGATCTAAATATCACAGTATAAATCCTTGTTATGCAATGTTGTATTCGAAGTTACATTACCGTAATGACATAAAAATGTATATTGATTAATTGTTTTAATGTTAGTAAACACTTTAAAGTAGTACACCAAAATATTATTCCTATAACTTTGCTCTGGGTTTACTATTTACATTATTCTAAACTTTAACAGACTTTTAGGGACCAATAATTAAATATACCATTTAACTTGTGTTTATAATAAATATACAACTACATTACTATATATATTTTGTATATTTAATGACTTATTGCTTACAGATCTCTAAGAACTACGAGTATAACTAATAGATCTACACTTTAATAGCTACCCAGTATCGTTTTATTTCATTTTCATTGATATTTAGAATGTAGAAACAGTTAGCTTTACGTAAGGTAAGACATATTCATAACTAGCTGTTCCCGCAGGCTTCGCCCTGCAAATTATTTATAAAAACAATTACAGTTGTGTGTGCTGCATTCTGTGGTTAGCCCGTGGAACTACTATTAATCAAGATCAGCTGCTCGTATTTTCATCAGCTCAAACAAAAATGAATGTCCATAAGGAACACAAGGGAACCTTGTCGGGGTCTCTGGTGGAGCCCTAAGGTCAGATCAGGATGAAAACCATCTAGTTTTCCTATTTTATGCCTAAAGAATCAATGTAAAAAATTTCAGCTCTCTTCCTACATGGGAAGGTGGAGAATTAGGATGAGTGAGTCAGCCAGAGCTTTGCCTTTTATAGATATAGATATACAACTACACTACTATATATATTTTGTATATTTAATGACATATTGCTTACAGATCTCTAAAGAACTATGAGTATAACTAATAGATCTACACTTTAATAGCTACCCAGTATCATTTTTATTTAATTTTCATTTATATTTAGAATGTAGAACCAGTTAGCTTTACGTAAGGTAAGACATATTCATAATAAATGTAGGTAAAATTGGAATCATAGCATATTAAAAGGATTTCAAACTAATAATCACCTTTTATTTCTTAAAATATGCTCGGCGTAATTATTAAGATTATAATAGAAAGATTATTTTACAAAATTGTTATATGAAAGCCATTTTAATAACATTATATTTTTTATTTGTTATCACTAATAGTGCTTAAGATTTAAGTTTTCAAAGTAAATTTGAAGCAGGTGAACTTTTTCTATTTCAGTCTTAGCTCGAGTTAGAATTTCACAACTTCATTCCCAGAAGTTTTGTAATTAGACACCCGTCTGAGACTTCTTCCATCATCGCGAACGAGAACTAATAACTTGCAGTTAACGGGGATATTGCATTTTAAATCGGTTACATTTAATACATTACAACTATATTAAACGTTTTTTAAAAGGAGGGTTTTAATACTTTTCTTTAGGACATTTCAAAGTAAACATGAATAATATAAAAGACTCTCAATACACGCATAACCTGAAACCCCCACATTAAAAGAGGTGCAACGAATAAAATTCAGGCCAAAAAAATATGACTATGTTTCTTAAGGAGTGAAGAGGAATTGGAAGGAAAGTTAGTTAGGATAAAGGTTACTGGTGATTATTCTTCCCCATAACACCATAGATCAATTTTTTGTGCTGAAGTCGTGCCAATACAGACGCTGAAAAAATATGTAATCGTTATTAGAGTTTAAAAAAGATGGAAAGCAGCCCATTGTTAAACTAACACACACACGTGATTCACATCAGTATTCCAGATATAACCAATTAGAAAGTGACAAAACAATGTAGCAGGAAGTGTTGGAGTTTATAGGAAATAAGTGTAGATTACGACAAGGCCTACGAAGGAGAAACTACATTCTTTATAAATTGTTTTCCAATACACATTAAAAAAGGATTATATGTGTGTTCAATATAAAAATGGTTGGTAAAATGGTTTTCTTATTATCTGAAAGAGTCACTTTTTTACATCGTATAGTTGGGCTGTCTTGTTTCAGTGACTGATCTTTACTAACTATACATCAATTGAAATATTTTTGTATCTAGCCTATATATTAACTTGTGCCATACACCTTGTATAAATTCTTCCATTAAACCTTTAATCCGATTTTGCTGAAATTCAGGTTGAACGTGAAAAACTACTATATCGTGTACCTGATGCAATTTCGACCAACATTTCTCTCTGGAAATTAAATTTAGTTGGTCTATTTGGAAAAACTGTAAAAAGGTCCATTAGGACGTAGTGAGAGAGTTTTGAGAAATAAATAAGAAATAAGGTTTACATTTAAAATAGGGTTATGATATTGCAAATTCTAGTATTAACGAAGGGAAATCATGTCGCTGTCTCAGTCACAGTGTGAAAGCGTGGGTCTCGCTCAACCACTCGCTGCAATGTAGGGTAGACACGTCGATGTGCAGAACGTGCGTTGATAACTGACTCATTTCCCAACGATTTTGTGTTTTATAAAAATAATTTATTTGAAAAATATTGCATATAAAAGAGTTGGACAACTAACCACAAGTTTCAGACAAAACGTTATGAACCTGTACCTGCACCATAGCAGTTGTTTGGTGACTGTGGTGTATCTGATTACACAGACTCGTCCGAAATAAGGGCAATAAACCATATGACAATTGAATCGTTCTCTGACCCTTCAAAATTATAGAATAAATATATTCCGTTATTTTACTAAATATGGTAACATATATAATATCTTTTGGTAACAAATTGTTTATTAAATATTTACCCAAATTAAACTAATTAAATCTAAAAAAAATCTAATTTGCTACACACAATGATTTAAAGAGGGGAAAAATATCCTCCCCTCTAGGTTAGGTGGTAACATATCTAGAATATCCTCTATTAGCGTTAAACCATTGGTTACTGATGCATCCATGTCAGCCAGAAGGTGCTTAATAAATGTTCTCCAAAAATAGTTTTTGTCCAGCGACCTTCACTCTTTGGCCTGCAATTGCCAGAATAATCAAATAATTTGATTTGTAATTCCATTGCGTACGGATTTTCTCATAGGTTTTCCAGATTGACTAAGATAAATGAGTTTGATTGTAAATCGTGGCTTGTACACTAACAATGGATTTGCCTCATTGTAACCAATCTATCAAAGTCAAAGTTCTTTATTTGCCAAATAAAATATCGCAATTCATGGGCAAGTGTCATACAGAATACACGGAACATATCTTAAACTAAATACAATAGCATTTTATAATTAAAAACAACTTTATAATACAAAAAATAATAATAAAACACATATGGTTTTTAATCTTTATTCTCTTCCAAATAATTTTTTACACGGTAATATTCCTTCCCCAGCAAAAACTTGTCCAGACTTCGCTTGAAAACGTTGATATTTTCCTCTTTTTTTATGTGTGAAGGAAGGGCATTAAAGAGAGTTATGCAAGACTGTTGCATTTGACTTTCAGAGAATGTTGTACGGTGGGGAGGTGGTGGGATTTGATTTGTATTTCGTAAATTGTAGGAATGGTTAACAAATAAATGAGATATACAAATATGGCTATTGCGTTTAAAAATGTTAAACTCTTGAGGATGTAGATACATGGAAAAGTCAGCAAGTTGTTGGACTTGAAATGTGATGTACAGGAGTCTGTGTATTTAAGGCCAAGAATAACTCTCAATGTTTTCTTCTGCAGGACAAAGATAGAAAAGGTTTTAACGCTCTCGGATCCCCAGGCAGAAACACAAGATGATAGATAAGGATACAGGTAGCCATAGTATGCTGACAAAAGAACGTCAATACCAGCAAAAAAAGCCAGTCTGCGTAGAACAAAAATTCCAGAGCTCAACCTTTTAATCACTTTGTCAATATGAGTTGAAAAATTTAATTTATCATCGATGATTAAACCCAGATAATTAACTTCTTGGCTCGGACTTATTTCATCTTCACCAATTATAATGTTAAGAGATGGCGAGGAATTAGTGACATTTCACAAGTGGAAGTCTAAAAGCTTTGTTTTCAGGGTGTTAATGCAGAATGAATTATTGGACAGCCATTGGAAAAGTGAACTGCCCTGTAAAAATGTACTCATTTCGAGTGTCTCACGATCAGGGGCAGATTCCACAAGAGACGTGTAGTCGGCAAAAAGCCATAGATGATGATTTCCTGTAAGACTGGTGTGAATAAACCATAATAGGTGTGTTTAATAAATAATAAAAACAAAATTGGTCCGAGTACAGCTATGATGGGGGACAACATTTAATAAGGTAAGGCACAGTTTATCTTGCACGGGTATTGTCTATAGGTTGCTGTCAAAGTCGAAATTAGCGGACTTGATTCCTCGCATCACTCTCAGTAGGAAAGGCATAACCTTAACAAGTCTAACCTGTGGGGGTCTCATTCCTCACGTTCTTTGGCAATCGCAAGAAAGCTCAACGTGCACTCGTTCATATAATTATATCATTAACAGCCTCTAGGACACAGGTAATTAAGACAAATGCCTAAGCATCATAGTTATAGTGAAAAGTATTTTTATTAATTTATTCGGAAAAATCTCATGCAATTGATTTTAGTACTTCAGCGATGCGGTTGAGGTAACGTGGTGAAGGATTTTCAATTATAGGTAATGAAGTAGCCGTTGTGAAAATAAGCCTGTGCCGCACCTCCAGCGGGAAACTTCATTAGCTTTGATCAGTTGCTTGACCTTCCTTTGTAGTAAGCTCGATAAAACGATTTATCTATATATTTAATTTCGTAAGCGAATCGGTCCCCACGAAATATATCAAGCTTGGAAGAAGCTTGGTTATGACGATTCATTTTAAAGCTTGTGGGCCAAGGATGGTGAGAAAATATCAGAAATGTCAAAGATTACGTGGGCTACACCCCACTGGACTTCAAAGATCCAATGATTTTCTTATGGAAACACTACAGTGTTGTTATTAATAAAAAAATGAACTAATGATCAGCTGTGATTATCCATTTATACAAAAACCACATGTTAGGGACTACAGCCCCTGTAAACCACTAGTATTATTTAATTTCTGAAAAAAACAAACTAAAATAACCTAAAAAACAGAGATCTACGATTCAAAACTAATTTAGAAAATAATAAATATATAACAAATATTTACAACGGATTTGAACAATTTTTAATACATTTAATTAGTTTAAAGTTCAGTTGTAAACCGGCCTGTGGGAGATGTGAGTGTGGGTGGGCCTCACACAAAACCAAATGAATGCGGGCGGTTTATCCACAAACGATATATTTCTGTAATTTAGTTGCAAGAAAATATAATAAATGCCTCGGCAGAGAAACTTATATTAAATTTTTGTGTTTTATCAATTCCCTTACTCATGTTTTTAACATGTTTACATTAGAACCCATATTCATTATATTTCCTCTTGTAGACAGGCATTTGTTTTGTAATCTGCTTGGTAAATTTCTGTTCGAGTATTTAGTGAAAAACATGGTAATTACTTGCAGTTATTCTCATATTAAAAACTGATGTATCTAACTGATATGAAAGCTTAAGCCTTAAGAACAAGTCTTAAAACACATTACACATAATTTATAAGTTACCCGTCCCAGCAAGCAAATTACCAAGAAAACATATTGAAAAATAAAAGCCATATATCTATTACTTTATTAAAACATCTGTGTTGTTCATTAATTGATCAAAACTGAATTTGTAATGGATACAAATCCTACATTGCATTAGTGTAAATAAATACAAATACATAAATACAATATACATAAATGTAACAAATACATCGAAATATACAATATAACTGTGATACACCTAGCAAAATTAATATCTCATATTAAATTATACAACATAAACAACTTTGTGTCAATATTTTGTGACGCCACTTTTAACTTAGCATAGCAGCACAGACATAAGTAAACATCACTTGGTATGTTCACGAACGCATGCCACGAACATGTTTAAAGATTATTATAAATTTGTATTCAAACTATTACAGTAACTTAAATGCCAATTAATTTACAAACAGGTGTAATTTTACCTCATGATACGTCAATACGGCATGATCTGCTGAAATAATAAAAGTCAATCAATAGAAATATTACATAAAAATGTTACTAAAAATATCTAAAATAACGGACATTTATTTTGTTTTAAGATCTATTTAGATTATTCTCTGTAAATTTTCGTATAAAGATAATTTCTTCGCCAACCCGTAAACAAATATTCATACAATTTATACACACTATTTAGTTTCTCCTTGTTTAAAAAACACTCAAAATAATATCTTATATCAACAATTAAAATTACTCGTTTACTTAAAATTTGTTGTGGAGAGAGTTACTGGCTTAGCCACTTACACAATAATGATGATGTGTAGACTGACAACAAATAAACGACAAAACCAGGTACAACTTATCCAATAAATTATGAATTTGTAAATAAAATTCACCTTGAAACTTCATGGTGAATTATCATGTGCAGTATTATTATGATATTAAACACGGCAATTAACTGATTAATGACTTGCCTTGATGACTATCAAAATGCATGGTGACAATGTGTTTGCAGATTATCAATTAATTTTAAGAGAGTTGTGATTAGATAACGTGTAATATTAGTTCTGTCGTAAATATTTTATATGTAATTTGAATTAGTAAACTTTCAATAACAACTATTTTTGCCTTATATGATTAGTCTTGTCCATCACACCACTGTGACAAGACTCGTCATTGTCTTGATCTGCAATTTATACCAGTGTAATAATATAATACCTACCGAAGGGAATATTTTATACAGCCTAACACAAAGATATCTAAACTCTTATCGAAGCTGGCGGTAGCGAGGGGAGTTAGAGATGAAGCCATCAGGGACTTACCAGTTTCTCTTGCCTGACGCTCTGTGTGCATTGGCACCATTGACACACGCATCATAGTGATTTAAATACAAACAAAAAATATGTATAGCTTAGAACAACAATTTCAATACAATTATTATGTAAAATGAACTAACAAATTTAGTTTCTCAAGAAAGGACCTTATTTTTAATTGGACGTAAGTTTCCGGAATTTCATAAATTAATTACAAGTACAAAGATTAGTAATCCTTATGCAGGGTGTCTGTTAAGTACGTTTCCAAATTTTGAAATTTGGTTATTTAGGTAAAAATTAATAAAAAAATTCCTATAAACATAGGTCCTAAAACCTATAGTTTACCGTCTATCTGTCTGTATGTGATTTGTACATAATTTAACATATCTTACAAACCTATAACATTATCAAGTTAAAATTTGGTACATGTATAATGACTAATAAGACCTATTTTGATATGGAGTATACAATTTCTACTTTGTACCATTTCAAAATGGCGGCTATGTTTTGTTTTCAAAGCTTAATATCTTAAAAACAGTAATATTTATGAAAAAAAAAACAAAAAACAGTAAGAATCAAATACCCCCGTCGCAGCAAACCTGCGTACTCAGCGAATTTACAATGCGTAATATATGTCTTAATACCACATAAAGCCGCATACCAAGTTTCATAAAAATATATTCACATGTAAGCGATTTTAATTATTCTCCATAAGAATAACATTGGTAATGAGTACGTAAGTTTGCTGAAACAAGGAACAGAAACAATTGGTTTTTATGCAAATATAAATAGAATTTAACTAGGCCACATACTAAGTTTCACCAATATTCAATCATAAATAAGCGCTATATAACATTCTAGTTATTCTCCATAAGAATAACATAGGAGCTGAGAAAGCAGGTTTGCTGCAACAAGGAACAGAAAAATGGGTTTTTATATAATTATCAATATAACTCAACCAAGTGAAGCTACATACCAAGTTTTATTAATTTATGTTCATAATTAAGGGAGTTATTACATTTTACTTATTCTCCATAAGAATAACATGGGGGCTGAGTACGCAGGTTTGCTGCTACGGGAATAATCAACGAAAAATCAATTTTTTGTGCAAATATCAATATACCAGTACTACGTGAAGCCACATACCAAGTTTCATCAACATACATTCATAAATAATCGAGATATCAAATTTTATTAGGATAACATAAGGATAACATTGGACAACGTACTGTGTTTAGCACTTTGAATATCTCTGCAACGGTTGGGCGTAAAATCACAATTTAAACACCAAAATTATTGATTTGTGGAACTGAACATATTGGTAAAAGCAAATGTGAAGTTTACATTAAAATAAACTGAGGAAAAGCCAAAAACCTTTTTCCCATAAGATTAACATGGGAGATTTTATGAGCAGGTTTTTTTGGATTTTCTCCGCAACCACTTAACCTAGGTTAATAATTCAAAATACTAAATTATTTGTTTTTTAACCTCTATAACATGGTCAAAACCAAAATATAGTTTTTTAAAAATTTTAGGGTGAAAAATGCAAAACACTGATTTTTGGAAAATTTAAAACCCCCATAAACCCCCCTTCCCATGGTACGATTTTTCTGGTTTTCGAACTTAAAGTCATGAGTGTCATTTTATACATTTTAGCCAAATTTCATCAAAATCAGACGTTTTTTACTCAAGTTATCGTGTTAACGGACACACACACACACACACACACACACACACACACACACATACACACACACACACACACACACACACACACACACACACACACACATATATATATACATATATATACATATACATATATATAAATTTGAACGAATAGTGTTTTTAGGACCTCAAAACAAAAAGTTATCATGGTCTCGGGCTTAAGTCTTACCATGAGACCTACGGTAATAGCTTCTTCCCTATAGGGGAAATTCGCTAAAAGGTTGTATAATTTGGTCCTAAAAACAATAAATTGAAGATTTTAACTATACCAATTTAAATAACTAAGGAATTGTAACTTTTACAAGTTAAAACATACTTTTTTTGCCATTTCTGGACTAAAAAATCACGTTTTAACTTGCTTTGAAAACATAACATGGCCGCCATTTTGAAATGGTACAAAGTAGAAATTGTATACTCCACACCAAAATAGGTCTTATTAGTCATGTATCATTGTTATTAGTCATACATGTACCAAATCTGAACTTGATACTTTTAACAGGTTTGTAAGATATGTTAAATTATTTACAAATCACATACAGACAAATAAACGGAAAACTATAGGTTTTAGGACCTATGTTTATAGGAACTTTTTTACTCATTTTGACCTAAATAACCACATTTTAAAATTTGGGAACGCACTTAATAGACACCCTGTATATTAGTATTAGGAAAAAAATAACAAGAGGTCCTAAACCTGCTTTTAACACTACTAGCTGTTTAGCTTAACTTGTGGTTAACTGTTGGAAACTGAATGTCATTTTTGCATATATTAAACACAAAGTATATATTTATGGTTGTATTTAGTTAGGACATGATCTGGTTCCCATAGATTTGTAGGTCTCGCAAACTTACTGTCTGTGTGCGAAATATGTTGTAAATGTGCTTGCTGTTCCACCTATACGAGGAACATATGTATCGTCTTGTGTCATGCTTAGGACATTTTACATTCGTGTTTTCTGTTTCAAGTCTGTTATGGTGTAGCGGGAAAATTGAGGTCATTGTTCGACACAGCCAAAGATTAAACAGCTATGGGTCTAACTATCTGCCAAGGGCAGCATGAGATAGCCACTTATTTCTTGGCTTGTATACAATAGAAACAAATTCTTTGATTAAAACGTACGATGTGTGAAAGCCGTATTCTTATAAATTAAAATAAACGGTAAAGGCTTTAGTATATTTGTTCGCCACAAATTTAACTTGACTACCACGAGCATAGATAGTTATTCTTCCATTAAAAATAATAATTAATCTATAGTAATTAAAAATAACTGCAAAAAGCCATCACAAGCATAAACTGTTAACAGTGGGCTTTTATTGCATTAGGGAGCAACGCGTCACGTATTGGCTTCAAGTGCTGGTTTTGAGAGCAAAAAACACAAAGCGGCCGATCAATGAGGCCGAGAGCTGCCGCTGCCTCTCGGTTGGTTCACTTTGGCCGTATAACAAGTGAGTAGCAAGTAGCAATCATGTTGTTCAAATTTTACTTTATTCTTACAAGAATCAATAAACTAGACAACATATTTACCAGTAAAATGTGATCCTTATATTAGAAAAATAATAATAAATGTATTGCTTTGCACTCTAAAGGTGAATGAAAAAACACAACGAAGAATAACTTATTTTTGGCCACCAAGATATGCCTCAAAAGATAAAAATACTGTCATGCTATTTTATTTCTATATTTTCTTTGTTTTTGCATATAATATACATACATACATACATACAGATATAGTATACAAACAAGTTTTTTTGCAAAAAATATAAAATTAGTTTCAATCTTAATTTTATTGGTGGAAAGGTGGACAAGCTCGCACACATGCAAACTAATAACTCTTGTCTAGACTTTGACTCCGAAGTAAAATCAACAAACCATATATATACTCATCAAACAATGAACAATTTATAATTCCTATGTTTATTGTACACCCTGTATGTAGAGTTTTCAAAAATGTAAACATGTACTTTTTTAAGAAAATATTTCTTCATTATTATTACTTTAGCTCAAGCTGCACTTTTCCATAACGAGCCACATAAACGCATGTAAATCCAGATTTAAATGTATTTTTTAAGAAATCATAATGTTCTCTTTCTGATCCTTTTGTCAATTATATTGCGTATTTAAAATATAACTACAAATTACACTCAAAACAGTATTGTTTTGAAAACTATTTGACTGTTGGTAACTGTACTGTTAAATTTTACTCTTTTTGCAGTGTATAGAAATAAAATAACAAAACTATTAAACTTGAAATTGTCTATAAAAGATAATTTATGGTTAGCCCTTAATTTTATTTTAAATAAATGCATATTTGTGCCTGTAACATTTTATTTTTTATAGAAGTATAAATAAATATATGTATAGTTAATTGATTTATTATTTGACTTTACTCGAACTATGGTATTTATTCTATTTAAAATATGTGTAAAACAGATTAATTTTCATGTTTTATTTCTATATTGGTTTGGTTAATTTAATTGAAAACACTTTTGCAGCATGATGATAAGTACGTTAATTATACATATATTACTACAATGGGAAACTAGCTTTTGAGGAAACAAAGATTAGATGTAAAGAAATATTTACTTATTAACTCACTTATTATTGCTTTGTTACGTTGACAAACATATTCCAGTTTCCTCAGGTTAGGGTCCAAAATATCTGTTATCTGGCTTGATGCTATGTAACAAATTGGAGGTATGATCTAACTGGGATTAAAAAAATTAACTGTTGGATTTGGAAACTAATTTATAACTTTTGTATGAACTACAAAGTTACATTGATTCAAATATTGATAGATGAATATAAATATTCAAAAACAAATTACTGATGTTCACTTAAAAAGCTTTTGACAAGGCAGCATCGGATATAATTGTGTTTTCAATCTGTCGTTCTATCACTCTGCATTACATCCTAATGGACAGCGCTTTTATACAACATTTTCGTGACACCGATGAGATCTCGTCCAGTTTTTGTCGTTGCTCGCCAACTGCTCAACTGCTATGTTCTAAGATCTCATCCAGTTTTTGTCGTTGCTCGCCAACTGCTATGTTCTAAGATCTCATCCAGTTTTTGTCGTTGCTCGCCAACTGCTATGTTCTAAGATCTCATCCAGTTTTTGTCGTTGCTCGCCAACTGCTATGTTCTAAGATCTCATCCAGTTTTTGTCGTTGCTCGCCAACTGCTATGTTCTAAGATCTCATCCAGTTTTTGTCGTTGCTCGCCAACTGCTATGTTCTAAGATCTCATCCAGTTTTTGTCGTTGCTCGCCAACTGCTATGTTCTAAGAAAACCGAACGCTAAAATCATATCACGATAAGTTACAATCGATGTTGAATATTCAAACTATTGAATATTTCAACACCATCTCGATTAACATAAATTTATTATGTTATTTATTTATTATTATTTATTATAGCATAATTAAGTTTCTTAGTTTATTCCAAAAGATGATGATGATCACGACACCGACATGTCAACTGATCCCCATTGAAACCAAATGATTGCACTAAATAATGAATGAATAAACCTAGTAAAATAATACAGATTTGTATCTACGATGTTTGTTTTTAGCGAATTACCCCTATAGGGAAGAAACTATTACCGTAGGTGGTAAGACTTAAGCCCGAGACCATGACAACTTTTTGTTTTGAGGTCCCCAGATACCAAAAACACTATTCGTTCAAATTTATATATATGTATGTATATCTATATATATCTATATATATTTATATATCTACCTATATATATATATATAAAATATATGTGTGTGTGTGTGTGTGTGTGTGTGTGTGTGTGTGTGTGTGTCCGTTACCGCGTTAACTTTTGAAAGAAACGCCCGATTTTGATGAAATTTGGCAAAAAATGTAGAGATTAACATTTGTGACTTTAAGAGCGAAAACCAAATCGATCGGACAATGCGAAGGGGGTTTTATGGGGGTTTAAAATTTTCCATAAATCAGTTTTTTGAATTTTTCCCCCTAAAATAAAAAAAAAAACACTCAATTTTGGTTATAGCCATTTTATAGAGCTAAAAAAACAAATAGTTTGGTATTTTGAATCATTAACCTAGGTTAAGTGGTTGTAGAGAAAAGTCGAAAAACGGTCCATAAAATTGCCCATGTTAATCTTATTGGAAAAAGGTTTTTGGATTTTCCTCAGATAATTTTACAAACAACTTCACATTTATTTTTACCAATACGTTTAGCTCTACAAAACAATCATTTTGGTGTTTTAATTGTTGTTATACGTCCAACCGTGTCAGAGATATTCAAAGTGCTAAACATAGTACGTTGTCCAATGTTATCCTTATGGAGAATAAATAAAATTTGATATCTCGATTATTTATGAATGTATATTGATGAAAATTTATATGTGGCTTCAAATAGTTGTGGAATATTGATATTTGCACAAAAAAGGGGTTTCCCCGTAGCAGTAAACCTGCGTACTCGGCCCCTATGTTTGTCATATGGAGAATAAGTAAGGTTTTATATCTCTCTTAATTATGAACATAAATTAATAAAACTTGGTATGTAGCTTCAACTGGTTGAGTTAAATTGATAATTGCAAAATACGCATTTTTTATCTTCCTCGTTGCAGCAAACCTGCGTACTCAGCCCTAATGTCATTCTTATGGAGAATAAATCAAATGCTATATATCACTTAATTATGAATGTATTTTTGTGAAACTTTGTAAGTAGCTCTATGTAGTAGTGAGACACATATTCGCTGAGTACGCAGGTTTGCTGTGACGGGGGTATTATTTATTGATACCAATTACAGCTCGACTTTTTCTTCGTATACTTTTAATCTGAGTTCATTAAATGCATTCCTTTACAAGTAAACATGATTTTAGTTTATACGTCACAATCGTAATGTAATTTGTTTAGGGAAAATAATAAGGTCATGTTCTTATGGTGCAATGTAAGATTTACAGAAGCTCTCGAGTAAGCGACTGAGAGCTATTGCGGGGATTCAAAGAGTGTTGGGCGATGATTTATGTCGCTATAGGCTCAGCATTGTCGGTAGAGAGGCAGCAATCTCGCCGCCGATAATTGAAAACCGTTCATCACGTTTCCAGCATTACAAACCGCTTTGGTGGAAACACTGATGCATATTGTGCGGTGGATTGGCCGTTTTGTTATAAAGAGATTATTTAACCTTTTAAGTACAGCTATATTGGGGAAGTGTTGGTAAATAATTTAATTGAAAAGAAATAGTTAAGTACCATTACTTTATAAGTCTGTAAAACTTCTCCAATGATTTGCATCAAAATTAACGACTGTGCACAAAATATCACCCTTTAATAAGGGTGAGTTTAAAGTATAATTTTGCATCTGCCTTAATAAGAATCCTGGTTTAACACATGCACCTATAATTTGTATAATATGAAATCCGCTGTATCAAACTTGAAGGTATCTCGATAAATACATTTGTTCGTTATTTTTAACAAGGCTAGACCAACTCTAAACTGCCGGGAAATTATTTAGCCTATTATTTATGATTCGGACGATAAATTTAATTATATCAGATAATAATACTAAATACGTCTTGTAGGTAAAAAAAAACTCATAGGTTTGTAATGTAATAGAATGAAGTAGAAGAAAAATGTGTTTCAGTGATCTCATAGAAAAAAATAAGTAAAAAAAAATTGCCTGACATGGTAACAATACAACTCTTAATTATCTATTAAATACGATTATTGATACGTTGAATCTGTCAGACCTTTGCAGATCATTAATTGAACTTCATCACGACTTTCGGCTTAAAATTATCTCTGGACTTTTTATTAATCAACTTCCGCACATTTATGGCCAAAAATTACAACAAAAAAACAAAGAGAAATTTAGACAAATAAGTGGTCTCAATTAATAAGGGGCAGGTAAAGTTTATAAATAGTTTTTTATGTTTTTTGTTCGTCCATAGTATGACTTTGTAACCACAGTTGTATTAAAGACACTGAATGCATACAAACAGTAATGGGGACTTTTCGTATCCCTGGGAAAAGATTACAGCAGCTTTTCAGACCACAAAAACTCTATCGAAGCTGATAACTAATAACGGGAGTCTTCGCATTGGAGGATCATAGGAGAGTTAATCCTCTATTGACAGGATCAGGCGGTTCCTTAACGAGTAAACTGATGTTCAGTACCAGGCGATCGACACACAGTCCCGCCTACCCTGTTCTGCGGGTAACGTGGTCCACACGTCCACACTGGAGAAGGGGGGTGGTGGTTGAATGTTGGACGCTCTCATCGGATATTTGTAAGTTTACACATTAAAGGCTACAATATTGCAGCACATACACAGAGTATTAGTTGTTACTACTAAACGCAAACGATAGAAAAACAAACACGCCTAAAATAATGGTAGGGTGCTGCTGCTCTCTTGGGTGGTGATATTCCGTGACATATCCTTCTGCAGACCTACAACAACACGCATCAATCCTTTATGTACCGAATCGATTTTCTTGTGCAGTCTGGCGGTAGGGCTGGAAAATTTAGTTTAAATAGACGGGAGAAAAAATGCCTATGAATGTTTATTTTCTCTTAAATACTTTTTCGCCTCAGTTAAGCGATAAAACAGCAAATTGGGACTATTAACGTGGAGGGATATTTATCGTCAGATTTGGTCTCTGTTGCCGCTGACACTGAGTTCTATTCATTTTGATTGGTTTATGTAGATCTAGAAATCCATCGGTGTTTTATACCTTAAATTTAAAACGCCCCAACTTAATTACTTTTTTTACTCACCACTTTTATTTTGATTCCTGTAAAATAATATTAATAATAAAACACAGTGGTATGAATTAAACTAACATAATCGAGATAGAGGGAATTTTTAATGACGAGATAGTGGCGATGGCGTAAAGAGGGGGTCCGAGAGAGAAGGAGATTTGTTTACGTTGGCAGATTGAGGCCGTATCATTGAGCTTCAAACGTCATTAAGGTTATTTCATTGCAGGCCAGATAACGATATGGCTCGACGAGCAGATCATTAGATATTCTTTATGCTTGTTTGCAGGCTTACCGATCCAGAATACCTGTGCTTTCTACTGATAGTTTTGGGTTTCAATTTTCTGGTTTAAAGTAGATTATTATTGCAATCAGGAAAGTAACCATTTTGCACATTTTCTTGAGTTATAGTTGGCTATGAAGTATATAGTGTGGCTATTATGGAAACTTACAACAATTGTGAAGAACGTTGATTTTAAATAATAATGTTCTATGTTATTGAGAATTCATTCTTTGTTTACTCTTAAAATTAGCGTTCCGTTCTTATTTTACTAGCGATTTTCAGTAATTCTGCTTTAATATAAATCGCCCTTATGCAACTAAAACTCTCGTAAAACGTGCCAGAAATAATTAATAAATCAATTTCACTCAATATAAATTTGTAATATCCAACAAATGTTTGTAGACTACTGATGACATTGTTTTCAATCAATTACTTGCAATACATCGTTATCATCATTTATCGTCATCATCATTCATTTAAATTTGTTTCTAAAAATATAAAAAGCAATACAACTAGTTAACACGATCATCCCCATATAACCCGTGATATTTCACTCGCTCCTTTCACTTTAAACAGTTCAGTTTTAACAACCACCCCAGTCATCTAACAGAGTATTCAAACTCTCATTTCAAGACAAAGCTTAAAGAAACTGCGGCAAACATCTTGCCAACATATGGATGAAATTTAACGAAACTATCGTTTCAACAGTGACTAATATCACTTAGTGCTCTTGTTTGTCCTTTGTGTTTTGAAAACAAAACTGCATGTCGAAAAACGCTTGTAAATAAAGATATTTTTTGTTTATCATTATTTTCATTTTATAAATTTACTAATTTACTAAAACAACTGTAAATACGTCTTGATACTTATGATTGGTTAACAAAGATTTTCAGTTCTCGCAGATTAACAATAATACTATAAGGTGTTTTATATAATACGTAATTGTTATCTACTTCAGAAACCGAGTGGTCAGAGTTGCTTTCTTATAGGAACTAGGGTACACACTTTTATAGGGTACACACTTTTTAGAGGTCCTTTTTTATAGGAATCTCTACAATTTTTACAGCACGTTTCAAGTGACTCAACATTAATTGCGGATTTCTGCATATTTAATAACGAATATGGTCTCTTGATGTCTAGCAATGTAATTTCGTCTATGATGTTGAACAAACCGATTTTCTCGTCCATTTTAATTATAAAATCCACAACCAAACCAACTAAAATATCCAACCGTCAACAATACAACTGGAACGCTCTAAACGAATATTGACGTAGTTTGATAACTCGTTATTTTGCATCGTAACGACCACGAAAATATGACTAGCCCTATTGCATACAAAACATACGTATCGTTTGATTGCATATTGACTATTGCTCTTTTTGAAATTGTCTCGTTTTTTAATTTTCAAACTTGTTGGGATTTTATCAAACTAATTGATTTTAACGAAAAATCCTTTAAAATTTTAAATTTAAATACATAATTCGGCAAATTAATTTAAAACTAACTTATTGAATCATTGAATTTTAAATTTGGAGTGTTATAGTAGAGCTTATAATTATGAACGAAAATTGTGTAATAAATTCCATTCAGTTAATTAGGTATTTTCCCCTGCGGAGTAATACAAATATCATCTGTGCGTACAAAATATATTGATTCCCTATATATTTTAAATCGATAGGCGTAACACTGACTATACAAGTAATTTGTGTTATGGAGTTAGCGCAGCTTAGATATCAGAAATACAGTAAAGTGAGAGCAATCCCAAATCAGGATTTTATCCTATGGGATGCTTAATTTTTGTTGTCATGTTAAATCAAATTTGATTAGTTTTAAGAAACATTACATTTTTTATTTTTTACTTACTTAATTGTACTTAGTTACTGATACTGTACTTTATTCATTTTTGGATTACTGTCCCTGAACTGCAATGACTATTAAACGGGTTTAAATTACCTTTCGTCAGCAGTCAAATCCGCAGTGAAAACACTACAACCTGTTTCGGCGCTTAGTTGCGCCATGATCACGTAGGTGTCAATTTTTAAACTTGCATTTTTCTTTCAGTCGAGACGACGTCGTTAAAAGTTGTCAAACAACACAAAGACATAAGGAAATGGTGACCCGTGTAATAAGAAATGAATTCTATATTATATAATACGGTTACTTGGTATTTCAGATAACTTGTATTAGTTATAATGATAACTTCACCTCGTACTGTAGCTAACATCAAATGAATATTTATCCATAAACTCAACTATGCAGTTGATTAATCTAAACATATCTTATACGTAAAAAACCTTACAAAGAAATATCAAATATGCTATAAAACTCAATAAAAACAAACATCAACGAACACATCAATGTAATTATATGTAATAATAAATAACAAGCATAAATATCTAAATCGTTATATAATTCTGTAAGCGAACCTTTTAAGTCAAAATTGTGGGAGTTTGGCAAGTCGCAGGATGATGGAAAACGGCTCAAATTAAAGGTCTCAAACCCAGGGACTCGGGAAAAATAGCAGTATTTTCAAAAAGTCACCAGCAAACGAGAAATAACGTAAAACATCCCCCATAAAAAATGCATGGGGAGTTAAAAACGTCTGCTTTGTTTACATTAAAACATGTGACTACTTTGTTTTAGAACTGACATGTGTTCCTTCCTCAGCATGAAAGAGTAAAAAAATTAGATAAGGCAGAATACTGGAGCAAGGTTAGGGACAATGACCCCTTCAAGCCACTAGTAGGTAATAATTTTGCAATAGGATGTTGCTACTTGGAAACACACCGTTCTGGATTTGAATGAGCTCTCATCAGCTGGGAAAATAATTTTTAATTACGGCATACAACTAGCCTCTGACCACACCAACAGAAAAACAGCTCTACCCGAGATGGACTAACAATGACAGACCACGCCCAGGGCAATCAAACTGGAAGTAAGGATTTTAATTAAACGAAGTTTGGTTTATTACTTTTATGACTAGCTCATAAAGTTCTTATTTCAATATAAATGTATAACCTAAAAAATAAAATAAAGCCATTGAACTCGAAGCATCGGCAGTATAAAGCCAGTAAAGTGCGTCTGGCTTACTCATATGTGATAACCTCTCTTTTACAACGCCTCTTTAGACCTATAGTTGAGTTAATCTTTGTTTTTGGCTGCTATGACACTGATAATGTACATTTTAAATAAACTATCGTCGAAGTATTATTCTATATGCAAGCAGGGTTGCTTATAAACAACAATTGACACACGATTTGCAAGGTGCTAGCGTTTATTAATACCTTTTTCTATTATTTTTGAATCATAAAATAACCCCAGCTAAGCAATAAGGTCTTACGAATATTTTTAATCACGGATATGGTATTAATTTGACAAGATTCGAGAAATAAATTCAGTTCCTTATGGTAACCACTAAAATGTTTTTGCTCTTTAGCTTCTAGCTAGGCCACACGATATATGTAAAATCTACATTCAGTCAAATCATTTTTCAAATTAATAGGTTAAAGGCTAAAAGGACATTCAAAATCTAATATTTCTGAACTTAATAGTCATAGATATCTAATATAAGTTAATTGTTGTCAGATCTAGAAATCCACAACAAATAAGAATTAGGGGAAATCGATTTCTATAAAATATATTTTTTTATAACCAGTTAAAACCAAGTACATGTAGTTTTTGGTTTGGAAAAATGTAAACAATTGTCACAATATTCAGTTTAAAAAGTAAAGAGGAGTTAAACGAGTGCAAGTAAAGTTCGACGGTTAGTTTAACATTTTAAATGCGGACTTGGCACTTTTACTTTCGCTTGAAACGCTCTTGTAAAAATACCTTTTATGATATTGATATTGATACAGACCCCTGGGCGAACCCAGCTACTGTATCATGGGCTTTTGTAAAAACAGCTTTTTTGTAATTCCTCACATTTAAAACATTTTACGAGCTTAATATCACTATAAATACTGATAAATAAATGTTAAACAATTGTCTGCATTCATTTTTAGTTCATTTTATTTACTTTTCTAAAAAAAAACTATTTTATGGACCCGTTTAGTTTTATTTTTAATTTAAAGTATATTTAAATATACTCATATATATTTAGTATATACGAGCGTCTCTCTAGGGATTTCGGTACAGAGGTCACGGGCTCCACATAACTTTAAGAGGGTTGGACCGTTGTCCCCTAAGAACGTTATGCACAAAGTGCCACTGGACTAGGCAAGCAATCGTTGTTTTGAATTATACATTTGTTATGTAGGTTATACAGTTGCGTGTGCGTGCGTGTACACATGTATCCAGTCTTTATAGGCTCTCAAATGTTTATTCCATTGTCTATGACTCCGACCTCTCTTCTGTTCGTGCTATGTAATATAAGGTAGGTTATTTCGAAAATTTGAATTAGGTTGGAAAATGGTTTATTACGATATCTACAGCGCTTGTTGTATTTAACGTCATATGGAAATTCCTGATGAGGACAATTCCGTGAGCTTTGTTACACCCCTTATGTCTAAAGTTGGCTTCCCCATTACATCAAACAAAGGGCAAATGTAAGTCTTTGAAAGGGTCTGGTTTAATTGTGTTCCTTAAACTTACATTCTTACCTTGTATTCACGCCCTTGTATTCTCGAACTGTCATGCGATGTATTTAAGTCGCTTATTAATGCCTTTTATTCATTCCTTGTATTCACGCACTTCATCCACGTGTGAGCTCTCCTTACAAGACGACCATTCTTCATCCAGTTTATAATGATCATTATATTGATCTAATGATGCTTGTTACAATGCACACGTGATTTAATCTGCTACTGGTGCCAAGTTATTGGATGACATTTGTTAGTTTTCTCTATTACAATGTTTGAGCCTGCTCGATGTCATTCCTTGAATCCACTCTAGAGAGACTGTATTTCTATTTTTGGGCCTCCCCGATCATTCCTGTAGCTTTAAGTTAGGTTTACAACATTTTTGTGGTTTATAATCCAAGGTGGTTCATAACAAATGAGATAGGTGAAAGATATATACTGTAAATCATTTTGATTAGCATATTACGTGTTGATATAACTACGGGATATAGTAAAATACTTCTTACAAAACTTCAAAATATGATCATACTTATACTGATCTCACATACACGAAGTTAAATGCAAAAATAATGCAGTGCAATTTATTTCGGCTACAATGATTATCTTAAGCCCAATGGGAACCATTTAAATATTTTAAAACACGTTTTTAAAAGGAAAAATTATTAAATTTAATGAGTCATATATTATTGAAATAAATTCACATATAATCTGCTAACAACTGCTAACAATGTCGATTTGGATATTCATCAAGCCCGATAATTAACCAGGTAATTGTCGTTGTACAATATGAAATTTGCATACAATAATGACACGCAGTTTTATAACGATACTAATATTAATTGGCAGTTTAGTGGGAGAAATGTATATCAGGATTAAATGTTATCTTTAAACACACCCACATTTAGATTATCATTTTGATAATCTAAACTTTTTAACTGTTTTGTGTATAAAAGACATTAATCATTTATAAAAAAAATTATAAAAAACTGAAGAATTATAAAAAACACGTTGTATAAATACATTGGAAAATAAATAAGATTATAACTTTAAACACATCCTATGGCAAATTTGCCAATGAGGAGGTAAAGATCGAGTGACACAAGGGAAGATGGGACTGAGGAAGGAGTCCCGCGGTCATAGGAAGAGAAGGGGGCCGAGGAAGGAATCCCGCGGTCATAGGAAGAGAAGGGGGCCGAGGAAGGAGTCCTGTGGTCATGGGAAGAGAAGGGGGCCGAGGAAGGAGTCCCGCGGTCATGGGAAGAGAAGGGGGCCGAGGAAGGAGTCCCGCAGTCTTGGGAAGAGAAGGGGAGTGTCTGGAGAGACTGGGGCTGCGGTTGTGATCTGGTGCAGGGTTGTGATCTGGTGCAGGGTTGTTATCTGGTGCAGGGTTGTTATCTGGTGCAGGGTTGTTATCTGGTGCAGGGTTGTTATCTGGTGCAGGGTTTTTATCTGGTGCAGGGTTGTTATCTGGTGCAGGGTTGTGTTGTGGTGCAGGGTTTTGATCTGGTGCTTGGTTGTGATCTGGTGCAGGGTTGTGATCTGGTGCAGGGTTGTGATCTGGTGCAGGGTTATGATCTGGTGCAGGGTTGTGTTCTGGTGCAGGGTTGTGATCTGGTGCAGGGTTGTGATCTGGTGCAGGGTTGTGATCTGGTGTAGGGTTTTGATCTGGTGCAGGGTTATGATCTGGTGCAGGGTTGTGTTCTGGTGCAGGGTTGTGATCTTGTGCATGGTTGTGATCTGGTGCAGGCTTGTGATCTGGTGCTTGGTTGTGATTTGGTGCAGGGTTGTGATCTGGTGCAGGGTTGTGTTCTGGTGCAGGGTTGTGATCTGGTGCAGGGTTTTGATCTGGTGCAGGTTTGTCTTCTGGTGCAGGGTTTTGATCTGGTGCAGGGTTGTGATCTGGTGCAGGGTTGTGATCTGGTGCAGGGTTGTGTTATGGTGCAGGGTTGTGATCTGGTGCAGGGTTGTGATCTGGTGCAGGGTTGTGATCTGGTGCAAGGTTGTGATTTGGTGCAGGGTTGTGATCTGGTGCAAGGTTGTGATTTGGTGCAGGGTTGTGATCTGGTGCAGGATTGTGATCTGGTGCAGGGTTTTGATCTGGTGCAGGGTTATGATCTGGTGCAGGGTTGTGTTCTGGTGCAGGGTTGTGATCTTGTGCATGGTTGTGATCTGGTGCAGGGTTGTGATCTGGTGCTTGGTAGTGATTTGGTGCAGGGTTGTGATCTGGTGCAGGGTTGTGTTCTGGTGCAGGGTTGTGATCTGGTGCAAGGTTGTGATTTGGTGCAGGGTTGTGATCTGGTGCAAGGTTGTGATTTGGTGCAGGGTTGTGATCTGGTGCAGGATTGTGATCTGGTGCAGGGTTTTGATCTGGTGCAGGGTTATGATCTGGTGCAGGGTTGTGTTCTGGTGCAGGGTTTTTATCTGGTGCAGGGTTGTTATCTGGTGCAGGGTTGTGTTGTGGTGCAGGGTTTTGATCTGGTGCTTGGTTGTGATCTGGTGCAGGGTTGTGATCTGGTGCAGGGTTGTGATCTGGTGCAGGGTTATGATCTGGTGCAGGGTTGTGTTCTGGTGCAGGGTTGTGATCTGGTGCAGGGTTGTGATCTGGTGCAGGGTTGTGATCTGGTGTAGGGTTTTGATCTGGTGCAGGGTTATGATCTGGTGCAGGGTTGTGTTCTGGTGCAGGGTTGTGATCTTGTGCATGGTTGTGATCTGGTGCAGGCTTGTGATCTGGTGCTTGGTTGTGATTTGGTGCAGGGTTGTGATCTGGTGCAGGGTTGTGTTCTGGTGCAGGGTTGTGATCTGGTGCAGGGTTTTGATCTGGTGCAGGTTTGTCTTCTGGTGCAGGGTTTTGATCTGGTGCAGGGTTGTGATCTGGTGCAGGGTTGTGATCTGGTGCAGGGTTGTGTTATGGTGCAGGGTTGTGATCTGGTGCAGGGTTGTGATCTGGTGCAGGGTTGTGATCTGGTGCAAGGTTGTGATTTGGTGCAGGGTTGTGATCTGGTGCAAGGTTGTGATTTGGTGCAGGGTTGTGATCTGGTGCAGGATTGTGATCTGGTGCAGGGTTTTGATCTGGTGCAGGGTTATGATCTGGTGCAGGGTTGTGTTCTGGTGCAGGGTTGTGATCTTGTGCATGGTTGTGATCTGGTGCAGGGTTGTGATCTGGTGCTTGGTAGTGATTTGGTGCAGGGTTGTGATCTGGTGCAGGGTTGTGTTCTGGTGCAGGGTTGTGATCTGGTGCAAGGTTGTGATTTGGTGCAGGGTTGTGATCTGGTGCAAGGTTGTGATTTGGTGCAGGGTTGTGATCTGGTGCAGGATTGTGATCTGGTGCAGGGTTTTGATCTGGTGCAGGGTTATGATCTGGTGCAGGGTTGTGTTCTGGTGCAGGGTTGTGATCTTGTGCATGGTTGTGATCTGGTGCAGGGTTGTGATCTGGTGCTTGGTAGTGATTTGGTGCAGGGTTGTGATCTGGTGCAGGGTTGTGTTCTGGTGCAGGGTTGTGATCTGGTGCAGGGTTTTGATCTGGTGCAGGGTTGTGATCTGGTGCAAGGTTGTGATCTGATGCAGGGTTGTGCGTAGGTGATTGGATGTTCCTAATCTAAAGTAAGCGTTTATACAATTCATTCGAATTTTTTATCTAGTTTAATTATGTAAAATAGTATAATGATTTCAGTCTAATATGGTCTTAAATGTAATATGCACGTATTATAACACAAGTATTTTAGAGAACAGTGTTTTGTCTCTTGCTATTCCCCCCCCCCAACACAATCCGCGTCTGAGGATGGCTAGAGGCACGGGACCTGCAGTATCAAAACATTAATTAATTTTCAGTAACTGTAGACAATTACAAATACAAAAATCTGATATACTGAGCCACAAAAATCAAACGGAAAATGCAAACAGTAATAATTATTTGCAAAGAGGTATTGTGATTTAAAATTGATAAAAAGTGCTTGATATCCATTACAAATTACAAAAAGGTATTTTAGCAACCGAAATAAAATCAGGTAAATGCACTTTTAACATTTTTAATTAACTGTGTAACTTTACTCGTGGTCGTTTAACCTTTAACTCAATATGGCAGCTTGTTAATTTGATTGGTCTCGACCTACATATTAATGGTTTGTTATTGTTACAAAATAAACAATTTGCTATAAAATTACCATCCCCAACCTACTGTTTCATGGGATACAAATCTATATCTGACGTTTGACTGGTATAAAATCTATACTTTTAAGAAAACCTTAAGTATCTCTACTTTATAATATGTCCCTTCTCTTATTAATGTTTTATACTCCTTGGCGAGGTGGCATACATTACATTTATTATTCTGAATAGCGATATATGTACAAATTTAATATCTCTGAGCACTTGTTCAATTATGATTTATTGATCGCTGACGCTCCATCCAACTATATATTATTGGAAACTCTTGAAGATGCTGAGGGTACCCTTGGTACGGCTATTTTCCAGATAAAGCTATTACAAAGTTTTAACACTGGCCTTTTATTAAATTGAGGTAGCAACACGTCACGTATTGCCTTCAAGTGTTGGTTTTAAGAGCAAAAAACACAAAGCGGCCGATCAATGAGGCCTAGAGCTGTTGTCTGCTACAGAACGGCTGGTTTGTTGTCTGTAAAACAAGCAAGTGTAACAATTATGTTGTGGTTAACCCAATCTCCGCCGTAAAACTAATGTTTAAGGAAAACCCCAATATTGTTATATAATGGAGGTTGCTTTTATAAACAAAAATGTTTTGATGAAGATACCTGATAAAATTGTGAAAAATATTGAAACTGGCTTTTAAATGGGAGAAAGCTACAAGTGATAAACAGTTATGACGTTCTGTCACCTTAATTGAACTGTTTTATTAATTATGTGCGACATGTATGTAATTTGTCATTTCAAGATTTTATTTTTGTATATTTGGGTAAACAGAATCCACAAGTGTATCGGAGTTATCGGAGAAGTACAAATTACATACAAGAAGAAAATAATACAAAATTATATTTAGCTTGGTTAAATGTTTAAAAAAGGGCTCCCGTTTAAATATTTTAAAGTTTAAATATGGCATGTTTTCAGACCTTTAAATAAAAGTCTACGAACAGACCGGAAGTGTGGTCAATAAGGGTGTGGTTGTTCTTATCTGTATGCGTCTATTGCTGATCGCGGTGTTATTTTTTTATTTTAAAAAATAATAAAAAACCGCTGAAGACTTAATTATTTTCGCTGCTGACACAGAAAGTTTCTGTTGTTGTTCGGGAACGTTTTTTTTATAACAACCTAATATTAGACTGTTTCGCCGAAGGTGTATAGTTGGTGTATTTTAAAATCTTCTAAGTGTGGTAGCAGATGTAGCCATATGTTTGAAGGTTTCTTTTCCATGGTGATAACGCGCATTCCACCTAGAAGATAGGAGAGCTATCCTATCCTCTACCTTTCCTACCTAGTCAGGATTTACAGACTGACGAGCTCGTAGCACCTTCACCAGGAGAGGTGATTTGTCTGACTCTTCCTTCCAGCGGTGATAGGTGAGCTATCCTATCCTCTACCTTTCCTACCTAGTCAGGATTTACAGACTGACGAGCTCGTAGCACCTTCACCAGGAGAGGTGATTTGTCTGACTCTTCCTTCCAGCGGTGATAGGTGAGCTATCCTATCCTCTACCTTTCCTACCTAGTCAGGATTTACAGACTGACGAGCTCGTAGCACCTTCACCAGGAGAGGTGATTTGTCTGACTCTTACTTCCAGCGGTGATAGGTGAGCTATCCTATCCTCTACCTTTCCTACCTAGTCAGGATTTACAGACTGACGAGCTCGTAGCACCTTCACCAGGAGAGGTGATTTGTCTGACTCTTACTTCCAGCGGTGATAGGTGAGCTATCCTATCCTGTACCTTTCCTACCTAGTCAGGATTTACAGACTGACGAGCTCGTAGCACCTTCACCAGGAGAGGTGATTTGTCTGACTCTTACTTCCAGCGGTGATAGGTGAGCAATCTCCTACACGCGATCATCTAAACTGTCTTCAATTTTATTTCTAACGATAAATCAACACTGAATACCGTTCAATATAAACCAGAATGTTTTATAACTCTAATGTACACAAGGTACATTAGATTAAAAATATATACAACAAAGAACACATATCTTAATATTCGTACACAAATAAACTGCTTTAACAATATGTATTTGTATATATTTATTTTATAATCCGTCTTATCTTTGTTTAGATGTAACTTCAGTTTTATGGGATCATGTATTCGGTTTCTTAATCAATGACATGCAACTAAATGTGGGTTAATGCAATTTAGCCAGATAGTATTTACACTAACACCGATGTAATACAAACCTTAATTATTAAAAAGTCCTTTTATAAACCTTGGACAGCTAGTTAAGTGTTTTATATATCCAACTGTAGTGATATAATATAAACAAATTTAAAAAGTTAATATTTCCATGTTTATAGTTAATGCCACTTCAGCATCTGATTTAATTTTACGTTCTATCGTAAAATACTCCACGATTCTGCCAATCTACATTAAAATCTAATGGACGGTGTTCATGATAATGTACATGCGTGATTTACATTTGTATTTCAAAGAGCTTCATAAAATAATCCCTTATTGTTATTTCATTTTATAATTAATCAACTACACAAGCTATTATCATTTTATACAGAGATAGGTGGCACTAATTGAGTATTAAAATAAATAATATAGATGAAAATAAAATTGATATGTATAATAGAGAAATTCATCAAGCTTTTATCTTACCTTAAATAGTTTCAAATTTTGCATTGCTAATTGCTCTGAAATTATGGAGCATTTAATCAACTTTAACCAGGAGCGCCACGTTATTTGACCAGTTATTTGACTAAATTAGACTAATCAATTTTAACGATAATTTGTTAAGTGATGTTTATTAGTAATATAAATAAGAATAATTAATCGATATAAAATAAAATAATTGAATCTACATTTTATGTTTATTACAACAGTTATAATTAATAGACGTTTATTTTGATTATTTAATCAAATATAAGTAAAACAATACAAATACATTTTATAGATCGTTAGGTTTTTAAACAATCACTAATGCGATATACTTGCAGTGAAAAGCAACATATATGTTGAATTATAAGGAAAACATATTAAAGCCACTTATGTGGGTTGCAATGTAAGATTTACAAAAGCTCTCGAGTAAGCGACTGAGAGCTATTGCGGGGATTCAGAGAGTGTTGGGCGATGATTTATGTCGCTATAGGCTCAGCATTTTCGGTAGAGAGGCAGCAATCTCGCCGCCGATAATTGAAAACCGTTCATCACGTTTCCAGCATTACAAACCGCTTTGGTGGAAACACTGATGCATATTGTGCGGTGGATTGGCCGTTTTTCATAACTAATTTTGTTTTACTGTGAATATATGCTTTTATGTATGTTTGGCAATGTATTAGTTATGAAATTATAATTAAAATTAGGAAGACAGATAAACCTGAGTTTAATGTCCTTCCATTAAAATAAAACAGTATGTAATTAAAACTAAGGTATGTAAGACACATTTATAACTAATAGTTTAGATTTGTTGAACGGAAGTATTTCAAAATCTCAATAAAAGTGTTTAAAACTCTATGTTTACAATACATTAAATTTGTGGTTTCAGATTTGAAAATTACAAACCGAAATTCTAAAAATGATAGACAATCAATCCCTTCATTAGCCTTTGCTGTTTCAATGAGTACAGTATGTATTACCCAAGAGAGGTGAGGGTTGTGATGGAGCAGGTGATTATTTAAACATATATTTACTACCATGTAAGTAAAAAACACAAAAGACGACAAAGCCCGGTTGGGAGTCCGGTTGGGTGCTAGCTGGACTATAGCATGTAATAAGTTAATCAAATAATAGGCAAAAAACAAACGTAACAAGTAAATTTAAAAAAAAACATAATATTTAAATAAATATTTATACAATATAAATATCATATTAACAAAATATAGATTTGTATTAAAGATGAAATAAATGAATACTAAAACTAGTACATATTTGTAGTTTTCATGTGATTAATATGCAATGACTATTAATTTAGTTTCATTGTAAAATATGTTAATTAATGAAAGCCTTCTAATCTGTGTTTGGATTCGCAGTATTTTAGCTCAGTGTTTTACATCCTGTGCTCGCTATCGCGCACCAACCTACACCCCGTTTAGCCACCGGCGCCGGCGCCACCCTCTAATTGCTAATACCTGCACGGCATAACGGTGAATAATCGTAAGTAGCTTGAAATGCGGAGCTCCTTCTGGCAATCTTAATCTTGATGCACTATTTTTACCATCTAGACATTTTAAATTTTATAATGAGACGCCTAAACAACACATGCACTTTCTTTAGCTAGTCCCACACACAGGTATTTATCATCATATACTACCTAAATTTAAGGTAGTCAGCATAACTCTACCACTTGCCTATTGATAAAAATACTGAAATTTGCTAGTAAATATGTGACTCCTAATATCGTCACTGTTCAACTCTTCCTCTTTTATTTTAACAAGTTTTTACGGAGTGCAATAAAAGGCTTTAAAAAAATGGAAAATATCACGGCAATGTTTTTGGTGACGTTGCTCAACATTCGTCTTTAAGTATTTGTTTTTAACAGAAATCTCCCATATTCCAACTTCGTTAAGTTAACATACCCAAATATAATTTGGCTAAATGATAAAATCTTTATTGGAAGGGGAGGTTGATAGTTTCTTGCATCTAGACAAGGCTTGGGCAGCTGCAAAAACTCTATTGATGCTGACAATCAGTAACGGCCCCGGCGCGGCGCCCGCGTTCCCGAGGGTCGTAACAGATCTGATCCTCTCCTCTGTTGACCCGGGAAGGCGGTGTGTTGTGAATCACGGGACGCTTTGACACGTTCGCCCCACATTGGCCAGGTTGAACACGATCTGTACTGAAGTAGGAGAAACGTAAAGTTTCCAACATAATTGGTTATTGAACGTTATAAACTTTCACCCATTATATTTACGTTTAGTATGTTATCGGTCAAATCGCATTGTAAGTAAGGGAAAATTAACCTCAGATATTTTGTGTTTTGTTTCAAATTAACACAAACTGTTGGTTTTCAAGAAATCGAGTTTTATGTGCAGATTGAAGGCAAGGCTGTGAGTAGAATAGAATATAAAGGTATAAATTCGATTTGCTTGATTGCCTGTTCGTTTTATCGAATTTCCTTTAAGAAATTCTGAGCTGAGCACTCAGATCCCAAAATAATCTTTTCAAACATAAATATAACACATCTAATAACTTTACAAAATGTTGTTAAATTCATTTAGAACATGTAAGTTTGCATCTAATTCAAAGAATTCGCAAATCAAGAAGATAGGATCAGTTCAACATTTTAAACAGTTAAAACTGAATCTAACTCGTTTAAAACAATAAAAATATTCTATAAAACAACCGGAATATAAATTTAGAAAATAAATTTGAGTTAAAAATTTTATTTTTTTCTAGCCTCATTCATGTGACAACTCTACAAATATGAACAATCGATCTCGGACGTTCCCAATACGTGTGTTGGTGTCATTTAGGCAAGCCGCAGCTGTTTGAAACGATCGTACTTATTTTAAACGGTTTATCTAGGTGTAATGTATTCTATCGATTCTAAGCACCTAGAAGTTATTTAACTACTAGCTGTTCCCGCGGGCTTCGCCCAGCAAATAATCTTAATATATAAAAACTGACGGTTGTGTGAGCTGCATTCTGTGGTTATCCCGTCGAACTACTACGAATCAAGATCAGCTGTTTGTATTTTCATCAGCTCAAACTTAAAGTGAATGTCCATAAGAATAACACAGGATTGGAACTTTGACTCCCTGTGGGGTGGAGCCCTATGGGAATTTCTTAAAACCCTTTCTTAGTGAGCACCTAAGACCCAAGAAGAAGGTATGTTCCAAATTTCACTGCAATCTGTTCTGTGGTTTTTGAGATTTCGTGATGAGTGAGTCAGTCAGTCAGTGGTATTTAGATTTTATATACATAAATCTTTATTTTTTCTACACACACACATAAATATTACAAAATTCACAAACAATAATCTTTCATATAAAAAAGTAAAAACAGGCTGACCCATTGAAACAAATTTTTGTGCAGAAAAAAAAAAAAATAGGGCCCCTAAGACACAATGTCCGTTTGGAAGTTCCTTTAAAAAATAAAAAATATGCTTTTAAAGAGTTCAGGAGCTAACAAATTCATGCATTACATTTTGTGTACAGGTTATTAATATGAAATATTGTGCTCTATGTAAGTATTGGAATTGTAAGTTTAATAATATAATAGAATATATTAAGATAAATTCCGTAAACCCCATCATAATTTTCCCTTTAATATGATCATCGCTGACTTCAAAATAAAAACCGTATTCAATTAAACTCCATTGGGATTGAGACAAATTTTAATGAGGAGGGAGTAAAGAAACGTGAACAGAGGAAGCGCGAGAGGAACAGGAATATGTTTACACTCGGAGACTGAGACTGTGATATGGAGCTTCAGAACGTCATTAACGCTCCTTTATTGCGTATTAATATCGAGAGAGCGCGTCATTAGACATTCGTCGGCCCTGTGGGAACGCTCACCAACCTGAGACGCTTGTGTTCTACTAGTAGTTTTGGAATTACAATTTATTGTTGAAAGCAATTTATGATAGAATGTATACAATTGATACATTACCCTTTACAGTTTTTCTTAGATTATAGTCACTTATATAGTGCAGTACTTATATAAGTGTGGTTATTTATTACTTCACAGCAACGCAGCAGACGCAGACGCTTTGTTGCCTATGTCTGCTGATTCCCATGACCATTTTTTAATATCTATCTCTAATTCAAAAGCTTATTGTAAATTTTATATTATTTTTTACAGTAGTTTAGATTTTAGTAATAACTGCATTATAGGTATAAGTGGAATTGTACAAGCTGTAACTTTATGACTGTAGCTGAATAAACTTTTTGTTAATTTGTTTTGTTCAAAGTTCACTACAGTTTTGTATAATGTGTAATTTAAACTTTTATTTTAATTGTTAAATCTTCAGATTTTTACATTTATTTTAAATAGGCTCACGTCATGTATTTTATCAATATTGTCCTGAAAATATTTGTTTATATACACACACAAACGCAATGATGAAACTTATACTTACATAACATCTTTCAAAAGTTATAAACCGTTTAGTGTTTGTTTAGTTTTGACTATGTAAATAATTTCTTTATTAGCATGATACGTGTTGTTACAACTAAGCAGGCTAAATAAAATAGTCTTACAACACTATAAAGTATATTTACACTTATACTGTAAATATACTTTACAGTAACAAATACAAAATATGTTACAAGGCAGCCTTGTATCATTTTTTGTGTATATTTTACCGTCTTGTATGTAAGTACAGTATAAGTGTAAATATACTTTATAGTGTTGTAAGATGTATTTTATTTATCCTGATTGACTATGTAACAAATAATTATTGCCCTCCATGTCATTGCATTTCTGAAATATTCCCATGACATGCTATAACCTAAAACGTTTCTTGACGTGTTCCCCTAAAACCACTCTTTACAAGAGTAATATCAAACTGTGTCTAAAACCCCCATCTAAGCCTGGGTTTTGTGTAAATAGCAACAATCAACATAACAACAATTGTGTCTACGGATTCCATTGTACAATATCACAATGGTGATGGGTGTTCGGCCTCACCCATCTCTCTCACTTAAACAAGTTATACAATACAAATGTTACAAATGTTGTATACATTTTACTAATAAATTAAACAGCATATCGCATACATATCACAACACACACACATTTTGAACACACCCATTTTCAAAACAAATTATAAATCAAAAGGTGTCTACGAACCACGATATTGACAAGAGATCAGAACGTGCGCTTTAGAAGGTTTAGAATATGCGTGTACTCTAATATAACGCACAATTCTCACATGTACAGGCGCACAGGTACAGCACTTAGAAACGGCTTTCTGACAAGCGGCTATGTGCAAATGATATTATTCTTGGCAAAAATAAAGCAATAAGTTTAAAATGAGGCAGCTGCAACACTTTAAAAGTCAGTTATGAATAATATATAAGAGCTACTGATAAATAATACAGGGACTCTAAAACGGGTGCGCTAATATTATGGATCATTAATATAGAAGGTACTCACTATATTATAGTGAAATTCTAAAACTCACCAAAATCCTTTGGTCGTGGCCTTAAGGTGCCAATGTTTCATCATAAACATCATTGTTGCGGATTAGGAAACCCCAGCATAGCTGCTAGTCACATCTTCCACAAGCAGGACTATTGCGCAGGTTACCGGAAAGATAGGATATAGCAGGGGAGGAAAGGGTGGAATGGGACGGCAGTCAAATTGACCCTTCAGAGGGCAAACTCTCGTGCCCCTGTGACAGCTGGGATGAGGCTCTCAAACAGGGGACCCGCATTCTGCCCTCCAAATGGTCAACTCAACTGACAGGGTATCCATTTAACCAAACAGGGACCATCCATTCTCAGGTTGGCAGGTGGGAACCAAACCCGGAGATTCAGTCCCTAGCCACTGCAAATGGAGGGACCAAAGGTGAAAGGGAAGTTTGTCATAATTGACAGCCAAAAGATTTACCATATGTAATGACAACTTCATTTGCTGTACCCAATGTCAGCCTCAAGACCGGTTTAGACCAGTTTTAAGGTAGTCCTGGGACAGGTGCCAATGTTTTGATAATATGTGAGACCGGTTTCGGGTCAGTCACAAACCATCTTCAGTCACACTTATCTTTTTTAAAATTGTAGCCCACTTGCGCGGTTGTCGACTCTTACAACCAACACAAAGTACGCAAACATAACAAAACAATAACGTGTAGGCCTATTTAAAACCATAACTGGCGCTGGCATATCGGCAGTCCCGTTCGCACGTTTCACCATCTTGTCCTAACCGACCGGCACTTGAAGGCTACGACCAAAGGATTTTGGTGGGTTTTAGGATAATATTATAGGTTTCAAGGCTTCAGCAAAATAAAATAATATAGTGGTTTGCTGGTTTTCTCAATTCTGGATAACAGATAGTTTACCACTGACCCTTTGATAGGTATCGCTTCTTCTTAGTTCTCTTAAACTAAGAAATTTAACTAACATTGGTTTCATGAAACTAAACTACGTATAAATTTGTAAAAAGTTATTATTGCCATTGGAAGTAATTGTAAGAGAGAGGTTTGGTAGATATTTTCAAAATATACAAACAAATGCACCAGTAATAATGTCTTTTCACTTTTACTTAGATACGTTTCAATAGATTAATGAAATCATATATAAAATACTTTATGACAGATCCATTACTAATAAGCTCTCTAGCTGTCTAATTGTGTTAGCTCATCTTTAGAATTCTGTAAACCTGGATTAGCATCCTCCTCCTTGGGAATTGTCTAATATTTTGAGATGCAAAGGAATGCAATAACTCAATTTATTATTATAACAAAACATCAATAACTGATGCGCCTTGAGAGCGAATACAAACAACATTTCCCACTCTTCAAATAACTTCTCGTAATATTCCCATAGTCTGTCATTTGTGTATTGAAACTCGCTTCATCCCAAAAATCAACCCAGTTACAATATTCAATCACATCAGTAAAACTGAAAACATGCCAAACGAATATTGACATGATTTGATAATGCGTTGTTTTCCATCCCAACAATCACTGTTTTCGTTTCTCCCATTAAGCGATGAAATTGTAATTCTTGTTCCTTTATTTTCAACCTTTTACAATTCCACAGCCAGTTTAAAAAAATACTCTCTCATTATTTGGTATTAGATAAAATAACACGAGTACTACCTTAATATGAAGAGTTGTATAAATATGAAGTGAGAATGTTATATTAACTTATACAATATCAAATGAGTAGGTTTTTACAAAAGCTTTGTTATTAATTTGAACAGTAGTTGACTCTGCATATAGCTTGCATAATGTCTTTTCACTTTTACTTAGATACGTTTCAATAGATTAATGAAATCATATATAAAATACTTTATGACAGATCCATTACTAATAAGCTCTCTAGCTGTCTAATTGTGTTAGCTCATCTTTAGAATGTCTTCCATGGTATTTACTTACTTGCACTCTCCATCGCCCCTCGAAGGCCTCGTGTGCCCCATGTCGGATGCCGTCAGATCCAGGCAGCACAGATCCATGTTGTCTTCCATGGTATTTACTTACTTGCACTCTCCATCGCCCCTCGAAGGCCTCGTGTGCCCCATGTCGGATGCCGTCAGATCCAGGCAGCACAGATCCATGTTGTCTTCCATGGTATTTACTTACTTGCACTCTCCATCGCCCCTCGAAGGCCTCGTGTGCCCCATGTCGGATGCCGTCAGTTCCATGACCTTGTGACAGCATTCGGCTATTACGATAATTCGTGTGAAATATTACATATATAATATTCAGTACTCTCCACTTTAGTTTGTCTTTAACACTTATTACTAATTATAATGTGCCAAATCAATCGAAACAAATTTTGAAAGTGTCTGTAGTTTTATATATTATAAATATTTTTATGTAAATATTGTTACATTTATTTTAATATCATATTTGTTTAAAATAATTTCATAACATTGGTTAGTAAAGTGGTTTTGTAAACTTATAATCAAAATTCAATACGCCAGCCTGGGAGTTAAAACTTCTTTTTAAAATCAAATAATAAATCCAACGTACTTTTCATGAATTATGTCATTCAGGTTTATAATGTTCGAATAATTTCACATTCTTCCGAAGGATGGACTCCAGCTGAGTAACTAGGAGCTTTAAGTTCGCCAGTTTTATCTTTCATCGACATAACACAGGCAATAAACTGTTCAGAAAATATTTTTAGATATTTATTTATAATCAATAAATATATCGTCTTACAATAATATGAATATTTACACGTTAAAATATCTAATGCTGCTAACAACGCAAGTAACAAATGCACATTCGATTGACTACTAACACTGGCTTAAATAGATTACCTACAGTACTCGTATGAAAATACCAACTACCAATAAGTTATTAGAGGATAAGTCTAGACACGAATCCGCTAGTAACTTATTGGTAAAATAAATAAATAGCAATAAATAAATATATATTAAATTACAGTGTCTTATCACAGATCTTAGAGCGCAAGTCGGCGTTACTGGACCAGAGACGAAAATGGACTACAGCCAAAAGGATTTTTTTAAACTTGATAACTAACGAATTCTCTAAAGCCTCAAATGTTTGTTCTCTCGGTTCTATTTGTCTTTCAGGGAATAAAAGATATATAAAGAAAATTATCATCAATGTTTAGAGATTACAATACTTTACATAAGTTAAAATATCGAAAGTTAAATCGAATGAGTATTACGTCGAAACAAAAATTCCAATCGGCCGAACAAGCCATTTCCCTCCCTGGACAAAGGCGGCTGCCGCTCAGTCCTTTCTTCTTTGGTCGGAGCCACAAGAAAGTTTTTATCTACACTTTAATACTGCTTTGGAAGTAGAGTCGGAACTTGATGCAACAAGTCGACAAAAATAATCGTAACAAAACCTGTCTGACAAGTACAAACAACATATCTGATAACATAACTAATCTGAGGATAGTCCCGAGTCGTGGTGAGCCTCTCCTCACTCGGCGTTCGGCTTAGCTAGGACCTTCGCACAGGCTCGCGTCTAAGGAGCGAGCTGTGTCTGTGGGTGACTCGACGTCGCTGGAGTCGTAACATCCGACGGGTTTTCATTTCTAAACAGATTGTTTTGTGCATACTGATTTGTTCCAGCGTCCCCAGCAGGATTGACGTTGTCGAAGCGGAGGTTGTTATCAGAGGGATCGAGTCTCTGTATGTTTATAGACTGAGATGTGGAAGTTTCAAATTGAGTGTTGTTTTTAACTCGAGGTTTAAGATTATTAATCTGGAGTTTTTCTGGGCTACTTTCATCGGTGTTTGGCGTTGTGTTTTGAACTGTAAATTTTGTAATATTATTTGGGGACTCGATCTTGGTGGTTTTATCTGTTGTAGACGCTTCTTCGGCTTCGTCGTTCAAAGGAGGTTCGGGTTCCGAATTAATTTTAGGAGAATCTAAATACTCGTCGCCTTTACCTCGAATGTATCCGGTTTTAGTACCGACTTTTAAGCCGTTCATTGCGCCGTTTCCTACCAACAGTTTATCTTTTTCAAGTTTTTCGAATCTGACTGCTCCGCCAGGTCCGGTAGTCGTTTCAGTAATGCGTTTCTTTGTCTTATCGTCAGTTTTGTTCATAACAGCGATGCTTATATTTGCTGCAGACAGTATGGAAGACATTTTTTCCTCCGATGTCAGATTTCCCTTCAGCCATGGAGTGGGAACGTAATCTGACAAGTTTTTCACTGGAACAGTTTTAATAGTGTCTTTGATCAAATACTCAGCTATAACTTTGAGATCGCCTGGTGTTAAGGGAATATGAGATGTGGAGAAGATCATATCCGTTGTAGTTTCAGTTTCGACTTGGTAATTTTCTCCAATATGTTTCTTGATTTCCTGCGTAGTCGAGACGTTATCGTCTCCAGAATGTTTTAGGCGGGGTTTGTCATCAGTAGAGTCTATTTGCTTCACCAGTAAATCAAGATTTGTAAAGTTTGAAGAGGAATCTTTGTCTGCTGCCTCTGTGACTTTTACATCGGCTATTGTAGTTTGATAACTTTCTCCAAATGAATCGGTGTTCTCGTGGCCTCCCAGCTGCAGGAAAGGTACGTGACTGTTCAGTTCTAACACCGGGGGTAAGTCCGACGTTGATTCCATACCGTCTTCGAATTCACCTGAATTAACTAGGGTCGATAAAGCAAAGTCTTTAGCCATGCCAATGGAAGGGGCTTCATTCGCTTTTAAACTTGTGTTATTCAAAACTAAATTTTGAGATTTTGAGTTTATTTCTGAAACTATCGTTGTTGCTTGAGTGGTAACAGGAACGATAGGCACATTATCATTTGATAGTACTGAACCTTCCGTGTTATGTTTTGATATGTTTTGGGCACTCGAACTGTTAAAATTATTCCTTTTGGTTTTTATTTCACTAGGATAACTTGTTTTTGTGGTCTCAGTTCCTGGCAACAAGGTGATCTCTCTAGTGCTACCCACCTCCTGACCTCCTGTGGTCGAGATAGTCATTTCACTCTTGTTTGGATTGGGAAAGCTGTCTTCCTTAGTTTGAGGCAACTCTGTTGCATGGTCGTGTTTATTAAAATTGTCTTTTTGTAAATTGACTTCGGCGAAGAAAGGAGTGGTAACTTCAGTATCCGACACGTTGTTTGTAGTAGTATCTGAAACTCCATCAAGAGTAGTCTTAACTTCATCTCGAAGAATATTTACTTTGCCTATCTTAGGCTCTTCTTTGGTTTGCTCTTCGAGTGAATTTTCTGTAAACTCATTTATATCAGTAGCTGATTCGCCAGCCTCCGTTGTATGGGATTCAAATACATTTTTGGTCGTCGTTTTCTGTTCGAATTTTCTAAAGTGTAGTTTCTCTAGTCCAAACATGTTTTCGACCATTACATCCTTTTCATTATCTTTAGTTGGCATTTTGTCAGTACCATACATAGTAATCACTGGATCAGCGTTGGTTCCTTTAGTTTCTGGAGTAATATTCACGGCACTAAAGTAGACAGGAGCCTCGGTCAGGACGATGCGTTTATCATTTGTCACCGCTTCTTGAATGTTAGCTGGGGGTTCAGTCGGTGATTGAATATGAAGTGTGATTTCTAATGGACGTTTTCCTGAAACATTCTGATTTTCTGGAAAATTCGAAATAGAACTTAATACTTTTATATCCGTATTAATGATTGTTAAATTTGAAGGAGCTTCAGTTATGTTTGACTCAGTGGAATTTCCTTGAACAAGAATGCTCGTTAACTTGTTTTGGGTATCTTTAGACGAAATAGTTGCAGATTTTTCCAAATCAACTTCTTTATTTTGTTTCGGACCATCAATCCTTGTAAAAATAACTTCGTCTACAGGGGTTATAGTATCAGAATTCTTCATAATAATGGTTCCGTAGGAGCTAAAGTCCTGTTTTAATTCAGGGGTGTAATGATCTGAGTTTGTGAATAGGTCCGGTTCGTCAGTGGAGACGAGGTTGGAGCTCGCGGCGTCCTCAGGTGTGGTTCTGCGCTCCGTCAACCAGTCGCTCACGATGACGACGCTCCCCCCTTCTGTGGTGGGGCCCGGTGGAGGCGCCAGTTTGGTCAGCAGCCACGGATTCATTTCTCTCTTCGGAGGAACATGACTTGTCTTGTTGGTCGACCTCACTAACACGTTCTTGTCAACAGAACTGGAGCTGCCCATGTCTGCAATATATCAAATATATAGTATAGTTGTGAAAATCATATCGAGTTAAAATATCAAACCTTAAGTAAATTATATTTTGCTATTGGATTGAATAGAATACGGACCATAAAATGTTGTTTAAGCTTGAATACTAATACATCAACAAAGCAGCCATAGACCGTACGCGTTTCTTAACTGCTTGACTTTATTTCAGTAGCGCCTGACTATTTTCTGTAGTCCCTTGAGGAATGTCCTTTCAATTTGAGCCATCTCTCATCATCCTGGGATTTATCAAACGTCCACAATTCATTTCTCAAAACTTCTCTTACAGAATTAGAATAATATATTCAACTGTCAACGTACCATTTTATAGCTTCTATCTATTGTTTGGTACATAAGGTTCTACACTGTTAGTTATTGTTGTGATATTTTATTTTAAAAATAATAATAATAATAAAAACCTTATACTTATTCCTTTAAGAATATTTTTTGTTAAATCCTGCTATTTTAGGCCTTATCACATGCATTGTAATCAACAGTCAGAATGCTTTAGGGTTTATATTTTAATACTATTGCATGATAAAAATATAAAAATACATTATTTGGAAATAATATGAGGACACATAAAGCAAAGTACCTCTGACCGGACAGTTCTCGTATTTCGGGCAGCACTGTCCGGGCACGTGTATAGGGTCACAGTCGTCCCTGTGATAGCAAGTGATGGAGTTACACATCACTTCGCCTCCCTTGCAGTAACACACTTGGCATGGCTCCTCTGGCAGCTCCAGTCTCTCACCGTCATTGTACAACTGGCCGTTGTAGTCACAAACTGGACAACAAACGATCATTACATATGATAGCAAGTGATGAGGTCACACATCACTTCGCCCCATTACAGTAACACACTTGGCATGGCTCCTCTGGCAGCTCCAGTCTCTCACCGTCATTGTACAACTGGCCGTTGTAGTCACAAACTGGACAACAAACGATCATTACATATGATAGCAAGTGATGAGGTCACACATCACTTCGCCCCATTACAGTAACACACTTGGCATGGCTCCTCTGGCAGCCCCAGTCTCTCACCGTCATTGTACAACTAGCCGTTGTAGTCACAAACTGAACAACAAACGATCATTACATATGGTAGCAAGTGATGAGGTCACGCATCACTTCGCCCCATTACAGTAACACACTTGGCATAGCTCCTCTGGCAGCTCCAGTCTCTCACCGTCATCGTACAACTGGCCGTTGTACTCACAAACTGGACAACAAACGATTATTACATATGATAGCAAGTGATAAGGTCACACATCACTTCGCCCCATTACATTAACACACTTGGCATGGCTCCTCTGGCAGCCCCAGTCTCTCACCGTCATTGTACAACTAGCCGTTGTAGTCACAAACTGGACAACAAACGATCATTACATATGGTAGCAAGTGATGAGGTCACACATCACTTCGCCCCATTACAGTAACACACTTGGCATGGCTCCTCTGGCAGCTCCAGTTTCTCACCGGTGTTGTACAACTGGCCGTTGTAGTCACAAACTGGACAACAAACGATTATTACATATGGTAGCAAGTGATGAGGTCACACATCACTTCGCCCCATTACAGTAACAAACTTGGCATGGCTCCTCTGGCAGCTCCAGTCTCTCACTGGTGTTGTACAACTGGCCGTTGTAGTCACAATTTGGACAACAAACGATCATTACATATGGTAGCAAGTGATGAGGTCACACATCACTTCGCCCCATTACAGTAACACACTTGGCATGGCTCCTCTGGCAGCCCCAGTCTCTCACAGTCATTGTACAACTAGCCGTTGTAGTCACAAACTGGACAACAAACGATCATTACATATGGTAGCAAGTGATGAGGTCACACATCACTTCGCCCCATTACAGTAACACACTTGGCATGGCTCCTCTGGCAGCTCCAGTCTCTCACTGGTGTTGTACAACTGGCCGTTGTAGTCACAAACTGGACAACAAACGATCATTCCATATGATAGCAAGTGATGAGGTCACACATCACTTCGCCCCATTATAGTAACACACTTGGCATGGCTCCTCTGGCAGCTCCAGTCTCTCACCGTCATTGTACAACTGGCCGTTGTAGTCACAAACTGGACAACAAACGATCATTACATATGATAGCAAGTGATGAGGTCACACATCACTTCGCCCCATTACAGTAACACACTTGGCATGGCTCCTCTGGCAGCTCCAGTTTCTCACCGGTGTTGTACAACTGGCCGTTGTAGTCACAAACTGGACAACAAACGATCATTCCATATGATAGCAAGTGATGAGGTCACACATCACTTCGCCCCATTACAGTAACACACTTGGCATGGCTTCTCTGGCAGCTCCAGTCCCTCAGCGTCATTGTATAACTGGCCGTTGTAGTCACAAACTGGACAGCAAACGATCATTACATATGGTAGCAAGTGATGAGGTCACACATCACTTCGCCCCATTACAGTAACACACTTGGCATGGCTCATCTGGCAGCTCAAGTCTCTCACTGTCATTTTAAAACTGGTCGTTGTAGTCACACACTGGATAACAAACGAGTATTACCTATGATAATAAACGGTATCAGGAAACTGACACATACTTTCTCCCTTTTAGCCAAACTTTAATGACAAAAATATTTGTTATTTACTAAATATAGAATATGAAGTATAGATAAATGTACAGACAATTGTCTAAAATAGTTGTTGTTTTCAGAAATATCCTCCCAAATCCCTTTTTGGGAGGCACTATAGAGTCCGTTGCTACACACAGTGGTTTAGAGAGGGGAAATGTCCCCTTGCCCCCCCAGGGTTAAATAGCAACACATTTCGAACATCCTCTGTTTGTCAATGCTAACTTGACCTGCATATCAAATTTTAATGAAATTGATCAGTAAATAAGAGAGAAATAGTTATTTTTGTATTCCCCATAAGAATAACATTGGACAACGTACTGCGTTTACCGCCAAATGAAAATTTCAATTTTCTCCGCAACTAGCAATCGTAGAATAGTAATTTAAAATACTAATTTATTTAGTTTTTTGAGCTCTTTTTAATGGTGAATAGTAATCTGTTTTAACATTTATGATTTTTTATGAAAAATCCAAAAAACTGAATTCTGGATGTTTTAAGTCCTGTAATTTCTGAACCCAAATTTTTTCAGAAATGCGGGTGGTGTCATTTTGTTGGAAACCTAAAGTCCTACAAACCAGTCAAGTTTAATCAAAATCGTTAGAGCCGTTTTTGAGAAATTTGGATTTTTCATGTTTTTTGGCGGTTTTTGGGGGATAATTACCCTTAAAAATCAAAAATTAAAAAAAATTAAAAAATCGCCTGGAGATATCGTGGATTAGTACCTACATACCAAATTTCATAAAAATCGGCCCATAGGTTAGGGCTCTAGCTCTGTACACATCCACACAGACACACACACACACACACACACACACACACACACACACACACACACACACACACACACACACACACACACACACACACACACACACACACACACACACACACACACACACACACACACACACACACACACACACACACACACACACACACACACACACACACACACACACACACACACACACACACACACACACACACACACACACACACACACACACACACACACACACACACACACACACACACACACACACACACACACACACACACACACACACACACACACACACACGCACACACACACAGACAGACATCACGTAAAAACCACTTTTTGGGTTCAGGGAGCACCAAAACGAATATTTCCACTAACAACTCAAATTCGAAAATTTTTACGAAAACAATACTTTCTCCATATACTATGTATAGGGGGAGAAAGTAAAAAGTGATGGAGTTGCACATCACTTCGCCTCCCTAGCAGTAAAACACTTGACTCCTCAGCAAAATGATCATTATCTTTAGTAGCAAGTGATGGAGTTGCACACTTATTATTTCTTGGAATAACACAGTGGAACGGCTTCTCAGGCTGATTCAGTTCCTTGTCATTGTCTTATTTAGGGCGTCTTTACACTTTCCTTGTACAAACAATATGACAGATTGACCAGGCCGATGCAGGGATCTTATCAAAGGGATCTGATTTTACTCTGTTATGTAATGAAAAGAATCAAATATTTACTTTGCAAGCTCACTTAAAGGCTTGATATATATATATATATATATATATATATATATATATATATTTGATATATAGCAGTAGTAGCAGGTAGTTGGTAGAGGATATGTTTTTGACTGACCGCAGTTGTAGTCAGGGCAGCAGTGGTTGGCGCGCTGGATGGTGCGGCAGCCGTTGTTGTTGACCGGGCACTTGACCATGTTGCAGACGATGGAGGGCGGCTCACAGCGGCACTCCTCGCAGGGCCCGGGGTTGGGCATCACGTCGCCCCGCTGGAACACCTCCCCCTCCGAGAAGCAAACTGCAACAGAGGCAGAAGCACGTTAGATCAGGGAAACGATGAAGGTGGTCAAGTGAGTTGGAAATCAATAGATTAAATTGTATTTGTGTCCAAAGTAACGTTCTTCTTCACAACATTATTTTTTCATTGTACACTGTATATCTTGATTTTAGATTTTTAATCGAATTTACCTTGTAGGGAAGAAGCTATTAGGTAGCATTAGTAGGTGGCATGGCAAGTGTTAAGCCCGAGACCATGATCAATGTTCGTTTTGAGGCCCTGAGATGCCAAAAACACAATTCTTTCAAATTTATGTGTGTGTATCCGTAGGCACGATAACTTCCGTAAAAAAGTCTGATTTAGATGAAATTATTATAAACGTGTAAGACAGCATCTATTTTCATGAGTCGAGAACCAGACAGATCGTAACATTATAAGGGAGGTTTTGTACTCCAAACATGTTTGTTTTTACTTGTTACATGTTATAATTATTTTTAAACCCAAACTTTAGTTTTCACTAAACGTTGAGTCATTAGTTTGAGTCATTTAATTAAGCTCATCATTAAGACTGACATTATTAAGACATACATTAAGGTATGTAGAGTCCCAGAACTTGTTATTCTGCTTCTCAAATTATTACTTAATATTACACATCATCAGTTAAACATTTGTTGGGCAGTAGCCTTAAAAGTCTTAATTGTTGTTATTGTGAGATTGTAGATTTGTGAACTGGTAGACAAACAGTTACTGCAATAATTCCTTTACAATGTGTTCCTGGTAATGGTGAGTTTATGTTGTTTAAAAGATTATGGTGGACATTTTACACCACCTTTCATGGTTTCATGGAAATTGTCCGCGATAATTTCTTAAACAACAGTTAGTTGCAGCTTGTCAATCAACTATCACTAACATGTAACGGGGTTTTTGCATTAATGATAAGTAACTGGGGTCGTTTACGCATTCATAAATAATTTATATATTTACATATCTATAGTAATATCTATTATTTGTTCTGGAGTGCCGTTTCATCTGTATTTGTTTAAGATTCTATCACCAAGTATGTCCACTCACCTTCGTTTGCCGTGTAGTTGGCGTAAGCGGACAAGTCATTCTGGTAATCTTCGCTCTCTCTCGGGTATCGGTGGAGGGGACCTAGGCAAGGTTTAATTAGTCAGCCAATTTCCACAAAAGAATTATATTGAATTTAAAAATACAATATGTTTGAGTTTGTCTACATATTTCCTACTAATTTGTAGATTAGGGACCTTGAAGAGGAAGGCAATGTGATTCAGATTTCTATTTCAAACCCTTTCTAAACATGCAAAATGAATTACAGTGGAGTGTTTATAAACTAACATATCACTATAGCGTATCGATATTTCATGGAAGTGTTGTTTAATGGAAATCGTAATTGGGCACTATATAGTAAAGTGTAGCTTGATAACCGTCATGTATTCATCCTCAGTGTAACAACAGCGTGTAGTGGCGACGTGCAACCACTTCCACAGAGAAAGCTACGCAGAGAGCAATGTTGTTATAAACAGGCGTCACTTATTCCAAGGATGACAATACAAATAAAATGTACCATAACCATCCTTTCATAATTTTGTAGATTGCAAAATATAATCACTTTTTTGCAATTTTCTTCCATTCTGCTTACCTCGTCATGTACCATTATTTGCATTTGATACCACATTTTTTCAATACCACAGCTTGTATTGTTTTTGTAAACAAGTCGGACAACATTTATTCATTAACATTATATGTATTTTTAACAGCCATCAAGTTGTATAAACTGTAATCACTTTTAATTATGCTGAAATATTACACACCGAATAAGGGACAATTATGTGTGGCGGAGCTGGTCAGCTTATTGACCTAATTATTATTTGAGAATAATTATGTTACTGTAAAACAATAAAGAAGTAAACAGGTAAACCAGTAATAAATTTCACAAAACTACTAAGCAAAAATCCTTTATGATTTTAGATTTGTATTACATCTTGCTCTTTTATTTTTTTTAGTTTTTACTAATGTAGCCTCTAATGATTGAAAACAAACTATCTCATCATAATACATTTTATGAGTTCAGGGTTACCACAAACCTATCCTTAGGATACTACGCGTAATTCACAAAATAAATTTATTTGTTAAAGCTAATTATGACGTCAAACACTTATTGATTTAACCGTATTTAACCGTAACAGTTATCAGTTATCAGTAACAGTTATCAGTTAAAAATATAAAACTTCTTGTTTTCTAATAAATCTGAACTCTTCGCAACTATATCATTATGTTCTTGACAGCTATTTCACAAGGGCATAACATTTACGGAACCTTACATCACTCTGTCAACGTTTTGAATCCCTCCTTAAAGATAATAACGGGCAATGGTTTGGTACTGATACTATGAAATATCTTATGATGAAATTGGCAGTTTGAATAAAAGTTAGTTTACTTATTATTTAGTTGCATATTTCTGAAAATACGAAATTGACATCGCCTAACGCATACACTTTTGTCTACTGCGATAGTTTAGACCTAGTAAATATAACTACTGGGTATATTTTCCTTACAAGAAGATGGACCAACAATACACCGGGGTTTCTTTATGAGTTTCAATCACCGGAAGTTGCCGGACGCCATCTCAGAGTTTTATTTCATAGTGCTAATGTTGAATTTGTGCCTCCGTTACCCCTTACCCTATCGTAAAAACAATTGTTTAGGTGTCAAAATAAAAGTGTAGTGGTTCTCAAGGGAATTAAGTTTTCGATTTCCTTAATTTGAGCATTATGATTTCATAATAAATTGAGATAGGAAGAAAATAAGATAGCTTAACGACGACAAATTTTAAAGCTCGAGGGACAAGGACGGTGGGGAAAATATCATAAATGTCCCGAATTACCTGGGATCAGCTGGGATTATTTTAATTTGGACTTAAAATTCCGCTTTATTTATGTATTAGCATGTGTTTATACTGCCCTAAAGATTTATTTTCCTTGGCATGCCGTAAATTAAAATATAATACCCACTTACACAAAAAATAAATTGTAGGGGCTATAGTCTCTACTAGTCATTAGATCAGTTGTATTATGTACAGTTTTTCATTAATTTAGAAGGAAAACTCTAAGTTATAAATTGAATTTCACTAGAGGACGACAAAACCTTTAATTTGACGCCAAAATGAATTGTATGTGACGATCAGGTGATGAGTAACGGAACCACAAGGTTAACACTGGTGTTATGGAACAACTCTGAGATGTTGTTCAGCAACTTCCGGTGATGAATACTCCTAAGCTACACCAGCAACTGCAAGTGCAACACTCACCCGCTGAGGCCACAGCTAGGAGGGCAAAACAAGTCCAGAAGCTGCCCATCCCGCCCTCGGCCATCTGGAACAGAGGAACAGAGGTGAGAGCTGTAGAACGGGCTGGGGCAATGGCAGCGCTGTATAGAGGTGAGAGCTGTAGTGCAGGGTGGGGCAATGGCAGCGCTGTACAGAGGTGAGAGCTGTAGTGCGGTCTGGGACAATGGCAGCGCTGTACAGAGGTGAGAGATGTAGTGCGGGCTGGAACAATCGCAGCTGTGAACAGAGGTGAGAGCTGTAGTGCGGGCTGGGACGATGGCAGCGCTGAACAGAGGTGAGAGATGTAGTGCGGGCTGGGACAATCGCAGCTGTGAACAGAGGTGAGAGCTGTAGTGCGGGCTGGGACGATGGCAGCGCTGTACAGAGGTGAGAGCTGTAGTGCGGTCTGGGGCAATAGCAGCGCTGTACAGAGGTGAGAGCTGTAGTGCGGGCTGGGACAATGGCAGCGCTGAACAGAGGTGAGAACTGTAGTGCGGGCTGGGAAAATGGCAGCGCTGTACAAAGGTGAGAGCTGTAGTGCAGGCTGGGACAATGGCAGCGCTGAACAGAGGTGAGAGCTGTAGTGTGGGTTGGAACAATGGCAGCGCTGAACAGAGGTGAGAGCTGTAGTGCGGGCTGGGACAATGGCAGCGCTGAACAGAGGTGAGAGCTGTAGTGCGGGCTGGGACAATGGCATCGCTGTACAAAGGTGAGAGCTGTAGTGCGGGTTGGGGCAATGTCAGCGCTGTACAGAGGTGAGAGCTGTAGTGCGGGCTGGAACAATGGCAGCGCTGAACAGAGGTGAGAGCTGTAGTGCGGGCTGGAACAATGGCAGCGCTGAACAGAGGTGAGAACTGTAGTGCGGGCTGGGACAATGGCAGCGCTGTACAGAGGTGAGAGCTGTAGTGCGGGTTGGGGCAATGTCAGCGCTGTACAGAGGTGAGAGCTGTAGTGCGGGCTGGGACAATGGCAGCGCTGTACAAAGGTGAGAGCTGTAGTGCGGGTTGGGGCAATGTCAGCGCTGTACAGAGGTGAGAGCTGTAGTGCAGGCTGGGACAATGGCAGCGCTGTACAGAGGTGAGAGCTGTAGTGCGGGATGGGACAATGGCAGCGCTGTACGGACCAGCTGCAAAACTACTAAGTAGTACATGTGTAAAGCTGGAGATTCCTGTCTTGAAAATTATAAAGCGACTAATAGCAATTGGATTATAAAATAGCGACTTTATAAAAATATGGCTTGATAAAATATTATATAATGCATAACTAGAACACAATAAATTGTAATAAATTAAAAAGCTAGTCTTCTACATATTTTAAGACGGGACCCAATCTACCCCAGACCCTACTTCTACAAATGGAAAGATAACATTGATTACTCTTTCCATGACGTAGGTAACCACTATGAAGGGGTATCAAGAAACTCCCATAGGACACCGTTCTCCGCTCCACGGGTCTTCGAATTTCTCTTGTGATTTTATTCTTGCGGCCATTCACTTTTGTTTAGTCAGATTATGACATTAACAGATTTTCAGAATGCGAGATAGCTCAGAAGGTTAAACTACGGAGAGCGCACACACAGCAGTTGTATTCCCCGGTGTAGTCGGGTTGTGCAACAGATATTGACATAGACATTATATTGGTACAAGTAGGAATACAAGTAGGATTATTGCACTCTTAACCTCAATCTCAAAATAATATTGTGTTTTCGTAACAGTATTCACTAAACTTCTATTTAATGGTAATTCTCTTTCTTAAAGTGTTAAGGCAAATATCAATGAAAAATTTAATGGAGGGTGAGTGACGGAAATATATATTTTTAAATATAAGAATATTCACATTTTAATCCATGGCACAGAACAGAATTTAGTTTAAAATTACTTTATCCTTACACTGTATTCAGGACGATCATCATGCCCTGTATTTGTGTTGTCTTAATAGAGGCAGTGTAGGTGTAATCAATCTTTGACGTCTCGAGTATATATGAAAGTCAATTCCTATTTGCTAGTGGGCTTGGCTTGTTCACACCCGCGGGCCAATATTTCATAAGGGATTACCTCCCACATCAATAGCTCGCAGGAATATCAAAGCTACATTCATGTGACAAAATTATTTCTTATTTTTTAAAGTTTGAGACGCATCTTAAGAATAAAAACAAATAGGATACTCGAATTTTAAGATCGAAATACAAACTTATTTTCTACTTGACTAGTCAGTTATCATAGAATATCACCAATCCATTGTTTCAGACTAATTCGATTCACACCACGCAACCTCAACTAACTTGCATACAAATTCCCCTCACACTCGAACTAAAAGTGATACACCCTGTATATATGAGTTTATAATGCCCAAATGAATGTAACTGTGTTAAGACCTCACACAAGCAGCTCCGTAGATAGTCCCACAAGTTACAATCAGCAGGAGACAAGTTAGGCGGCTCCCTGTCGCGAACAGTTGCTTTAGACAATCAAACGGCCATAACATTTACATCGGGAGATAAATGAAGCTATTACTTTCAGGTGCTCTGTCGCAGTAAAGGTAGTATTTGCGGCCGTGCAGTGGTGGGGATTTTTTATTTAAGGGAAACTTGAAAATGACAAGTAAGTTATATATTTAGATCGCGTTTTAAGCAAAGTATGACACATTAGTGATGGAAACGCCAATCGGATGTTTTGAAACGTTTCAATAGTCTGTTGACGAGTGAATCAGCTGATCGACTGTTTACCTTGCTGACCCCGCGTTTCCCGGGACTGGCGATTAAAACCTCTGGCAAACACTGAGTGCCTCGCGGTATGTAACGAGTAGGCAATAGTTGTTAGTTATAGCTCTCGTGTTTGAAATACAATGCGACTAGTTTGATAAAAATAGGTTTCAATGTGGTGGTCGTGTTATTCATTAATTAACTCAATTTAAACCAACAGAAACAATTTTTTTTAATGTTAAACTCTAGCAAATGATTAATTTTTCAAGATATATTCGGGCTAAAATTCCCACAGTTAATGTATGGTGCTTCATTCTAGGAACTAAGAAAGGACCAGTTATTTGTGTAAACAAAAACAACTTTATAATCTCAATAAATAAAAAATACCTAAATAAACCCATTGAAATAGATTGTCGTGTTAAGAAAAGTTTTGTTTCAATAAATAAATATTATTTATCTTGGTATTATTCAAGTTGAAGTGCCTCATAAATTTGTATTTCGCATTTTTTTCAACGCCAACGTCATTGTTGTTAATAGAGTCCACAAACGCTTTTAGGGAAAGCGGTCCAAACCCCTTAAATTGTTGTTGACACCCCGGGATTTGAACCCGTGACCCCTTGAACCGAAGTCCAAGACACTAACCGTTGGGCGAGTGAGATTTGAGATGTGATGGTATTTTGATTTTGAGAAAATTTGTAATTTGAAACAAATTGTGGTTTTAGTTGAGGGGATCGTTGCACCACATTTAGAAATAATCTCCCTTGGGAAAGACAGCTTTGAAGTATATAAATTAAAAACTTACTCAAAAGAATCATTGAAAGCGACATAGCGACTTTACACCTTTCCAGTGCTGAGTCTTAGAGAGTTTGTTAACTCAACTCGACGAAACTCCGTTTTATGAGAAGGCAGTTTTCTTATAATATTTTCTGTTTTGTACGTTTTTATTGCCAATTTAAATTATCAAATCTGTACTACAGTGTTTACTGTTTCTTTGAAGATGTTATATTTGTATTAAACATAAATATTGATTACCTGTTTTACTTCCAATGTTTTTAAAGAAAAATATTTACACTCTATGTTATAATTTATGTAATAAAATTGTAAAATAATTATTTACCTTTTATTGTTCCGTCAGTCAAATTTCTACCATTCAGTTATTGTTGGTCACTATGTTATCATTATGTGGTATGTTATCAGGTGGTGGCAAGACACCACCAATATTTCACATTGGGGGTGGCAAGAATGTAGATTTTAAAAAGTAACAATTTTCAAGAATACAATTTTAGCGTATATTTTATTAAATTTCCAGTGACAACAATTGTTGATAATGAGTTCTTAAAGCGGTTGATAATGAGATAGAAAATCATAAATTAGTTTTTTATCTGTAGTTTGACAACCGGTGGAACAAAAAAAAATATTTAAAACTTCCTTAAATTGATCTTTTGGAAAATGATGTAGTTAGTCTGAAAATTTAAAAGATAATCTTGTTAATAATCACTAATCCAACAATTTTGTTTTACCCCAAGATATAGGTAACACAGGACATGTTGTAAAAGTGTTTTAATCTTTTGTATCACGGCGGACCGTTGCGGCTGCTAATTTACGAGTTATACATAATACATAGGGGAGTGCAGCCCCGAGGTGCTGTGCTAGTGCCGCCACTCGTTTTGCTGAACGGCTCGACTCGTTGCTTCGGTCTCCCCCTCCCCCTCGTCCACGCCGCGCAATCCACCGCGCAGGGTTTGCTGGGTTACGCTTTACAGTAGCAACATAGGGGAGTGCAGCCCCGAGGTGCTGTGCTAGTGCCGCCACTCGTTTTGCTGAACGGCTCGACTCGTTGCTTCGGTCTCCCCCTCCCCCTCGTCCACGCCGCGCAATCCACCGCGCAGGGTTTGCTGGGTTACGCTTTACAGTAGCAACATAGGGGAGTGCAGCCCCGAGGTGCTGTGCTAGTGCCGCCACTCGTTTTGCTGAACGGCTCGACTCGTTGCTTCGGTCTCCCCCTCCCCCTCGTCCACGCCGCGCAATCCACCGCGCAGGGTTTGCTGGGTTACGCTTTACAGTAGCAACATAGGGGAGTGCAGCCCCGAGGTGCTGTGCTAGTGCCGCCACTCGTTTTGCTGAACGGCTCGACTCGTTGCTTCGGTCTCCCCCTCCCCCTCGTCCACGCCGCGCAATCCACCGCGCAGGGTTTGCTGGGTTACGCTCGTTGCTTCGGTCTCCCCCTCCCCCTCGTCCACGCCGCGCAATCCACCGCGCAGGGTTTGCTGGGTTACGCTCGTTGCTCCGGTCTCCCCCTCCCCCTCGTCCACGCCGCGCAATCCACCGCGCAGGGTTTGCTGGGTTACGCTCGTTGCTCCGGTCTCCCCCTCCCCCTCGTCCACGCCGCGATATCCACCGCGCAGGGTTTGCTGGGTTACGCTCGTTGCTTCGGTCTCCCCCTCCCCCTCGTCCACGCCGCGCAATCCACCGCGCAGGGTTTGCTGGGTTACGCTCGTTGCTCCGGTCTCCCCCTCCCCCTCGTCCACGCCGCGCAATCCACCGCGCAGGGTTTGCTGGGTTACGCTCGTTGCTTCGGTCTCCCCCTCCCCCTCGTCCACGCCGCGCAATCCACCGCGCAGGGTTTGCTGGGTTACGCTCGTTGCTTCGGTCTCCCCCTCCCCCTCGTCCACGCCGCGCAATCCACCGCGCAGGGTTTGCTGGGTTACGCTCGTTGCTCCGGTCTCCCCCTCCCCCTCGTCCACGCCGCGCAATCCACCGCGCAGGGTTTGCTGGGTTACGCTCGTTGCTTCGGTCTCCCCCTCCCCCTCGTCCACGCCGCGCAATCCACCGCGCAGGGTTTGCTGGGTTACGCTCGTTGCTTCGGTCTCCCCCTCCCCCTCGTCCACGCCGCGCAATCCACCGCGCAGGGTTTGCTGGGTTACGCTCGTTGCTCCGGTCTCCCCCTCCCCCTCGTCCACGCCGCGCAATCCACCGCGCAGGGTTTGCTGGGTTACGCTCGTTGCTTCGGTCTCCCCCTCCCCCTCGTCCACGCCGCGCAATCCACCGCGCAGGGTTTGCTGGGTTACGCTCGTTGCTTCGGTCTCCCCCTCCCCCTCGTCCACGCCGCGCAATCCACCGCGCAGGGTTTGCTGGGTTACGCTCGTTGCTTCGGTCTCCCCCTCCCCCTCGTCCACGCCGCGCAATCCACCGCGCAGGGTTTGCTGGGTTACGCTCGTTGCTTCGGTCTCCCCCTCCCCCTCGTCCACGCCGCGCAATCCACCGCGCAGGGTTTGCTGGGTTACGCTCGTTGCTTCGGTCTCCCCATCCCCCTCGTCCACGCCGCGCAATCCACCGCGCAGGGTTTGCTGGGTTACGCTCGTTGCTTCGGTCTCCCCCTCCCCCTCGTCCACGCCGCGCAATCCACCGCGCAGGGTTTGCTGGGTTACGCTCGTTGCTTCGGTCTCCCCCTCCCCCTCGTCCACGCCGCGCAATCCACCGCGCAGGGTTTGCTGGGTTACGCTCGTTGCTTCGGTCTCCCCCTCCCCCTCGTCCACGCCGCGCAATCCACCGCGCAGGGTTTGCTGGGTTACGCTCGTTGCTTCGGTCTCCCCCTCCCCCTCGTCCACGCCGCGCAATCCACCGCGCAGGGTTTGCTGGGTTACGCTCGTTGCTCCGGTCTCCCCCTCCCCCTCGTCCACGCCGCGCAATCCACCGCGCAGGGTTTGCTGGGTTACGCTCGTTGCTCCGGTCTCCCCCTCCCCCTCGTCCACGCCGCGCAATCCACCGCGCAGGGTTTGCTGGGTTACGCTCGTTGCTCCGGTCTCCCCCTCCCCCTCGTCCACGCCGCGCAATCCACCGCGCAGGGTTTGCTGGGTTACGCTCGTTGCTCCGGTCTCCCCCTCCCCCTCGTCCACGCCGCGCAATCCACCGCGCAGGGTTTGCTGGGTTACGCTCGTTGCTTCGGTCTCCCCCTCCCCCTCGTCCACGCCGCGCAATCCACCGCGCAGGGTTTGCTGGGTTACGCTCGTTGCTCCGGTCTCCCCCTCCCCCTCGTCCACGCCGCGCAATCCACCGCGCAGGGTTTGCTGGGTTACGCTCGTTGCTTCGGTCTCCCCCTCCCCCTCGTCCACGCCGCGCAATCCACCGTGCAGGGTTTGCTGGGTTACGCTCGTTGCTTCGGTCTCCCCCTCCCCCTCGTCCACGCCGCGCAATCCACCGCGCAGGGTTTGCTGGGTTACGCTCGTTGCTCCGGTCTCCCCCTCCCCCTCGTCCACGCCGCGCAATCCACCGCGCAGGGTTTGCTGGGTTACGCTTTACAGTAGCAACATAAACACAGAACTAAAGTTAATATGTCTTATTAAAGAGAGGTGTGTTATTAGATTAACCGAAGAATTTATTTAAAATTTTTTTATTTTCAGTAAAGACAAATGATAAGTAAGTATTTAATGTAAACAAGAACGTCAGACGTAGTTATTTTGAACGCTGATAATGTTAATTTAAATTAAAAATGTTTCAGATAAATTTAAAAGCTATACTAAATTATTGTAAAATATCAGCTATACTACCTAAATGAATGTCAAGACCTTTTGAAAATAACTGTGTGGCCGGATGTCAACAACTCTAATCTGATTAAAACATTTCATCAGTTAAACTTGATCATAACCATCTACTACACCATAAAGAGGGCTAATCACGTCACATTTAACTACTACAAGTTTGTAACGTGATAAATCCACTGTACGAAGCTTTGGTTATTTGACTCCTTTGTAAAACATATACCCGTGATGTGTTTTGCCAATACAGGGTAACATTTATTAAACTTACAATATACTAGATGTTCGACCAGGAACCTTTAATACAGGTAAAATAAAGTTGTAATTGCTTTGTTGATTGTGACAGTTGAGGTTTATTTATCTAGCAGGCTTTTCGTTGCACATTTAAATCATCAGTAGCTATAATACAATTTAAATAAAATATGTCCCAATACAATCTTAATTATAAATAAATGGACAGCTCTTACTTTTGACTGAAAGTGACTAGCTTTGCAATGCGGGAAGCAGAAAACCCTCGTCTGGAAAGAAAAAATTCCCACAAGAATTAATTATCAAATAACATAATACTCCAAAAATCTAAATTAAAACCCGAGTTTAGTTTGTCGTGTATTCAACAATATTTTCAATATTTTCTTTCGGGATTTAAAATCCGTAAATAACATGTGCAAAAATCATACCGAATCCGACAGGCAGTAATGAAATGAGAAATCTAATGTTTGTTGATCTTTATGTTAAATATTTACAAACCAATAAGTACAAAATATTTATAAAAGCAGGACAAGTTATTATACAATACCAAAGTGACATGACAATGACAGAAATACATTATAATCGAGTTCAAAACTTACTATTTCAACGAGGAGGTAATGATTTGCTAGACTCCAGTTTTCTAATGACAGTTGCGGTTAAATTAGCTGAATCTTACTATCAGTGAGGTAGACATTTTGTATAATCTGATAATCGGTATAAACATAATACCAGTCATTCACTAAAAAAGTCAGAAACATCAAAATCATAACTGTTGCCCTCGTCTATACACGCTATTAAACAAGGCCGGGGTTTAGACTAGACTGCACACTGTTTTCGTTTACCGTATAAGCAATAACTTGTTTACCTCATTTGCACACCTGTTACCCACTAGGCATGTCAGTATTTACAGTTTAAATCTCTTAGACATAAATATGAGGCACGACCAAACCACGAAATAAAACAAAAAAATTACGTTTTGTTTTGTATTTTTGTATGTAAATATTTATGTATTGTGTTTGTAGTATATTATAGAGTAAATATATAGATTCCTCAGGGAAATTTCGTTGTTTAAAGCATTCTTAACAGATAGAAATCACGTATGTTTTTTGTTTACTTTGATTGCATAAATGAGTATATGTGGCTTACACTTGTTCTAATGTTATTAAAAAACAAAATGCAAAATGAATATAGTGATTCGTGAAAAATAATACAGAAATATAAGTGAATTGCTTTTGAAAATTACACTTTTATAGTTGTACTTTTATGTAAAGCTGATTTGAGTAAAATTATCGGGTGAAAGTAAGACCTAGTTTTGTGGAGAGAATCATACATACTGTATAACAGATGTTGTAAATAATTTGATCCTAGGTCTTACGTTACTTGAGACATATTGACGAATACCCTAATTTGAAATTCTCCGACAGAGGCGCAGTAACCAACACAGTAGAGAAGTCGGCGACAAAACCACTGGAAGAATCTGAAGCTTGTGAGTTTATTGACTGTGTTGCTTGCATTGGCTCTTTGTGAAAGCAAGATTACTGTTTTCTCGCTCGGTCTAAGTTTTCCATTTATCTCTTATGTCAAATACTAGCAATAATCAACAACAAGGAAATGTAATACAAACTTTATTAAAGTATTTTTTATATATTATAAAATTTAAATAATAAAATGGTAACTTTTAAATAGCACGGGTGACGCTCTCCATCCTTGCGAGTTTATAGCAAATATTTGCTTTAATATGTTCTCTTAGGTTTGAGCAAATAAATATTATACATATAACGTGCTCAATGTTTGCTCCTTACATCCAACTTGCTAAACATTATACGCTAGTTACCTTAAATATGAATTTAGCTTTGAGGAAAGTTTCTACAGAAGAAAAATAAGGCAAGCGTTAATAAGTTCAAATACTTTTTAAAACTTAGAAGTTGTTTGACTGTTTTCCAAAACCTAGCAGGGCATCAGTCAACCTGCATTAGATACACTACCTTGGTTGTACAAATTGCTTGTTATTTATAAAGTTACCGTTAACCCTGCTTGCCTTATTTAAGGCACTTATTAACATATTTTTTACAAAATCATCATGTTGGGTACTTTCTTTGACCATATTTTCTCTTCCTCCATATTTATGTCAACAAAAAATACATTAAATAATTTTAGCAAATATAAAGTAAAAACAAATTAAGGAGTTCGTTATTAAAAAATCCTTTAGTCATAGTTTTTTTTAATATCTAACAAACATAATATTTATATTATAAAACTAAGATCAACAATTTTTGTTATTATAAAATAACCGCAACGCGGTTAAAAAAATAATGTCGCGCACTGCTAAAATTATTTTTACTGTTATGATACATTGTTATTAGCATAAAACTCAAATTTTTGTGGTCCTTGACGTAGCAAACCTGCATACTCAGACCTAGTTTTTGATTTTTATTATGAAGAATAAATAAAATGTCATATCCCTTTTAATTTTGAATATGCTTTGATGAAAGTTGGTAAGTGACTTTATGACTTAGTGAGGTGCCATCTGAAATTCGCTGAGTATGCAGGTTTGTTGCAACAGGGGTTTTAATATGAGTGAGGTCTAAGGAACTACTGAACTTTTAATGCTTGCCATTTGAATTACAATAGGTCAAGGTGTAGATCAGATGATATACTAACGTAAGAGAACTGCTAATGAGCAAATTATTTCATAGTTTAGTTATTTAAATACTTTTACAGCAAATATATTCTTTCGTAGGTCGAATTTAATATAGTATCAAGTCGAACCCTCGATGAACTAACCAGCGAATGCGAAAACAGAAGCGCTCACGGTAAGGTAAGGTAAGGTATAGTCTCGGACCTGGACTGAGTGCGAGTGGTGGAAGTGGAAGGTCTGAAGCCGTGAACCTCGACTGTGGTTTGTGGCTGGACCCCGTTGAACCAGAGGGCTCTCAATTGGCATCGGCCAATAGGCTGCTAAGTTCATGTCATGGCTAAATTAACTGACGGTCTTAGTACCAAGTACCACCAGGCGGCTAACTCACCTTACATTCTTAACTCATTCGATACTTACGCGTTTATCGGCGTCTTAAACAGTAAAACGTAATGTCAATATGAAAACTCCAGAACTCCAATTATCAACTAATGTAAAACACATTTCCTGATTTGCTTACTTCAGAAATATTAGATCCGGCGTGTTAACAAATAAAGCATTTGTTAATAGTCTTTATTTAAATTCTACTTCGGACAGTTGATTATTTATTGCCATCTAAACTTTCAACCTAACCCAACCCTAAACTTTACTTAACAATTAGTACACAAATACTACGATTTTCCTGTTTTGCTTACTTTAGTAAAACTTTCAACTGTATAAAATACAATGCAAGGATCTGTTAAGCATTTAAGATACCAAGAAAATACAACTCTGTAACTGTCTAAAATACAATGCAAGGGTCTGTTAAGCATTTGTAATACGAAGAAAATACAACTCTGTAACTGTCTAAAATACGATGCAAGGGTCTGTTAAGCATTTGTACTACGAAGAAAATACAACTCTGTAACTGTCTAAAATACAATGCAAGGGTCTGTTAAGCATTTGTACTACGAAGAAAATAAAACTCTGTAACTGTCTAAAATACGATGCAAGGGTCTGTTAAGCATTTGTACTACGAAGAAAATACAACTCTGTAACTGTCTAAAATACGATGCAAGGGTCTGTTAAGCATTTGTACTACGAAGAAAATACAACTCTGTAACTGTCTAAAATACGATGCAAGGGTCTGTTAAGCATTTGTACTACGAAGAAAATACAACTCTGTAACTGTCTAAAATACGATGCAAGGGTCTGTTAAGCATTTGTACTACGAATAAAATAAAACTCTGTAACTGTCTAAAATACGATGCAAGGGTCTGTTAAGCATTTGTACTACGAAGAAAATACAACTCTGTAACTGTCTAAAACACAATGCAAGGGTCTGTTAAGCATTTGTACTACGAAGAAAATACAACTCTGTAACTGTCTAAAATACAATGCAAGGGTCTGTTAAGCATTTGTACTACGAAGAAAATACAACTCTGTAACTGTCTAGAATACAATACAAGGGTCTGTTAAGGAAATTATGAACCGACTTGTCTAACTTATATCTCCAACAATGAAAGTAATATTTCAAGGTAAGACTCGTAACTATGACACTACTAGTTTACCACTTTGTTAGTTTTGCGTGTGAAGGATAATAATTTACCATACTCTTTATGAGAGGCTAGGGAACCCAACAATTTCAGTGGAATAATGTTCAAACCACTTAAATTCCAAATAAGATGTGCTGGAACTGGAACTGAACTTCATTATCACAGACTTAACTCTTTTCTCTTCCTTTTCCAATCCGAAGGCTTTGTTCAGAGGAACTCCTTTTATGTAACTGACGATAAAATAGGAAGAACCCACCTTCTTTGTCAAGATCCCTCTGGTTTTTAATAAGTGTAATAAAATACCTTTTACCTATAGTTAATAGTAAGATTTTTCATTAAAATGTATATTATTTTACTTAGTTATTTCATAAAGATTTAAACAATCGTTGGCCTTACAATCCGTCTTAAAAGTAAATAATTAATGGAACGTATTAGTACTTAAGTACATAACAGTCACTCAGCTAAAGTTTTGTTTGAAAATAATATTTTAATAAATGCAGTAGGCCTACAGTGTATTTTATTAGGAACTGACCTTGAAGTAAATATCCTCTTCCCTAATACCGGATGGTCTGTCACACCTCAGGCGAGAATATCCAACAGTTCTCTGAAACAGAAATTGCCAATTAGAAAACAATTATATTATTATTTATTATTATATTAGATTAATCATAAGTAATCAGTAAATTTATCAGTGCAATTATCAAAACACTAGATAACAACACTGGTTACATAGTTTTGTTACAATTATTTTGTAGATTATGAAATGAATGGGATCAAGTATATCAACCTAGGGAGCCCGATATTTAGCTTTTCTAACTTGAAGGATTACCTGAAACCTTTGGCTCAGTCAGCCAAGTCCAAGATCTATAGAATCCACGGCGATCAAACTGTACGGTACGTAATCTGAGCCCTTGAAAACAGTGGGTGGTCAAGTTGTGGACCACCCCTCTCCCCCCGACCATGCCTGACTCGTCTCAGTCAGCCAAGTACAAGATCTATAGAATCCACGGCGATCAAACTGTACGGTACGTAATCTGAGCCCTTGAAAACAGTGGGTGGTCAAGTTGTGGACCACCCCTCTCCCCCCGACCATGCCTGACTCGTCTCAGTCAGCCAAGTACAAGATCTATAGAATCCACGGCGATCAAACTGTACGTAATCTGAGCCCTTGAAAACAGCGGGTGGTCAAGTTGTGGACCACCCCTCTCCCCCCGACCATGCCTGACTCGTCTCAGTCAGCCAAGTACAAGATCTATAGAATCCACGGCGATCAAACTGTACGTAATCTGAGCCCTTGAAAACAGCGGGTGGTCAAGTTGTGGACCACCCCTCTCCCCCCGACCATGCCTGACTCGTCTCAGTCAGCCAAGTCCAAGATCTATAGAATCCACGGCGATCAAACTGTACGGTACGTAATCTGAGCCCTTGAAAACAGCGGGTGGTCAAGTTGTGGACCACCCCTCTCCCCCCGACCATGCCTGACTCGTCTCAGTCAGCCAAGTCCAAGATCTATAGAATCCACGGCGATCAAACTGTACGGTACGTAATCTGAGCCCTTGAAAACAGTGGGTGGTCAAGTTGTGGACCACCCCTCTCCCCCCGACCATGCCTGACTCGTCTCAGTCAGCCAAGTCCAAGATCTATAGAATCCACGGCGATCAAACTGTACGGTACGTAATCTGAGCCCTTGAAAACAGCGGGTGGTCAAGTTGTGGACCACCCCTCTCCCCCCGACCATGCCTGACTCGTCTCAGTCAGCCAAGTCCAAGATCTATAGAATCCACGGCGATCAAACTGTACGTAATCTGAGCCCTTGAAAACAGCGGGTGGTCAAGTTGTGGACCACCCCTCTCCCCCCGACCATGCCTGACTCGTCTCAGTCAGCCAAGTCCAAGATCTATAGAATCCACGGCGATCAAACTGTACGGTACGTAATCTGAGCCCTTGAAAACAGTGGGTGGTCAAGTTGTGGACCACCCCTCTCCCCCCGACCATGCCTGACTCGTCTCAGTCAGCCAAGTCCAAGATCTATAGAATCCACGGCGATCAAACTGTACGTAATCTGAGCCCTTGAAAACAGCGGGTGGTCAAGTTGTGGACCACCCCTCTCCCCCCGACCATGCCTGACTCGTCTCAGTCAGCCAAGTCCAAGATCTATAGAATCCACGGCGATCAAACTGTACGGTACGTAATCTGAGCCCTTGAAAACAGTGGGTGGTCAAGTTGTGGACCACCCCTCTCCCCCCGACCATGCCTGACTCGTCTCAGTCAGCCAAGTCCAAGATCTATAGAATCCACGGCGATCAAACTGTACGGTACGTAATCTGAGCCCTTGAAAACAGTGGGTGGTCAAGTTGTGGACCACCCCTCTCCCCCCGACCATGCCTGACTCGTCTCAGTCAGCCAAGTCCAAGATCTATAGAATCCACGGCGATCAAACTGTACGGTACGTAATCTGAGCCCTTGAAAACAGTGGGTGGTCAAGTTGTGGACCACCCCTCTCCCCCCGACCATGCCTGACTCGTCTCAGTCAGCCAAGTACAAGATCTATAGAATCCACGGCGATCAAACTGTACGGTACGTAATCTGAGCCCTTGAAAACAGCGGGTGGTCAAGTTGTGGACCACCCCTCTCCCCCCGACCATGCCTGACTCGTCTCAGTCAGCCAAGTCCAAGATCTATAGAATCCACGGCGATCAAACTGTACGGTACGTAATCTGAGCCCTTGAAAACAGTGGGTGGTCAAGTTGTGGACCACCCCTCTCCCCCCGACCATGCCTGACTCGTCTCAGTCAGCCAAGTACAAGATCTATAGAATCCACGGCGATCAAACTGTACGTAATCTGAGCCCTTGAAAACAGCGGGTGGTCAAGTTGTGGACCACCCCTCTCCCCCCGACCATGCCTGACTCGTCTCAGTCAGCCAAGTCCAAGATCTATAGAATCCACGGCGATCAAACTGTACGGTACGTAATCTGAGCCCTTGAAAACAGTGGGTGGTCAAGTTGTGGACCACCCCTCTCCCCCCGACCATGCCTGACTCGTCTCAGTCAGCCAAGTCCAAGATCTATAGAATCCACGGCGATCAAACTGTACGGTACGTAATCTGAGCCCTTGAAAACAGTGGGTGGTCAAGTTGTGGACCACCCCTCTCCCCCCGACCATGCCTGACTCGTCTCAGTCAGCCAAGTACAAGATCTATAGAATCCACGGCGATCAAACTGTACGTAATCTGAGCCCTTGAAAACAGCGGGTGGTCAAGTTGTGGACCACCCCTCTCCCCCCGACCATGCCTGACTCGTCTCAGTCAGCCAAGTCCAAGATCTATAGAATCCACGGCGATCAAACTGTACGGTACGTAATCTGAGCCCTTGAAAACAGTGGGTGGTCAAGTTGTGGACCACCCCTCTCCCCCCGACCATGCCTGACTCGTCTCAGTCAGCCAAGTCCAAGATCTATAGAATCCACGGCGATCAAACTGTACGGTACGTAATCTGAGCCCTTGAAAACAGTGGGTGGTCAAGTTGTGGACCACCCCTCTCCCCCCGACCATGCCTGACTCGTCTACCTATTTTGATTCACAGCAGCTTTCATTCTGTTGTAATAGCAAAACCACTGTGACCCTCATTTCAACTTTCCCTCTCCTTAGTTTTATATTTGAATTTTGGAAAGTTCAGAGGAGGCTACATTGAATGGACATATTACACATTTTCACGCGGCTTCCACAAACGCATAGTAAATGTTAAGAGGGGGCTCCAGGCACGCAACATTTGCTGTTTCTCCCCGCTTCCACTGTAATGTCAATGTTACATTTTAAATCCCGACCCTCTTCAACGGATTATCCATTATCATTTATTGATGGCTCATTTTAAAGAAAAAATAAATAGGTACATAATTCAGTTAAGGGGCGTTGATAAAAAATAATAATCATCGTTCTATAAAATTCCAATATATTTAATATTCAAGATTTTTTTGTGAACGTTTGTAATTTCGAAATTTTGCTCATTAAAACCGTTAGGTATTTTCTTCTTTAAGATTAATCTTAATCGACAATTTATGACAACCCGTTAAGGAGGGAGGAGCTATGAACGTTGAAACCTTTGCCTTAAGGGAGAAGCAGGTAGAAGCAGAGGACTTATGTGCTTATGCTAGAAGTGTGAAATTTGGTGCATTGATTGTTAAGTCAAAAGGAAAAGTAAATTCCGATTCAGATTTTCATTTCAGGGCTCTTCCCTACGGGTCTTCAAAGTTACAATCATGTTATTTACATAAATGTAACCTTTAAAATCAATAATAAATGTTTGTATGCATTCGAACAACTAACTTCCAATCTAACTTAAAATTATATAAAAGCAGTTCGATCTTTGTTAGAAGGAGCGATCGTGGCTTGGGAGGACTGAAAACCGTATCTGTTGGGCACTGATCTAGCGGCTGGAGGAAGGTGCCAGCGACACCCTCGACTCCTGTCCAACGACTGTGGTGCTTTACAAGGCAACTGTTTATCAGGAATTCACTTTCAAACACTCTGACGACTTTTTTGAAAACGTAAATCGCATGTATTTTCCTAAAAGTGCAATGAGAAATCAAAATACCACGACTTGTCAAAGTCACTCTGTCACAAAATGTCGAAAATTGCTCCTTAGAAACTTAACAAATTGTGTGTGTGTGTGTGTGTGTGTGTGTGTGTGTGTGTGTGTGTGTGTGTGTGTGTGTGTGTGTGTGTGTGTGTATGTGTCCGTTACCGCGATAACTTTTGAAAGAAACACCCGATTTTGATTAAATTTGGCACAAATGTGGAGAGTAGCATTTATGACTTTAAGATCGAAAACCAGATCGATCGCACTATGGGAAGGGGGTTTTATGGGGGTTTACAATTTTCCAAAAATCTGATTTTGCAAATTTGTTCCCAAAATGTTAAAAAACACTCAATTTTGGTTACAGCCATTTTATAGAGCTTAAAAAAACAAATACTTTAGTATTTTGAATCATTTGGTTGCGGAGAAAATCCAAAAAAACGTATCCCATGTTAATCTTATGGGAAAAAGGTTTTTAGATTTTTCTCAGATAGTTTTACTAAAAACTTCACATTTCTGTTTATTAATGTGTTTAGCTCAACAAAACAAACTTTTTGGTGTTTTAATCGTTGTTCTACATCCAACCGTAGCAGACATATTCAAAGTGCTAAACACAGTACGTTGTCCAATGTTATTCTTATGGAGTATATATAAAATTTGATATCTCAATTATTTATGAATGTAGATTGATGAAACTTGGTATGTGGCTCCACGTAGTACTCATACATTAATATTTGCACAAACAATTGATTTTTTGTTGATTATCCCAGTAGCAGCAAACCTGCATACTCAGCCCTAATGTTATTCTTATGGATAATAAGTAAAGTTTTATATCTCGCTTAATTATGAACATAAGTTAATAAAACTTAGAATGTATCTTCACCTGGATGAGTTATATTGATAATTGCATAAAAACACATATTTTGTGTTCCTTTTTTCAGCAAACCTGTGTACTCAGCCCCATGTTATTCTTATGGAGAATAAATAAAATGCTATAGATCACTTATTTATTTATGTATTTTCATGAAACTTGGTAAGTGGCTTTATGTGGTAGTGAGAATTATATGCATGCATTGGAAATTCGCTGAGTGCGCAGGTTTGCTGCGACGGGGGTATTTTACTTTTATATGTGACAGAAATAAAGTTGTTCCAAAAAAGCATGGACACGAAAATGTATGCTTTGTTTACATGTCAAATTTAATTAAAAACAACTACCGCGATCAAATTTCAGGCTGAAAGGTACCTACAGGGGACAAAATACCCCCGTAGCAGCAAACCTGCAGACTCAGCGAATTTCCAATTCATATTAATTTTATTTTTTTATAATTTATTTTATTTATAAACGATTTATGACATCTTAATTATTCTCCTTAAGAATAACATGGCGGCTGAGTATGCAGGTTTGCTGAAATAAGGAACACTAAAAATGGGTTTTTGAACAAATATCCAACTCATAACTCACCTAGGTAAAGCCACATTCCAAGTTCTATTAATTTATGTTCATAATTAAAGGAGATAACACGTTACTTATTCTCCATAAGAATAACATGGGCTGAGTATGCAGGTTTGCTGCTACGGGAACTATCGGCTAAAAAATGGTTTTTTGTGCAAATATCAATAGACCACAATGAAATGAAGCAATATACCAAGTTGCGTCAGAATAAGGTGATAAATAAGCGAGATATACAATTTTTCTTATCCTCCTTAAGAATAACATTGGACAATGTACTGTGTTTAGTACTTTGAATATCTCAGTAACTAATTGACAAAGAGCAATGATTAAAACACCAAATTGTCCGTCTTTTTAAGCTGATTCCAATGGAAGAAAAATAAAATTTTACTTTTTCTAAAATTATATGTAAAAAACTCAAAAAACCCATTTTTGGGGTACAAAACCCCCCAAAATACCCCTTCGGATAGGTCGATCAGTCTGGTTTTCGAACTTAAAGTCATAAATGCTGCTTTACACGTTTGTACAAAATTTCATAAAAATCGGACCTTTTTTACGAGAGTTATCGCACCCACGGACACACACACATATATATATATATATATATATATATATATATATATATATATATACAGTTTTGAACTAATGGTGTTTTTGGGGTCTGGGGACCTCAAAACGAAAATTTATCATGGTTCCGGGCTTAGGTCTTACCATGCCGACTACGGTAATAGCTTCTTCCCTATAGGGGAAATTCGCTAAAACAAACAAAAAAGGGCTCCAGGGGATCTCAACACACCCATCGGGGACAGCCCCTGCCTGACGGAAACTCGAGAACTCCCTTCCAAAAATGCCATAATTGTACAGTTGTCTTTCAAAAGAGTATTTTGGAGAAGACAGCAAAAGCTATAGAGTTATAGCTAAATATAGCTCAAGACTAAGCCGCTGGTCACAAGTAGTACTTTCCAAGACTTTCACTCCCACGTTACGTCACACGCCAAGACAGCCTTGTGGCCGTGTGCTGGTTGAGGGTTGGACACGTTAGAGAAGCTCAGGATAGATTAGCCCTTAGGGCGTTCTACTTGAGGGCCTCGATAATAAACTGAGCTACAGCAAAGGCCGAAAAATATATCATAGTTTGCTATTAATGCTTTTAGAACTAGCGAAATAATGATTTAGTTGTATACTAGTACTGTATATGTCAGGGTTTGTAATGAATAAATAAATATACTAAATGTTACATAAACTGTTTTACTATTTATTAGTGAATTTCCTATGGAAAGTGAACTATTAGCATGACCCGCACGGTGGAACTTAAGCCCGGGACCACCATAGAAGTTCCTAACGTGACCCCCCTGAACACGTTTTGGGGGGTCGTTCTAAATTATATATATGAATTATTTAAAATCATTATATATATATATTAATTAAAAAAGACCAAAAACTTACTAGATTGTTATATTTCGCTTTAAGCTTCTTCAGGCAATACAAACAACTTTTTATAACCAAACACATGTATTAGGATTGGAATTAGTGAAGCGAAAGTTTTAAGCCCTCTCTCGTCATTCTAGCATAAATATTTACCGAGTTATCAAAGAAAAAGTATATCGGCTAAACACAGTAAGTTGTCTTATAGAGTTTTAACATTAGAAAAGCATGTTATTCATTTGTTGGTGTATTTGTTTCATCCCCAGCCACCTCGAACCTACTTTTAAGCCTGACTGGACCTTCCCCTAACCTTATAAATGCGCAAAATTGTATTCCTAATATTGTAGGTAAGTTAAACCAGGAGCATCAGAACAGCCAAAAATCAATGTTTTTAGATTTCAATAAAATTGGCATAAATGTATGTTTTTACACTGGGTTTAAGTTTTAAAAGTTTTGTATGTGGAAATTCACTTACCTCACATCAACGTGCTGCGTGCGAACTCGTTTTATGTTATTCCCATACTTTTAGCGAATTTTCCCCATAGGGAAGAAGCTATTACCGTAGTCGGCATGGTAAGACTTAAGCCCGAGACCATAATAACTTTTCGTTTTGAGGTCCCCATACCCCAAAAACACCATTCTTTCGAAACTGTATATGTGTGTCCGTGAGCACGATAACTCTCGTAAAAATTATCCGATTTTAATTAAATTTGGTATAAACGTGTAAAGCAACATTTATGACTTAAAGTTCGTAAACCAGCAAGATCGCTCCATCCGAAGGGGTATTTTGGGGGGTTTTGTACCCCAAATATGGGTTTTTTGAATTTTTTACATATAATTTTTGAAATAGTCAAATTTTAGTTTTTACCTTTGGATTCAGCTTAAAAAAACACAATTTGGTATTTTGATCATTCTTCTACGTCAATTGGTTACCGAGATATTGAAAGTGCTAAACACAGTACGTTGTCTACTGTTGTTCTTATGGAGGAAAAGAACAATTTTATATCTTGCTTATTTATGAACGTATACTGACGAAACTTGGTATACAGCTTCATCTGGTTGTGGTCCATTGATATTTGCTCAAAAAAATTTTTTTTGCCAAAAGCTCCCGTAGCAGCAAACCTACATACATACCTACATACTCAGTCCCATGTTATTCTTACGGATAATAATTAATTGCCATGTCTCCCTTAATTATGAACATAAATGGATAAAAACTGGTATATGACTTCACCTAATTGAGTTGTATTGATATTAGCATAAAAAAATTTTTTTGTGTTCCTTGATGCAGCAAACCTGCGTACTCAGCCCCAATGTTATTCTTATGGAGTATAATTAAAATTGTATATATCGCTTATTTGTGAATATATTTTTATGAAACTTGGTAAGTGCCGTTATGTAGTATTATGACATTTATATCTCCAATAGAAATTCGCTAAGTATGCAGGTTTGCTGCGACGGGGGTATTCAAATTATATCATGAAACCAAAACGTACCAGAACACTGGTGATGCCGTGTATACTATGCATGTTAATAGCCTATGCAATTATTACAAAATTCAGATAGTCCTGATTGATCAATTTGTTAAACAGATGTCCAAATTTTAATCCCGCAAGAATGAGGTTTATATCATACCTTAGAGGGACTGAGAGATAAGGTTTTATGAATGCCCCTATTCACACCCTCGTCAATAGGTGACCCGCTAACGGAGACTCTCCTTTCAACGGCTTTGGTAAATAATACAGCAGCCCATCCGAGCGGGGAAATCCTTTTGAAGGCGATAATAAATAACGGGAAGCCTCGGACATTAGAGGGCCTGATGGTGACGCGGTCAGGTGTCCTTGCCGTGGAAATGGATGTTTTACAGCGGTCGACACTTTGTAACACTGACCTGTATGGGAAAACCAGGTCAAGCTGCGCCTGCCAACGAAAAATGAACAAATACAATAATATTCTTGTGATACATTCGAAAAAACTAATGTTACATTCTATAACTATTATTTTATAGTTTGGTATTTTTGTAAATTTATACAATAGGTCCCAAAAACCCCGAAAAAATCAAAAATCAAAATGTATTTAAAAATAATGTTTGTTGCTACCTCCTCAATAGAGTTGTGATGTATGGGCCACATTTCCGAACCAACAACAATGTCATTTGGTGTCAGGTAGGTCACCTTCGATTTTCAAATTTAAAACCCTATAAAGTGATAATTTATTTGAAGGGGCAGTAAAGTAAAATAAACAGGGTAATTTCGGATGGACCGAGTTGTTTCTTTTGTTCATACTGCAGCCTGTTCTTGTGAAATGTTTAACCTCTAAACCTTTTGAAATAAACTTAAGAAATAGGAACCAACTTATGCTTTGGTTTAATACAAGCAGGAAAACCACATAAGTAATTACGTCTTCAGGCAGAGCTTATGGCATCCAACTAATAATTAAAGTGTGTTAAACGACTTTAAAGGTAAATACCTCAGGGGGTCCACATTTTACACGGGCGAGTGGTGACTCCGTACTTAGTAGAAAAACTCACATACCTAGCTTATAAGTTGTTTTAGCCTAAAGTTGTGACACAACTTTATCATTGTTAAAAGTCACCAGGTTTTTGTAAAGGCGAGATTTAAGGAGATAGAAAAAAAGGTCGAGTAGATCCTCGGAGGTCCGAGCACCAAGCCTTACCATGTCTTGAAGGCTGCACCACGTCATGCGCGACCTCTACGAAACCGATCTTTGGTAAAATGATTTCAAAGTCTGTACTCGAGATTTTAAAGACTAAAGAATAATTGTTCTGGATGTATAAAATTTGACATGCAGATTCGACGCAATATCCTATAATTTGCACCATCCTCAGGACTTCACCACAAAGGTCTTCTAATATAATGGTAATAACTAGGGAAGCAAATCAGTCAATCGAATTGGATATTTAATTTCTGTAGATACGTTTACAAAACATACAACAGATGCTACAGACGTCATAGTAAAACATGGCTTCTGGAATGACATCGCAATATGGAGGTTACACAACAAGTTATGGAGGATGTTGAAGACATGTTATGGACATCGTTGTCGAGCAGCAGGTCCTACAGATGCTACAGACGTCATAGTAAAACATGGCATCTGGAATGACATCGCAATATGGAGGTTACACAACAGGTTATGGAGGGTGTTGAAGACGTGTTATGGACATCGTTGTCGAGCAGCAGGTCCTACAGATGCTACAGACGTCATAGTAAAACATGGCATCTGGAATGACATCGCAATATGGAGGTTACACAACAGGTTATGGAGGGTGTTGAAGACGTGTTATGGACATCGTTGTCGAGCAGCAGGTCCTACAGATGCTACAGACGTCATAGTAAAACATGGCATCTGGAATGACATCGCAATATGGAGGTTACACAACAGGTTATGGAGGGTGTTGAAGACGTGTTATGGACATCGTTGTCGAGCAGCAGGTCCTACAGATGCTACAGACGTCATAGTAAAACATGGCTTCTGGAATGACATCGCAATATGGAGGTTACACAACAGGTTATGGAGGGTGTTTAAGACGTGTTATGGACATCGTTGTCGAGCAGCAGGTCCTACAGATGCTACAGACGTCATAGTAAAACATGGCATCTGGAATGACATCGCAATATGGAGGTTACACAACAGGTTATGGAGGGTGTTGAAGACGTGTTATGGACATCGTTGTCGAGCAGCAGGTCCTACAGATGCTACAGACGTCATAGTAAAACATGGCTTCTGGAATGACATCGCAATATGGAGGTTACACAACAGGTTATGGAGGGTGTTGAAGACGTGTTATGGACATCGTTGTCGAGCAGCAGGTCCTACAGATGCTACAGACGTCATAGTAAAACATGGCATCTGGAATGACATCGCAATATGGAGGTTACACAACAGGTTATGGAGGGTGTTGAAGACGTGTTATGGACATCGTTGTCGAGCAGCAGGTCCTAAAGATGCTACAGACGTCATAGTAAAACATGGCTTCTGGAATGACATCGCAATATGGAGGTTACACAACAGGTTATGGAGGGTGTTGAAGACGTGTTATGGACATCGTTGTCGAGCAGCAGGTCCTACAGATGCTACAGACGTCATAGTAAAACATGGCATCTGGAATGACATCGCAATATGGAGGTTACACAACAGGTTATGGAGGGTGTTGAAGACGTGTTATGGACATCGTTGTCGAGCAGCAGGTCCTACAGATGCTACAGACGTCATAGTAAAACATGGCTTCTGGAATGACATCGCAATATGGAGGTTACACAACAGGTTATGGAGGGTGTTGAAGACGTGTTATGGACATCGTTGTCGAGCAGCAGGTCCTACAGATGCTACAGACGTCATAGTAAAACATGGCTTCTGGAATGACATCGCAATATGGAGGTTACACAACAGGTTATGGAGGGTGTTGAAGACGTGTTATGGACATCGTTGTCGAGCAGCAGGTCCTACAGATGCTACAGACGTCATAGTAAAACATGGCATCTGGAATGACATCGCAATATGGAGGTTACACAACAGGTTATGGAGGGTGTTGAAGACGTGTTATGTACATCGTTGTCGAGCAGCAGGTCCTACAGATGCTACAGACGTCATAGTAAAACATGGCATCTGGAATGACATCGCAATATGGAGGTTACACAACAGGTTATGGAGGGTGTTGAAGACGTGTTATGGACATCGTTGTCGAGCAGCAGGTCCTACAGATGCTACAGACGTCATAGTAAAACATGGCATCTGGAATGACATCGCAATATGGAGGTTACACAACAGGTTATGGAGGGTGTTGAAGACGTGTTATGGACATCGTTGTCGAGCAGCAGGTCCTACAGATGCTACAGACGTCATAGTAAAACATGGCTTCTGGAATGACATCGCAATATGGAGGTTACACAACAGGTTATGGAGGGTGTTTAAGACGTGTTATGGACATCGTTGTCGAGCAGCAGGTCCTACAGATGCTACAGACGTCATAGTAAAACATGGCATCTGGAATGACATCGCAATATGGAGGTTACACAACAGGTTATGGAGGGTGTTGAAGACGTGTTATGGACATCGTTGTCGAGCAGCAGGTCCTACAGATGCTACAGACGTCATAGTAAAACATGGCTTCTGGAATGACATCGCAATATGGAGGTTACACAACAGGTTATGGAGGGTGTTGAAGACGTGTTATGGACATCGTTGTCGAGCAGCAGGTCCTACAGATGCTACAGACGTCATAGTAAAACATGGCATCTGGAATGACATCGCAATATGGAGGTTACACAACAGGTTATGGAGGGTGTTGAAGACGTGTTATGGACATCGTTGTCGAGCAGCAGGTCCTAAAGATGCTACAGACGTCATAGTAAAACATGGCTTCTGGAATGACATCGCAATATGGAGGTTACACAACAGGTTATGGAGGGTGTTGAAGACGTGTTATGGACATCGTTGTCGAGCAGCAGGTCCTACAGATGCTACAGACGTCATAGTAAAACATGGCATCTGGAATGACATCGCAATATGGAGGTTACACAACAGGTTATGGAGGGTGTTGAAGACGTGTTATGGACATCGTTGTCGAGCAGCAGGTCCTACAGATGCTACAGACGTCATAGTAAAACATGGCTTCTGGAATGACATCGCAATATGGAGGTTACACAACAGGTTATGGAGGGTGTTGAAGACGTGTTATGGACATCGTTGTCGAGCAGCAGGTCCTACAGATGCTACAGACGTCATAGTAAAACATGGCTTCTGGAATGACATCGCAATATGGAGGTTACACAACAGGTTATGGAGGGTGTTGAAGACGTGTTATGGACATCGTTGTCGAGCAGCAGGTCCTACAGATGCTACAGACGTCATAGTAAAACATGGCATCTGGAATGACATCGCAATATGGAGGTTACACAACAGGTTATGGAGGGTGTTGAAGACGTGTTATGTACATCGTTGTCGAGCAGCAGGTCCTACAGATGCTACAGACGTCATAGTAAAACATGGCATCTGGAATGACATCGCAATATGGAGGTTACACAACAGGTTATGGAGGGTGTTGAAGACGTGTTATGGACATCGTTGTCGAGCAGCAGGTCCTACAGATGCTACAGACGTCATAGTAAAACATGGCTTCTGGAATGACATCGCAATATGGAGGTTACACAACAGGTTATGGAGGGTGTTGAAGACGTGTTATGGACATCGTTGTCGAGCAGCAGGTCCTACAGATGCTACAGACGTCATAGTAAAACATGGCTTCTGGAATGACATCGCAATATGGAGGTTACACAACAGGTTATGGAGGGTGTTGAAGATGTGTTATGGACATCGTTGTCGAGCAGCAGGTCCTACAGATGCTACAGACGTCATAGTAAAACATGGCTTCTGGAATGACATCGCAATATGGAGGTTACACAACAAGTTATGGAGGGTGTTGAAGACGTGTTATGGACATCGTTGTCGAGCAGCAGGTCCTACAGATGCTACAGACGTCATAGTAAAACATGGCATCTGGAATGACATCGCAATATGGAGGTTACACAACAGGTTATGGAGGGTGTTGAAGACGTATTATGGACATCGTTGTCGAGCAGCAGTTCCTAATAGTATCAAATATTTGCTCCTTAAACGGAAGGAGATGGTTATCCATTTATGACCTAGCATTGATATTTCCAAATGCAATATTGAACTTAAAAATATCGAAGTTCTACATCAAAGTAGTCCATCTTGTATAGCCAAACAAACAACATTCAACAATAAATTTCAGAATTTCCGTAATATGTTTTTTTGTGTTGTAGATTATTGACAAATTCAAAAGTTGAGATACGATTCCTATTGTTAGGATTTGTTAGTGGAATATATTCACCAGATAATTTAGATTTTTCACGTTATGATTCTAATTTATTAAAAATGATCTTATTTCAATGCAATTCAAAATTATAATAGGTTTTAGATTCAAAGCCCCGATGCAAATTAATGTTTAAGCAGCCATTCGAAATTTTAACAATATAAATAGTTGTAAAATAGTAGAATAAGAATTGAAACAAGCAAACGAAGCAGAAATTATTGATTGAGCAAACATTAGCGGCGTCAGCGAGTTGGCGGTGGCGCCAGGCGCGGCGCCGGACTGATGGCTGGATGGTTCCCCCCACACGGGATCTGCTCCCTGAAGCACCGGTTGCAAACACGCCGGTTCTGGAGACCTAAACTAAATCTTATGTCTTAGTAGGGGAAAATCTGGTTTATTGCCTTAAACCCAAACCATACCTCTAACGTAAGAAAGTAAAAAATTGCAGTTAAACAGCTTAGTAAATTATTAGTTTGAAATTAATTTTTGCCCGCGAGATAAATTTGTTTATGAATTAAAAGTGAAAAGCTGGACAAAAATTACAAAACAATTTGTTATTGAGTTGTGTTCAAACAACTTGGCACTGTGCAACTGTGATGCGTCTCTCGGTGCGTTTAGCTCTTGCGTCTTCTTTTTTTCGGGAACTTTTGACTGTTTCTACAGTTCTCTGTTTAGCTCCTTTGTGATTATTATCCAGCTTGTAGCGAATTTCCTCTTTAGGATAGAAGCTATTATCGTGTGTTGCATCGTGGAAGGGAAAAAGTTCAGTAGAGCGGATTGTTGGCAAACATTTGATTGCAACTGATATATTGTTATCGAGAGATAAGATGTAAAACAAATTTGTATCGAAGTCATCTGTGACTGAACTAATTACTATTTATTACAAACTTTTACATATTTTTATACGGGAAACCAACATTTCCGTTTTAAATGTCCACAGGGTGTTTGTGGGTGCGATAACTTTTGTAAACATTTTTAAATTTCAATAAAATTTTATAAAAACATGTAAAGCAAGATTTATGACTTTCTGTACGAAATAGCCTCATGCTAAGGATAATTTAGGGGGGTTTGCATCCCAAAAATGGGGTTTTTGAATTTTTTACAGGTTTTCTCTTTTAATGTCAAAGCTTAGTTTTCACCATTGGAACAGACAATTACGTACTTTAAATTATTGTGCTATGTCAATAGGGTACCGAAATATTAAAATTTCTAAACACAGTACGTTGCCTAATGTTATTCTGACGGAGAGCAAGTCCAATGTTATACCTCGCTTTTTTATCAGTGAATAGTGATGTGATTTGGCGAGTCGTTCCACAGGGTTGTGGTCTTTAATTTTTAGCACAAAACCCCAATTTTTCTGTCAATGGTTCCCGTACCAGCGAATCTGCGTACTAAGCTCTCTAGTTATTCTCATGGATGAGAAAATTCATTATGAACGAAAATTAATAAAACTTGGTATATGGCTCGCATTGAAAATTCATTGAGTTCGCAGGTTTGCTGCGACGGGGGTATTTATAGATTGTGGCTACTATTTACATGATGTTAAAGGTATTATTTCTTCTACGTACCTAAGGTGTGTCAGATTCCAAGGTGGTTTAGATCACAATAACCTTGGGATTTTTTTAATCCATGAAGTCAAATATCTGTAAATTACATCAGAGCTGTGTTTTATGCCTTTCTCCTTATTAAGAGGTGAACTTGTATTTAGCTCATTCAAAGTCTGGTGCGAAATGGTGAAATTCCGATTCTCATTTAGTTTAAAGAGAGTACTTAAATAAGTTAAATACTTAAATATTGGAATTCAAAGTATAATAAGACATAGAGTACGCAATTTACTATAGTCTAAATGTAAAAAAAGAGTATTAACTATATTGAAGTACAGTAGTCCAATTGGGTAAATTTTGTCCAAAACATTTAATGGGGTAAATTTTGTCTAAAACATTTAATCGAAACCCAATCAGTCACCGAGGAGATACTGGCTACAACAAGGGGGATTTGAGACGGAGAATTCCCCCAGCCTACCTCCCAGTCGTGTTGCAGCTAGTCGCCGAGGAGCTACTGGCTACAACAAGCGGGATTTGAGAGGGAGAATTCCCCCAGCCTACCTCTCAGTCGTGTTGCAGCTAGTTGCCGAGGAGCTCCTGACTACAACAAGAAGGATGTGAGAGGAAGAATTCCCCCAGCCTACCTCCCAGTCGCGTTGCAGTTTGTCGCTGAGGAGCTACTGGCTACAACAAAAGGGATGTGAGAGGAAGAATTCCCCCAGCCAACCTCTCAGTCGTGTTGCAGCTAGTCGCCGAGGAGCTACTGGCTACAACAAGCGGGATGTGAGAGGGAGAATTCCCCCAGCCTACCTCCCAGTCGTGTTGTAGCTAGTTGCCGAGGAGCTACTGGCTACAACAAGCGGGATGTGAGAGGAAGAATTCCCCCAGCCAACCTCTCAGTCGTGTTGCAGCTAGTCACCGAGGAGCTACTGGCTACAACAAGTGGGATGTGAGAGGAAGAATTCCCCCAGCCAACCTCTCAGTCGTGTTGCAGCTAGTCGCCGAGGAGCTACTGACTACAACAAGCGGGATGTGAGAGGAAGAATTCCCCCAGCCAACCTCTCAGTCGTGTTGCAGCTAGTCACCGAGGAGCTACTGGCTACAACAAGTGGGATGTGAGAGGAAGAATTCCCCCAGCCAACCTCTCAGTCGTGTTGCAGCTAGTCGCCGAGGAGCTACTGACTACAACAAGCGGGATGTGAGAGGGAGAATTCCCCCAGCCTACCTCCCAGTCGTGTTGCAGCTAGTCGCCGAGGAGCTACTGGCTACAACAAGAGGAATGTGAGAGGAATAATTCCCCCAACCTAACTCCCAGTCGTGTTGCAGCTAGTCGCCGAGGAGCTACTGGCTACAACAAGCGGGATGTGAGAGGGAGAATTCCCCCAGCCTACCTCCAAGTCGTGAGAGGGAGAATTCCCACAGCCAACCTCCCAGTCGTGTTGTAGCTAGTCGCCGAGGAGATACTGGCTACATCAAGCGGGATGTGAGAGGGATAATTCCCCCAACCTACATCCCATTCGTGTTGCAGCTAGTCGCCAAGGAGCTACTGGTTACAACAAGCGGGATGTGAGAGGGAGAATTCCCCCACCCAACCTCCCACTCGTTATGCAGCTAGTTGCCGAGGAGCTACTGGCTACAACAAGCGGGATGTGAGAGGGAGAATTCACCCAGCCAACCTCCCAGTCGTGTTACAGCTAGTCGCTGAGGAGCTACTTGCTACAACAAGCGGAATGTGAGAGGGAGAATTCCCCAGCCTACCTCCCAGTCGTGTTGCAGCTACTCGCCGAGGAGATACTGGCTGCAACAAGCGGGATGTGAGGCGGAGAATTTCCCCAACCAACCTCCCAGTCGTGTTGCAGCTAGTCACCGAGGAGCTACTGGCCACAACAAGCGGGATGTGAGAGGGAGAATTCCCCCAGCCAACCTCTCAGTCGTGTTGCAGCTAGTCGTCGAGGATCTACTGGCTACAACAAGCGGGATGTGAGACGGAGAATTCCCCCAGCCAACCTCTCAGTCGTGTTGCAGCTAGTCGTCGAGGATATACTGGCTACAACAGGCGGGATGTGAGACGGAGAATTCCCCCAGCCAACCTCTCAGTCGTGTTGCAGCTAGTCGTCGAGGATCTACTGGCTACAACAAGCGGGATGTGAGACGGAGAATTCCCCCAGCCAACCTCTCAGTCGTGTTGCAGCTAGTCACCGAGGAGCTACTGACTAAAACAAGCGGGATATGAGACGGAGAATTTCCCCAGCCAACCTCCCAGTCGTGTTGCAGCTAGTTACCGAGGAGTTACTGGATACAACAGCGGGATGTGAGAGGGAGAATTCCCCCAGCCAACCTCTCAGTCGTGTTGCAGCTAGTCGCTGAGGAGCTACTGGCTACAACAAGCGGGATGTGAGAGGGAGAATTCCCCCAGCCTACCTTTCAGTCGTGTTGCAGCTAGTCTCCGAGGAGCTACTGGCACAACAAGCGGGATGTGAGAGGGAGAATTTCCCTAGCCAACCTCTCAGTCGTGTTGCAGCTAGTTGCCGAGGAGCAGCTACTGGCTACAACAAGCGGGATGTGAGAGGGAGAGTTCCCCCAGCCTACCTCCCAGTCGTGAGAGGGAGTATTCCTCCAGCCTAACTCCCAGTCGTGTTGCAGCTAGTTGCCGAGGAGCTACTGGCTACAACAAGCGGGATGTGAGAGGGAGAGTTCCCCCAGCCTACCTCCCAGTCGTGAGAGGGAGAATTCCCTCATCCAACCTCCCAGTCGTGTTGCAGCTAGTCGCCGAGGAGCTACTGGCTACAACAAGCGGGATGTGAGAGGGAGAATTCCCCCAGCCTACCTCTCAGTCGTGTTGCAGCTAGACGCCGAGGAGCTACTGGCTACAACAAGCGGGATGTGAGAGGGAGAATCCCCCCAGCCTACCTTCCAGTCGTGTTGCAGCTAGTCGCTGAGGAGTTACTGGCTACAACCAGCGGGATGTGAGAGGGAGAGTTCCCCCAGCCTACCTCCCAGTCGTGAGAGGGAGAATTCCCTCATCCAACCTCCCAGTCGTGTTGCAGCTAGTCGCCGAGGAGCTACTGGCTACAACAAGCGGGATGTGAGAGGGAGAATTCCCCCAGCCTACCTCTCAGTCGTGTTGCAGCTAGTCGCCGAGGAGTTACTGGCTACAACAAGCGGGATTTGAGAGGGAGAGTTCCCCCAGCCTACCTCCCAGTCGTGTTGCAGCTAGTTGCCGAGGAGCTACTGGCTACAACAAGCGGGATGTGAGAGGGAGAGTTCCCCCAGCCTACCTCTCAGTCGTGAGAGGGAGAATTCCCTCAGCCAACCTCCCAGTCGTGTTACAGCTTATTCAGTAAATACCCAAATGATAATGTCAATTGAGTTTACATGAAACCATCTTAAGTTATAGAACAGTAAATACTAGTATTTATTTCCAAAAGGTATTTTAATTCGACTGTACGCTGACTTTATCCATCCAAATAGAATTGTTTGTTTACAACAAAATGTTCTAAAATATTATAAACTAAAATATCAATACTTTAAAACTATGAATATATTGGAACGAATAAAAGGAAAACATGTTTTTGTGTAGTCAAGCAGAAATAAAAAAAATATCAAAAGTATGATGTCAAGCGAAAACCTTGGGGAAACTTTGCAAAGAGAAAACAACTTGTCTTTCTTCAAATACGATCCGAGTATCCGAGTGTTTCTGAGAAACGGGGCGTTGTAATCGAACGGGTGAGGAGTCGAGAATACATTTATACTCTGTCGATACAACAACTGATGCTTCAACAGTTTAACGCAGATTCTCTTGACATCATCTGTGATAATCTCAAAATGTTGTTGCATACTAATTTACATTTAATATTTTGATTACTTGATGCCAGTTAAACGAAAACTATACAACAATTGTTAGACTAAATATATGGTATAGGTTAAAATGACAATGTGTATAAATAAAATCTATTTAAATCTTCACGTATAGTTAAAAAAAGGCACTCACATAATTCTAAGATGTTTCTTGCTGTATTAAAGTCAGTTTCACGTATTCCTCTTGAAAGTATGTTCTAGATTTATCTGAAACAGAAATCAAAACATACAATAGGAGAGGAAAACAAGATATTAAACAAGAATGAAGCAATTTAATATAGTAACTGTGCTGTATAGGCCTATTACGGAAACTGTGCATCCAAATTATAAAACTTGTACACCAAACTGAGTATGGTTGAACCATACTGGGTAATGATTGAAAGTTAATTGCACTGCGATTGCAATGTTATAAATCACTTTTAATTCTTAAATTAAAACTTAAAATATAGTTGCCCCAATTCAAGCAAATAATGTTATACCCAGCTAAAGTTTGTTTTAGTTGGGATATCATTCCAGGAGTTAGCTTGCAAAAGCAGCTTTTATTTTTTTACTTTATTTTTTATTAAAAATGACTGAGAAATATGTTAATTTAATTAAATTGATTTGTATTCATCCATAAGTTTAACTTTGGGGGATCGAAATCCTAAAAGGCGGAGCCTTGGACTGTTTTACAAAATTCCAAAAGGCACCTACAGACGTTAAGGACTTTAAAGTAACATATTTATTATTTTATAATATAAAAGTTTTACCAGTAGAACCCTCACAAAAATGTGCTTACTCTCTTCAAAAATAGGTAATCAGGACATAATGTTAGCACAAGGCCATAAATGACTCTCGCACTAGGGCCAGAGTTATATAAGCATTCTGTTGTGTGCATCTCATACTCCGCGGCAGTTCTGATGTACCTGGCTCCGTCCATTTGGTAACCGGTCAGGTCAGGTCAGAGCTAACCGTGAAAGCGCCAGATTCTAACAGCATCTCAGATAAAAGAATTGATTTTAAATAAACTGAGCTTTTATGACAATTGCGCATACAAAACAATCACTACATCAACAAATACCAAACAAATTCAATAAACAGTTGTTGTAATTAGTTTCCATCTTTATTTATTACTTATTTCTGTAACTTGAAACATTGTATTAATATACAAAAGGTTGTTACTATATTTAGTGGTTTATTATTTTTATCTTTGTTTATTTATTTTAGTGTTATTCAAATGTGTTCACAAGTTCAGTACTGCTATGTCCCCCTCCTCTCCGACCATCGGACCAGGTTACTTGTTATTGCATAACGTCTTCGTGCCGTTTAAATAAAGAAATAAACTGATAAAACGACACACAACCTCAAAAGCAGCAAAACAGAACTGCCTCGAAAAAACTAGACGAAAATAACAATTTCAAAAAGTTTAACTAATTTCTTGTAACGGAAACGTCGACCGGCTGTCATTACTGACTCTGTCGTGCATTTTAATTTATCTAATTGATTTCCACTACCAAAGACCTTATATTTGGAGTTTTACATGACATTTTTAAATGTTTATTTGCTCTACTTACTTTTAAAGGCAGTGAAAAACTGATGATATGTTATTCACATTATTAATTAAAACTACTGTTTTATGTTCACCATTTTAAAACACAAATCTATACCTAGAAACTTTTAAAACTATGTTCTGATGTAAACTCTGACGTCATACATTCAGGATTCAGAGCAATGTCCTTTCGTATTATCAGTTGCGACGTCTAACGTAGTCTGGGGAGTTTACAGGTTGTCAGGTCTTGAGAGTTTATTTTAGCATCTGAGAGACCTCTTGACCCAACTAGAAGGTGAGCCTATGGCGGAGCCCCACAGTGAGCGTTCCAGCGTTGACCCAGGTACAAGTAGGATCAGAAGCCGGACAAATCAACTCAAAGTGCCTTCCGGAACTTTCTCTCTCGTTTGCGGAAGGCCCCTCGTCAAGCCCGAGATGGGGTGAACGTAACGTCTACCGGCGGATCCCGAGGTCAACGGATCAGCCGGAGCCACCCCTACAAGGGGGTAGTCAGCCGTCACTAAAGTCTATTTCAACCCAGGAGTAGGCGGAACCAGTCGACCGTACTAATACCCTCACCCCTAGAGTCTATTGTGTGAGATAGGGTATGGGCAAGCGTCGTCGTCCTTTGTCGGTGAGTCATTGCTGCTGGTCCCAGTGTCAATATGCAAACTTTTTTAATTGAAAGAAAAACTTCAAACAAAATATATCACGCGCTGTGTTTTGATCGCCTGATTATTTTGATACCAAGTATGAAGGAAATCGGTTAATTTTGGGGAAGACAAAGTAAATAATTAAATCGTATACGTGTTTTTCAAACAGTGTTTAATGGACATAAATACTCAGTAAATTTTCTTTGATTAAATTATGGATGAGTTCGCAGTGGACAGACAGTTTTTTGTTAATTAAATGCATTATTAAAATATATACATAAAATATATACTGTTATCAATAATGCATTTAATTAACAAAAAAACTGTCTGTCCACTGTACTGTATATGGCGATATATATTGTGTACAGTAGTAATTAAATGGTTGTTATCAAACTCATCCATAATTTAATCAAAGTAAATTTACTGACGTATTGACGTCCATTAAATGCTATTTGAAAAACACGTATAAGATTTAATTTACTTTGCCTTCCCCAAAAGTAACCGATTCCCTTCATATTTGGTATCAAAATAATCAGGCGATCAAAACACAGCGCGTGATATATTTTGTTTGAAGTTTTTCTTTCAATTAAAAAAGTTTGCATATTGACACTGGGACCAGCAGCAATGACTCACCGACAAAGGCCGACGACGCTTGCCCATACCCTATCTCGCACAATAGACTCTAGGGGTGAGGGTATTAGTACGGTCGACTGGTTCCGCCTACTCCTGGGTTGAAATAGACTTTAATGGACGTCGCGTCGTCGGGGCGGTGATGGCAGTGATGGCCGGGGTCTGCAACTGACCGCCTCTTACCGGGATTATCTTGCAAGACAAAAGAACGGAAGGACAATAGCTTAACTGGGCCATTGTAATCGACGCTGCCCGTGGTCAAACAAAGCCCTGTCTAGACCAATCAGGTTAAATAATGTGCAGCGAGATGACAAATGTGAAGTTAAATAGAGAAGAAAAGTTTCCAGCAAACTTACTATAGAGATTAAGTTTGGCATCAATATACAGTAGTATTTTAATAAAATATATTGTTATTTATCTTATTTATCTGACACATTCACGGATTACTTATTTACATGTCAAAACTATCTGATATTAATAAATTAGAGTTAAGTTTTCTGTATTGTTAACGGCCATGCGTAAACTGCTTACTGTATTTTTCACAACCTTCGGCAGATCAGTTACGTTAAAGAGAGTAGGGTTTGTGTATGGATAATAGAGGACATTGCCGCCATCATATGGGCTACACTTTATTTACTGTACCTTCAGCCAATTGGTTCAAATTTACAGTATAAAAATCCAGAAAGTAAATAAAAATACTGATATTGTATACATACAAGATACTTTGATACTGATATATCGAAAACAATTTTAAATTTAATATTTCACAAACGGTTTTCACATGTAACTGAAACTGCAAAGATAGCGTTGGGACTTGTTTGTGTTAGAACCAGAATATAGCCATTACTACAAGCGTGTTCGTTTGCTTCCTTAACACAGCTCGATGATGGCCGTACAACGGGGGAATGTTTATGTAACATTGGCTATACTTTCTATCGAGGAACAGTTTTGTGTTCTGCATTCTAAGGGGAATACATTGTTCGGCTAGTTAACTTAGGCTTAAATAATCATCTGATTGAATAAAACCTCTCCTTTAAACATTGGAAATTTAGAAAACTTTGACAAAAATGTCTAAGAGATTTTTATTATGTTTTCTGAAATTAAATAATTATAGTTTTAAAAACAAACTAATTGATATGATTTGTCATTGGCCTTTGTATCCATAAAGATTTCAAATTTAGCACCGCAGTGTTCGTTTTGTAATTACAGTATATGCATTACAAAATAGTTGCTTTCAAATAGAGATAAAATAATTATTAACATGTTAGCCCATACAAACCCTCTGGTATTCACCACACCCTAATATGTATTAGAATAATAATGTATCGAATCGAAGTTTATGTGTTTGTACGTGAGAGTTGATGTCAATGTATGTACATTGAAATCAACTCTCACGTACAAACACATAAACTTCGATACATTTATCACAATATAAACTAAACCCATTGCAGGGTGAGGCTTGTACTAGTAATAGTATGTTATACTGGTGGCTTGTAAGGCTTGTACTAAGAAATAAACACGTATTTTTATTTAGACCTATAGTTACCGCTTTTTCGTCCGTACTATTAAAACCTTGATTCTCGTTCGGTGGTTTTAGGCCTCTAAACTATTAATTAGCATACAAGTTTGGTATCGATGAAAAGCTCTTACCCTCTAGCTGTGACTTTCACGGATTTGGAAAATGTCTACCTTTAGGGCTCCGCCCCATGAGCTTTTGAATTTTCAGTGTTAATCGTATGGAGTTTTTTCGTATAACCTGGTTACAACGTAATTGCTTGGAACCATCTGGCTTGCAAGGCCCCGTGGGGTGAACGGCACCCTGACTAGTCTTTGTTTGTTAGATTAACACCTTTAATTTCACGTAAGCAGTGAATAATTAACTGGCCAAACCTAATATCAATTTGGTTATTACATAACTGAAAAATAAATTCTCACTTATATTATTTCTTTATCAAATGTTACCATCCGGTGACTGCCGTTGTCAAACTACTGCATTCCCTAAGGTTACGGGTAACAAATGTATATAAACGTGGTCAAATAAGAGATTTGAATGCGACAACATGTGCTTCATCAAAAATATGATCTACCTTTATTAAATTGTGATTGTATCTGTCTTTCAATAACGAGTTTATTTAACAGTTTAATCAGACCAACAGTGTGTGCACTTTGAGAGGAAACGGATGACAAACATTTAATGTTCAGCTGTATGAATATCTTTAGATAGAAACTCATAGAGTAGTATACAAAGATGACACACAGTAGCAGCGCTAGAGCCAGTTGGTGCAATATACATTCAGAGAGTGATGTTTTATGCATAACCCAATATACACGTTGGAAGTCTGTCTCGCTGACGGACACCTATTACCTCCATCGCTGAAAATTCCTTCAAAAAGTAGAAACAAATCTAGTTTAATTTATCAGTACCGGTAAAACCAATGGGAAACGAGAAAAATTTTCATCCCTGTTTGCAATAATGTATTTTTAGTAAAACAATATTTTTTTACTAAAATAATTTGTTGTATTCTTTAAGGATTACAACAATATTACTAGATTACTACCCATGCGCTTACGCATCAAACCACCTGTTACAATGCAAATCTACAATTACAAGTTAATACATCAAATTATTCAAACCTGTTGCAAGCTAGTTAAACTTGTCGCTGAAAGATCGCGCCATCTGTACGTTGGCAAATAAATTGGTAAAAACACCCAAAATGTTATAGTTCTTACGATTTGGAATTGTTTGTTTATCTTTTTATATTTTTCATGACTATTGATTTACTTAGTTAAACATACATTAGGAAATTAGCAAAAAATTGTCTGATGTATGTAATATCACAACATTTGCTTGCTGTTTTCTCACCAAAAACAATAGCTCAATTATTATTTTGAATGTATTTTTTAATCTTTTGTAATTAATCTTCTTTGTATTTTTCTGTAAACCCTCGTTCCGGCTTCTGTTAAGACAATACTTATGACAGTTACACCACTTACACTATTTAATTCTCAAGGGCCTTTAGAATCAGTCTCAAAGTCTTGGTGTTAAGTCTGCTGCCTCAGTCCAAGTCTGGGAACTGCTATAACTTTCGTATGCAAAATAATCCATGTATCTGTCAGATAAACGAACAAATGTGAGTTGCAATATGGCCAAATGCACTTTGATAGCAAAGTGAGTACGAGCATACGCCTTTGTAGTTGAACACAGCTAAGAGGGATTTTATTTTTAAACAGAAAAAAGTATTAAAGCTTTCAGAACTTTGTGGAAGGTGTCCTTTAAACTTCCAGATCAATAACCTGACTTCTATATTATTTATTCAACTAAACCTAAACAGATGTTTTGTGGCACTATTTGTTATTATTTCATCTTTTTAAATACACTTATAATGATAAGGAAACGTGAATTCCTTGTATAAAATGAAATAAAATTGATCTTGATTGATTTACAACCAATTTTTTATGATTTATTTACAATTAGTTGTTGTATGAGTCACTGTTCACAATCATTCATTAACCTTATAAAACACAACTTATTTTCAATAATTCAGATTGAAATTTGTATACAATATTAACTAAAGAAATCCCATTTTCCTACTCGAGGTTTTAACTTCTATTTGACCAAAATGCGACCTCTCGAATTACCTTTGTAATAACGTAAGGCACCCTTAATCGTTGAGCTTTTTCATCGGGTATGTAAGCTTCATGACTCTTGCATAACCTAATTACAGAGAGATGCCAACATTGTGTGAGGATCCCACCGTTGGGAACACGGCAAGCGGCACCTGGTCCCGACATTGAGAGCTAACATGGGTGATAGGGAAGAGGAACACGGGCCATAGGAGGTGAGGAAACAGCAAGAAACGGTGTGATATTACTTACCTCACACAAGTGTATGCTAATTTCCTGACGTGCGTTTAACTCTTTAAATTGATAGTATATTGGAAGTACTGTGTGCAGAGGATTGCATACATATCTGGTTAGGCTGGAGATTACGTCCATGTTAAACCACCTACGGTCAACTGCTACGGTAGCCAGCAATAGCTTGACTATGTCTATGAGTAAAACAAGGAAAAAATTTAATTTTAAAGTGCATGTAAGATAAAAACAATCCGAAACCAAATTTTAGGGTCTTATATTGAACTCTTTCCCAATCATTTATAATTTTAATATTTTACTTCCATTTAAAAATAAATTCTAAAAGTATTTAAAAATCTCTCAATATTTTTTAATTTTAATGATTAACTCAAATCGATTAAAACGAGGATTTGTTAAAAGGTTTTTATTGGGATATATGTTTAATAGTCTTAATAGTGTATTTGGTCCCACAGAATACAAAGTGTATTTGTTTTCGTAGAAATTAGGGTCAGTTTTGCAGAAATCTTCCAATTTGATTGAGCATCACTAATCTTAGCTGTTATAATACCACACAGCAAAGGCATACAGACAAATTCGATTACGTTAGAAGGTATTTAAACAATGTTAGTAGTAGCCTAGTTAGATATCAACTGTTACCAACTTCAGTCAGCAGTATAGCTTTGCAATATTGATAATCAACCGCAAACGCTTTTACCTACTCATTACGAATTCAATTATTTTTAAAACTCAAAGTAACCTTCTACTATTAACGTATCAAATAGTTATCTTAAATGAATGAATGTGCGTTTAATGTCAATCGCGTGATGATCATTAACAATGTGGAATTAAAAAGTTCCAAATCCGAGACATCTTTTTGGTAGAGAAAGCTAGGGCCTGAAATCAAACGGATTTATGGCCAACGAGCCAAAAACAATTACGACTGTTAGGTTGGCGACACCGACAAAGGATCGATCTTACTGATAACATTAGTTGCCCTGCATTGCCAATACTGGCGACCACTGCACTCTGGCGAGCCGTGACTTTGGGAGGGAACTCGTCAGCTCGGTTGGTGGGATTCCACCAGCATCTTTCATTGGAATGAGTATATCGAATTATTTGTAAGTATATGATTACAGGTTTTGTGGCAAAATTGTGTGTGACAGTTAACTTGACGCAATTTGCGATTGCATGTAATTAGTTACGATTACAGTTTCCATTTTTCAGTATTTTCCATTACAGTATTGTTTTAGTGGATGGCTACCAATCAATAACAAACAATAACATATCCTGCCAGGATATAAAGAATACATATAAGGTAAAGTATTAACTCTATTCATAAAAATGTTTTATAGTTTATAGAAAACAGCCTCACAAAATAAGTGTTGTAATTCAATTTGCATAGAGTTACTGTTTAATCTAAATAATAATACAAACAACCGTGTTGGATGCTGTGGCGACACTCGCGAACAAGGGCGATGCATTTATTGGCATTTGCTTAACATACAAACAACCGTGTTGGATGCTGTGGCGACACTCGCGAACAAGGGCGATGCATTTATTGGCATTTGCTTAACATACAAACAATCGTGTTGGATGCTGTGGCGACACTCGCGAACAAGGGCGATGCATTTATTGGCATTTGCTTAACATACAAACAACCGTGTTGGATGCTGTGGCGACACTCGCGAACAAGGGCGATGCATTTATTGGCATTTGCTTAACATACAAACAACCGTGTTGGATGCTGTGGCGACACTCGCGAACAAGGGCGATGCATTTATAAACATTTGCTTAACATACAAACAACCGTGTTGGATGCTGTGGCGACACTCGCGAACAAGGGCGATGCATTTATTGGCATTTGCTTAACATACAAACAACCGTGTTGGATGCTGTGGCGACACTCGCGAACAAGGGCGATGCATTTATTGGCATTTGCTTAACATACAAACAACCGTGTTGGATGCTGTGGAGACACTCGCGAACAAGGGCGATGCATTTATTGGCATTTGCTTAACATACAAACAACCGTGTTGGATGCTGTGGCGACACTCGCGAACAAGGGCGATGCATTTATTGGCATTTGCTTAACAGGAAAATGTTTCGGTATTCAACTGATGAATGAGGACAACTTTATGAGACCAACAACATCCATGTTGGAAAATGAAATATATCACTTATACAACACCAAATGTCACCCACTATACAATTAGAGTACGTTAATTTACTCGTCAACGGTGTGAATTCACCCTGTCTCCCATGCACTGTTGAATACTAAATTATCAAGTTCATATGCAGTTTTAACATACACATTCTAAAATTAATGTTACCATCCTTTATCAATTATGATTTATTATAACAAGTGTTCAGCCAAAATTTTGATCCTAAAATGATCGTTAAATGTACTGGTGTACAGTAACCTAAGCTCACTGAGAGGAAACAATGGCAGTGATAAGTCGACGGAGGAGCCATAGGGTCGACCCTTTGATCAATAACATCCCAGCGTCGCATATCTTGTGATAACGAATGTCTACATCACTATCAAGATGAAAAGAATGACAGTGATAAGTCAACGGAGGAGCCATAGGGTCGACCCTTTGATCAATAACATCCCAGAGTCGCATATCTTGTGATAACGAATGTCTACATCACTATCAAGACGAAAACAATGACAGTGATAAGTCGACGGAGGAGCCATAGGGTCGACCCTTTGATCAATAACAACCCCGCGTCACATATCTTGTGATAACGAATGTCTACATCACTATCAAGACGAAAACAATGACAGTGATAAGTCGACGGAGGAGCCATAGGGTCGACCCTTTGATCAATAACATCCCAGCGTCGCATATCTTGTGATAACGAATGTCTACATCACTATCAAGACGAAAACAATGACAGTGATAAGTCGACGGAGGAGCCATAGGGTCGACCCTTTGATCAATAACATCCCAGCGTCGCATATCTTATTGATAACGAACGTCTACATTACTATCAAGACGAAAACAATGGCAGTGATAAAACGACGGAGGAGCCATAGGGTCGACCCTTTGATCAATAACATCCCAGCGTCGCATATCTTATTGATAACGAACGTCTACATTACTATCAAGACGAAAACAATGGCAGTGATAAAACGACGGAGGAGCCATAGGGTCGACCCTTTGATCAATAACATCCCAGCGTCGCATATCTTGAGATAATGAATGTCTACATCACTACCCAAGACGAAAAAAATGGCAGTGATAAGTCGACGGAGGAGCCATTGGGTCGACCCTTTGATCAATAACATCCCAGCGTCGCATATCTTGTGATAACGAATGTCTACATCACTATCAAGACGGAAACATGACAGTGATAAGTCGACGGAGGAGCCATAGGATCGACCCTTTGATCAATTACATCCCAGCGTCGCATATCTTATTGATAACGATTGTCTACATCACTACCTAAGACGAAAACAATGACAGTGATAAGTCGACGGAGGAGCCATAGGATCGACCCTTTGATCAATAACATCCCAGCGTCGCATATCTAATTGATAACGAACGTCTACATTACTATCAAGACGAAAACAATGGCAGTGATAAAACGACGGAGGAGCCATAGGGTCGACCCTTTGATCAATAACATCCCAGCGTCGCATATCTTGAGATAATGAATGTCTACATCACTACCCAAGACGAAAACAATGGCAGTGATAAGTCGACGGAGGAGCCATAGGGTCGACCCTTTGATCAATAACATCCCAGCGTCGCATATCTTGTGACAACGAATGTCTACATCACTATCAAGACGAAAACAATGACAGTGATAAGTCGACGGAGCAGCCAAAGGATCGACCCTTTGATCAATTACATCCCAGCGTCGCATATCTTATTGATAACGATTGTCTACATCACTACCTAAGACGAAAACAATGACAGTGATAAGTCGACGGAGGAGCCATAGGGTCGACCCTTTGATCAATAAAATCCCAGCGTCGCATATCTTATTGATAACGATTGTCTACATCACTACCTAAGACGAAAACAATGACAGTGATAAGTCGACGCAGGAGCCATAGGATCGACCCTTTGATCAATAACATCCCAGCATCGCATATCTTATTGATAACGAATGTCTACATTACTATCAAGACGAAAACAATGGCAGTGATAAAACGACGGAGGAGCCATAGGGTCGACCCTTTGATCAATAACATCCCAGCGTCGCATATCTTATTGATAACGAACGTCTACATTACTATCAAGACGAAAACAATGACAGTGATAAAACGACGGAGGAGCCATAGGGTCGACCCTTTGATCAATAACATCCCAGCGTCGCATATCTTATTGATAACGAACGTCTACATTACTATCAAGACGAAAACAATGGCAGTGATAAAACGACGGAGGAGCCATAGGGTCGACCCTTTGATCAATAACATCACAGCGTCGCATATTTTATTGATAACGAACGTCTACATTACTATCAAGACGAAAACAATGACAGTGATAAGTCGACAGAGGAGCCATAGGGTCCACCCTTTGATCAATAACATCCCAGCGTCGCATATCTTATTGATAACGAACGTCTACATTACTATCAAGACGAAAACAATGGCAGTGATAAAACGACGGAGGAGCCATAGGGTCGACCCTTTGATCAATAACATCCCAGAGTCGCATATCTTGAGATAATGAATGTCTACTTCACTACCCAAGACGAAAACAATGGCAGTGGTAAGTCGACGGAGGAGCCATCGGATCGACCCTTTGATCAATAACATCCCAGCGTCGCATATCTTATTGATAACGGATGTCTACATCACTACCCAAGACGAAAACAATGGAAGTGATAAGTCGACGGAGGAGCCATAGGGTCGACCCTTTGATCAATTACATCCCAGCGTCGCATATCGTTTTGATAACGAATGTCTACATCACTACCCAAGATGAAAACAATGACAGTGATAAGTCGACGGAGGAGCCATAGGGTCGACCCTTTGATCAATAACATTCCAGCGTCACATATCTTATTGATAACGGATGTCTACATCACTACCCAAGACGAAAACAATGGAAGTGATAAGTCAACGGAGGAGCCATAGGGTCGACCCTTTGATCAATTACATCCCAGCGTCGCATATCGTTTTGATAACGAATGTCTACATCACTACCCAAGATGAAAACAATGACAGTGATAAGTCGACGGAGGAGCCATCGGATCGACCCTTTGATCAATAACATCCCATCGTCGCATATCTTATTGATAACGGATGACTACATCACTACCCAAGACGAAAACAATGGAAGTGATAAGTCGACGGAGGAGCCATAGGGTCGACCCTTTGATCAATTACATCCCAGCGTCGCATATCGTTTTGATAACGAATGTCTACATCACTACCCAAGATGAGAACAATGACAGTGATAAGTCGACGGAGGAGCCATAGGATCGACTCTTTGATCAATAACATCCCAGCGTCGCATATCTTTTTGATAACGAATGTCTACATCACTACCCAAGACGAAAACAATGGCAGTGATAAGTCGACGGAGGAGCCATAGGGTCAACCCTTTGATCAATAACATCCCAGCGTCACATATCTTATTGATAACGGATGTCTACATCACTACCCAAGACGAAAACAATGACAGTGATAAGTCGACGGAGGAGCCATAGGGTCGACCCTTTGATCAATAACATCCCAGCGTCGCATATCGTTTTGATAACGAATGTCTACATCACTACCCAAGATGAAAACAATGACAGTGATAAGTCGACGGAGGAGCCATAGGATCGACCCTTTGATCAATAACATCCCAGCGTCGCATATCTTTTTGATAACGAATGTCTACATCACTACCCAAGACGAAAACAATGGCAGTGATAAGTCGACGGAGGAGCCATAGGGTCAACCCTTTGATCAATAACATCCCAGCGTCGCATATCTTATTGATAACGAATGTCTACATCACTATCAAGACGAAAACAATGGCAGTGATAAGTCGACGGAGGAGCCATAGGATCGACCCTTTGATCAATAACATCCCAGCGTCGCATATCTTATTGATAACGAATGTCTACATCACTACCCATGACGAAAACAATGGCGGTGATAAGTCGACGGAGGAGCCATAGGATCGACCCTTTGATCAATAATCTCCCAGCGTCACTTATATTATTGATAACGAATGTCTACATCATTACCCAAGACGAAAACAATGGCGGTGATAAGTCGACGGAGGAGCCATAGGGTCGACCCTTTGATCAATAACATCCCAGCGTCGCATATCTTGTGATAACGAATGTCTATATCACGCCGACACACACTCTCGGGTATTTATGAGTGATATAGCTGATGTCTTGAGAACTCTCGATACTGACTGAGAACTGATTATTTAATCTGGAGCATTAATTAACAGCACAAAACCAAGTCGGAGTCAATCAAAGTAATATGTTATGATATTGGCAGTGTTTTATGGTCATTGATAGAGTCTTTCGATACCATCACAAGGTCACATATTACAACTAACAGATATGTTAGCTGAGCGGGGAATAGTTACAGTGATAAGTGGTGGCGTTGACAAAGGATCAGCCCTTAGATCGACACCGTCGCACGATCATTACTCTTATTGATAACAAGGATCATTGCCACTAAGGGTCAACACTTCGATCGATAACATCACAAGGTCATTTATCGTGTTGTTAACGAAGATTTATACTCACTAAGGGTAAACAATTTAATCTATTACATAATCAGGCAACTTATCCTCCTGGAAACATAGATCTATGCTCGCTAAGGGTCAAAATTTCGGTCTATAATATCTCAAGGTCATTTATACTGCTGATAACAAGTTGCTATTCTCGCTAAGGTCAACACTTCAATCGATACATCACAAGGTCATTTATCGTGTTGTTAATAAAGATCTATACTCACTAAGTGTAAACAATTTAATCTATTACATAATCAGACAACTTATCCTCCTGGTAACATAGATCTATGCTCGCTAAGGGTCAAAATTTCGGTATATAATATCTCAAGGTCATTTATACTGCTGATAACAAGTTGCTATGCTCGCTAAGGGTCAAAACTTCGATCGATAACATTACCAGGTCATTTATTTATCCTCATGATAACAAATATATTATGCTCTCTAAGGGTCAACACATCGATCGATAATATCCCAAGGTCCTTGATCCTACTCTTAACTACGATCTGTGCTCGTTGGGACAGGACCCATTACAGTGATAGGTTGCCGGTAGTGTCAGAGGTTTAACCCTTCTATAGATAATATCCCAAGGTCCTTGATCCTACTCTTAACTACGATCTGTGCTCGTTGGGACATGACCCATTACAGTGATAGGTTGCCGGTAGTGTCAGAGGTTTAACCCTTCTATAGATAATATCCCAAGGTCCTTGATCCTACTCTTAACTACGATCTGTGCTCGTTGGGACAGGACCCATTACAGTGATAGGTTGCCGGTAGTGTCAGAGGTTTAACCCTTCTATAGATAATATCCAAAGGTCATTATGGATTATAAAGGTAATTATAATCTTACTTATAAGAAGGTTATATGCATCTGCTATCCAAGACGAAAAAACTTTGTGATAATTTAGTGGAGTTGGCCGAGGATAATGGACGTTTCTTTAGGCCCAAAGATAATAATATTAGTAATAAGTCGATGTCAATTACCCAAACATCATGGACGGAAAATACTACATACATACAAGGGCGGTTCCAGTGAAGGGGATGTCCCCCCCCCCGAAAATTTTGGAAAAGATGTCTTTTTCTAAATGAAATTAAGTAGGCTAATACAACTTTTATGAACTAGCAATCATTTCCTATGAAAACAAACCATCAAAAAAGCATTTTGCAACAGGGTATTTAGCCAGCGCTCAATTCCAGAACTCAATCGAATCAGTACCACTAATGTATTGACAAAGATGATTGGCAACACTGGCAGTGTCGATTCCTCCATCTTGAAATTCTCCTCTCCCCTCCCGTCGCAGGAACAAGGACTATAGGCCTTTGCGCATGTGCCAAAAATGAACGTCTCTTATTCCTTTGATTCTGTTCTACAAGTCAGATTAGTGATTGATGAACGTCTTTTTTTGTCGAAAAATGAATTTTAAAATCAATAATCGCACATTACTACCTAGGGGGTTCACCTAATTTAAAACGTATTCTTATCGAATGATATATTTCCAATAGTGGAGTTGTCAGAACAAAGGCAGGTGAAGGTCTCATTATGAAGTTCGCGGATCAATGACCAAGCTAAACTATTAAACAACAATCTGCATTGCTGAACTTCGAAATTAAATTATCTTTAAAGTAAATTGATTACATAGCAAACTTGGACTGGGCGAAACTTGGTTGTTTGTAACCAATGTAATTGGCAGCCACAGTCACTTTAACGCAAAAGCAAAAATATGAAGTGTACTTTGACCTGCTGCGTGCCACTTTCATTTTGTTTATAGTTATTTTAGACGAATTCAACTCTAAAACAAAACCTATGATATTATCTTTGCAAAAGCTCATTTCATCTGTAAAGCCATGAATTTTTTCTTTATTTGAAAATATTTAACTTATATTAAGTTAAAGATCGCAACAAGTTAGTTATTTTCAAATTATTAAAGCCTAATCATAATAAATGGCAAAAGTTAGACAACTGATGCCGCCTAAACAAGTTTTCTTCTCGAATAACGGAATAGGTTGTAAATTAAGAATAATGTTTAATTTGTTATACTATGGTCCCTAAAACAAAATTAAATTAAATTAGTACTAAAGTCTAAACAACTTTTTGATTAGCATATTACGTGTTGTTATTACTTACGGGATGTAATAAAAGACGTCTTACAACACTTAAGAATATGTTTACACTTATACTGATTCACATACAGTCGGTTAACATGTATAAAAGACAGTTCTCTCATTGGCCTGATGATGACCGGTGTGACTGGTCGAAATCGATAGCCTTGACCCATCTTATATATATGTTTACCGTCTGTATGTGAGTCAGTATAAGTGTTGTAAGACGTCTTTTATTACATCCCGTACTAAAGTCTGTCAGTGTTGTTCTATACATGGGGACCAAAGGATAGAAAATAGACTAATTGCATACAATAAGGGCTGTTTTGTGTATAAACCTTCTTTATTTGGTTACTGTCATAATTTTGAAGCCCTTATGTATCTTGTGGACAGATTGCACGAGACTGTTTGAAGATCCCAATTAATAGTATAAATAACCGGATTGAAATTAACATTTATTGTATATAAGACTCTTCCATTTCTGAGACTACAATCTTGTTATTTTATTTACATTGTTCTTAATTGTATTACTATGTAGTTCGAAACAAATTCTAAATTTATGTTTGTTTTTTAAACATTGATTCACAAAATCGTCATTTCAATAAACTCTTGATTGAATGACTGACTGTGAACTCAAACATTCGGCTAAATCTAGGGGTTTCTTCGATATTGATAATATTTTTGGCATTCTGTAGGCTCAAACACAATACCTCTCTCATGGGACGGAGCTTGCATTAAAATAAATCCAGTGAATACGAGTAATGTTGCTTGGGATGGAACAGAAAATGTTAGCGATATACATGTATACATATATATATCTCATTTGTGATAAAAATTATTATTTCTGCATAATTTGTCGATCTAAACTGCAATAACGCAGTGACAGTGTGACGCGACGTTCTGCACCGTGTTGTTGGCTAGGATGCATTTTGTAGGCAGCAGTAGCATCAGTAGCATGCACCCGCAGCAAATACTCGTACCAGAGTAGCTGATTACGCGGTACACCGGCGCGGCGCATTCTACCTACGAACGCCTCATCACAATGTGCACGTGCAACTTGTAATACCACCTATGTAGTAATACTGTCATGCATTATTATTCGGTCATACCTGTCTTGCGTAAATAAAGTTACAAGAATTCTTCAATCCTGCTATACTGATATCGTTTTGACAACTTATATACTGACAACTTACCATTTTGATGTAAATCTATAATTTATAAACTAATAAAGTAGTACTGCGTGTGTTGTCGACGTGGTTCGAAGACGGCTTCAAAATCTGCCGCTTCGCGTACTTTAGGTTGTTTTGAAATCGGTGTAGTCTTCGGTCAGATTTTATTTTAACATGTCTAACTGAAAAACATTGTGAAAGGTTTGTTTCGAAAAGCAGTGAGGAAGTGCTCAGAATATTAAAAAGTACTGAAATGTACAGCTAAATATGCTATATTTAGATACTTAACGGCAATAGTAATTAAGGAATTGGACAACTTTCATTGCATCGAATCATTATGTTAATTTAAACCGAAGCAACCTTAAGATTGGGGACTAATTGTAATTGATGTATAATTGCTAGCGATGGGCGTAGTTTTGTACCAAGCACGTGTTTGTTGTAAGAAATTCATAGGCATATTCATTTTCAGTCTTAAAATATTGAAAATATTTGATTGCGTTTTTTATGTTCAATAATAATTTTATTGATGTTAATTTTATTGATATATTGATATTAATCATATTGATTAGTCATATTAGTCATATATATGTGATATATATATATGTGTGTATATATATATATATATATATATATATATATATATGATATATATGCCATATTAGTCATATTAGATATATTAGACATATTGATATTAATTTTAATGATTTTAAAAACTTGTATGATTGAACGAACTTGGTGCACGCTCATTCATCCCGTAAAACGTTCGATAACAAATTCCGAGGGGCGCGGTTAAAATCAAGAATAATTGTGTCATTAGACTTAAAATAGTTTGAAACAGGCACAGTAAATGAGCAAACCTTTGAATTTTTACATGTTATGTCATAATTTCAGTCATTTTTTATACTCGTACGTCCGGCTTATAACATAATATATTAATTACGTTATGATTTACTGCATAAACGGCTTTAATTTTAGACAAATAATAACTTAGTGGATACCACGCGGCAGATCCGTAGCAAATATAGTCAAATTAGTACTACTACTCATTAATAGAAGACTATATTTTTTGCGAACGAGAATTTATAATTACTTGTGCCGGATAACTAGTGTGAAAAGCGAAACTCAAAGACGACCAGTGCGGCCGTTCTGAACCCTCACTACTTCAAACCCTGACCTTATTAGAGATTTCTCGTCGACGAATAATAAGATTATATCGAGAGAAAGTTACATACCTTTTATCACTAGTAGAAATTTTATATATATATTTCCATACTCATAACCACCACTTGCAAGTTGTGTCCATGTATAACATGTATAAAAGATGTCGTGTTATAACATCATCTCAGAATTTGCATTAGAAAAACGCAAATATAGTATTAAAGTAATTCGCAGAAAAAATTGATAAAATTTCGGACACCATTTTATTTGTTTACAATACGGGGAAGGGTAAAACGCTCCACTCCACCCGTCTCCCCCCAGGAACGACGTATTATAGCGGCTTGTCGTAGCGTGGCGCCAAATACAACGCTGACAACATCGTTTTGGCTCGATTGAAGAGTTTGCTCCACACAAGCCGTCTCTCCCCGGGAACGACGTATTATAGCGGCTTGTCGTAGCGTGGCGCCAAATACAACGCTGACAACATCGTTTTGGCTCGATTGAAGAGTTTGCTCCACACAAGCCGTCTCTCCCCGGGAACGACGTATTATAGCGGCTTGTCGTAGTGTGGCGCCAAATACAACGCTGACAACATCGTTTTGGCTCGATTGGGTATTTTATTAGCACGCACGAGTTATCAGTTTATATCAGTAGTTATTTTTATAACTAGTTTTAGCGCATTTCCCCTATAGGGAAGAAGCTATTACCGTAGTCGGCATGGTAAGACCTAGGCCCGGGACCATGATAACTTTTCGTTTTGAGGTCCCCAGACCCCAAAAACACCATTCGTTTGAAACTGTATATATATATATATATATATATATATATATATATATATATATATATATATATATATGTGTGTGTCCGTGAGCACGATAACTCTCGTAAAAATTATCCGATTTTGATGAAATTTGGTATAAACGTGTAAAGCAACATTTATGACTTTAAGTTCGAAAACCAGCCAGATCGCTCTATCCGAAGGGGTATTTTGGGGGGGTTTTGTACTCCAAAAATGGGTTTTTCGAATTTTTTACATATAATTTTGAAAATATTCAAATTTTAGTTTTTTCCATTGGATTCAGCTTAAAAAAACACACAATTTGGTATTTTGATCATTTCTCTACGTCAATTGGTTACCGAGATATTGAAAGTGCTAAACACAGTACGTTGTCTAATGTTATTCTTATGGAGGAAAATACAAATTTTATATCTCGCTTATTTATGAACGTATACTGACGAAACTTGGTATACGACTTCATCTGGTTGTGGACCATTGATATTTGCTCAAAAAAACAATTTTTTACCAATGGCTCCCGTTGTAGCAAACCTGCGTACTCAGCCCCATGTTATTCTTATGGAGAATAAGTAATGTGTTATCTCCCTTCATTATGAAAATAAATTAATGAAATTTGGTATGTGGCTTTACCTACATAAGTTGTATTGATATTTGTATAAAACCGCATTTTTTGTACTCCTTGTTTCAGCAAACCTGCATACTCAGCCGCCATGTTATTCTTATGGAGAATAGTTAAAATGTCATAAATCGTTTATTTATGAGTGTATATTGATGAAACTTGGTATGTGGATTTATGTGGTATTAAGATACATATATATGCATTGGAAATTCGCTGAGTACGCAGGTTTGCTGCTACGGGGGTATTTTGTTAAAACTTTGGTTTTTCACCAAGAATTATTAATTTCTTACAATATAAAAGTACAGTACTTATAAATTACATGTTAATTGAGAAAAATAGAAGCAGGAAGAAAATACTTTGATTGTTAATTACAAAGCAATTTCTGGTTTAACAAAATTTTTTTTGAACATGTCTAAACCTAAACATAACTTCATCCTCATAAGATCTATCATCATGATACCGTGAATTTATATTACATTTATTTCTCTAAAAATACATAATCTATTAAAAGGCGAAAATTTATCACATTGTTATTTTTTTAAGTTTAACGGATTTTTAGCTATAAAACATAAGACTGAATTAAACACATAAATTTGTCCTTTTTTACCCAGGTTGAATTTACTTTCATCACAGTTTTAATTGCATTGGTCCATGTTAGCAAATATCTGACTAAATGTGACAACTCTAGTATATTTCTTAGTAATTACTAATGTTAAATTACTAATGACTTATATGATAAACGCGAGTGAAGGCATCGCTACTCGGACGATACATCGCACTGAGAGAGCACAACAAATTTGCATCATTAAACGCGGCGAATGTTTGATGTGTGAGTTGTGCTCCAGCCAGACTCGCCTCTGTGTTGCAACGTGTTTTAAGCGTTCGGTCAAATGTTTTATTTTTAATATTTCACCCGAGTACTCTGTCTTTAACAGTTTTCAATTTTAAATGTGCAAAATTTGTCTGTGTACTCCTATTTTGGGAAGTAAATAATTGCGACAACAGTTGGTACACCCATCGTTATATCGATGGGTACACCATTTGGAGCAGTTAATATTCTTATGAATGTTACTAAATATACAGGCTGTTCCTTCGTAATTAAAGAAGGTTGAGTGAGTTCGATCGAATATAAGAAAAGTAGAATCTATATTTGAGGAAATAATACATTCGGACTTGAAAAGTTAATAAAACTATTTGTCAAAAAATTAAGACACTCACCTCCTTAAACTGATGATAAAAGATGTATTGAGGGTTCGTAGGATTTTGTAGGGGTTTAAGCGTAAAACCCGTGCACTATTTAAGATTCTTTAAGGTTATAGAGTAAATTATAAAAGAAATCATCTTTACACATAATCTACTCCGGATGCTAAGATTTTAAATTCTCGGTGGGCATTAACGGTTCAGGGTCAAAATGAGCATGAAAGCTAAATAATTATTTTTAACTCTTATAATAATTTGATTCTACGTTCGACTTTGTATTGCTCAGATTTCTCTTAGTTATTTATTTATTTTTGTCGATCAGGTTGTTGGTTAAGGCCAAGCCGCGGGTCGGGAACACTATATCAATACTTCTATCGTGCAAAATGCGAGGGTCAAATCCCTCTTTAGTTTAGGGATTTTTGCCAACATTTCTGAAACTGTTTCTGAATGTATCGAAGAGAACTATGACTTAAGATGCCTTACTTGAAGTTTTATTTATTTTTGTATAGTAAAATATCTTCAAAAGTTGCGTTGTATTCAAAACCTTTATAACGAGTTTTTATATAAGGCCATTTATTTTTATATAAGTACTGATAGACTTTCACCATTTTCAAATATTTACCGCCAATTGGCAGGAGGGGGGGTTGAAATAAGGAAAAGAAGGAGATACCAAGAGCAAGAACACGGGGGGAGGAAATGGAAACGTGTTTATTCAGCGGGAAGCTGTAATATTGCAACATCACAGTGTTTCACCTGAGAGGCGAATTATAAAATAATAACTTAAGTTCAACATCAGACTTGTTTATAATCCCAGCGTTCTAGGAATATGAATTTATATCTTTTTCATTCGATCTTAGTTTTATAATCTCTTATAAGCTCAGATTTTAACGAGCTAGAAAACCAGCAAACACAGTCAGGAACAGTACCCGTTTTTGAATTTTGTATGGTAATACTATCGGGTAAAGTTCCAAATCTGAACTAAGAATATATGCAATTCAAACTCCCAAACTGTAATCTTGTTTAGTGGTCCTTTGTGAGAATCAAATAATCGTAATGAATTGTTATCTTTAACTCCAAATATGGCTACAATTTAATTACAATTACGGTGCATATGAGGAGTTCCGAACGGCTTGGTGTTTTACAAACCATAACATGAATATCGACACAAATTTATCGTTCATGAAATTACATCTTAGCACTACTCAACGGACCGAAACTGCTTCACGCGGACGGCCCAGTCAGAAGAAAATCTAAACTTACGAGAAGGTTGAAAATCTAAACTTACATCAAGTTTTAGGTATAAAGTAGTAGATCACCATGCCACAAATCGGAACTACGGAGTCGGAAATGGCAGCCGGTCGACGTTGGCATTGGTGCTGTGCTATTGGCAAAACTTATATTATAAAGTATATTATTTCCGAAACAGTAGTCTTTTCGAGAACCGGTTGGAGGCAACGTACAATTCAATGTGGCATGCAATACAGTGAGGTACATCCCGAAGAAGGTGCGAGACTTCCTCTAATCGGAAGTATTATAAGTCTCAGAACCTAAGTAAGAGACTGTCCTGCCAATAAACCAAAGAATAATAAGAAAATGAGAATTTATTTTAAATTTGTAATATATACAATAGTTTTATAATATAATCCCCATCACGTGTCGTAGAGCATATAGAGTATTTACTATGATACTTCATAATCACCCCGTTTTCCACCCAACGACTCAAACATTGCTGCAATAAGACCGTCGCCGTCGCCGCCACCGCTCTAATATTGTGTAAATTGCGACATTCATATTCTGGCTGCGAAATTCCATTCCTCCCAGAGTATAATATCTTAATTTTGTACTCGCCTTCTAAATAATAGCAATTTTCTCTTCATTGTTTGTTTAGCATTCTTCTCTTTATAATTTGTCTTGTTTTATGAATTTATATTTCAATAACAATTAAACAATAATCATAATTATATCTTTACATACAATTCTGTAAGCGAAATTGTAAAGTCAAAATTGGGGGAGTTTGAAAAATTGCAGGATGATGGGAGACGGCTCAAATTAAAGGTATTTATCTCAAGGACTCGGGAAAAATATCAGTATTTCCAGCAAACGAGAAACAACGTAAAACATCTCCCATAAAAAAACACGGGGATTTAAAAACGTTTACTTTGTTTACAAACTGACATGTGTTTCTACTTACATTGTTTTATTTTCCCAGTCATGTAAAGAGTTAATGAATCAGATGAGGTAGAATATTGGGGCAGGTTCAGGGGCTATCGCTCCTCAAGCCACTAGTTATTATTAATTGCTTACGTAATTGTCCGCAGGTGTTAAAACCACTAATATCCTCAATGCTGTACATGGTTCAGACTACGATCCGTTTTAACAGCTTCTTCAGGAAGTTGACACATCGCCAATATATCTGATATATAGCCTATAGCTTACCTTAGCTTTAGCTGTGGCAAATGGGTGGTAATAGACTTAAACACCTAGGGCAATGAGGAATATTAGTGGTTTCATAATAGCTTTGGCTACTTACGTCAATAATTGAATGTAACAACATCCTTTAACGAACATTGCAACGATATCACATACTTATTGGTTTAGAAAATGTGAGTTTATAACGAATATACTCTTTTTATTGTCAACATCAACAACAACCAAAAACAATTTTTTAAAGGAAAAGTTTGGACTTTTGATTACTCTATACCATTTAACTTCAGTAAATGCATATAAAGTTTGAGCTAAAGTTACATTATATGTATTATAGGTGTAAAATACAATACATTTTTAAAAGATATATGGAATGAATTTTGATTGGGTAATTTTGAAGATTTGATATGTTATGCAATGTAAATAAAAAAGAAAGCTAAACTTTATTTCAAGAATGTTTATGATAAATTATAAAGTCGTAATAGGTTTACTCTAATAATTCAGTGACCCCACTGGCACTGGGGCCCCTCTGTTACCGTGGAACCAGCATGGCTGTCTTTGTTACGAAAATATCATTTTTGGAAATTAATTCCATGATGCAGTGGCTAAAAATAATGTACTGTAAAATAACGAGTTCGCACGCAGAACGCTGACGTGAGTGAAGTGAATTTCCACATAACAACTTTTAAAACTCAAAATCAGTGTAAAAACATAAATTTAGTCCAATTTTTATTGAAATCTGAAAACATTGATTTTTTGGCTGTTCTGATACTCCTGGTTTCATTTACTTGCAAAGCTGGGAATACAATTTTGGGCAATATAAGGTTAGGAGAAGGGGTCCAGACAGGCTTGAACGTAGGTGTGAGGTTGCTGGGGATAATACAAGTACTATAACAAAGGAATAACAGGTTTTTCTAGTGTAAAACCCCCATAAGACAACGTACTGTGTTTAGTCGATACACATTTTTCTTTAATAACTCGGTAAATATTTATGCTAGAATGACGAGAGAGGGCTTAAAACTTTCGCCTCTCTAATTCCCATCTTTATACACGCATTAATTTTACATCCAGGGCTTTTCTGACCATTTTTGGGTCCAAAAACTTGAAATGTGAAAGATTAATCCCCAAAAAAGAGGTTTAGAGTTTTCTGATTGTTTTACCCAACGAACTTGTCCAACTGATAACAGAAAGGAACGTCTCTACCAAACTTGAAGTAAATCGGACAAAAAATGCGACCGCTAGAGTGCAAACACACACACACACACACACACACACACACACACACACACACACACACACACACACACACATATATATATATATATATATATGTCTACATATATACATATATGTCTATATATATATATATATATAAAATGTTGAACGACCCCCCAAAACGTGTTCAGGGGGTCACGTTAGGAACATCTATGGTGGTCCCGGGCTTAAGTTTCACCGTGCGGGTCATGCTAATAGTTCACTTTCCTAAGGAAATTCACTAATAATATGATGTTATTAGAATAGTTGTATCGCCATTATAACTTTAGCTTGGTGATAAGTTATCTTGAAGTCTAGCTAAGAAATAATTTGTCAAATTTTGGTTGTCATTATATAATATGAACATGTTATTTAGTTTAAAAGAGAACATGTACGGGAATTCTTCTGCACAGTTATGAAGGGGAAGTACTTGAAATACACTCCACAATAAGGTACGTCGTCGGGGGCTTTCTATTGAATACTACTTCTTAATACACCGGAAACCTATATATCACACTTGTAATGAATTTTTGTATTTGTCCAGTCTAGATGCATTTTAATTTCTCTTAAACCATGTTTATGGCTTTCCAATTTAACAAACAAGTAATTAATAATGAAACCAATTGAACAAACAACTAAAGCCGTATTTTAACATTGCTTTCATCAGATTGCTGTTAATTCTAAATCTCCATTGTTCTTTTCAAGCAATAATTTTAAACATTTCAACCAGCAAGACATAGTTATTTGTACAGATAATAAGTTGCGTGGTATATTTTTCAGTTATAACAATAAAAAAATAACTAGTCCTATAATAGTTGAAACATAACAAATTAATAGCTGTACAAATTGAAATTTACTAAGGGAAAAATATAACGTGACAAACATAGGTTGTAATTTTCAACAAGAGCGTTTTGTTCCCAACAATTGCTGTTTTTCTCTTCACTTGTACAAAAACGTTGGCTCGAGGATTGTTTCAGCGCTTTTATCTGTTTTTAACCATTAGCCATCACTATAGTCTACTTTAAGATGACACATATTACTACAATAATAACTAGGTTAACTAGGCTACAACTGATTAGGTCGGGTAAAAATAGATCATAGGCAAAATTAATAAACGTAGATAGTATCACGAAATTGTTTAAAGCTATGTAAATAATTGTAAAGAATTACTAGTAATTTTAGATAAAGTAATTATAACTGTGTTATATTTTAAAACGAATAAATATGAAAAGTAAAGTAATAATGAAGTATCCGCTTGACAAATGGAGTTGGTGTCCATCACGTGGTATGGTATCCAAAGTAGGCTACCATGTTTGTAAACATAGAGAAGGAAACATAAATGTCGTAACAACAAGTAAAGTAATAATGAAGTATCCGCTTGACAAATGGAGTTGGTGTCCATCACGTGGTATGGTATCCAAAGTAGGCTACCATGTTTGTAAACGTAGAGAAGGAAACATAAATGTCATAACAACAAGTAAAGTAATAATGAAGTATCCGCTTGACAAATGGAGTTGGTGTCCATCACGTGGTATGGTATCCAAAGTAGGCTACCATGTTTGTAAACATAGAGAAGGAAACATAAATGTCATAACAACAAGTAAAGTAATAATGAAGTATCCGCTTGACAAATGGAGTTGGTGTCCATCACGTGGTATGGTATCCAAAGTAGGCTACCATGTTTGTAAACATAGAGAAGGAAACATAAATGTCGTAACAACAAGTAAAGTAATAATGAAGTATCCGCTTGACAAATGGAGTTGGTGTCCATCACGTGGTGTGGTATCCAAAGTAGGCTACCATGTTTGTAAACATAGAGAAGGAAACATAAATGTCGTAACAACAAGTAAAGTAATAATGAAGTATCCGCTTGACAAATGGAGTTGGTGTCCATCACGTGGTATGGTATCCAAAGTAGGCTACCATGTTTGTAAACATAGAGAAGGAAACATAAATGTCGTAACAATAAGTAAAGTAATAATGAAGTATCCGCTTGACAAATGGAGTTAGTGTCCATCACGTGGTGTGGTATCCAAAGTAGGCTACCATGTTTGTAAACATAGAGAAGGAAACATAAATGTCGTAACAACAAGTAAAGTAATAATGAAGTATCCCCTTGACAAATGGAGTTAGTGTCCATCACGTGGTATGGTATCCAAAGTAGGCTACCATGTTTGTAAACATAGAGAAGGAAACATAAATGTCGTAACAACCTCATAAGTAGTGTATAGAAATTATACATATCACTTGTCTTTTGTTTCCTTTAGCGGAATCGGCTGAAAATAGGTTATGTTAAATTACTAGCTACGTAGTGGATTATTTTTTAACTAAGCCCAGTTTTATCGTCAGAGTACATACTTCATTTAGTCTAGTCTGTTGGGGACAAACCCTTTTTCGTTATAACAACATTAGATATTGTATTTACCTAGTTTCTTTATCAAAATATTAAAATATAATTGTAATGTACTTTATTGGAATGTGATAAAATTACTCCTTACAATATATAATTCCTAGTAGGTCTATTTGTTTGATATATATAAGAAATATTAGGATGTAATTGAGCAAACAATCGAAATATCCTATCTCTAAATTTCCTGTGGGATATCCATATTAATTAGAATTAATTATGAAACAGACAAACATAACTTTACCGATTCATTGTAGTGGTAATTCCATGTTAAGCTTTAAGCGTGCAACAAATTAAATAAGAACAGGTTTTCGCACAAATATTTTTTTGTGTATAAATAAACAATTTTGTTTACATTTTTATAAAAGTAAACCACCTTAATAATCAACAGCTTACAACTTTACGAATAATCAAGCCGGCAAAACCACCACCATACTGTATCATCAACACTAACGTTTTACACTATTTTTCTGTATCAGAAGCCCTATATAGAAAGCATACCTCCATGAAATATAACATTCTAACTTACACGTCTCCCACACTGCAGGACAGGGCAATGCTCACCGGCCTCAGGTACTCTGGGCCACCACACGAGACCTGGACGCGCGCACTGACGGGCACTGAATGGCATCACTGAGACGCGCAGCCCGCGACGCCGTGACGCGCATGCGCCGCATCACAGCTGATCGTATTGTTGCAAGGTCATCAATTCTAAGGCCGAATTACAGCTGACCCGGTCTATATCTCGCTCTTCCGCCTCCTCCTCTTGTCGCTGGTCGCCGTCATCTGGGTTCTGGCCCTCTGGGGATTCCCGCAGGACAACACGGCTGTTTGACGAGCAATCGGAGGTTTTCCCAGGAGCTTATAAGTTTCATGGATAGTAAGACCTATTACAATTGAATTCTCGACTTATCCTCAAAGGAAATGTTATGTATTAAAATATGAGTACCTGGGGGGCCGAGCTTTGCTCGGGGGAAGGCCAGCCAGTTTGTTTAGATGAATTGGAGTAATATTTCACCACTTCCCCCTACTAATAATCAGATTTGTATGACTCATTTGCCTCTTTTCTACATTTTTAAGGTCACTCCAGTTTTTATTTATAGCTCAATGCCCCTTTGACTTATTTTACTACTCTATTTATGTAATATAACTGGGGGGCGAGCTTTGCTCGGGGGAAGGCCAGTCAGTTTGTTCAGATGTCTCGGAGTAATATTTCACCATTTCCCCTTACTGATAATCAGATTTGTATTATTCATTTGCCTCTTTTCTACATTTTTAAGGTCCCTCCAGTTGTTATTTATAGCTCAATGTCCCTTTGCTTTATTTTACTACTCTATATTTGTAATCTTAACTCAAATCTTTTAATCTCTCCTGTCAGGAAACCACATGTTAATAATCATAAACAACATGAGTATTACTTTGACAGTTCTCTGGTTGATATGAACAGCTGTTACAATTCTTTTGTTTTGATTTGAAACTCCATAAGCCCAATGTTAATTTTTTTAACTTTTCATTTTAGTTTTTTACATTATTTGATTTTTCCTAGGGATGAGGCCTGTCTAGAACGTATTTTTATCCCAGAAATTAGTTATTTCGAACATTTGAAGGAAATCGTTGGAGCCGTTTTTGAGACCCGTGTCGCAAGCAAGCAAGCAAGCACGCAAGCAAGCAAGCAAACCTTACTCATATTAGAGTATAGGATTGAGTTAAAAATACGACAGATTTTAGAATGAATCCTCTGCCTTTATTGGTGTCATATTGCAACACAAATACTTTGCAGTAATTTCGTAATTTGAAAGATTAATTACAAACCATAATATTACTATCGTATACAACAATCTGCATTAACCTTTAAAGGACTAAAGTGTACATCAATTTTGGTTCACATTAAAATCTGACTAAGATGATGAAAAGAAAGTAGAATGTGAAACCATGTTCAAAACGTTAAAATGGTATTGATATAGAAATGCATCCAAAACCACTCGTATTCCGTTGGACGCGCCGCGACGTGGGGGTGGCGTATTGATGAGCTGGCAGTCAGCTCTTGAGTAGGGTTCAATGTTGATTGCAGTTATTGTTTCATTATTCATTGTTGATTGCAAACCACAATATTAACACTGCAATAACGTTATGGAAAGTATTAAGCGCACTTGAAAATATGTTATTTACAATTAAACTGCTATAATGTACTTTGTTATTTTTAGATAAAACGTTTTACTTCTTTCTATATTCACTTTTGATACTTAAAATTTCCGTTTCCAAAAAACAAGTTGTTTTAAATAGTACACAATATATTAATAAATAATCGAGCATAAAGAATAGTTTTACATCGAGTAAATACTATTTATAATAAAATGCGATCGCGTCCGATGACGGCCGTACAATATTTATCAATCGCAGTTCCACGGGAGCGAGTCTGGTTTGCCCGCAAAACCTTTATTTGTTCTCTCTGGTCGATAAACATCTAAATGTATGATACGATGTGAATTCGCGCCAACAGCACAAACACATTAAACATTCGCCCTTGTTTAATCGGTTTAATAATGGAAATCGCCACTGTTTATGACGTCATGTATGAGGTAATGGTCGATATATTTAAATGAATCGGTAGGTTTTATAATGCGAGATGAGTATTTTCAATTTATTTTCTCGTAAAATTATAGTTTTGCTAAATGGGATTTTTCGCAGGGCTACAGTTTTATTATCAACGTTTTTAGCGAATTTCCCCTATAGGGAAGAAGCTATTACCGTAGTCGACATGGTAAGACCTAGGCCCGGGACCATGATAACTTTACGTTTTGAGATCCCCAGACGCCAAAAACACCATTCTTTCAAAACTGTATATATATATATATATATATATATATATATATATATATGTGTGTGTGTGTGTGTGTGTGTGTGTGTGTGTGTGTGCATGGATGCGTAACTCTCGTAAAAATGGTCTGATTTTGATGAAATTTGGTACAAACATTTAAAGCATTTTGCACCCCAAAAATGGGATTTTTGAGTTTTTACTTTCTCCCCCTATACATAGTATATGGAGAAAGTATTGTTTTCGTAAAAATTTTCGAATTTGAGTTGATAGTGGAAATATTCGTTTTGGTGCTCCCTGAACCCAAAAAAGTGGTTTTTACGTGATGTCTGTCTGTGTGTGTGTGTGTGTGTGTGTGTGTGTGTGTGTGTGTGTGTGTGTGTGTGTGTGTGTGTGTGTGTGTGTCTGTGTGAATGTGTACAGAGCTAGAACCCTAACCTATGGGCCGATTTTTATGAAATTTGGTATGTAGGTACTAATCCACGATATCTCCAGGCGTTTTTTTTCATTTTTTTGAATTTTTGATTTTTAAGGGTAATTATCCCCCAAAAACCGCCAAAAAACATGAAAAATCCAAATTTCTCAAAAACGGCTCTAACGATTTTGATTAAACTTTAGTGGTTTGTATAACTTTAGGTTTTCAACAAAATGACACCACCCGCATTTCTGTAAAAATTCGGGTTCAGAAATTACAGGACTTAAAACATCCAAAATTCAGTTTTTTAGATTTTTCATAAAACATCATGAATGTTAAAAAAGATTACTATTCACCATTAAAAAGAGCTCAAACAACTAAATAAATTGGTATTTTAAATTACTATTCTACGATTGCTAGTTGCGGAGAAAATTGAAATTTTCATTTAGCGGTAAACGCAGTATGTTGTCCAATGTTATTCTTATGGGGAATACAAAAATAACTATTTCTCTCTTATTTACTGATCAATTTCATTAAAATTTGATATGCAGGTCAAGTTAGCATTGACCAACAGATGATGTTCGAAATGTGTTGATATTTAACCCTGGGGGGGCAAGGGGGCATTTCCCCTCTCAAAACCACTGTGTAGCAAGGGACTCTATAGTGCCTCCCAAAAAGGGATTTGGGTGTATATTTCTGAAAATAACTATTTTAGACAATTTTCTGTGTACATTTATCTATACTTCATATTCTATATTTAGTAAATAACAAATGTTTTTGTCATTAAAGTTTGGCTTAAAGGGAGAAAGTATGTGTCAGTTTCCTGATACCGTTTATTTACACATATAATAATTTATTAAATCAAATTTTAATTCTCACCATTGGATTCGGCTTAAAAAGACGAACAATTTGGCGTTTTTGTCATTTCTCTACGTCTATTGGTTACAGAGATATTGATAGTGCTAAAAACAGTACGTTGTCCAATGGAGAATAAGAAAAATTGTATATCTCGCTTATTTATCAACTTATCCTGACGAAACTTGGTATATTGCTTTATATTTTAGTTTTATATTGATATTTGCACAAAAAACTATTTTTTTGCCGATAGCTCCCGAAGCAGCAAACCTGCGTACTCAGCCCCCATATTACTCTTATGGAGAATAAGAAAAATGTTCTCTCCCTTAATTATGAACATATATTAATAAAACTTGGTATTTACCTAGTTGAGTTATATTTATATTTGTATAAAATCCTATTTTTTATGTTCCTTGTTTCAGCAAACCTGCACACTCAGCAGCCATGTTATTCTTATGGAGAAAAATTAAAATGTCATAAATAGTTTATTTATGAATGTATATTGGTAACACTTGGTATGTGGCTTTATGTGGCATTAAGATACATATAGACGTATTGGAAATTAGCTGAGTACGCAGGTTTGCTGCTACGGGGTATTTCATATTCATCCAGATGGTATTTATAGCTACAATTTTCAATTTAGTTAAGTTAGTTGTATAAGAAAAATTAAATGCAAATAGTATGGAAGGAGTTAAGAATATTAAGAATGAGTTAAGGATCGATTAACATCGTATTACTTTGTCTCCGATGACTTACTCAACCCACTTACATTTCAATTAATATGTTAACAGTCCTCCCTGTTGAGGCTCAGTAAAATACATTTGATTAGTTCCAGTTAAACTCTAAACGAGTTCGCACGCAGCACGCTGACGTGAGGGAAGTGAATTTCCAAAGAACAACTTTTAAAACTCAAAATCTGTGTAAAAATATACATGTATTCCAATTGTTATTGAAATCTGAAAACATTGAGTTTTTGGCTGTTCTGATACTCTGGTTCTATTTACCTGCAAAGCTGGGAATACAATTTTGCGCATTATAATGTTAGGAGAAGGTCCAGGCAGGCTTGAAAGTAGGCGTGAGTTGCTGGGGATGATAAAAGTACTCTAACAAAGGAATAACAGGCTTTTCTAGTGTAATACCACCATAAGACAATGTACTGTGTTTAGTCGAAACACATTTTCCTTAATAATCCGGTAAATATTTATGCTAGAATGACGAGAGAGGGCTTAAAACTTTCGCCTCACTAATTCCCATCTTTTTATATGCATTAATTTTACTTACGGGCTTTTCTGACTTTTTGGGCCCAAAATCTCGAAATTTGAAAGATTAATCCCCAAAAAAGGGGTTTAGAGTTTTCCGATTGTTTTGCCCTACGAACTTGTCCAACTGATTACAGAAAGGAACGCCCCTACCAAATTTGAAGTAAATCGGACAAAAATGCGACCGCAAGAGTGCAAACACATATATATGTCTAAGAATATTCCGACAATTAAAAAAACAGGTGGTAAGTGTAAGTAACAGGGAGTAAAAATGTGTAAGTGTTGGTGGTTTTTTTGTGGTGTATTGTGTATATATATATATATATATATATATATACACAATTTTGAACGACCCCCAAAACGTGTTCAGGGGGTCACGTTAGGAACTACTATGGTGGTCCTGGGCTTAAGTTTCACCGTGCGGGTCATGGTAATAGTTCACTTTCCAAAGGAAATTCACTAATAACACATTAAACTCGTTGTAAACTATTCTAATACTAGTTGAATAACCATGAACAACTATAGTTGATAACCTTGAGTCGGCAACAACTGTACCCATAGTAGAAATCCTAACCATATTTGAATAGTGTTTCAGTCGGCCTAAACCTTTGTCAAACAGTAATCATCATAATCGTGATAATCTGATAACCTAGTTGGGTTAGTTATGTTAACGCCTAGCAAGTTCAGCAGAAATGGTATTCAGATGGCAACACATGATCAAGAGATAAAGCTTTTGGTTTTAGCATCTTTTAAAGTCCACCATTTTCTGAAAACGTTCAAAGGGACTGTTTAGGAAAGTATATGGTTTGAAATAAATTAAATCTGTACTAAAGGAGGTACATATTTCATATTTCAGTTGAAATTATAATACTTTGTTAAAAAGTCATAATTTAGGGTTGCTTCCAGAAAAATACTATTTCTTGTGATTTCTTTAACAAAACATGACGTAATATAAACTTACTTTCCATGCACTTGAAAATCTTTGGGGCTTTGCCCCTGCTCGCCTAGCTCGTCAACCTATGAGGCCACTCAGGCTCAAAAGATAGTTAATTTGAAATAGACGAATTGAAGGCAATTGAATGGTATTTCAACTAATTTAAAATTTACAAACAATTATACATTTTTTTATATTTTTAAAACCATCTGATAGCAAGAATATTATTGTTAGGTCCTCCAAAAATAAATACAAAAAGAAAACAATATAGACAATTTAAACTGTGATCATAACTCAGATGATTTTAAGTTTCACCTAGGTAGTTAATGTCGCTTAAAGGCTACATATCATCTTAATATAATGTTAGTTGAGTATCAAATTAATTATTTATATGAAATCGTTTTAAATAAATTTGAATTCAGTAAATGGCCTTTGTAAATCCTACTAATATTATAAATGTGGAAGATTGAATGTGTTTGTTGTGGTGTTGTATGAGTTGGATGTATGGATATTTGTAGTTCCATCACGCATACACTACTGGACCGAACATAGCTTAGGCCTACATAGCACATTACATATTACATTATACACCTCATAATGTCCATATACAAACTTAGGGATCCACTCCACGGAACCTGTAAGTCCCAATGCAAATCTTAAGGGTGGATATCATGTATAAAATTACCAGCAGTAGTCGATTGTCATTTAGGACAAAGGAAGTCATATGTAAAACCACATAAATATTTGATAGTGCTGGTCAGGTTAATACTATTAACATGTTTTAATTTGACGCAAGCGAAGCATCAGGTGACGGCTAGTATTTAATAAATCTTCTTTATTGTTTAGATCGATCAATAACATGTTTGGATGTATTAGGATCACATGTTTATTGTGTTTATGTAACTGTCCATATTGTTTACCTTTCTCCTACTTGTGGATAACCTAGCGGTGATAGCATTGCTATCGAAATGCCTCGTCATGAAGTGTAAACACATTTTTCTGTTTGTGAATGGTTACGGTGATTCCAAGATTTCCAAAGTGAAGTTTACAGTTTATGAGGCATCAATACGTAAGTGATTGAGTGTTAAAAACAGTAAAGCGGGGAATAGCCTCACACAGCCGTTGGGGGGGGAGGAGGGGGTCGAGAGCGCCAATACCCTGTTATTTGCCGAGCGCCGAACCTTTTATCAAAAGTTTTTCGATTCCCCGAGGCGCAACTCATCGCCGATGCTCAAACTTGCGTTTAATTGCTTTCCAACGGTTTAATCTGCAACTATGTCCTCGTGACGTAATTGGAAACGTTTAAGGCGACTAAGAAAAACCAGACTGAATCAGTTACGGTTGAATGAGAAATTAAAATGGTATACAATTAGCTCGGATTTAAATTGTATTTATTTAATTATATTTGTATTGTTGAGTTATTGTATAATGTAGTATTGTATTAACAAACAATATTTTGAAGTCGGTAGAAATACTCAATTTTATATATTAAATTCGGTTAAATACTACATGAGAAAAGTCGATGATAAAAGTTTACTTTTTAAAACAGAACCAACCACTAATTAAAAATTATCATCCGATAACAAATTTACGCAGCCTAAATCTAAAAATTATCGGCCTTTTTTTAAACAAAAAATTATCTTATGTTATATATATGTATAATATTTAAAATGTAAGTCGGTTTTTTGCGATACGTTAAATTATTATTTCTTTAGACCATATGAGTGGGAAATAAAATATCAGTTTAAAGTTGCCTGTTCTTAAAATAAGTTTGGTGTTTCCGTCGCTGATGATACCTATATAATCCACTACACATTACTTGTAAATGTTCCAACCCATGTCAGATTATTACTAATTAATATTGAAATAAATTTTACATAAACTTTTTTAAGGTAAACGATTGGTAAATAACCATTATCCCGGTTGATTGCCAACTCATTGGCCAATCTTAATGTTACTTGTCATTGGGCTGTAAACTAATAATGCTTTCCGAGAACAAGTCGACCTTAGAGTAACAGGCCCAGATTGTAAACCGTTCCCTGTAAAACAGTTTAAAAAGTCAATGGCGTATATTCGCAAAACAAAACCTTGATGTAGGAAGTTTTAGTTAAAGAAATTACCGTAATAAGGTGTTTGATTGGGTAGGGACTACTGCATACAAATAAAAAAGTATATTTTAATCTTGGCATTGTAAGAGTATAATAAGCCAGGATTGTATTATCTAAGAACAAAAGCAGCATCATTACCCGGCGAGAGTGGACGTGAGTAATGGCGCTATTCGGCACCGGCTGACTGGGGCTTACCAACTAGACTTTATTTGTTAAGTTACTTTACAGCTTGGTAGCATCGCGTTGTGTGATGATTGTGAGGGGTTTCCTGACGTTCACTTATAAGTTAAAACACGAAGAGCCTCGTATACGAAGCTCCGACATACAAGATCGCCTCCGTGTTGTTGAGCGCCCTGGGGCATCGCACTCACTGCCTTTCTCTTTCACCGGCCCTGAATATTAAACCCCAGTTAGCAACCTGGACGTTCTGAATTTACTGCTCTCCAATCTAGAGATTACTATACTACCTTTTAAGTTGTTACTTTTTACTAGACAAGTTTCAGCTCATAGTATAAATACTGAATCAGCACTGGATGATTCAGGTAATAATTTCGAAGACATGAAATATAAGAAGTATTTTTATCTCGACCGCAGTAAGTTTGAGTATTAATGATTGTTTTAAGATGCAAGTCCGGCTAGAATTATAGGTGTGACTGCGTTAAAGTAATGTTTTCTTTCAAGGTTATTTTTTAAGTTTTTTTATTCGAGCATCAATCCCAACAGAAGGTCTCTTATACTCCTGTCTGCCCTGCCACAGCGCGTAATCAAGTTAGCGTTAGAGGGGAAACATTTTCTAATAATTCCGTTTTTTTCATACTTCCATATTTTTAAGTAAACTGGTTAGATTTTGAACAGCAATTTTTAACGAAAACGTGTTTTCTCGAATAACAGTAGCTTAATGAAAAACATTATTTCAAAATTGTTTAAAATGTATGGGTGAGGTTGACTGTTTTGTGTATGTTAACCTAATTATTTTAGCAGAAAGCCGTAACCCCGGCGCACACCTCAGCACCTCGGCAACGCTCTTTCTCCTTATAATAACAATGTATTTTTACGCACCAACGCATACTTTCATGCAAGCTAGGACAGTCATTGTATAATAATTTTTTTGTAAAGTTATGAAAATCAATTTAAATTCGTCTCCAAACAAATATTTTTAATCTAAATTTATTACAAAAATATTTAACGCAAACAATGTCGTAACTTCTGACAGCTGGTGTTATAATAATTGTATTGACTAACTAATAAATTTGTATATTTTTTCTTTAGTTAAGCTTGGATTTTAGAAGGTCCGTGATGTGATTAGGGAAGATCAAGATGTTGTTGCAATGCTGCAGTACAGCAGATTAGATTAGAACACCTTCCGACACAAACGTATAATCTACTCGGGGAAATAACTCCACCAACCGTTATATTTTTATCTGGGATAAATACATTTGAATTTGATAGAACAGTGTCCTTTACTGTACACAGGATCAGTTTCATAACCCAGCGGATTGGACAGCGCGAGCGTTCCCAGAAGTAGAGGTGTAGTCGCGGGTTGCCAAACGACGGGCCTTGCCGTGGGCTCACTGCCGGAGAGGCGTAACTGCAATAAAATTGCGGGAAGTTGGCAAAACACCGGCGCGCTTTCCGGATTAAAGACCTCGGTCCAAGGTGGCAGTGGGACGATGATCCGGGGAGGGGGGCGGATCACAACAATGGAGCTCGCTGAGTAGAGTACAGCGGCGTACTGTAGTGGTGGGCTGATGGTACTAAATTGGTTATAGTACAGTTACTAGGACTTTATTGGGGAGGGGGGCGGATCACAACAATGGAGCTCGCTGAGTAGAGTACAGCGGCGTACTGTAGTGGTGGGCTGATGGTACTAAATTGGTTATAGTACAGTTACTAGGACTTTATTTGTTGCTTCATATTTTAATTTACACATTTTACTCATAACGTTTTGTATTAAGAGAGGCCCTAGTCACGAGACCTACACTTCCCCCATGAGGCCAATGTTAACTCTCAAGCTCCGTGCAGTAGTTATTTGTTTATATAGTTTTACAAATTGGTAGGAAAGTTGGACTGGTGATTATCTAGTGGTTACAGTGGAAATACTTTCGATTTTCATTTTTAAATTCGATAACAAGTTATTTAATTTTTAGTATTTTGAGACAAAATTATAAAGAAATGAAAAATAAATTCAAAACTTTGCTCACTGAAATCGCTTCGTTATTCTTTCCTCTTTAAAACAAGCCGTAATCCAACAATACCCGACCCCCCGCTTAGGCCGGATAGAACTTTAAAGATAAAACTGTTCTTATGGGTTTATAAATCTGCCTGTATTTACTGGTGCCCCCTCTTAAAGTAGTATATTTCATCACTAGGGCCAAAAGTGACGCTTTTCGATACGAGCTCAAGTTTAACGGCTGAGGCGAAGCCGAGGTCGGAAAATGAGGGAGGACAGTCATTAAACCGACGTCAATACAACGATGAATTACAATCGATAAAATAACCGATTATTATACTCTGGATACAATCCATTACAATCGACGTACACAAGTTTGCTGTTTTACCACATTAATATAAACTAGCAAACCATATGTTTTATCTTTAAGCTGTTGTGCTTCTTTTGTTTTGATTTGCTAAGCAATGTTATTTAATACCCCCGTCGCAGCAAACCTGCGTACTCAGTGAATTTCCAATGCAAAATATATGTCTTAATACCACATAAAGCCGCATACCAAGTTTTATAAAAATATATTCACAAACTATATATCAAATTTGAATTATTCTCCATAAGAATAACATTGCGGGTGAGTACGCAGGTTTGCTGCAACAAGGAACAACAAATATGGGGTTTCATGTAAATATCAATATTACTCAACTAGGAGAAGCCACATACCAAGTTTCATCAATATAAATTCATAAATAAGCGATATATACCATTTAGTTTATCCTCCATAAGAATAACATGGGGAATGAGTACGCAGGTTTGCTGCAACAAGGAAAACACAACAAATGGGGTATTATACAAATATCCATATAACTCAAGAAGGTAAAGCCGCATACCAAATTTTATTAATTTATGTTCATAATTAAGGGAGATATCACGTTACTTATTCTCCTTAAGAATAACATGGGAGCTGAGAACGCAGGTTTGCTGCTACGGGAACTATCGGTCAATAATATTTGTTAGTGCATTTATCAATATACCACAACGATATGAAGCAATATACCAAGTTTCATCAGGATAAGTTGATAAATAAGCGAGATATACAATTTTTCTTATTCTCCATAAGAATAACATTATACAACGATACTTGGGGTTGTGATCAGCACTTTCAATATCTCGGTAACCATTTGACGTAGAGCAATGATCAACATACCAAATTGTGCGTATTTTTAAGTTGAATCCAATGGTGAAAACTAAAATTTGACTTTTTAAAATATTACATGTAAAGACTTCAAAAAACCCATTTTTGGGGTACAAAACCCCCCCAAAATACCACTTCGGATGGGTCGATCTTTCTTGTTTTCGAACTTAAAGTCATAAATAATGCTTTACACGTTTGTACGAAATTATATCAAAATAGGACCATTTTTACGAGAGTTATCGCACCCACGGACACACATATATAAGTATAATATATATATATATGTTTATATATACTGTTATATATATATATATATACAGTTTCGAACGAATGGTGTTTTTGGGGTCTGGGGACCTCAAAACGAAAAGTTATCATGATCCCGGGCCTAGGTCTTACCATTCCGACTACGTTAATAGCTTCTTCCCTATAGGGTAAATTCGCTAAAAGGGCCAAAACCGTACTTTGAGGGCTTCCCAAGAGTTTCTGGTTCCACGCACTGACTTTAGAACCCCAAAAGGCACATCTAGACGTTAAAGGCTTTAAAACGACACGTAAATCATCAAAATCGATCCAGTAGTTTGGCCATAATCTTCTGCACAAAAATCGCCTTATTCTTTTAATATAATGATTAAACAAATGAACACCTGATGACTTCGCACCAGCTGCCTTCTTCCCCTAGGTCTAAACATAACTACTTTAGGCCCGCAACGCATGTATTGGCGAAAAGATTAATTTCGCACTCAGAGCTTTAATTATCAATAATCAAGCTTTAATTATAACGAGCTTTAAATAACATCAGTAATTTAAACCCTTCATTATATTTTTGCTTTCACTCATTCGGATCGTGAAAAACATTCAAATATTAACCATAATATACAAAATAAAAACACAACTAACGATTTTTTTATAAATTAAATACTTTATGTAATATTTAACTAAACTATAGATTTTCTTGAGAAAATTAGCACACATTAGACCCTACAGAAAATAATTAAGGATATTAATGAGTTTAAAAAATAAAATAAAATGAATGCATTTTACCCTTAATTAGGCCAACAAACTTAACAATAGAGTAACTTTTGTATGTTACAGTAAGCGAGTACCACTTCTTCCCTTACGGTACTAGTTCAAGTACATACATAATAGCACGAGTACATGACTATGTTTGCATAAGGGCAGTACTCGAGTTGATGAGTGCTTTGTCCTCGAGTGCGCACGTCACTAGTGCGGGCCGTTGCTTTGTACCTACATAGAATATAACCCTTACAAGAGGAACGTTTAACCAAAATAAAGCCAGATCACTTTAGGTATATTAGGTTCCAATTTAAATGAACAATTCGAAAATGTATTTATAGTGCTGGTTTTACGTGTCACTCATATATTTATTATCTATCATAGTTTAAAACCATACTTTATAATTAAAATACACTTAGTTTTCTACAAAAAAATCAAAGTTTTGTTGTTCAGCTTTAAAAACAAACTATAGTAAACAATATGTTTATTGTATCATGCCTTAAGAGATGGGATCCGTAAATCAACTTAGTTTATATTTGCTAGACTGATGATAAGTTATGGTAGTTTTAACTGTGTCACTATTTGAGTAGAAATATTCGTAGTCCCTGACAAAACAGTACCTGGGGGCCGAGCGTTGCTCTGGGAGGGTCAGTCAGTTTGTTTAAATTCCTTGGAGTAATTTTTTACCACGTCCTACTCTTGTCGATCAAAAGATCATTTACTTTTTCTGCATGTTTAAGGTCATTCCAGTTGTTATTATAGTTCAATGTCCCTTTGATTCATTTTGGATATGACGTGATCACACTGTATGTAATCTTCATTTAATGGTTTTAGTCACTGCTCTTAGGTAACCACAGGTTATACTTAAAATACATGTGTATTACTTTGACAGTTCACTGGTTGAATATAAACAGCTGTTATGAATATTTGTTTTTATTTTAAACTTCACAAGACCAATGTTAGTTTTGTAACTTTTCAAATTAGTTTTTTACATAATTAGATTTTTTCCTGGGGATGAGACATGGCTCCAACTTATTTTTAACCCAGACATTAATGAATTAAAACTTTTAAAGGAAATCGTTGGAGCCATTTTTGAGATCAGAGCTGTAAGCATATACAAGCAAGTAAGCAAACCTTACTCATATTAATATATAGGATATTAATATCATATATAACCCACTGACTGAACTTAATATTTGCATGTTTGTTTTTGCTAATTGCACTCTTTACGAACCTATTAAGCTTAAGTGTAGCTGGAAGATAGCTAGCACAACACCCCCACACCCTCACACCTCCACACCCCCACACCCCCACACTCCCACACCTCCATACCCCCACACGCCACACCTCTACACCCCCACACCCTCACACCCCCACAACTCCACTCCCCCACACCCCCACACCCTCACACCTCCACACTCTCACACCCCACACCCCCACATACCCACACCTCCATACCCCACACCCCCACACCCCCACACCTCTACACCCCCACACCCCACACCTCTACACCCCCACACCCCACACCTCTACACCCCCACACCCCACTCCCCCACACCCCCACACCCTCACACCCCACAGCCCACACCCCCACATACCCACATACCTACACCCCCACACCACTGCACAGAGAAGGTTCTCGAACCCCCTACAAGCCCTGTGACCTCCACCTTGTCGGCTTTCAAACTTTCACACATTAACTGTCAATTGTCATCATGAGAACCTAAACCTACTAGTTATGTTCTTAACTAACAATCAAAACTACGAACGAAAATGAAACAATGGAGACTCACCCTAAAATCTGTAGCCTAAAGTTAACAATCTATAGCAAAATAATGTTCCAACAATTTCAAATTTACGCTCATATAGTTTATTGTTCTATTATTCTTGCTTAGATGGCTTTTTATCAATCAATTTATATTTTTCTTGTTGGGGAACCTCGATTGAAATCGTGCATACCGGTACTTTACTATTTCAATCAAACAAGGAATTTCTCTTTCTAATTGTGTATGCATGTGACCAAATAATCTCCAAAACATTAGTAAGAGAGACTCAATATATATTACGAAAAACTAGAACAGGGGGATCCACTTCTATGCACGAGTGTATCACTGGTTTTCAACAAATAACATTATAGATGAAACCTCGACATCCGGTACTCAAACAATACCTTTTAAACCAAAATGATTTATTGATGAGTTGAGTGCCCAGTTGTTGTTGTTGTTTGTATCTCGTCATGTTTAATGACTGCAGGATCAAGGTATCAGCAGATGTTTTGTAAAATTCCCTGACGCAGAGTTTAATTTTAAAAACACATTCTAATTTGATAAGTGGTAAATATGCCTCTAGCCCAGAGGTCGAATTATAAAACAACAGATTATTTGTGTTTGGTACTTCCGATGCTAACCTCTTGAGGTATATTTGTGTGATCCTATTACTTTTGAACTTCATATATTGGACAGAGGCCATGTTGATTTTACTCTTAACATCAGCCGAACTCCTATTATTTTATTATATATCATCATCACTATTTTAATTTATAAAATGATTACTTTATTTCTACTTGACCAATAACTTTCGTATATGTTTTATTAAATACAATTTTAAAATTGTTATACAATCCGGAGAATACGCTCTTGTACATAAACCATCTTTAGTTAGAGTAATCGTTATATCAAATATACGTAAACGAGCTATTTGTTTATAATTTATCTTATGAAGCAACAATTCCCTAACCTAAAGCTGAAGTTTATACTGTAGGTTTAATGACTAACGGGTTTGATTTACAGGTGCCAGGATTTACCTAAAACTTAATTGGACCGCATTCCCTAAAAACGGTTAATCGACAAACCAAATGCCAAACGTTCTTTGGCACTCGCTAATAAACCGACTAATTATAACAATCTAACATAAAATTGCCTACAAATTAAATGGAATAAACCTCCTCCGCTACATTTATGTCTGAGATGGTTTCTATCTACAACGCAAATCCTTTTGTATCCACTAACGGTATCAACCGGTCCGTAGGCCTACTTAGAAAATGTTATAATGTTTTAAGCAAATATGTAATTTGAAATTTGTTTAGCCAGGTTAACTATTATGCGGTCAACTATTGACTGTGGTGATGAAAATACAATCTTAATTTCAAGAAAACATTTTAAAACAAACTTATTATAACAAATATGCGAACTGCGTAAAGATACAAGTTAATTAATTCTGTGTTGTGAAACTTAGAATTCGAATCAACAGAAACAGGATGTCAGAACAGTTACGCACTACAGCAATTTATGTTACGTTTAATTTACATAATTCTTAAGAACATAAGGTTACATACCTTGCCACCGACAATCCACAAGGCTTTTAGATATTATCATTTTCCGGACTGTTGCTCAGTTATCGTAATCTAATAAAATTAAAATCACAATGTTGTCGCCTTAAGGTTAGGCCTAAACATTTTTTCTTCGATATAAAAACACACCCATAGTCTTGACACTTACCAACATCCAAACATTCATTCTTAATGTTCTAGATTGTGTGGCCGGCCAAAGACAAGATTAGACTGACATGAGCAAGAGCAGTGCACGCAAATGGTTTAACAATGACCTTGTAGATGCCTGGACAGCTGATAAACCTTGGAGATGCCTGGACAGTTGATAATCCTTGGAGATGCCTGGACAGCTGATAATCCTTGGAGATGCCTGTACAGCTGATAATCCTTGGAGATGCCTGTACAGCTGATAATCCTTGGAGATGCCTGGACAGCTGATAATCCTTGGAGATGCCTGGACATCTGATATCCTTGGAGATGCCTGGACAGCTGATAATCCTTTGAGATGCCTGGAAAGCTGATAATCCTTGGAGATGCCTGGACAGCTGATAATCCTTGGAGATGCCTGGACAGCTGATAATCCTTGAAGATGCCTGGACAGCTGATAATCCTTGGAGATGCCTGGACATCTGATAATCCTTGGAGATGCCTGGACAGCTGATAATCCTTAGAGATGCCCGGAAAGCTGATAATCCTTGGAGATGCCTGGACAGCTGATAATCCTTGGAGATACCTGGACAGCTGATAATCCTTGGAGATGCCTGGACAGCTGATAATCCTTGGAGATGCCTGGACAGCTGATAATCCTTGGAGATTCCTGGACAGCTGATAATCCTTGGAGATGCCTGGACAGCTGATAATCCTTGGAGATGCCTGGACAGCTGATAATCCTTGGAGATGCCTGGTCAGCTGATAATCCTTGGAGATGCCTGGACAGCTGATAATCCTTGGAGATGCCTGGACAGCTGACAATCCTTGGAGATGCCTGGAAAGCTGATAATCCTTGGAGATGCCTGGACAGCTGATAATCGTTGTCATCACTTCCGCTTCTGTTATGCAGCCTTTCTATACTGTCAAATAACATGTTTGAACCAAACTTACATTGTTCATTTAATACATCATTTAGCAGTTTTATTGTACTTTCTTCTGTACCAAGAGCGTATTTCATAACTCTCTTTGTTGGAGCTCCTGGTACGAAACTAGTAATCACAAAGCAACTGGCGAAATGGCGACGGCTTACTTATTTAGCCATAACTTAATCCAGTCAAAAAAGTTATCAAATTGTTTAGTTCGCCACAGTAGTATAAGGGAGCAACCGTTTGAAGCGCTGTAAGTGTATGTGCAAGGTATATGCCAGCTGCGAGCTGCATCATCCAACGACTTCTATTCAAAACCGTAACAAAAGTTTACTGTATTTAATTTGTTTCACAAATGTTTCAAGGATATTAGTAAAAGTCAAAAAATAATGTGTTTAAATCAATAAAAACAACTCTTTCTTAAAACAATCAAAACTGGAAAATACCAAGACAAAAACGTCGAAAACAAACAAAAACTCTTGCCATGTGGATACAGGAATTTAGTTTCGTAATATTGTTTTTTCTCAAAACACGGTTTGTAGGAACCGTTTCATGCAATAGCACGAGAATGGTTAGGTAGTGAAGTGCCGGTACTTTAGTTTTTGGTATAACTAATTCCGACACTCCCTGTTTGAGATGAAAGATATAAACATATGTTTAAAATAAGTGTCTCGATCATCTGGTAAAATAAAATCTTCTACGACAGATAAATATTACAACTTTAAAGGCAAAGTCTTGAAAGAGTATAACATTTTCTCAATTTTAACACATCTAGCAATCATCACGAACATAATGATGGAAGATAGAGTTTTGTCTCAATAACACCTTCATGGCGGATTTCCCATTTGAGTACACAAATTAGTGTTTAAAATATAGGTAGACATTACAATATCTAATAATAATAATGTGTGTTTTTATTTCATGAAGATGCTAATATATACTTAATAAAGTTCTCCATCCAACATTATATCTTCGGATATTCCTTCGGCTGTTATTCAATGGATAGCACAGTAACGCGACGCGACGCGACTGCGGTGATGCGGCTACTGCAATATTCTTCCAGGTCGTTATTGTCCCAGCAGTTCCCATCATCCTTCCTTGTAGTCCAAGGCTCGCAGAACTTAACGAGGGGCCTTAACTACGTAAGTATAACGAGGGCCAGACGATGCGAGCACCAACCCCGTAACTACGGCGTCCATCATCCATGGCGACATTAGCGTTCTAGTGTCACCAATGACGTTCCTATTGCTGTACTACGTTCCATATCATGTGTAGGCCGTGGTGTCGGTGGAGACTGAGAAAAGCAGGAAACGATATAAACCCTGTCTGGAGACTCGTCAACATCACTCAAGACTTATTAGCTCCCTAGCGTTGTGAGCCGACATTGATTTTTCGTAATACAACTTATATCGAAATTTTGTACTATTTTTGTACCTTTTTTACCGCAAAAAGAAAATTTTGCACCACTATACTTTCGAAACTATAACCAATACAAAAGTTGGACTACAGGTCTAGGCCAAAACACAAGTTAACTAAAGTTAAAAACTAATTATATCATAATTTTGCACTCTTTTTGTATTTTTTGTACCACCAAAAAACATTTTTGTACCACCAAAATAACTGCTCGGTAATTAAAGCAAAGTCACAGGTCTAACTAAAAAAACACAAGTCCACTGAATAAAAACCAATTATGGCTTATTTTTGTACTGTTTTTGTACCTTTTTGTACCGCAAAAAGAAAATGTTTTACCCCTTTACTTTGGAAGTTATATCCAATACAAAAGTCGGAATACAGGTCTAGCCGAGAAACACAAGTTTTCTAAAATTACAAACTAATTATATCATAATTTTATACTCTTTTTGTACCACCAAAATAACTGCTCAGTAATTAAAACAAAGTCGGCTCACAGGTCTATGTAAAAGACACAAGTCCTTAAAATGCAAAACAAACTATGCCATATTATTGTAATATTGTTGTACTCTTTTGTACCTAAAATTACAATGTTTGTTCCGCTCAAATAAGAGCTCTGTGATTGATATACAAAATTTGGCTCACAGGTCTAACTAAAAAACACAAGTCCACTAAAAAACCAACCATGGGTTATTTTTGTACTGTTTTTATACCTTTTTGTATAGAACATTTTGTACCACTTTGCATTGGAAGTTATAATAAATATAGAAGTCGGACAACAGGTATAGCCCATAACACAAGTTGTCCTCTTTTTGCACTTGACTGTACCACTAAAATAATGGCTTTTTAATAAAAACAAAGTCGGCTCACAGTGCTATGTAAAATATACAAGTATCCTAAAATTTAATTGGCTTTTATTTGATGACTCAACAAAGTTCTAAATGATAACAATATTATAGTACGACATGTGAACAAATTTAGTGATGTAACATTTCCGTTCGTTGTTACAAATATATTAAAATTATAATTTTGTTGTAATACAGAGAGCCATTATATACAAAAATAATACAAAAATAAGACATAATCAGTTTATTTTTTAATATAGTAAACTTTTTTAGTGTGGACCTGCAGTTCGACTTTCGAATTGATAAACTTCCAAAGAAAGGGTTTAAAAATGTGTTGTTGTAATATAAAAAGATCAAATCAAATTAAATAATTTATTCATCAGGCTTGGTTTACATAATGTTGAGCTTTGCTCGAGTAAACATATGATTTGTCATGTGGTACATAAAGAAACTATAAATAACACATTCTTGTAACTAAATAATGGTAATACAAAATTAAAAAGAACTTATTATAAGTCAATGAAGCATTCACAGCACAGTCAATAAATGTCCCAAAAATTATCCTTCCTGTCTAATCGTTCAAATACTCATCAACTGAGTAGCCTTGCCAAGGAGATGGCGTTTTAGTGACAATTTAAACTCATTAACTGAATTTTGAATTTTTAGACTTTGTGGAATCTTATTATACAGCTTTAGGGAGGCGTAGTAAACTCCCGTTTCATACAGAGTAAGTCTGTGGACTGAGTACTACAAATTCTTGTGTCTCAGATGCTATTTGTGCTCAACTTGGTTTTCGTGGAAGCTTTCTTGATTTGACATGCATAAAGAGAGATTCATGCATGTATAAAGAAGCTAAAGACAGAATTCTAAAATTGACAAACAAGTTTTGCATGATTGTATGTATTCCAAATTAAACATGACTCGAATGACTCTTTTTTGAATTTTGTAAATTTTTTCCCCATCCACAGAATTTCCCCAAAACATGTTCCTCAAGTGCGAGAATACATAGGCTATAAAAAATAGTACAGATTAATGTCATAATTGGTTTTAAATTTAGTGGACTTGTGTTTTTAGGGTAGAACTGTGAACCGAAATTATTAGATTAATAGCAGAGCCCTTATGTGAACGGGAAAAAATGTAATTTGTGGTATGAAACTAGTACAGTAATATGAAATATTTTCTATTCAATTTTAAGATACTTGTGTTTTTCAAAGCTGGGAGCCGACCTTGTATTTATTACAGAGCTATTATTTTAGTGGTACAGTCAAGTACAAAAAAGGACAACTTTATGACATAAAAGTTTTTAATTTGAGAAAACTTGTGCTATGGGCTTTACCTGTTGTCTGACTTATATATTGGTTATAACTTCCAATGTAAAGAGGTACAAAATGTTATATACAAAAAGGTATAAAAACAGTACAAAAATAACCCATAATTGTTTTTTTATTCAGTGGACTTGTGTTTTTAGTTTGACCTGTGAGCCACTTTGTATATCAATGACAGAGCTCTTATTTTAGCGGTACAAACATTGTAATTTGAGGTACAAAAGAGTACAAAAATAAAGTAACCTTTAGTCTTCAACTTTAAAAAAATCCAAATGGACGACCACGGTTTCGGAAGTCAAAATACGTTGATTTCAATTTAAAAATTGACATTTGTATGTCGTCAAAAGTTAAAATGTACACAAAACACACTTCAATACGAACGACAACCCATCTGTCGCCAACGACTCAGTCGGCGATCACCTACCGGCCGGTCCGCGTCAGCGTACTTTGTTTAAATGTTTTTCGTTCGTATTGTACTGTGTGTTTTGTGTAGATTTCAACTTTTGACGACAAACAAATTTGAATTTTTGTAATTGAAATCAACCTGATGATGAAAGTAGGTTGACTTCCGGTTTTGGTATTCTAATTTGGATATATTGGTGTTTATTTATTTGTTCTAACAATGCAATCGAATTATATACTATATTTAATAATCCTAATTTTATAATACATTTTACTTGAACTACCCTCTTTCTACCGAAGTTTGCTCATCACTTCTGATATTCTTTTTGTATTTTCAGCATTGGTTCCTCTACGAAATAACACATTTAGACTGTAAAATCATGGCATAATAGTCGACAAATGTTTGCCTTTTACAACAAACTACTTAAAATAGGGTTCTGAGCTTGCAATGGTAGAACCATAGTTATAGCTTTCTTCAATAAAGGACGCACAAATAAATACTGCTTCAGACTCTGTGTCACACAGAGTCACTAGACTGATTTCCCTCTTTGTAAGATAGCGAGATGGCAAATGGCCCCCAGGACTAACCAGATGTCCTCTGTACGGACAGCTGATCAAACCGCCTCCGCCTTTGTTGGACTTGTCACAACCACAACCACAACCGTCCAGGAGGATTGTTTTTGATGATCCCTCTTCTGATCATCTTCTTCTTTAAAGTATGTGAGATTCAAACATGCAATCTATTATCATGATTATCGTAGGCAAGGAACTATATAGCTGTGTGGAATGTAGACAACTGTTTTTCTAATCACGGGCGTATTGTTTTTTGTTTAATTACCATTATAAAGTTGTAATTCACTATTCATATAGTAACTTGTTTAACATTATTAGATAATTGTATGGTTTTCAATGTGACCCAACTGTATTTGTTATACCAATGACTGTTATACTTCTTGTACAGATAATTAAAATACTCCAGGGTACTCATATTACTTTTTTACATGTATATATATATTTTTTGTGTGTGTTTTGTTTGGACTTTAAGCATCGATTCTAGTGTTTAAAACTATACTACATTTTGGGGGGTTAGGAAACTCCCGATATGGTGTGAACCCTGCGATTAACAAGTTTGTGTAAATTATCAATGGAAGAACGTATACTTCTTTGGTGTAATTTCTTGACTCTTAGATGTAATTAGATAATGGGGCGGGCTTCATTTCCTCCCGAAACTTAGTATAGACCAATCCAACCTTAAAAGTAAATTACCCACTGTTCAAGCTGAACTATTTAAATGATTTAAATGTTCACTATTCTCTTAGAAATAAAAGTAAAGTATATAGCCAATTCTAAATTAAAACTCAGTCTCCAAATTACTTTTGTAAACTCGCATAAAATTCAAATAAAAAATTTATGTAGATAAAATAAAACACGCACAAGACAAACTCTCCTAAAGAAGAATGTATTTATTAAAAGTGCAGCCTGTTTTCTTTGTGTAATATTTATTTTGATGGGAGGAATTTAAAAAAAAGTATATTTCAGTTTCCCTATCTTCTTTAGGTTGCGTAACTGCCTAATGGACATCAACAATCAATTACGGAGGACTTCTGACCCCTGACTCCTGACCCCTGCCTCCTGACCCCTGACCCCTGCCTCCTGACCCCTGACCCCTGCCTCCTGACCCCTGACCCCTGCCTCCTGACCCCTGACCCCTGCCTCCTGAGTAGGGGCGGCAGCGCTTTAGAACCGGAAATGGCATAGTGGTTAGAGCGCGTTATTCCGGAAAGAGTAAGAAGAAAATTCTCCCGCCAAATTTTCTAACCTCACTTTTTCCCGCCAGATTTCCCTCCAGATTTTTTCTGTAGTGTTGCCAACTTAGCAGTGTTGCCAACCTATGCCCTACGGATATTATATATATATATATATATGCTCCACGGTTAGATTATTATATGTATATATGCTCTATGTATATTTTTAATTATGGCTACATTATATGCTCTATGCTATTATACTATCATATTCTCTACTATTATATATGATCTACGGCTAGCGGTTATTACTATACTCTATGGTACATACACTCTATGCTATTATATGATACATATACTGTATGGCTGTATTCTTTACGGCTACATCATATGCTAAAAACCCAGCGGTGTTAAAGGTAAGGTAATAATGACAATTAATTATATAATAATATATCATCTTCTTCCTCCATGACTCCCTCTTCTTCTTCTCACTCTGTGCTGTACTCATCAAACACCGTTAGTCAGCTAAAATATCCAGTTTCAACCTGTTAAAATACTGCTCTGTGATTGGTCGGAATAAGCTAGCACCCCATTGGCTGTAATTAGGCGTCCTGCGCTCTGATTGGTCCATCCATATACCACCACCGCTGCCGGCTTGCCTCGTTCACTCTGTTCCCGGCTTTCGTGTTGGTCAGAGGTCTCTGCGCTGCTCCGTTCTTTGCTATTGTGGTATAGTGAGTTTGTGATAGTATTGTACAATTGCAGTAAGTGCTAGCTATAATTTACCGTTAGTATTTAACGCGTATCATATTTTATTTAGTGTACGGGGCTAACCTCAATTTTATTGCATAACATAACCCTACTTTTGCGTGTCTAATATAACATCACTCTTTGATTCTAATATAACCTCACTGTATTAGTTTAATTTTATTTACTCAAGTCGAGGTTTTATATAACCTCACTTTTGCTTAACATAACCTCACTTTTGAGAGTCAGACATAACCCTACTTTTGCGCGTTTAACATAACCTCACTTTATTAGTTTAATTTTCTAGCCCTAGTGTTGTATTTACTCAAGTCGAGGTTTTACATAACCTCACTTTTCCCTAGCCTCACTTTATTGTTTTGATTTATTATTTAACATTTATTTTGACTTAAGTAGTAATGGCCGGTTTTGTTGAGCCTGTCGAAGTCCTCAGTGACGAGCAGGCGTATGTAAAGAAATTCCGCTTGTACGGCACTAAAACTATTTTCAAATTTACTAACCCTCCTCCTGAAACTTCGGAAATTGATTGGCTCAGACAAGGTTTCGCCAAAATTGTGAATGAGATGAAAGACCAAGCCCATGAAAACGATCAGCTCGGCTTTACTTTGCAGAGTCTAAATTTAAAATCAAAAGAACCCGGGTTTGTTGCTTTTCGGCCCGCTGGTGAAATTGATCAAGACATCCTTTGGCAAATCTTTGGGGGGATCGTTCAATCAAATTCTGAATCCATAAAGTCCACTGACACGTTTAAAGTGGAATGTACCCGAGTTAATCTCCCTGTAGGTTCCGGGAGGGTAAGACCCGGCTTGTATAATACTTTTGAAGAGGAATGTAGGGCGAGGAAGGGAATCGTAGTTGTTAACAACAAAGACAACTTGTGTCTCCCCAGGGCTTTGGTGGTGGCCATGGCTAAAGTGACAAACGACCCAGAGTATAATCTTGTACGTATGGACAAGGGTAAACGACAGACAGTGAGGGCCCAAATATTGATGCAGAAGGCAAGGGTAGAGATCCCCGAGGAAGGGGCCGGTATCACCCAATTGGACAAATTTCAGGACTTGCTAACTAATTTCAAAATTACCGTCTACAACTTTGACAGAAAAGGCCGGGACGTTTATTTTGAGGGTCGTGTTGAAAATGCAAAATTCAAAATTAACTTGCTCTTTAATAATGGCCACTATAACGTAATCACTAACTTAACTGCTGCGTTTGTTTGCAATTATTTCTGCGAAGCTTGCCACGTCCCTTACGATCACAAAGCTAAACACAGATGTTCAAACATCTGTTCTCAGTGTCAGACCATCTCCCCTCCCTGCAAAGAGGAGCATGGGGGAATAGTTTGTCCAAAATGTAACATGACTTTGCGGAATCAGCGGTGTTTCACTGCTCACCAAGTCTACAGATGTAAAGAAGTTAAAAAATGCCTTGATTGTGGAAAATTAATTTCGATTAGAGACAGATCCACACCCCACAAGTGCGGTGAAGTCTATTGCAAACCTTGCGGATCCTTCCAAGATCCAAATCATAAATGTTTCATGCAGCGGAACGAGGGTAAGCCTAAAACCAAGGACTACCTTTTCATTTTCTTTGATCTAGAGACTCGCCAAGACGAGTCTCTCCCCTCTGACCCCGAGCAAAAAGTACATAAAGTAAACTTGTGTGTTTCTCAACAGTTTTGCTTTAATTGCATCGAGTCTAGATTTTGCATGACATGTAGAAACCGTACAAGAGTCTTCAACTCTGACCCGGTTAAAGATTTCATGGATTATGTCATGGAAGTCAGGAAACAGTTCAAAAATGTCTGTGTGATTGCCCACAACGGCCAAGGCTTTGATTTTCAGTTTTTGTTAAAGTATGTGTTGGAAGAAACTAAATTCACACCCGATCTGGTCATGAGGGGAACCAAAATTATTCTCATGGAAATGGACAATGTGAGGTTTGTGGACTCACTCAACTATTTCCCCATGGCCCTCGCAGCGCTCCCTCAAGCCTTCGATCTGCCTCCCGAGAGAAAGAAGGGCTACTTTCCCCACTTGTTTAACACTCTGGCAAACCAAGATTATGTAGGCCCCATGCCTGACAAAAAGTTCTATTGTCCGGGATCAATGTTTGAAAAGTCCCACAAGGCCTTTGAAAGCTGGTACGATGCGAGAATGGCTGAAAACTACGTTTTTGACTTTAAAAAGGAAATCTTAGAGTACTGCATCTCTGATGTAGAGATCCTAGCTCAGGCCTGTCTTAGGTTCAGATCGATATTCCTCAAAGAGTGTAATGTCGATCCTTTCCTAGAGGCTGTAACGATCGCTAGCGCCTGCAACTTGGCCTTCCGCCGCAACTTTTTAAAACCAAACACGATCGGCCTCATCCCAAAGAACGGCTACCGTTTAGTGGATAACCAGTTAGCTATAGCCATTCAGTGGCTCAGCTGGGAAGAAGAGAAGCGTGAAGTGAGGATTGAGCATGCGGGCCGGGGTAAAGAAGTAAAGATTAACGGAATGAAAGTAGATGGGTTTGACGGGGAAAACATCTATGAGTTTCACGGGTGCTACTGGCACGGCTGCCCCAAATGCTTCCCTTACAATCGAGAGGCTCCTCTGAAGGAGGATCCCTCGGACTCACTTTACTTAAGATACGAGAGAACCAAGTCCAAAATAGCTAAGTTTAATGACTACGAAGTAGTCGAGATGTGGGAGTGTGAGTTTCGTAAAGTAAAGAAAGAACAAAAGCTCGCACACTTGGACTCTCTCCCCATATTGAACACCCTTCCTCTAGACCCTAGACAAGCTTTCTTTGGGGGCAGAACGGGCAACTCCAAGACTTACCACAAATGTGAAGGGGGAGAACAAATCGAGTATGTGGACGTGTGCTCTCTCTATCCGTATGTGTGTAAGTACGGTAAGTATCCCCTTGGTCATCCTACGATTTACGTGGGTGACAGGGAGTGCAGACAGAGAGGGCTTGGTGTAGATGGTCTGCTCAAGTGTAAAGTCCTGCCGCCTCGGGATCTCTACCACCCGGTACTCCCAGCCAAAATGAACAAGAAACTCATGTTTGCCTTGTGTAGGACTTGCGGGGAAACTCAAAATCAGGGGGATTGCAATCATGAGAGTGAGGAAAGGGCATTGGTAGGGACTTGGACTATGGACGAGGTGAGGAAGGCTGTAGAGAAAGGTTACGTTGTGTTGGACATGTACGATCTGTGGGAGTACGAGGTAGCCACTTATGAAAAAGGGGGGCTTTTCACCGATTTTATCAATAAATTCTTGAAAATGAAGCAGGAAGCCTCAGGCTATCCTAGCTGGTGTGAAACTGAGGAAGACAAAGACCGGTACGTGCGGGACTACTTCAATCATGAAGGAATCAAATTAGAGAAAGACAAAATTTGTAAAAACGGGGGTTTGAGACAATTGGCTAAATTAATGTTAAATTCATTTTGGGGAAAATTCGGGCAACGGGAGAACCAAACCAAGGCAATGATTGTCAGAGATCTCAAAACACTCTTTGAAATGCTGACAAGTCCCGACGTACAAGTAAATCGAATTCAGACTGTAAATGAAGAAGTGGTGGTAGTTAGCTGGGAGTACCTGGAGGAAGTCGGTGAGCCCTTGAGAAATGTCAATGTAGTGATCGCTGCCTACACTACAGCCCAAGCGAGACTTAAACTCACATCTGGAGGCCCTGGGAGGTCAGGTCCTCTACTACGACACCGACTCGGTTCTCTACATTTATAAGGGAGGTTTGTATAAGGTTCCTACGGGAGATTACCTCGGGGAAATGACAGATGAATTGGCAGGTGATTACGGGTCTGGCTCTTTCATCGTAGAGTTCGTTTCTGGGGGACCAAAAACTTACGCGTACCTTGTCTGGTCAACCAAAAAACAAAAACTACAAACTGTGTGCAAAATCAAGGGCCTCACGCTCAATATGAAGACTTCCAAAACTTTAAACTTTAAAGCTCTGAAACAAATGGTCCTTAGTGAAAGTGTAGAAAAACTGGAAATTAACGAATCTAGAATCAGGAGGACTAAAGACCGCGATATTGTAACTGTAAGCGAAACTAAAGTTTTCAAAATTACTGGACCAAAGAGGAAGTTTGAGGGAGAGTACGACACCCTACCTTACGGCTACAAAATTCAAAGACTTGAGTAAAACAACACCGGAAGTGCAAGGGGGGCGAAACGCCCCCCTAACCCATAATGAGTCATACTTTCCCCTCCCGTGAATCGCTCTGCCTCGGTCACTTTTGCCGCTGCTCCTGCCGAGGTAAGACGTGTCCTTACGTAGCTCTGATCTGTACTATTGCACAATACTTGATATAAAATGTCTCACTTAACTTCTTATATATTTAACGATCAACCTGTTGCTGTACTGTTTGACAGCAGTGATGATCCTTGGTTTAAAGCTAAAGATGTTGCTAAAATCTTGGGTTATATTAGACCAGGTAAAGCAATCCGAACTCATGTTAAAGAAAAATATCGTAAAACAACACCAGAAGTACTAGGCGAACCCCCCTTCCCCACCCCGCCCCAAGGGGGCTCCAAATCGGAGCCCCCTTTGAATTATCAATCTCATACAGTTTACATCAATGAGCCAGGTCTTTATTCATTAATTATGAAATCAAACTTGCCCATTGCTGAGAAATTTCAAGACTGGGTTTTTGAAGAAGTCTTGCCTTCCATTAGAAAGTATGGAGTGTATAAAATAAAACAAGAAAATAATCAGTTAAAGAATGAAAACTCTCAACTCATGCGAGAAATTACAAACGTTATGGAAACTAACCAACAGCTCACTCAAATTAACTTAGAATTTAAAAGTAAAAATGAAACAATGGATAAAATGTTAACTGACCAAGCACCTAAACTGGCAGTTTTTCCTAAAGACGAAGACCTTAGCCACGTATTGTGTATCCTTATTAAAGACACAATGTTGCAGTTATACGGAGTCTGTGAGTACAAGTGTATTCGCATACAAAAAAGAAAATTTAACGAAGCTCTCATTAAAGCCAAAAATGAGGGTTTCGTACCTTGTTTCGTCAAGTCTCCTGTTCCTAACGGGATTAATGTACTTAACAAAGCTAAAGAAGTAATGAAGAGTTATGGTATGCACTTTGACTCTGCATACAACAATATCCTAACCTCTCACAATTTTGTAAATATAGTTGAGCATGTCTTGGACAATGCATAAGTTCCCACTGTATGAATGTGTGTGTGTGTGTGTGAATGAAGGTCCCTGGCGCGGGTGACGAAAAGCCCCGTAAACCTGAATGAAGGTCACTGGCGCGGGTGACAAAAAGCCCCGTAAACCTGAATGTGAGATGAAGGGTCTTGTACGTTGAGGCGTCTAGCTAACACCTAGGCTACTCTTTGGAACGGCCCGGAGTGAATGATGGACTATTAACACTGAGGAGCCCCGATCCGAGGAGGACTTGGGCTACTCCTTGAGTCCGTACGGTGGGGACTTGTAAAATTAAAAAGTAAAATACAAAAAAAGAAAAAACGGGGGAGGCAGCTAGTTTACTTTCGGAAGGCCTCCACGGGCCATGGCGGTGGAGGAGCCATGGTTTATCTTTTAAAAAATACTCTATCCTCTGTTTGCTAAAAAGGGAGAGGACATTAGTTCGTACTGAGCGTCAACCAGGTAATCTGGATTGGCTCACGCACGGAATAATGTTTAACCTGGGTGCACATGCACGGGTGGTCTCAAACCCCACTCAAGTAAACAGATACTTAGTCAATCCTTGGTTCAAAAACCAAAAATCCGTAACTTTCAAGATAGAAAACAGGCATTGCGGATAAATGTTGATGAAGAAGATACGTGTAAGGCTGTAAATATACTCTCTGAAGGGGGTCTATCGATAGACCCCCCTTTAACTTCCAATATCAGTCTAACTTCATCAATGAATCTGGTTTGTATTCTCTTATTTTGCGCTCCTTGAAACCAGAAGCTAAAGCATTTAAAAGATGGGTTACAAGTAAAGTCCTGCCTTCCATTAGAAAGTATGGAGGAGTATACGGGGTCGAACACATCGTACACCGGGTGTCTAGGAGGCACCAACACGATAGACATTTCCCTCAGTACTGACCGAGCGTTACTGCGGTGAGGGTTATCAAGAGAAAGTATGGCGTGGTGTCTGATAGGCTCTTTAGCGGACAAGCTATTTGTCTTTGCTATATTTGTTACGAGCCTTGTATTTATTTATATAATGAGAATCACTGATGTAAGTATAAAACTAGTGTCCTCAGAATAAAGTTATCATTAGTAAAATGGACGGGAAGACAGCTATAGCTGAGGAGCTGCACAGACCGGCCAGGATAAATTACTCCAGAGGTAAAGTCACCCTTAAGGGTTTAAGGGACCTTTACCAGGCTGATCTCGTTGAAATGAAGCCTTATGCGAAAACTAACAAAGGCTACAAATATATTCTTACCATGATTAACTGTTTGTCAAAACTAGCTTTTGCCGTACCTCTAAAAGACAAGTCAGGGCCAGAAGTGGCAAAGGCACTCGCTCCTATCTTAGCTAAATATAAAATGAAAAACTTTCACACAGACCAGGGTACCGACTTTTTCAATAAACATGTAAACGCTTTAATGAAGAAATACAAAATCAACCATTACCATACATTTTCCGAACTTAAGGCTAGTATAGTAGAAAGACTAAACAGAACGATTAAGACAAAAATGTACAAGTTATTTACTGCCAGAGGTAGTTATGAGTGGGTAAGTCTATTGCCAGAAATCATAAAATCTTACAACAACACAAAGCACAGGACTATAGGTATGAAACCCAAGGATGTGAGACAGAAACATGACAAAGACATTCTAAATAAAATAAATAAAGTTAAAAAACCCAAACATAAAATCCTTAAACAAAAATTAAAATTAGGTGATAGTGTTAGAATCAGTAAAGCTAAAAGAGTGTTTAAAAAAGGCTATTTGCCAAATTGGACAAATGAGACGTTTACAGTATATGCGATTAAACCGACAAGACCAGTAACATACATATTACAAGACAACAGAGGGGACATATTAAAAGGCGGGTTTTATGCAGAAGAAATTAGCAAGTCAAAAACCGGTGACATTTATTTAGTTGAAAGAGTTTTAAAAAGGAAAGGAGACAGACTATTTGTACGCTGGAAGGGATATGATAGCAGCCATGACAGTTGGATTGACGCCAAGGACTTGGTGTGATAGCGGTTGGCCGCTGCATCCGCTCGGTATGTGCTTATCAAGACCACGTCCGGGAAGTATATATCGGTTGTAATCAGTAGTGAGTAATCAGTCAGGATGCGGGTTGAGAAGCAGGAAGTCGAGCTTCCCGTCCTAAACTTTGATGAATATATCGGGTCGGGCATGGTTAAAAAGAATAAACACGGTATTTTATTACCTGATTCAATTCGCTGTATTATATGTGGGCCAAGTTCCTCTGGGAAGACCAACGTTTTATTTAATTTATTATTTGATCAGAATGGGTTAAGGTTTGAAAATGTCTACGTTTTTTCAAAGTCCCTCCATCAGCCAAAGTACAAATTTCTAAAGAAGGTAATGCCTAAGGAGGTCGGTTATTTCGCGTATGATGACAACAGTCTAGTTGTACACCCAAATGAAGCTAAACCAAACTCTATAATGATCTTTGACGATATTTCCTGCGAAAAACATGACAATATACGCAGTTATTTCACTATGGGTAGACATAAAAATATAGATACATTTTATTTAGGGCAAACATACAGTGCTATACCCAAGCAACTGGTGAGGGACAACTGTAACTTTGTTATTTTATTCAAACAAGACGATATGAATCTAAGGCATGTGTACAGTGATCATGTCACTACCGACATGTCCTTTGACAAATTTAGAGAGCTGTGCGCTCAAGCGTGGCGAGACAACTTTGGGTTTCTGGTGATTGACAAGACTCTAGATCCTTATAAGGGAAGGTACAGAGTAGGTATGGACAGTTTTGTAACAGAGCTATAATGGTGCGCATCTACACGTACAACGATTTAAGAGGCTTCAACACAAGACAGCGTATCGTCAAGTCAAACCTGTGTTCTTTTTATTACAAGGACAAGAAGAAATTCTGTGGAAACTACTGCAGTAAGAAAGACCCTCATGGATATGAATATAGCAAAAGATGCTGGAGACATAAAAAACTAAAAAGATCCGCTGTGATACCGCCAGTAATTCTGCTAATGATTTCAGCGAGTGATAGAACTTATAACCGAGATACTTGGCTTAGTTTTATGAACAAGTGTGAAAAAAAGAACGTACCGTTGGAACTTGTAATATATCACGAAGATATGTACAACTGTACCGTGCGAGACCCTCAAAACATGATATCTAGATTCAGGCCGTTCCCCGAATTTTTTGGTAAAGTATTGCCTTTACGTAACCTTCACGGTAGTGTTAATTTTACACAAATCTGTAATGAAATGCTGCAATACGGATGTAAGATTCCCTTCGCTAAACGATGTATACTCCTGACAGAACGCAGTATTCCTATAAGATCACCAATGACAGTCTATAAAAGAGCTTTAAGGTTAAAATGTCACATCGATATTAGTTATAACGTTGGATACGCAAATGTTCCTGACAGTATACCAGGGGGAAGTAGAAATAAACCTTATAACGGGGTTAATAATTTGTGCCAGGGGTTGTATACTACAGAGTTTCTCAAACTGGCCCTGCCCACACTACCAGTACAGTGCGAGAGATTCGGTATAAGTCTAAACAACGGTGTGTACAGTGTAACAAACAGAGTGCTATTTGACCAATGGAAAGCGTTTACAGGGGCTAATCCTGATGAATTCTGGCTTTTAAATTCTTATTTACTGCAACACCTCAACGAACCTAGACCTATGGAGCTACTCAAGGGATTCATGCAAAAAACAATTGAAAGTGATAAATACACCGTGGCAGAAATACCTGAATGGAGAGACGGGTGGAAACGTACTTTTGTATTCAGGAGTTTTACCGGTCGTTATGTGATCCCCAGGTTCAATGCTAGAGAACAGAGGTACTACAGAGGTATGGACTTTAGCGCTGGTATTTAACTGTTGGATATTATCGAGTACATACGGAGGCATAAGAAGCGTGCACTGTTTTTTAGACAAGTCGAAATGCCTTAAATCTAGATGCGATGATTGAAATCTATCATTTATGACTATGAAGCGAAGCAGTAAACAGCAAATGACAAGCCGACTCATAGAGCTACGTAATGCTATTAACAGAAAGTATAAAATGTTTAAGGAAGGATCCAAGGAAAGTGATATTATGCTTGAGAAACAGTATAAACCAATTATCCAAGAACTTAGAAAATCAACCACAGTAAGCCCTGACATAAAAACAGAACCCGAAACCTTTAAAGAAGAACCAATGGACTACAATACGACAGATGATGAAGGAGAAGCTGAATTTATTCCGCAGAGTGTATCAACAACTGAAACCAGCGGGTTAAAGCAAATTGTATCGACCCCTTCAGGACTGGAAACAGCGTCCCAATATATGGAAAGTCAGTTTAGTAACCCCTTGACGGTGAGGTATATGACACTTCTTTTAAAAGATGCTAGCGGTAAGGTCCGAGTTATTGATCATGACTACGGCCCTAGATACGAAGGCAGTACTTTAATGATGGGAGATAAGGTGTTAGACTTTGACAACGATGGAACTATTCTAATAAACAACACAAGATATAGTCCTACTGAAGGTTTGTATGAGCTCATATTTAAGAGAACCCCTGACGAGGATATATACGATGAAGACGATCTTAAGACCTATAAGAGTATTATTATCGCCACCAACGCTCACAAGAGAGGCTACAAATTCCACAATCAAATTAGAAGGGACAACAATCTAAAGTACAGAAGAATTATAAAAGATTTGTTCCCTGCCAGAGTGGGCAAGGGTCTAGCGTGGAAGAATGCAAAGTCCCGTGATATAATACACTGGGACGACGCCAACGAATTGGTAGATAGATTACGACACATAGCCATGTCAACAGAGACTGGAAACAGAGTCCATGGCAGTGAAATACTGAGTATCGTGGAGGAACTAAGGGAGGCTGGTTACATAAAAGGAGCTGGTAACAGTAGGTTTAAAGCATTATTAAAATGACGATTGACAAGTTTGGACGTAGTCTAAAGTCCCGAGATGAGGCTGTCAAAGGTCCCAAGGGCGATGGCTTTAACTTGACGCCGGACGGTGACTATGATATGCAAAATAAACGGTTATGTAAATTGGCTACACCGGTACAGCCACTCGACGCTGCTACAAAGAATTATGTTGACCATAAATCTATACCTTCTGACGTTCAGAGGTTCAATATGCAAAACAAAAGACTTGGAGTTCAGCTAACCCTGTAGAATCCTCGGACGCAGTTAACTTGGGCACACTAAAAAAACTGAGTATGACTATCTCCAAAGATAATTATGACGCTAACAATAAACGAATAAATAATTTAGCTTTACCAACAGACCCCAGCGATGCAGTGACAAAGGAATATGTGGAAAACACTTGTGAATCAAAGCTTGGACCTTTAACCACTAACATAGACCAATTGCAATCGGAATTAACGAGTATTAAGTCCCGACTGGTGAAGTGTGAAGGTCTAATAAGCAGTCATAAAGATTTTCACGAGAAACGGTTGAGGAAATTCGGTACCATGGTCTTTAATTATATTAACAAAAAACAAACTGGGAGGTCTGCCATTCTACTCACGCCGGGTGAAAACGATTACTTAGACTGGGAAGTTTTGTTTGCTGACGGGTTGGAAGGTGGTGAAGAGCCTGAAGAAGAAGACGTCAAACCTCTTCCGCCTGATACTTATGATCTCTTTATGACTGAAGAGGGACTGAGTGGAGCTTCTTTTGAAACAAATTAAAGAGAATTTTCGTCTTGAGCCAACGGGGATATTTGATGATACTGTTCCTTTCCCCAATCTCCTCAGCTAACTCCGAGCAAGTTTAGGTATAAAAGGGGCAAGTTTACTTTATAACTGACATTAATGAGTTGGAGTGCAACGACATTACAACGGATGATACTAGCGCTTGCAATAAATGGCTAACACAAGAAGGAAAACTCTCAGACGTAAGATAGCGGTTGTGCGCGGCGGAGGTATTGTTTCATCTGTTCTTACTAAGGCCATAGACTTACTACCTGTCGAATTACATATCCCTGGTTATCAGTACTGTGGACCTGGCATGAAGTTAAAAGAGAGATTGGCTAGAGGTGACAAAGGAATAAACGGGCTAGATGCGGCCTGTAAGGTCCATGATATAGCATACTCTCGTTACAAAGATTCAGAAAGGCGAAGGCAAGCGGACAAGGAGTTGGCGGAACGCGCTTGGCAAAGATTCAAGTCCAGTAACGCTAGTGTTGGTGAGAAAGCCGCTGCTTGGGCAGTCACAACAGCCATGAAAGCAAAATCAAAATTGGGGGGAGGCCGTAAGAAGAAACGTCCGCCTCCAAAAGGTAAAGGATTGTACCTTAGACCCTATAGAAAGGAAGGGTCGGGTACAAAGGCGGGCGCAGGCACAAGAAAGAAAAGGGGCATATTAAAGAAAAAAAAAAAATAATCTCGATACCGATAAAACCGCTTACAAATTACGATTTGATTAAATATGCAAAGTTGTTAAAAATTCCAAACTTTAGAGGAGTTTACATGAGAGACGGACTACCAAAACGCCCGAGAAAGTACGAATCTGCTATAGTAAACTTGGACAGTACAACCGGTCCAAGCACGCACTGGGTATGTTACAGGAAGATTGATAAAAAGGTCTATTATTATGACAGTTTTGGAAACCTAAGACCACCACCGGAAATTTCTAAGTACTTGGGTGAATGTGAGATGTACTATAACTACGAGAGACAACAGAATTTTGACTCAGTTGTTTGTGGACATTTGTGTTTAAAGTTTCTCTGTAGTAATGTTCTGTCTAACAGGGGTAACTAGTGTTCTATCCCACGAGCTAGCGTTTCCTATTGATGTTAGCGAGGGTACATGGGAACTTGGTTTAATTGAACTGACCACTTATAACTCTATACCGAACATTGAAAAAGACATAAATGATACGTTTTACTACGGTGATGATAAAAGTATTACAATCCCTGAAGGGTCTTACGAAATTGAGGACATTGAAAAATATATACAATCGCAACTGCCAAAAGAAGTACAATTTACTTTGAAACCTAATAATAACACTTTGAAAGCTACGATATGTTGTTCTGAGAAAATTGACTTTACTAAAGAACATTCATTGGGAACACTTTTGGGCTACAAAAAACAAATATACGGGGCCAAAAATGAGCATGTATCGGAACTGCCTGTAGATATAATAAAAGTTAACTCTATACGGGTGGAATGTAATGTCACACGCGGGTCATACTTGAACGGGGTTGAGGGCCATGTCATACACGAGTTATACCCAGCTGAACCACCGGGCTATAAAATAATAGAATTACCGAGGAATGTCATTTATTTACCGGTGATCAGTCAAAGGATCAACAACTTGACAGTGTCTCTAAGAGACCAAAACGGCAATCTTGTTAACTTTCGCGGAGAAAGGATATCGGTGAGACTACATCTCAGGCGCAGTAATGGGGCTACTATTTAGGCATATACCAGGAGGGCAACAAGTCAGTAGTGTTCAGAAAGCCAAGGTTTTAACTTGTAAAAATATAACGTTTCTTCGCTCTCTCGGTTTTAAGGCAATACAGAATGGCACTATTGGCGATAGACAGTCACGCTGAGTATGATGACTTAATAACGGGGATGGAGTTTCATACACATCAACCATACGTGTCCACTACTTATAACAATAATGATGAAATAAGAATACCGTTATTACAGCAGGATATAATAACTGCCCCTTTTGAAAGCTTTATCGTGATTCACGGCAAGACCAACGCTACAAAAGCAGACGGGACTCCTCAGGATGTTTCCTTTATTAATAATGCTATGTCTTTCTTGTTTGAAGAAATCCGCTACGAGATTTGTGGCAAGGAAATTGACAGAACGAAAAATGTCGGTATTAGTGCTACTTTAAAAAATATTCTTTCAATTCGGGACGAAGAGAAAAATACTCTAAAGGTCGCTTGCTGGCTTGGCCCTGGTAGTACTGAAAAAGTGACAGATTTTGTATATTCAATCCCTCTAAAACTCTTGCTAGGTTTCGCTGAAGACTACAGGCGGGTGTTGGTAAATGTTAAACAGGAACTGATACTATTACGTTCGGGTACGGATAGTAACGCTGTAAAAATAGCTGCTGGGACTTTAACATTAACAATTGACAAAATCTACTGGCGAGTACCTCACGTTACAGTAAACGACACTGAAAAACTAAAATTATACAACTTTATTGAAAAAGACCCCGCAATACATCTTCCGTTCCGTCAATGGGAAATGATTGAATACCCGAACCTCCCTAGTACGGACACATTATCTTGGACACTTAAAACATCTAACCAAACGGAAAAACCCCGGTATGTTGTTCTGGCCTTCCAGACAGGCAGAAAGAATGACTTAACAAAGGACATGTCACGGTTCGACGCCTGTGATTTGCTTGATGTTAAACTGTATTTAAACTCAAGTTTCTATCCGTACGATAACCTTCGTGGGAACACCACCTTGTTTTATGATATGTATAAGAACTTTCAAAACTCGTATTACGGCAGAATCGGCTCACCGATATTAAATTATGATGATTTTAAAATGAAGTGTCCTCTGTATGTAATTGACTGTTCAAAACAGGACGATACTATTAAGACCGGCCCCGTAGATGTAAGGCTTGGGATTCAAACTAAAACAGCAATCCCGGCTAATACTTGGGCATACTGTCTCATAATTCACGACTGTCACTACACATACACACCGATCACGGGAGATGTCAGGAAAATATCGAGTTAGTTTCTCCAGCCCGGTAGTAACAAAAATATACAGTTTGCCCGCTGAAGATAGAAAATCGGATTGGGAACAGTTAGCAAGGGATAGGGCCAGGTTTTTGAGACGTATTAAACTAACAGAAGAGCAAATCTCCAATGTAATTTCTAAACAGTGGACCCTCCGGGTCCAACACTTGGAATGTATGTACAAGGGGGGCGAATCGCCCCCCTTGGAGCGGGGTAAAAGATAATCTAATTTTCAGAGTGTTATTACTTTAGTCTCTTGCTAGCACTCAGCGTGTAAACATGGGCGAGTGGGTTATTATTCAGTTTTATAACGCCGATAATGTTTTAATAGGTACAGCAAAAATGGATTGTTACAAGATATACTGTGAGAAGGAAATATCTGATATTCCTGAGGGTACCACCACCGTAGTTGTTAAACTCAGAGACGACGGAGACTTTAGCAGTGATGATGATGAGGAGGGTATAGATGTTGTGGGTTAAGAGATTTTGTTAGTCTGAGGTTAACAGTCAGTGAGTAAACATGGGTTACTACGGTTGGATTAAAATTGAATATTACTACAAGAAAGTTTTGATGAAAACAGATTACGTAGACAGTTACAAGTTTGCTAGTGTTGAAAAGGAGTTTAAATTAATGCGTGGGATCGATAGCATTATAGTAAAATGGCGTACAGATTTTGACAACAGTGAAGAATCCTCTTCAGATTCTGAGGAGGAGGGGGAGGGGAACGGAGATAAAGGGGATAGGGTATATGAGGTTGGGTGTTTATCAACGGAGCATCAGTAGCAGAGATGACATCAGCCGAGACGGAGGTAAGTACGCAAGCTATACCCATCCCTAAGGGTACAGAGCCTATAAATTTAATGACCGGAGTTTTTCTAAAGTCAGTTCACTTCTTGGACCCTGAGCTCACCAAGTGCGTAGTATCGGGTATTTTTAAAAACAGGGACAACAGACTCGGAGTATTAATTAAGGGGAGGAAAGGTGTTGTATTTTGGTCTTACGATTCTTACTGTCAGCTGGTTGACAGGTTCAATGAAATTACTTTAGCTTTCGAAGGCAAGCATCAATGTTTTATGAATACCGATACGGGGGCAGAAATTAAAGTTAACAGTATCTTTGGTCAACAGTACGCTTGTATCTCTGATGGTGAACACACGCTCGGTCTCAATCGAAACGAGTGGAATCAGCTTGTAATTAATATTCCTTTAATTGGCCGCTCTCTATTGGAATTGTTTTACTTGGAGGATATTATTAAAGTTTTTATTGGTCAAGTTTTATCGGGCGCTGAAACTCGTACTGATCAACTACCATCTCAAGTAGCTGACCGTCTTTTTAGCGAAGTCTCACTATGGAAGCTGTAGTTGAGTTCCACGGGTTCAAAGGCAATAATAATAAATTTATTGTAAAGGAGTTTGCTATAGTCGGAAAGTCTTACAGAACTCAGCTAGTATTCCGACCTCCTTACTGTTTTAATTTTTTGAATAGCAAGATGAAAAGAACAGCCCGCTGGCTGACTCGTCACTTTCACCACATAAAGTGGGATGAAGGTGAGGTACATTACAGCGAAGAGCTTTTACGCTCACTGTGTAAACCCTTCGAGGCCATACACACAAAAGGCCTGGAGAAGGCTCAATTCCTTCGGACATTTCATTCTAATGTTATAGAAATAAATGAAAGTTTGTATATAGATGATGATGATTTTACAGTAGCCTGCATTATACATAAAAATAAAAACGAAACTTGCGCCTTGAGGTCCGCACAGTACTACGCTCGAAAAATATTTTCGAGTAGGGCCTAATAAAAATAAGGCCCGGCAGTCGCTCACCCAGCAGGCAGGGCTAAACCCTTTGTAAGTCCAGGGGTGTGGGGAGGTTGGCCTAAAAAACCATGAAACCGTTTGTTGTAATCCTCCGACTGTCAGGGAAATGCGAATTGAAAGGCGCAACAAAAAAAGTATAAAAATTAAAAACCAAATAAAAAATATAAAAATAAAATTCTCTGTCTATTTTCTAGGCTAAAATGAACGGACACAGTCTTAGTAAATAGCCTAGAAACAGAGAAGAAAAAATATTTACCGGAGGCAGCATTTTTGTAATGGAGTGGCTGCCACGAATCACTGCGTTGGTTGGGGCAGTGGTTAAAAACAGTGAGAATAGGCCTACTGGGGATACTCACTTTAATAAAAAACGCGCCGGGACCTTACCCCCTGGGTGGTGTGGAAAAATGGGTCGTAATCAGCTTACAATAGAAAAATTTAATTTTTAAGTTCAAAAGAAATCCCCTTAGCCATAGAGCATATACATATAATGTAGCCATAGAGTATATGTATAATTATGTATCATACAATAGCATAGAGTGTATGTACCATAGAGTATAAACCAGTAGCCGTAGATCATATATAATAGTAGAGAATATGATAGTATAATAGCATAGAGCATATAATGTAGCCATAATTAAAAATATACATAGAGCATATATAATAGTATAGAGCATATATACATATAATAATCTAACCGTGGAGCATATATACATATATATATATATATATATATATAATATCCGTAGAGCATAGATTGGCAACACTGCTAAGTTGGCAACACTACAGAAAAAATCTGGAGGGAAATCTGGGGGGAAAAAGTGAGGTTAGAAAATTTGGCGGGAGAATTTTCTTCTTACTCTTTCCGGAATAACGCGCTCTAACCACTATGCCATTTCCGGTTCTAAAGCGCTGCCGCCCCTACTCTCCTGACCCCTGACCACTGCCTCCTGACCCCTGACCATTAGCCTCATCATTACCAACCAGTAATATTGGCGACTCGTCGTATTGTGTTTCATATTACTCAAAAGCAACTATGTTTTAAGTTTGTCATCTTTGAACAACTATTGACTAATACTAAGAGCATGGGATCATGTCATATTTTTATTTGTTCAGGGTTTCGTCTGAAAGTCTGTTCGTCCGTCTAATTACTAACATGAGCGACCTGGTGCAGCGGTTATACGCTACTCTACTACACCAGGTCCGGGTTCCATCCCCACCTATCATCAACATGAGCGACCTGGTGCAGCGGTTATACGCTACTCTACTACACAAGGTCCGGGTTCCATCCCCACCTATCATCAACATGAGCGACCTGGTGCAGCGGTTATACGCTACTCTACTACACAAGGTCCGGGTTCCATCCCCACCTATCATCAACATGAGCGACCTGGTGCAGCGGTTATACGCTACTCTACTACACAAGGTCCGGGTTCCATCCCCACCTATCATCAACATGAGCGACCTGGTGCAGCGGTTATACGCTACTCTACTACACAAGGTCCGGGTTCCATCCCCACCTATCATCAACATGAGCGACCTGGTGCAGCGGTTATACGCTACTCTACTACACCAGGTCCGGGTTCCATCCCCACCTATCATCAATATGAGCGACCTGGTGCAGCGGTTATACGCCACTCTACTACATAAGGTCCGGATTCCATCCCCACCTATCATCAACATGAGCGACCTGGTGCAGCGGTTATACGCTACTCTACTACACAAGGTCCGGATTCCATCCCCACCTATCATCAACATGAGCGACCTGGTGCAGCGGTTATACGCTACTCTACTACATAAGGTCCGGATTCTATCCCCACCTATCATCAACATGAGCGACCTGGTGCAGCGGTTATACGCTACTCTACTACACCAGGTCCGGGTTCCATCCCCACCTATCATCAACATGAGCGACCTGGTGCAGCGGTTATACGCTACTCTACTACACAAGGTCTGGGTTCCATCCCCACCTATCATCAACATGAGCGACCTGGTGCAGCGGTTATACGCTACTCTACTACACAAGGTCCGGGTTCCATCCCCACCTATCATCAACATGAGCGACCTGGTGCAGCGGTTATACGCTACTCTACTACACAAGGTCCGGGTTCCATCCCCACCTATCATCAACATGAGCGACCTGGTGCAGCGGTTATACGCTACTCTACTACACAAGGTCCGGGTTCCATCCCCACCTATCATCAACATGAGCGACCTGGTACAGCGGTTATACGCTACTCTACTACACAAGGTCCGGGTTCCATCCCCACCTATCATCAACGGACAAGAGCTATGAGATGACGGCCCGGTCGCGGTGGCTCAGAATCCACCTCACGCTGCAGGTCTACAAAATTTCAATGAGAAATGTAGAGATACAAAGGTATTATAGACCTCGAGTCACTTAACTAATAAATTAAAAAGACCCCAATAAGTGTTTGAAGTGATAGTGAAACACATTTCATCTATCACTTACCACGGATGATTCTGGACTAGTGAATAGTCCAATCGATGAACAGTTTCTATTAGGTTGTATCCTGAGAAAATGTAGTGAAGGTTCAATACTGGATCCAGCTGCCATTGGTTACTGTCCTATTAACTAATGATCCTGGCTAAAGGACTAATTGGTCTTAGTCAGTAACAAGACTACACAAGGCATCTCACCCATTCTACACTCATCATTTATTCATATTCGCCTTAAAATACGCCCTAGCTGTGTCGGCGTCTTATAGAGATATTAAGGAGGCATCTTTTCTCAGCTGCATAGTATTATATAAATATACAGTGCTATTTATATTCCACATTTGTATCAAGATTGTAGCCGAATGTAGACAAGTGAAGACGAACGTGGACGCCAGGCGGAGGAGCTCGCCACCGCTCGTGTTATTTCAGCTGATTGATTACATTGTAAAATGACTCTCGAGCGTACAGCGACTCTCCATTTAAAAAAAGAATAACAACTGCATCATGACAGTCCAACAAGAAGGAAGAATATGCAAATTACATTTCTAAACTTTATAAAGTTTATTGAATCCCAATCTATACATTAGCTATAAGGAACTATGCTGTTTCATCCTACAGTATTTCATAGTTTTTGCTTGTGACTTTGAAGTGTTTGCTTGTTTTATCTTAATGACATGTTTTATAATAGTGTTTGATCAATATCATTCCATTGTTGGAATGAACTTATCGCTTTGTAAAGAATGTGATTTATATGGGTCCCGTCCCTAATACAATATTTTTTTATGCAAACCTAATTTTTTTAAGAATCACCATTAGTTTGGCCGGGTTTTAAATAAACACAAAACAATCATATCAGCAGTTTAGATTATTCAAAAAGTAATACAATTGTCATTTTCTATTCATTTTTCCATAATCACAGTAAAAATCCCAGTGTACTGTTCAAGTAACATAGCGTGGGGCGCGTTTCCTCATCTTGGACGAATGGGCCAACCAAGCCGACAGTCGAGGTGATGTGGAATGTTCAAAAAAGGAGAAACTATTGTACATATTATGTTAAGAGAAAATGAAGTTGTAAAAAATGATAATTTAAACTCATTAACTGAATTTTGAATTTTTAGACTTTGTGGAATCTTATTCATATGTTCAATTGTGAAAGTAACAGACTTCTTTAGGCAAAGCTTGGCCCGAATGTGTGAAAATTCTTAATCGTCCTTAAACCAATTAGACACAACGAAGACGTTCCATCTATCAAAGTTTAGTGACATAAATCTCGAATTTGATTCACATTTTTACTTATTACAGCAAGATGGGTTAGCTTTTGAGTGAGTTCCCGTACGTCATTAGACCCGGAAGGTAATCATTCATCAATGAGAATGCTGGATAATCTGGAAAAACGTGGCAGGGTAGCCACTTCCTGTGGTGGAGATGATAAGTATAGCTACTTCCCGTGGTGGGAATGATAAGGGTAGCCATTTCCTGTGGAATGAGATATGGGTAGCCCCTTCCTGTGGTAGGAATGATCAGGGTAGCCACTTCCCATGACGGGATGATCAGATTAGTAACTTCCTGGGATGGGGATGGTCAGAGTAGTTATTTCCTATGATGGAGATGATCAGGGTAGCCACTTCCTGTGGTGGAGATGATCAGGGTAGCCACTTATTGTGGTGGAGATGATCAGGGTAGTCACATCCTGTGGTAGGGATGATCAGGGTAGTCACTTCCTGTGGTTTGGATGATCAGGGTAATCACTTCCTGTGGTGGGGATGTTAGGGTAGTCACCTCCTGTAGTGGAGATGATCAGGGTAGCCAATTCATGTGGTAGGGATGATCAGGGTAGCCACTTCCTGTGGAGGGTATTATCAGGGTAGCCACTTCCTGTGGTGGGGATGATCAGGGTAGCCACTTCCTGTGGTGGAGATCATCAGGGCAGCCACTTCCTGTGGTGTAGAAGATCAGGGTAGTCACTTCCTGTGGATGGGATGATCAGGGTAGTCACTTCCTGTGGTGGGGATGATCAGGGTAGCCACTTCCTGTGGTGTAGATTATCAGGGTAGCCGCTTCCTGTGGTGTAGATTATCAGGGTAGCCACTTCCTGTGGTAGGGATGATCAGAGTTCTGGGCATGATGTTATCCTCGAGGCAATCCCAAGGATGAGAGGATCAAGTAGTTTATTCGACTATAATTATATCATTTCCATTCCAATCCACGTATAACAGCGTTACTGTGGGGAAGATAACGGTAACGCAATTAGCTGCACACAGAGGTTGTTAGGGTATTTGATATTTATCCCCTCCCCTCTGTTAGTTGTCGTTAAATAATAATTCAAGATACCAGTTTATGTTGTTTGTTGTGCTCTATTAATCATAATGAAAGTAAGTGTTTGAAATCAGATTTAAACAAAGGTTTTTTAAAGTATGCTTGTTAACCTTTCGACCACGAACATTATCACACATGCGGGGTTAGTTATTTCGTTATGAAATATTGTACTGACCTGACATCGAAACCCTACCATCGTTACGATCATCGATAATTCTAAATCGATGTTGAAAAAACGAGGTCTTAACATTAATTATTTAGACATAAAATCTAAACCAAACAAATCTGCATTGAATCTTAAATTATACATTCAAGCCCCTATAACAATTTGAAAACTAATACATCTTCATATCAAACTTGATTAAAATCGGACCGTTTATGTGGTATGTAAGTCTAAACATCCAAATAGATAGACAAAAATACAGATATCACTGCGAAAAGATTTTGTTGGGAAAATTAAAATAGGGTATTTTCACCAATAACTCATACTCGAATATTTTAACGAAAGAAATACTTTCTCCATATAGGGGGAGAGATTAAATGGTGCATGAATCACTGTTTCTTAATCAAGCACAGAATTCAAATATATTTAACCACACATATTCTTAGAAATAAAGTATAGGCGGATGATAGAAATTAAGCCTTCAATGCTTTACCAAAGTAACTGACAATGATAATCGTGGACAAAGGGCGGGACACGAGTTGGCTCGCTAAGCTCAGTGAAACCGTACACAACACAACGGAGTAAATCAAAGGGCTTTGCTGAGTGAAGACAAACGAATGTGGCCAAATGTTCGGGATATTTCATTTCATTTTATAGCTTTATTATCCCGAGATAATTGCAATTATGTCCACCAAATGACTTGAACATCTGTAATATTACACTGGAATCACAACTACAAAATAGTATTTTAACACATGCAGTTATTAAATTTTTCTTTTACAAAGTAATAATGTTTTACATTTACAATAATGTTGTTATGTTAAATTTATTGCATTATGCCCTGACGGTTCGATTGATGTATGTTATCTTGCAGCTCCTATCTCAAAAATAGTTCGAACAGTTTCCTTAACACGCTGTAATTTACCGGTTAACAATGGTTCTACACAGGTCCCATCCTAAAACATCCAATTTTGTATAAAATTTCACATTCGGTCATGGAGTTTTATATCAAAACACAATAATCGTAACTAAGGTTTTTAAAACAAGCAGTCAACTAAAAGTCGAAGAAACACTCACGTGGTACAGCATCAACGTTATTTCATAGCTACAGTGATTAGAACCATTGAATGAAGATTATAGAATAGACTTGTAAAACAAATTGAATTCAATGTGTATGAAACAAAAATAATACCTGAATAGACGTTTTATTTATAAATGTAAGTGACCTTAACCTGTAGAAAAGTGGCAAACGGGCGAATCAAATATGCAAGTCAGGAAGGGGGTGTAGTGAAATCACCACAGGCCTATTGAACAAAACAACTGACCGCTTGGTTCCGCTGACATTTTTTAATAAAATTGTCAACAAATACGAACGCTGTCACGTGGATTTATGTAGCTTTTGAAAATACTAGGTAGGACCGGTGTTCGAACAGTCCTTCAAATCACAATGTAAACAATTGTCCTTTACGTGATTTCCTGATAAGTTTATAGCTAACTGGTTTAAATAGCTGGACTTTGTTTTTGTTAATTTATTTTGACAATACAGTATCACTACCAATTACAACGTAGCACTGTTGAGATAATATATATATATATATATATTACTTTAATGAAAACTAGCAAATACATCTGCTCGAATTCGAGTATTTTTTCCATTTTGGGAATATCCAGCTCATATACCGTCTTATTAGTTTATATTGAGACTAGCTGGTCCCGCAGGCTTCGCCCCGCAAATAATTTATAAAAAATATGCCAGTTGTGTGTGCTGCATTCTGTGGTTAGCCCGTGGAACTACTACGAATCAAGATCAGCTGTTTGTATTTTCATTAGCTCAAACAAAAGTGAATGTCCATTAGAAATACATGGGAACTTTGTCGGGATCTCTGGCGGAGTCCTAAGATCAGATCGGGATGAAAACCATTAATTTTTCCTATTTTATGCCTAAAGAATCAGTGTACCAAATTTCTGCTCTCTACCTACATGGGAAGGTGGAGAATTAGTGATGAGTGTGTGAGTGAGTCAGTCAGCCAGGGCTTTGCCTTTTATAGATATAGATGTCATACTAGAAGCTTTCTTAAAACAGCTGACATTGCTACTGTACTGTCTGTTAGTATTGACAGCTCCTGTTACATGTTCAATTATACTCATTTATATTTTTCTATAAGAATAACTTTGGAGGTTTGAAAGCCCAGGGGGCAGAGCCCTGAAGGTGGACGTCTTCCAACTCCCCGAAAGGCACATATAGGCGCCAAGAGCTTTCAATTAACATATCGACCATGATTTTAAACCTAATAGTTTCACCCGTAGCCCGTCCACAAAAAACCGTATTTTTTTAAGATAATAAACCAGCTGTTAACGTAATCATCAGCTAGGATACAGTTGTTCAGTTGCTGATGTTGAAATGACCAATGAAACTCTCATGTAACTTACCAACGATTTATCATTCCGTGGTGGTGAGTTGGTTTATACAACTACTATTTTTGTGAATCTTTATTTCGAAAACGTGAAACATAGTTATATGCTGAAGTCAGTCATGAAACTTTACAGATGTTCCTCAGTTTAACGGCTCGTTGCACATTGCCCCGAGTAGACTCCACCGTGGTGAGCCCAGGAGCCGACGGCATGCAATATCTCAGCTGGCGAGACTTTATTGCTCATATTGTGTGGCCCGCCGCGCCGCCCTCTCCTTTGTTAATCCACTCTGTGCAAACCTTGCCAACTTTGCTTTGTCTTTTACATGTTTCATATTTCAATTTTATTTAATACATCTTGTCGAGTTTCGCACTTCCTCTAGTTCGTGCAAAGGGTGACACACTATGCCTCTGTAAAATGTAGGCACTTATTATTATTTTGAATAAGATTTCTATGAGAAAACAGAAAGTCAAAAAGGAGTACCGCAATACATAATTCGTACCGTATATTTTTGTTGCAATACACCAACACAACGACTTTGGATTTTCGAAAATATGCAGATATGAATGATTTTATCACAAAAGCCCAAGCTTTGTAATGGTTTAAGGTAACGGCGATTTATCTTTGGAAAACCATTAGCGAATTTGATCGCTTTAACGTTTCCCGTGTTTAAAAGGAGTTAATTATTCAGAAAATAGAACTATTAGTGTGCCAATAAATGTTTTGGACATAGCTCGCCTTGCAATATGAAAATCGCCAGATCAAAACATGTTCTGAAGATATAAATACTAGACCCATCTGTTATTTTTCATCATGCTATTGATAAATTATGCTTCCTGAAACAGATTAACCTAGTGTCCTTAAGTAAAAAAACCAGGATTTGGTCCGTTACGTATTCAATATTCAAAAAATGCCAACACCGTTGAAACACAAAATATTCTAAACGAAAAGTCAAGATAGTTTCAATTCCTCGGTGAGCTCTGTGTTTTCTCACAGCATCTCTTCTTGAGTCCCTAAGGTCTGAAATACGATTGTGGCGTGGCGATATGAATGTTGATACAGCGTGCTTGTATGAATGTTTGCTCAATTCTTCCCATCAGAATACACTCAGGAAATCAGTCAAACTAAATTCTAGCACGAATAAATGCATTTTAATAATTTAAGTTCGTAATATCTCTCTATTGTATAATGAAGTTGCTTTGTCTGATTATACCCATTGGTTGTCATCCTTATTTAAAAAACTGTGACCTTCAAAGTATTATTAAGTAATGATGATAACGTACAAGTAATGATGATAAGACAATGCACATCTGTAAAAATGGATTTGTTTTAAACTTGCAGGAGGAATTTGAAATTTTTAAGGCATTAAAACTGGAACCGACAAATGTTTTTTATGATAAGCTTAGTTTTAGAAAAATATTACTTACTAGTGGCTTGAAGGGGAGTGCCCCTAACCTTGCTCCTATACTCTGACTCGTGTGATATTTAACTCTTTACATGATGAGGAAAATAAAACAATGTTAGTAGGAACACGTGCCACTTCGTAAACAAAGTAGCCACTTATCATATGTTTTATTGTAAACAAAGCAGACCTTTTAAAATCCCCATGCTTTTCTTACGGGCATATTTTACGTTAGTGCTTGTTTGCTGGTAACCTTTTAGAAATACTGCTATTTTTCCGAGTCCCTGGAAACAAGACCTTTAATTTAAGCCGTCTCCCATCAACCTGCAATTTGCCAAACTCCCACAATATTGACTTAAAAATTTCGCTTACAGAATTGTATATAAATATAATGCAATTTGCAGGCGTCAAGAAATATGACTCGATACTGTAATGAAGACGGGCAAAGTCTAGAAACATAAGTTAGAAGCGACGGTGTCCAGCGTGGGGCCGGTGAGATATGCGTCCGTGTCTGTAGTAAGGAGTGCGCTAATCTCGATACTGTGATGAGGACGGGCAAAGTCTAGAAACATAAGTTAGAAGCGACGGTGTCCAGCGTGGGGCCGGTGAGATATGCGTCCGTGTCTGTAGTAAGGAGTGCGCTAATCTCGATACTGTGATGAGGACGGGCAAAGTCTAGAAACATAAGTTAGAAGCGACGGTGTCCAGCGTGGGGCCGGTGAGATATGCGTCCGTGTCTGTAGTAAGGAGTGCGCTAATCTCGATACTGTGATGAGGACGGGCAAAGTCTAGAAAGATAAGTTAGAAGCGACGGTGTCCAGCGTGGGGCCGGTGAGATATGCGTCCGTGTCTGTAGTAAGGAGTGCACTAATCTCGATACTGTGATGAGGACGGGCAAAGTCCAGAAACATAAGTTAAAAGTGACGGTGTCCAGCGTGGGGCCGGTGAGATATGCGTCCGTGTCTGTAGTAAGGAGTGCACTAATCTCGATACTGTGATGAGGACGGGCAAAGTCCAGAAACATAAGTTAGAAGCGACGGTGTCCAGCGTGGGGCCGGTGAGATATGCGTCCGTGTCTGTAGTAAGGAGTGCGCTAATCTCGATACTGTGATGAGGACGGGCAAAGTCTAGAAAGATAAGTTAGAAGCGACGGTGTCCAGCGTGGGGCCGGTGAGATATGCGTCCGTGTCTGTAGTAAGGAGTGCGCTAATCTCGATACTGTGATGAGGACGGGCAAAGTCCAGAAACATAAGTTAGAAGTGACGGTGTCCAGCGTGGGGCCGGTGAGATATGCGTCCGTGTCTGTAGTAAGGAGTGCACTAATCTCGATACTGTGATGAGGACGGGCAAAGTCCAGAAACATAAGTTAGAAGCGACGGTGTCCAGCGTGGGGCCAGTGAGACATGCGTCCGTGTCTGTAGTAAGGAGTGCGCTAATCTCGATACTGTGATGAGGACGGGCAAAGTCTAGAAACATAAGTTAGAAGCGACGGTGTCCAGCGTGGGGCCGGTGAGATATGCGTCCGTGTCTGTAGTACGGAGTGCGCTAATCTCGATACTGTGATGAGGACGGGCAAAGTCTAGAAACATAAGTTAGAAGCGACGGTGTCCAGCGTGGGGCCGATGAGATATGCGTCCGTGTCTGTAGTAAGGAGTGCGCTAATCTCGATACTGTGATGAGGACGGGCAAAGTCTAGAAACATAAGTTAGAAGCGACGGTGTCCAGCGTGGGGCCGGTGAGATATGCGTCCGTGTCTGTAGTAAGGAGTGCGCTAATCTCGATACTGTGATGAGGACGGGCAAAGTCTAGAAACATAAGTAAGAAGCGACGGTGTCCAGCGTGGGGCCGGTGAGATATGCGTCCGTGTCTGTAGTAAGGAGTGCGCTAATCTCGATACTGTGATGAGGACGGGCAAAGTCTAGAAACATAAGTAAGAAGCGACGGTGTCCAGCGTGGGGCCGGTGAGATATGCGTCCGTGTCTGTAGTAAGGAGTGCACTAATCTCGATACTGTGATGAGGACGGGCAAAGTCTAGAAACATAAGTTAGAAGCGACGGTGTCCAGCGTGGGGCCGGTGAGATATGCGTCCGTGTCTGTAGTAAGGAGTGCACTAATCTCGATACTGTGATGAGGACGGGCAAAGTCTAGAAACATAAGTTAGAAGCGACGGCGACGGTGTCCAGCGTGGGGCCGGTGAGATATGCGTCCGTGTCTGTAGTAAGGAGTGCGCTAATCTCGATACTGTGATGAGGACGGGCAAAGTCTAGAAACATAAGTAAGAAGCGACGGTGTCCAGCGTGGGGCCGGTGAGATATGCGTCCGTGTCTGTAGTAAGGAGTGCACTAATTTTCGTGTGCAGACCGATTTGTGTAAAGCATTTCAAATCAAGAACTGATGACGTTATATGGTTTGAATTTTAAGATGATATTCTCTTCTTAAGGTGTTACTATGACAAAAAAAGTGTCTAAACCGTGGTAACCTTTAGGATTGATGACAGGAAACCACTCCTATTTTATCCTGGAACATTCTCAGCAAAAATAAAAAAAGAGAATCTTGTATAAAAATAAGCAAGCTAGCTTGAGGCATGTCATAACCCAGACGGAGCAAACCTTTCTTGTTAATATCGTGAAACACGTATCTCCGCTAAACGCATATTCTGGCTTGAGTCTTGCAACCTTGCATTTATTGTACCGTACCAAATATAATATTTACAAGTTTAATGGGTCATATTTTGGTGAGTAAAAACAAAGAAGGTAATAAATATATCTAACTTGTTCATGGTTGAATAGCCTCCAAAGCTGATAAACAATAAAATAAGGTCAGTTTAGCTCCGCCTTCTTCTTGGATTATTTAAAGCTGAATTCGGAGGTAAGTAACCTTATTTTAAATAAAGTGTATTCGCATTACAAGTTCATTAATATGAACAATTTTAGTAAGCCGAAATGAATAATTTCAAGCCGAAAGAATGATTGTTTGCATTCGTTATATTGCATAGGGCAATCGCATCAATAAGCTGTAATTTAAGAGTCATGATGCTTTAAAATACATGGACTTGATATGGTGTCGAGATGTGGTAATATATATACAGAGGCTTGTTGTGGTACATTAACATCCAATACCCGTTCTCACATCACGTGGACCCTGTAAAGGATGTGTACAGAGTCTACAAGCTAGATGTCGAGTGGCAGAGTTGGACGTATTGAACCCCAACATAAATAATAATGTACTCCACATCAAACCGCATTTCCTACGATTGACACTGGCTATTTATGCTTTTTACAAATTTCCTTGCCTTATAAAACGGTCAGAGTCAGTAAAACGGCTACATCAGATTGCCCGTTCTTCTTCAATAAGAGTTTATAATACTTTGCAGACAAAATGCACACTAGTGTGTCTGAGTTACAGCCTGAGAATGATTGATTCAGTTATTATATTGTCCCTGCAGGAAAATGAGGCAGTAGTGAGTAAATTAGGAGTGTTAAAATGTGGCCATTGTACCGTATAATGGAGTTAATATTTGGAGAAGTTCGCCTAAGTCATTAGACCCGGAAGTTAAACATCCATCACAGAGAACGTCGGGTAATTTGGCGGCCATGCGGCCACTTCCGCCCAACCGCTGCCCTGTGTGTTTCAAATATAAAATTGTTATTTGGTTCAGCTATTATTGTGTTTGTATTATATTGTGTAGTTATTTTTAGTTTAATTCTCGCGAACACAGAAAACTATAAAATAATTTTGTGTAAAAATATTGCGACACGCTTTAAAATAAATATTGTTAAAAGGCTTGTACGATAAACATTGTCTAATATCCGGAATAACTTGAATTATAAAAGTACTAACAAGAGGGTTGAAAAGCCATGTTGCTGCGGCGAAATCCCCGAGCATATCACATATCTGATCACAAGAAGAGCGCAGTCCCCGCGGCACTTGGGTGAAGACAACTTATGATTTGTTTTGGCGTTTTACTCTGATCTTGAGGTACATAGAGGCAAAATACTACACAAATATATGAACAGTAAAACTGTGTGAAACGATCATTATAAACTTACTAGGAAATGTTTAGTTTATTTGTTGATATTTATTTTAAAAAGGAATATGCATTATATTGCAATTATTTATTCTTATTTATGCTGCTCGTATATTCTTATATCTTAAACCAGTAAATTTCACTCTTATCGGAACGTTGCAGGTTCATCAACCCCGCCCAAGGCAGTACGGCTGACAGCTTTATTAGTTATACAACAATATATCCAGGTTAACACCCCTTCTGTTGACGCGATGTACAAACAGAATAGGAATCTAACTAATTCTCCCCTCCCTCACTATCAGCTACCAGTTCTATGTTTACTTTGATTTTACAAAATATGTTAAAGTATAAATTGTTTTAAACATCATAGTTTCAATAAACATAGTCTACTAATATAACAAATCAATTAAATCGGTAGTAAATTATTTGTAACTAAATGTATATGATAGTGTATTATTATGTAGGGAAATTTAATGTAACCTTTGTTTTGTATAAGGTTTAATAATAGTTAAGGAAATAATAACATTGTTATGCGAAAACATGTTTCTTTCGCATTATCCTTTTCCAGATATATCAGTGCCTATATCTGAAAGATGTCGTATCTCAGATTGAGTCGCAAGTTATTTCTCATTTATATGTAACACGTTTGCATTGCAATTCCTATATCCTTTCCCAACACAATCTCACGTTATTTCATCTATCATATTTTTAATCCAAGGTATGTTACAGACCGGGCTTCGATCAAGTGAATAAACGGTATTAGGAAACTGACACGTTCTTCATCCCTTTTAGCTAAATTGTAATCAATAAATTATTTTATACTTAATAAATATATAATATAAAGTACTGTAGATTTTATGGACAATCGTCTAATGAACTATTTTAGAGAAATATCCACAATAATAATTTTTTAGGCACTACAGAATAATTTGTTAAATAAAATTAAATATTAAAATAGTTTATAAAAGTAAAGGTAAGAAAAGGTATTCATAAGAAATCCTGTCCCCAAGTCTGTATACAAATAAGGTGGTCAGCCTGCGGCTCGCAATATCTGGGACGGGCAAACCTTTGTTGTTCATATTGTGGAACACAAAGCAAGCCAACTCCCAGCCTTTTTGTTGGAAAATCTCAGTACAAAATTTGTGATGCTGTGACGGAAAATTGTCTTTTATTAGCACGTTGATCCCTTGGGTTCTGTGTCTACGGCTTTGCTTACTTTAAAATATGATTTTTCAGCCTCTGAAGTTTATAAGAAATTTGTCGTGTACACTGTGACAGACCTAGAAAACTCTTTTCTTTTTATAACTCGTATTAATAAGGTAACATTTTATCGAACCTAGCAAAGTTTTTCTTACAACTTAATAAAAAAGTCAAATATCAAAATCAATATACAGATGTTGTTGCCATATCATTTTGTACATTTATATCCAGCTGATAACACATGTTAGAGCTGTAAGACTGTGTTTTATTGCATAAGCATCTTTCAGATTGCAATTGAATTACAATTTATCCCCATGTCATGTTATGTTTTAGAGTATAAACCACACATTGAGGACGACCTGTATCCTTAAGAAAATATTACCGAAAATTGGCCACTACGACATGGGCTGTATTTGTAATACCTCAATGGTCAAAACCGATTTAGAAATAATGAATTTATTAAATGGAGTTAAATTAATGGAGGTTTGTTTACGAAAACCGTATAGTTATAATAACAATTGATATCTTATAATATTAGAGATACCACCTCACTAAAGTATTTGTAGATCAATTGAAAGACTACCAGCGGAGTGTTAGCGATGTCTTGTTGCGGCAGCATGTGGAAATGGTAATGAGGGAGGCTAAAAGAATCATTTATTACCATCGGCCCTATCAATAAGCCGCTAAGGCCTTCATGAGTAAGTTGATATCATGTGCAAATAGGTATTAGGCTTTGACACAGCCGCCGTTTACACGGGCAAGAGACTCTCCATGCACATTCAAGTCGAAGCATCCTAAACCCATATTCGTTAAATGGCATAACAGCTTTTCGCTCTCAGACGTACCGATTTACTAAAATATTTTCACAATACACTTATATATAAAACATGCAAAACGTCTCGTGCATGATAACTCGCGTTGAAATAATGCAAAAAACGCTCCCAACAGTGATATACATTCACACTAAAAATATCACGGCGTATTGTATAGGCGTAATTTGGGGAGGGCAAGGGGGGAGGTGGCCTCCCCCCCAATAATTTGGAGGAAATATTGTTATAATATATGAAAAGTCACGACCATTTTTGCCCCTCCAATTAAATTACTGAAACTACTCTTATGGTGTATTTTTTATACGTACTGTTGTTAGTTTGGAACAAATTACGGCTCGTATATAATATTTTATACTTGTTTAGTGTTTGCATACTATAAAATATAAACTAAACCACCTCATTTAACATTTATTTAAATTAAAAATTAAAATTGTAGTAACCTAAAAACTATTTTACAAATAAATTGAAAACTCAAAATAAGTCGAATACATTATTTTTTATTTGTCAATTTTAAATTAATTAAAAGTAAAACAATCTAGAAAGCTATTACCACGCAATAAAAGTTTTGTCAAAAAAGCGACGAAAGAAATTAGATAACAACTGGGTTTCACGGCAGGCTGCTCCCAGGCGAGCTCCATATCTTGGCACACAACTACTCAGTACACCTGCCTGCCTTTCACTCCCTTCAACGGAGGAGGGGGGGGTTCTAACTTGGCTGAAAACTGTTGTACTGCTGTGGCCTAACTCCTATTCCCATGGTTATATGTGTGGAACATTATTGAAAGAAAAATGTAAAATTACGTCTGAGGTAGTTAAATACAACATACTATCATGATTGTTTGTTAAATGCTCTGCAAACAAAAATATTTATTATATTGCATGGGTCTTAGTTTATACAAATATAAATTAGTTTTTTAAATAGTATGTTAAATTAACATAATTTGTTTATTAGTTGTATTACTGAACAACAGTGATAGTGGTATTTTATAAGCCTATTCTGCTGTTTCAGAAACATGACTCACTGAAACAAAATTTTAAATTTGATATTTTGTATAAATATCAAATTAAATACATATTAACTGATAATTAATGAACTTAAGCTTTGAGAATGTTAACTAATCGCTTTAAATATAAAAACAACTCACAATGATGAAAAACAAACCGTCTTCACTTATGTTGACAGTACGAACTGTCTTCCCTTATGTTGACAGTACGAACTGTCCTCACTTATGTTGACAGTACGAACCGTCTTCACTTATGTTGACAGTACGAACTGGCTTCACTTATATTGACAGTACGAACCGTCTTCACTTATGTTGACAGTACGAACCGTCTTCACTTATGTTGACAGTACGAACTGTCTTCACTTATGTTGACAGTACGAACTGGCTTCACTTATATTGACAGTACGAACCGTCTTCACTTATGTTGACAGTACGAACCGTCTTCACTTATGTTGACAGTACGAACCGTCTTCAGTTATGTTGACAGTACGAACTGTCTTCACTTATGTTGACAGTACGAACTGGCTTCACTTATATTGACAGTACGAACCGTCTACACTTATGTTGACAGTACGAATCGTCTTCACTTATGTTGACAGTACGAACTGTCTTCACTTATGTTGACAGTACGAACTGTCTTCCCTTATGTTGACAGTACGAACTGTCTTCACTTATGTTGACAGTACGAACCGTCTTCACTTATGTTGACAGTACGAACTGTCTTCACTTATGTTGACAGTACGAACTGGCTTCACTTATATTGACAGTACGAACCGTCTTCACTTATGTTGACAGTACGAACTGTCTTCACTTATGTTGACAGTACGAACTGTCATCACTTATGTTGACAGTACTAACAGGCTTCACGTATATTGACAGTACGAACCGTCTTCATTTATGTTGACAGTACGAACTGGTTTCACTCATGTTGACAGTACGAACTGGCTTCACTTATATTGACAGTACGAACCGTCTTCACTTATGTTGACAGTACGAACCGTCTTCACTTATGTTGACAGTACGAACTGTCTTCACTTATGTTGACAGTACGAACTGGCTTCACTTATATTGGCAGTACGAACCGTCTTCACTTATGTTGACAGTACGAACTGGCTTCACTTATATTGACAGTACGAACCGTCTTCACTTATGTTGACAGTACGAACCGTCTTCACTTATGTTGACAGTACGAACCGTCTTCAGTTATGTTAACAGTACGAACTGTCTTCACTTATGTTGACAGTACGAACTGGCTTCACTTATATTGACAGTACGAACCGTCTACACTTATGTTGACAGTACGAATCGTCTTCACTTATGTTGACAGTACGAACTGTCTTCACTTATGTTGACAGTACGAACTGTCTTCCCTTATGTTGACAGTACGAACTGTCTTCACTTATGTTGACAGTACGAACCGTCTTCACTTATGTTGACAGTACGAACTGTCTTCACTTATGTTGACAGTACGAACTGGCTTCACTTATATTGACAGTACGAACCGTCTTCACTTATGTTGACAGTACGAACTGTCTTCACTTATGTTGACAGTACGAACTGTCATCACTTATGTTGACAGTACTAACAGGCTTCACTTATATTGACAGTACGAACCGTCTTCATTTATGTTGACAGTACGAACTGGTTTCACTCATGTTGACAGTACGAACTGGCTTCACTTATATTGACAGTACGAACTGGCTTCACTTATGTTGACAGTACGAACCGTCTTCACTTTTGTTAACAGTACGAACTGGCTTCACTTATATTGACAGTACGAATCGTCTTCACTTATATTGACAGTACGAACCGTCTTCACTTATGTTGACAGTACGAACTGGCTTCACTTATATTGACAGTACGAATCGTCTTCACTTATGTTGACAGTACGAACCGTCTTCACTTATGTTGACAGTACGAACTGGCTTCACTCATGTTGACAGTACGAACCGTCTTCAGTTATGTTGACAGTACGAACTGGCTTCACTTATGTTGACAGTACGAACTGGCTTCACTTATGTTGACAGTACGAACTGTCTTCACTTATGTTGACAGTACGAACCGTCTTCACTTATGTTGACAGTACGAACCGTCTTCACTTATGTTGACAGTACGAACGGTCTTCACTTATGTTGACAGTACGAACCGTCTTCACTTATGTTGACAGTACGAACTGGCTTCACTTATGTTGACAGTACGAACTGTCTTCACTTATTTTGTTACAGTTTTTAACATTCATAACTTTTTCACAATTCTAATACTTTGGATTCTCTTCGGATGGAAAAGTTTAAAGTGAATTACTCCCCTCAAATGTTGTTGGTTTGCAAAGTTTGGTCAAACTTGTTCGTTTATCCAAGGAATTTCCAAGAGAGACAGTAACTTTCTGTCACGTCTTGCACTCTATTCATCATTTTCACCACCCGAAGTTTCCGATGAAATATTTATATCTGTCTTTGAAATGTCCATAAATAATACTTTTTCACTTCATTTTCTTGTACAATTTTTAGTCGGTGATTTAAAATTAGCTTCTTAGACTATAGTAAATTAAAAACCCTAAGCCTGATGTAATCTGATTTAACTCATGCAAATTATATTTATAAACCTTATTAACATTTAATAATTGAAAAAATGTAGCTTATCAGATGAAGAAGCTGTCTGTGCAACACATGTGCAAACTAATATTTACACTTCTGTCAATGTCTCTAATCTGGTTTATTGTTGGCATTATACATTCAATTATTTTAACTGCGTCATTAATGGTTTAGAATATAATAATGCATTTAAAACACATTAAATGACAGTGACCATAACCATTTATAATTAATCCTACATTTAGATTTTGAGTGATGGAACAATGAACTTTTTTATTACTTTCCAATGTAAATTAAAGGGACTTTCTTAAATCAAAGTATAAAGTAATACAATTTGGTTTTAAAGAGAATTAAACTCATTAAAATGATTTTATACTAGCTCAAATTTTGATATTGACAATTTTAAAATAATATGAAATTATGATTACATTTAAATAAGAGGCTTTTGATTATGAAATTGACAAGTTATGCACGGTAGAAGGTGGTCGTAGGTGAAGGCAATTACTGGAATCTGAGAGTGGCGAGTTGTTCTCTCTGCAACACACATAACTGTTTCATTAGCTGTGATTACTTATTGATTAATTATATGGATATATTCAAATTGACAAGAAAAATAATCGTGTTAAAGTTATATAGCATTGGAAAATAAAAAAATAAATAGTAATGCAAACAATACGGTAATTCAATGAAATACTTTCTGGAAAATTGTATTGGGGAGATCCTTGATTTATGAATCTTCTTCAGCTATTCTAAATACAATCGAAGAAGGATTAGTTTTTGCTCTCAGTAATGGCAAACCATAAAGCATCGTTTTGCCTTCAAAATATAATATTCTTTTTACTCTTGCATTATTTTTAAACCCATTCTACAGATTAAGGTTCCAAATGCATTTTGAAATAACTTCACCTGCTATTTCCTACCTAATACTTTAATTTTAACACTTTTAACAGACTACAAAGACTACGTTACACGCCTTGCATATGAAATGTTTTAATAAGTAAAATTATATAAATAAAATACGCATTGACTGAAAACCTACGCTGTTACATTTGTTTCGTATTAATGTTTCAAAACTTCACAGTGTGCAACGAGGAAAACTAGATGCTCGATGAATAAATCACAATTTCGGAAGTTTACTCTTAATCTCGTAAGTCAACTTGCGGGAGAATATCTCGCTACACCGCGCTCTCGGCAACTGTCGGGAAACTTTCCAGCAACTGTCAAGATGCGTACAACATTCTCCTTTGGTTGCTTCTGTGCCAAGGAAATCCTAACCAGACTTGAAACCGTCGCCCCTTCGGCTCTCTCAACCAGCATAGGTTACGCCGGGATATGCGGGTGATGGTAAAATATTGTTCATTTAATTGACAAACATTTCATTGGTTTTTATCATTGAGACTCCGAATCACAGAATATCAAAAGAATCAATAAGGAAATATTGAATTACATTTTTGTTCTGTAAAGGTAATTGCAATGATAAACCTATTGGTTACCACTGGTTGTAAAGCATTTATGCTTCATCATCAGGCCTAACTCAAGAATTATTTACTCAGGTGAGATTTAAATTAACGAAAATAATTAATTTTGGTCCAAAACACTGATTTTTGAGGAACGGACAACGCGGCAAGGCGAGATGCTAGACTAGACTGACGCTCCAGGTGCGCAACTGCGTTCTTGTTTTAGTTTTGAAGATAAAGTTATAATGCTAAGACGCCAGTGGTTTCCAGTAGGATTACTATTGCAACATCTTTGACGGTAAAAAGGTAATTTAACTTTTATTTATTGTTTTTTGTATTATGTTTTGGCCAAAATGAACCGAGTGTCAGTAGATTACCCGGCAAAAAAACTTGTAGACCACGCTTTTTTACAATCTTCCAGAAAAGTCTTAACAATAAAATATTTTGTAAAATGTATAATAAATGGGAGTTTGGGAGTTGGGGTTCAAGATTTGATTATATTTACACCCATGTATGAATATATATCCTATGTTATACTTCTATAAAGGGCACTCACCATATGTCCATAACGTCATGCTACCAAAGAAAAAGGCAGGTAGAATAATTTGTTAAGCTCACCAGAGATCATTGTAAACCATTCTTTAAGGGTAAACAAATCCTACCTGTAGTTAACTTGTGATTTTGTCAATGTCGTGTTAGTGTTAAGGACAATCTTGATAACTCCACATTAACTAGTTCTGCTCATAGTTATACTACTAGGCTCAGCGCTAAACTAGTGATACCCAGGTCCAGAACTAACAGAACTCGGTATTTTCCTACTTCATGAATAAAGTTGCACAACCATCTACCTAGTCAAATAAGAGGGCTGGAATGATTGTGTTTTAAAAACACTATCCTGAACTCGCTTGTTAGTGAATTTCCTATGGAAAATTGAACTATTAGCATGACCCACCCGGTGAGACTTAAGCCCGGGACCACCATACAAGTTCCTAACGTGACCCCCTGAACACGTTTTGAGGGGTCGCTAAAAACGTTATATATATATATATATATATATATATATGTGTATATATATATATATGTATTCGCACTCTAGCGATCCCAATTTTTCTCTAATTTACTTCAAATTTGGTAGAGACATTCCTTTTTATAATTCGTTGGATACGTTCGTAGGGGAAAACAATCAGAAAACTCTAACCCCTTTTTTGGGGAATTTAAGTTTTCAAATTTTGAGTTTTTGGGCCCAAAAAGGGTAAATGTACATTTATTGCACATTAACTTATTTTACGTAAAAAGCCAAAGATTTTAAGCCCTCCCTCATTATTCTAGCACAAGTACTTACCGAGTTATTAAAGAAAATGTCAATTGTCCAAATACAGTACGTTGTCTTATGGGGATTTTACACTGGAAAACCCAGTTTTTCATAGCGTAATATCGTGTTATCACACCCCATGCCCCTACACCAACTTGTTATCCCGACTATACCTCCTTCTCACTTTATAATGTATAACATTGGTACCCTATTAGTGAATTTAAATACAACCAGGAGCATCAGAACAGCCAAAAAATAACATTTTCCAATTTTAAAAAAATGTAACCAGTGTTAGTTTAAACCATTTATTTGATCTTTTTAAGTTTTTAATGCAGAAATTCACTTTCCTCACGTCCGCGTGCTGCGTGCGATCTCGTTGGGATTCTAATGTACAGAACCAATGATTTTGTTGAGCTTGAAGTTAGTCTGAATGTGCTTAGCTTTGCATAAGATTATTTATATTTATATTTGTTCTCTCCTTATTTCATGTATTACTCATTAGTAAGATTGCAACATGCAAGGTTTTGTCTTATGCTAGTTGTAATATTAGGATACTCTTGATTGTGCTTGGCTTGCTTTTATATTGATTTTTGACGTAGCCTGTAACAACTTTGTATTATTGATTGGCCAATAAATCATCGTATCATTGTCATAAAAAACATTGGATGTAGTGAGAAATGTTCGTATAATGTAGAATTTCCGAACAAAATGGTTATTTTCAATGCTGTTTGATGTCCTCAATCAAGGGTCAAATTCATAAAGAGCATTTACAATGAGTAAACGTGGCGCCGTCCCATTTACTAGCTAATAAGCTCGCTGTTGGATTATTCCATTAGCGTTCGCTGGCGACTCCTGTATTCATACCTCTCATTCAGTCTACGAGTAACATATCCCGGTCTCCTCTAAGTATTGCTTTGTATTAATAGCCATAGAAGGTTAATTTGTTTTCTGTTATGGTAAAACAATTATTTATAATATCAATAACTGTTGATCAATGTTTTGTTGACTTAAAATATAGAAATTGGATCTTATGAAAGGTTTTATTCTAAGTAGTGCAGTGTTCAGCAAAGGGTTTAACCTTGAATTATATTTTAGGAGCAGTAAAAAATAACAGTAAACAGCAGTTGAACAAGTAATAGTTTATACAAAGTGTTAAATTATTTTAATGTAAAAGTAAACTCAATGTTTCTAAAGTTTACCCAACTATTAAGAAGAATTTCCCAAAAATGTCACGTTGTCTTTTTTAAAATAGTATATAGATATCGAACCCAAGTTTTAATGCATGTCAGTGTTAACTCTTCAAGTGAAACATTGAGATGTCCTCGTTATCAAACGTATCTAATCCGCAAATTGCTTCAGTAGCGAGTGTCAATGTAGGTTTGCAGGGCGAGCGGTGGCCTCTACTGACTCTACTCGACGGTGATTCAATTGCATTAGCGACGTGAGAGGGGCAAAGTGCTCTAGTTGGCTAGTTGGCTCTACTTGGTTGACAAACGGATACGCATTTACACTCCAACAGAATTGTTATTTATAAAAAAAAAACAATCGTGATAAATATATGTATTACTTAATTAATAGCTCTGGGTATTAAAAGTACATTAATTTTAAAGGAGATAAAATTATCACTCACAACATAGTATTATTGCTTATTACGAGTTTGAATTTGTAAATTTAAAGGACGCTTAGCTTTGCTTTGTTGCCAATATTTTTATCCAAGGTTATTGATCTGTCATGTGGGTGGTATTAACGTAGTATTTTCTATACATTAATACCTTTCAATAAAGGATTATGTTGAAGAAAAAAGTAAATGAACAATAATTTTTTAGGGTAGTTTTCGTCTCCCCAATTTTTTTTCATTTTGCCGTTGTTATTTATACGACATGAAACCTACAATATGTCCAAATAATAGTCATTCAGTTGTTCAAATCAATAAATATAATTGGAGAAAAAGAAAACATTTGATTAATAATGTATTTTTTCTAAACCTTTCATTTCATCGATTAGCTTTAAATCTTTTTCGATTAATTCTTTTGTAGTTTTGAAAACAGTTTACTATATCTAATGTATAAACAGGTCCCAGCCAACACTCACCACTAGGAGTTGTTGATCATAACTACTAGTCTTACAATTTCCTTCAAACATCGAATACCATTTGTCAAACAAATCTGTCACTTTGATATAAACCCAGAAATATAATTTTATAAAATATTGTATGATTTAATAAATAAAACAATATCATGGTATTCAGGTAAACATTTATTTAACGCTACCAAATGACTCAAGGCAACATTAAAATGAGAAACAATTACGTCTGGTATTTCAGTATCAAAAAACCTTAAAAATGAAAAACGTTCTCTCCGACTTTATATAAAACTTGCTTAAAACAGGAGATCTCACTTTGCTGAGTTCCGAGGCAGCTGTTCGGAAAACTTTCTTGAAAGAGTTACCGGGAAACGTTCCCGCAGTTGTGAAATGGTCTGGGCTTCCTTTTAAAACTATCTAATGTCAAAACATTTACTAGTACAGCGTTGTCGGACACTACACAGGTTGACCAAACTATCCTTGGTCAACCTACTTTCTCAATGTGGTGAACTGACACATTTTACTGATGATGTTTTGGTGACTCCAGTTTTGTCCACGTCCATTTACCATGGCTCTTGGACATCCGTTATCAGGGCAGCTTTCGAAATAATTTTTATTTTTATTCCCTAAAGATTTACTGTCTTTATTGGAATATACTTCAATAGGTGTTTCTAATGTCAATCAAGCGTTTAAAGTTTAAAGGTAGTCTCAATTCGGCACATTTTTCCACAAGTTCCACAAGTTGAATCGACAATGGATTTTCCCAAACGCTCTCACTGTTGTTACCTTTATAATTTCTATAGAATAGATTAATATTCAAATGACTCGATTTTTAATGTGTAATACTAATTGTATTAACTGGAATTCACCCTAAATTCACGAAACCAACAAATTTTAAAATAGCTTTACTTATGTTATCGTAGTATTTCCGTATTACAGTACTGACTATGTTTATAATATGAAAACATGAATAAATTTATAGTTAATTGTTAGTTGGGTTCACTCTCCACAAATATATTTTAGGTACATTTGGAATACAATCATTAGCATGCATATGAGGGTTGCGGTCTTTGTAGTACTAATTGCATCACTGATGGGGGACATGATTATGCCACGTGAAAGTAAAATTACAAATAAACTTAACGTCCTTGTCATTTGTAACTTCATAGTTTTAAAAAACAAATTTAAAGTCCCATTTTGCAGGCAAAATATTTACTGACATAACTACAACAATTAAATTTACTGTCCATTACAATTAAAAACTAATTTATTATAATCACGTATTAAATATCCGAGTAAATTGACATCTTTCTCGGTAAATATTATTTCATAACTAAATATTATTAAAAAAGTGTTATTTTGGCTTTAAAACATTTATGAATTAAGGAACAAAATAAGATATTTTCATGGAGATTTTAAGAACCAAATGGCTTCAAAACGTCGAAATATTCCTGTTTAACATACAAAATACCCTGCCTCGGTTAAAATACTAAGTTTGTACTAGTGTATAAATGTATAAAAGTTATACTTTAGCTACAATAACCGACTTACTATGAAAACCTTGTAATTTAATTTTTAATAGCCTTTCCCAACATTTCTCTTGTTCTCGTGATTTCAGTTTTAAACTCAAATCAAATCACACAGATAATCAAATTACACAGCTAATCAAATCACACAGCTAATCAAATCACACAGCTAAACAAATTACACAGCTAATCAAATCACACAGCTAATCAAATCACACAGATAATCAAATTACACAGCTAATCAAATCACACAGATAATCAAATTACACAGCTAATCAAATCACACAGCTAATCAAATCACACAGCTAAACAAATTACACAGCTAATCAAATCACACAGCTAATCAAATTACAATAGCTATTAAAATAGTTTAACTTTACACTTATATCTAAATTATAGCTTTGGGAGAGGTTTTTCAAACCAAAGTTTTTCCTCCTATATCGACACAGACAAGTATGGGGTTAACGTGGAAATCAGACTTACACTTTTTGAAAAGTCTCTGGAACGGTTTGGGTTTATGTTTGTTTCATATGTAAAACTCACAATAAAAGAATTGCAAATTTCTCAACGATCTTAAGTTTGGAGAATTATTTTTCGCGCATTATTATGTGCGAATATGCACTACTCATGCAATTCAATTTTGCTCCGCATTTCTTTGGTGTCAAACAATAATAATACACTATGTGTCGTGCTTTATGGTATACGGGGTTGTGCTATATGGTAGATATATATATATAATAACATCAAGCGAATCACCCTCAATCCTGTATGTTACCGAGAGTAACCCCATATGCGAATGGGCGACATGCAAGTTGTTAGTATTCATCCTCCACCGTTATGGCGGAATCATCAGCATGCAAATGACGAACCGGAGGGCCTTTGTACTAATTACATTGTTGCTGGACGGAATGTTTTGAGACCGAGTATACATTTTAATTCATCTAGAATGTTTTATGTTCTGATTGTTTCTCGTGGACATAAAAATGGTAAAACGTTGTGCTGATATTTTCTTACTGTGCTTTTTTTGGTTGAGCCATTCTGTAATGAATATTTATGTCGGAGTGTGAATATAAAACAACTGGCTCCAATTAAACAATATCTCTACATTTTGGAGCTTTGGCTATTTTGCTATCGAATGTTCCTACTTCATTTGTTATATTGCTCCCAAGCTACGTGATACTACAAACGTTAATGGCATTAGAGAGTAACGTAAGAGTACAAGTTAAACTAAAAGGGATAGACAATTCCTCCGAAATTATAGATTTATCTTTGTAAATTTTGATCTATATAACTTAATATGTGTAAAATTGTAGATTATAATTAAGTTGCGTTAAATAAAATACTAAATTCTAATCCCCATAGTGTCAAGCATGTACTGAATATATATATACTCGAATTGATTGTTTTAAATGAAAAGTAATTATAAGATACGGTACATTATGGAAATGCTCTTGCTTGAAAATGAAAATAATAAAGTCTTAACAGCAGATTTCATTATCGCAAGTGAGCTTAACGCAGACTGTGTTTAATCCGTTATCGCGAGAGTGCGATACATCGGACGGCTCACCACTGGAACAGCATGACGATATTGCTACGTTGGACGGGAAATAATTGAGTATATCTACACAGTACGCCTGTTCTGAAATTAGCTTACACTGACCAATGAGCTTGTAGAATAAAAAAGTCATAGTTTTTTTTAATAAACGAGTATCCAGGCCTGTCTAATCCTATTTGATTATAAGGTGGTAAATAAATGAGCAAGGAAATTTCAGCGGTCAATTCGCTATATCGGTAAAATAAAAATAAAATAAAATCTAATCGAATCACCAGGAAGGACATGCTTGTGCTAATGTAGAGGACACGGCTTTCAATAAAGATAACTGAGTGAATTAGACCCTTTAATTCAACCACATGGCTGATAATATATTCATAACTATAACATTTTAAAATCTCTGCATTTCAACCAATAAGAAATGCATTACCTAACTTGTAATGACAGTTATTAACCGTCTAGATCCGGATAGAGAGATGAATACTTCGATTTCAGGGCTGCACAACATAAAAACCTGTTTTGTAAGCGTCAACATATAGTCTCTCATTTTTATTTATTATTTTCTTCAATTAGCATTTAGTTTATTGTAATAGTTAATGCTAGTACAAAGTACAAGGATAGATTTTAAATTTAAAATTAAAAGTTGTATTTAAAAACTGTAATAAATACATTTTGAATTGTTATTGTCAGTAATTCACTCCGTTTAGTGTTATCTGGATACCACTATTGTTTAAATAACTGTACTCTACTTATCACAATGCCCACAGCAGTCGGCGGTATGAGCGCTAGGAGCTCGCAGCGTGGTACACCGCTCCCGCCGCCTATCACAATGCCCACAGCAGTCGGCGGTATGAGCGCTAGGAGCTCGCAGCGTGGTACACCGCTCCCGCCGCCTATCACAATGCCCACAGCAGTCGGCGGTATGAGGGCTAGGAGCTCGCAGCGTGGTACACCACTCCCGCCGCCTATCACAATCCCCACAGCAGTCGGCGGTATGAGCGCTAGGAGCTCGCAGCGTGGTACACCGCTCCCGCCGCCTATCACAAGCCCACAGCAGTCGGCGGTATGAGCGCTAGGAGCTCGCAGCGTGTTACACCGCTCCCGCCGCCTATCACAATGCCCACAGCAGTCGGCGGTATGAGCGCTAGGAGCTCGCAGCGTGGTACACCGCTCCCGCCGCCTATCACAATGCCCACAGCAGTCGGCGGTATGAGCGCTAGGAGCTCGCAGCGTGGTACACCGCTCCCGCCGCCTATTACAATGCCCACAGCAGTCGGCGGTATGAGCGCTAGGAGCTCGCAGCGTGGTACACCGCTCCCGCCGCCTATCACAATGCCCACAGCAGTCGGCGGTATGAGCGCTAGGAGCTCGCAGCGTGTTACACCGCTCCCGCCGCCTATCACAATGCCCACAGCAGTCGGCGGTATGAGCGCTAGGAGCTCGCAGCGTGGTACACCGCTCCCGCCGCCTATCACAATGCCCACAGCAGTCGGCGGTATGAGCGCTAGGAGCTCGCAGCGTGGTACACCGCTCCCGCCGCCTATCACAATGCCCACAGCAGTCGGCGGTATGAGCGCTAGGAGCTCGCAGCGTGGTACACCACTCCCGCCGCCTATCACAATGCCCACAGCAGTCGGCGGTATGAGCGCTAGGAGCTCGCAGCGTGGTACACCACTCCCGCCGCCTATCACAATCCCCACAGCAGTCGGCGGTATGAGCGCTAGGAGCTCGCAGCGTGGTACACCGCTCCCGCCGCCTATCACAAGCCCACAGCAGTCGGCGGTATGAGCGCTAGGAGCTCGCAGCGTGTTACACCGCTCCCGCCGCCTATCACAATGCCCACAGCAGTCGGCGGTATGAGCGCTAGGAGCTCGCAGCGTGGTACACCGCTCCCGCCGCCTATCACAATCCCCACAGCAGTCGGCGGTATGAGCGCTAGGAGCTCGCAGCGTGGTACACCGCTCCCGCCGCCTATCACAATGCCCACAGTAGTCGGCGGTATGAGCGCTAGGAGCTCGCAGCGTGGTACACCGCTCCCGCCGCCCTCCCAGAGTAGCTGCAGTTCTAATGCGATTGCCCAATCAGTGTCACGCGTAAGTGGTAGCGCTATTCCTCAAAATCTACCCCCTTAACTCCGGAACCCTTTGAGGCAATTTGTAACCTTAATTTAAGTTGTATATTTTTGTGAGTAGTATACTTTGTATTGAAGTAGTACTTTTGAGGGAACTACTTCAATAAAAGTTAAACCATCTATAAGGAGGTATACAACAACAGTAAATCAGTTTTAAACTGAGGGTGTTGAAGTAAAAACATACTGAAAATGTCAGTTTTGTTGATATCAGGTGAAAATAATAAATTATAAATAACTTACTGCGTGTAATACAACATAACATGTATTGGGTTATAATATGGGGTGCACTAACTTTGCTAGATTATTTTACCTTTAATCCTTGATTTCTGACTTTATAAATGATGTACGGTTAATTGGTCAGATTGAGGGAACTTGTTAGGGTAAAGCACAGATAAATAATAGTTTATATTACGATATTCTACTGCCACAATTACATTATCTATCAATTTGCAAGACTACTTTATCGGCTTTATGAAAACCTGTTATGCAATGATACTACTTTTAACTATGTCCAACCAATTTGATTTAATCCTGATTGCACCTACATGCTTTTGAGTAACACAGAAACACTTACTCTGCAGAGTTAATGTATCTGCGGTAACATACAACGGCGGCTGTGGTGGGGAAGGACGGGAAGGATTTATTTCCTCTGATATATAATATCTAGTGTAGGTAAATTACAGGAAGAGTGCAACATTTTAAAGCCTCTATACATATGCTTTTGTCCTAGTTTGAACACTATATACATCTTGCAGCTTCCTAAATGTATAGTTGTTTTACCCACTACTAACTAAATCAATAGATTGTTAATAGATTGGATTTACAGCTTCATGAATACAGTTTATCGACAACAACAGTTATTATTGCACGTTTGTTTCGCAAGTTTGTTTTGGTATGTGATTGTTGAGTGATGGTTGTTTGCTATTGTATGGGTAACATCCTCTTTCCAACCACATTTTAGTTTATATATTTCCGAATAAATAAATAGGAATTGTACAAGGAAATAACAACTCGACAAATAAATAAGAAGATATATTAAAGGAGAACTTGCAATTTCCTCTCCGACTCGAAACAAGCGACATTTTAATTCGTTCTAGGTCCTAATTGCTATGCAAATGATCCCTATAACCGTGGCTGTAGTAAACACATGCAGGATGAATGCTAAGAAGGCTATATCCTTTGCACAAATGTAGGTAATACGTTTTCTCTTCCTACATAAGTAATTCGGTTTACCTCGTATAACGTCATCACTGCAAATATTGTGCCACGAATATTAATGTCATCTTTTACAATCAATCTAGGGTATAAGTAAGAACCATAGTTATTTACCATCGTTATAGTTATTTATTTATACTTTTAACTAAGCAATAATATGTATACAAAAATCGTTATTTACTTATCTAACCTAATATAAACTATAAATAACAACAATGGAAATTGAACATATAAACAGAACAACAAAGTAAGGTTATTCTCTTATAAATAATAAACTTAATATATTAAATATATTTAATTTTTTTACATTTATTGTTACTATTAACAAACTTGCATCATAGTACTGTTATTGATTCGACTTTAATATTAGTAAAAACCTATGAGTATTAAATTCGGTATCTTATAAAAACTTAGTATTTATTAGTATTAATGTAAATTATAATAAATAAAATCGACAAATAATAATACATGATAAAACAATAAAGCCCTTTCTGCGTTTTTTTGTTGTATCGAAACAAATAAAATCAGATGTTGAGAATAAAGTAGGTATTAATCATAAATTATGTAGGTTTTACATCTTCTCAAATCTGTCATTTATTAGGCGGATTTAGTGACTATATAACATGGTTTATACCATATATTATTTCAGTCGATAATCTCTCATTCACTCATACTACACAAAATCTACTTTTAATATAATATTTTAACAGTAATATAATGGATCGACTTAAAATAAAAACTTCAACAGCAAGGTCACAGTCGCATCAACGCAGTCACAGAATCAGTAATGTCCTTAACACGTTGACTGCATTTCAAAATGTAATCGTAGAGATATTTACCGTTTACTTGACCCTGTTTGGTGTTATTTGATATCTAAACAATATGAAGTGAAGCAGAAAAATGTTTTTGTTCATTTCCTCCAAGTAATGAGATTGTTCACTCTGATTAATAATGGTTTTCCATAAGTTCTGGAGATCTACTTCCTTCAAGATTCTTGTTCAAAGATCACCGAGTATCCAAATTTTAAAAGCTGAATTATGATTGTTGTCATAATTATTATCAAAAACAAAGCACATAATATTTTTAATCCCTAAATTCCTAAAATCTATATTTAATAAAGTGTTATTATCATGTTGTTTTGGCAAACTGTCTGTGCATGGTACGTAGACACCGTTTTTCTCTCTTTTGTGAAGTGTATTATATTAAAAACATTACATTCACTTTAAACGTCAGGGAATACAAATTTGCAAACAATAATTTGCTATAAAAAATGATGAAGTAAATTACTTAAGGTAATTAAAGTGAAGTCAAAATTAAGTTAGAAGTAGCAATATATCGACTTTGTACTAACTAGGAACTTCCGAAAACCTTTATGACCTTTAATTTTTATATTTTGATATTTAAACATCACGAAAACGATTAAAAAAAGACGAAGATAAATTTCGTATAGTTTCATGAAGATGTACAAACATATCCTGTGAGTAACTGAATAAACTTAGGTATTAAATTTGTTGTGTCATTCAACATAACTATAACAATCTAGCGTTTTTATTTTGAACGCTGAATTTAAAAAGGGTCATTGAGATTAATAACAAACCTCTGTAAGGCCACTGGGTCTTCCGTGCCTCCTCCGAACGTCTGTAAGGCAACTGGGTCTGCCGTGCCTTCTCCGAACCTCTGTAAGGTAACTGGATCTGCCGTGCTTCCTCCGAACCTCTGTAAGGTCACTGGATCTGCCGTGCCTCTTCCAAACCTCTGTAAGGCCACTGGGTCTGTTGTGCCTCTTCCAACCCTCTATAAGGCTACTGGGTCTGCCGTGCCTCCTCCAAACTTCTGTAAGGCCAATGGGTCTTCCGTGCCTCTTCCAAACCTCTGTAAGGCCATTGGGTCTGCCGTGCCTCTTCCAAACCTCTGTAAGGCCACTGGGTCTGCCGTGCCTCTTTCAAACCTCTGTAAGCCAATGGGTCTGCCGTGCCGCCTCCAAACCTCTGTAAAGCCAATGGGTCTGCCGGGCCTCCTCCAAACCTCTGTAAGGGCATTGGGTCTGCCTTGCCTCTTCCAAACCTCTGTAAAGCTACTGGGTCTGCCGTGCCTCCTCCAAACCTCTGTAAGGCCACTGGGTCTGCCGTGCCTCTTCCAAACCTCTGTAAGGCCACTGGGTCTGCCTTGCCACCTCTAAACCTCTGGAAGTCCACTGGGTGCCGTGCCTCCTCCAAACCTTTGTAAGGCCAATGGGTCTGCTGAGCCTCCTCCAAACCTCTGTAAGGCCACTGGTTCTGCCGTGCCTCCTCCAAACCTCTGTAAGGCCAATGGGTCTGCCGTGCCTCATCCAAACCTCTGTAAAGCCACTGGGTCTGCTGAGCCTCCTCCAAACCTCTGTAAGGCCACTGGTTCTGCCGTGCCTCCTCCAAACCTCTGTAAGGCCACTGGTTCTGCCGTGCCACCTCCCCTCTCGGCACAACGGCGTTTCTAGTGGCACAATATTTCACCCTTGGAACAAGGGTTGCTCTGAAATCATCCTAAAACCGCGAAGAAAAAGCACGCAACAATTGCAATTGAAATTTGGCTCTTACAATAACATTTTGCTTTACCTAAATTCCATTGTAAACGACTCTTCTTATGTATATATCTAGCTAAATCTATCTTAATAGGAAAAATATATTTATATCTCATTATTTTTCTTAAAATGTCACTGTTTCTTAACATGTTATTAGGTTGTCGAGATCATAATCTAGGAAAAATAAATGCTAAGAGTGATCTACATGTCTCCATATCAGAGTGACATTTCAAATATCACTGATTGCACTATAACTTGACAACCAACTGTGTTAAATCATATAATTTCCCTGTAATTTGTAATCTATTGCTTCCAAAAATACAACGTAAATTGTTCCTATGACAGAATTAATCAGAAACTTGGCAATGTTAATTGTGCAATAAATAACAAAACCTCCATCCAACGATATTGTTCATTTTAGTCACCGAACGAGTAATATTTAAAAATGGAATTTTCATCTGAGGATATCAAAAGAAGAAACAACTACCCCTAGAGGTGTGTTTTTGCATGCCACTTACAGTAATAGCGTCTTGCAGCAACACCCTAAAGGTGAGGATTTTTTCTTCGATTGCAGTCTACTAACATTTGAAAAGCAATTATATATAATTAACTGCCAATTAAGTTTTCTTTTTGTAAGTCAAGATCCATTTAGGTTATGCTGATTACAGTTTTTCAGTAAAGGTTAAAGCTAAATTGAAATTTTTAATTCAAAGAGAGAGTATTTTCGTGGAAGTGATCAGTTGGTTTGCGTTAGTGTATGTATTTTCCCAATTATAGTTTGGAGTCATCACAAAGCTCATTCAGTTGTTTGTGAAAACACAAAGTTTTAGAGTTATATTAGTTGGATAAGTGCTTAGTAAATAGCAACAATTTTGGGGGTAGATTTTGTAACACTTTTGAACATGTTCAAACAATTATAATAAACGGACTGCGTCATATTTATAAACAATCTGTATATAGAAACTACCTATGCTCTATTTTTTCCTAAAAACCTTTTGGATCCAATTTACCAAGAAGATAGCAGTTGAGTAGTACATGACTGTAGCCAATGAGCACAGTTGAGTAGACAATTTATATTTTAGCTATAATAGACGTGATTTAGTCAGGACAGAGAGGTCGGAATCGTAGACTTAGTAACTGAAAACTTTTGAAAAACTATAACTAATTACTTGATCAAAATTTGAATGTTATTTTTAATATATTAAAAGTTATATTAAGTGTTTTTAGCAAATTTCCCCTAAAGGGAAGAAGCTATTACCGTAGGTGGCATGGTAAGACTTAAGCCCGAGACCATGATAACTTTTCGTTTTGAGGTCCCCAGATGCCAAAAACACTATTCGTTCAAATTTATTTATATGTATATATATTTATATACATATATATGTATATATATATAAGTGTGTGTCCGTTACCGCGATAACTTTTGAAAGAAACATCCGATTTTGATGAAATTTGGCACAAATGTGGAAAGTAGCATTTATGACTTTAAGTTCGAAAACCAGATCGATCGCACTATTGGAAGGGGGTTTTATGGGGTTTACAAATGTCCAAAAATATTTTTTTGCAAATTTAACACCAAAAAGTGTTAAAAATACTCAATTTTGGTTATAGCCATTTTATAGAGCTTAAAAAAAATTTAGTATCTTGAATCATTAACCTAGGTTAAGTGGTTGCGGAGAAAAAAAAAAAAAAACGTGTTCCATGTTAATCTTATGGGAAAAAGGTTTTTAGATTTTTCTCAGATAGTTTTACTAAAAACTTCACATTTCTGTTTATTAATGTGTTTAGCTCAACAAAAAAAAACATTTTGGTGTTTTAATCGTTGTTCTTCGTCCAACCGTTGCAGAGATATTCAAAGTGCTAAACACAGTACGTTGTCCAATGTTATCCTTATGAAGAATAAATAAAATTCTATATCTCGATTATTTATGAATGTATATTGATGAAACTTGGTATGTGGCTTCAACTAGTGTTGGTATATTGATATTAGCACAAAAAACAAGTTTTTTTATAGTCCCCATAGCAGCAAACCTGCATACTCGGCCCCCATGTTATTCATATGGAGAATAAGTAAAGTTGTATATATCCCTTAATTATGAACCTTCATTAAGAGAACTTGGTATGTAGCTTCACCTGGTTCAGTTGTATTGATAATTGCAAAAAAACACATTACTTACCTTCCTCGCTGCAGCAAACCTGCGTCCTCACCTCTAATGTTATTCTTATGGAGAGTAAATAAAATGCTATATATCACTTATTTATGGATGTATTTTTGTGAAACTTGGTAAATAGCTCTATGTAGTAGTGATTCACATATATATGCATTCGAAATTCGCTGAGTGCTTAGGTTTTCTGCGACGGGGGTATTACTAATTTACAACAAACCGTTAATAATAATAAATAAATGTACCTATTCTGGGTCTGAAATGACTCGATTGGCGACAAATATATGCTTAATAAATAACAAAGTTATTATAATTTGTTTCATTCCTGGTTGTTCTGGGAAGACATTCCATTCCCTGCAACCATTGATACAGAAATATTTATCGAACAATACTGTGCTATTGATGGATTGCTATCGAGAGTTTAGAAGAACCTTCTTTGGTTCCTCGACCTTATATAATGTATTAAGATGGACTTTAGAGGAAAATAACCTCCAGTTTTGGTGTGAATGACTTGTCATGGTACTAGTTTATATGGATCTGGGTTCGTTTAGTTTCAACAATCTCAACTGATATGAGCGGAGTGGATTCGTAATACATTTTATTAAATTTGTAATAAATTTGGGGCAATATTTTTTTTATATTTGTAGGTGAATCTAAAGTTCAACCGAAATCTTACAAAAAAAACAGAGCACTCATCATAACAAAAATGGAAAAATTAAAGATATAACCAATTTTGCATTTGTTTGCTGGAGGAAAATAAGCGAAGAGAGTGTCAGTGAGTGCATTGCAGTTAAGACGGCGAAGAGAGTGTCAGTGAGTGCATTGCAGTGAAGACAGCGAAGAGAGTGTCAGTGAGTGCATTGCAGTGAAGACAGCGAAGAGAGTGTCAGTGAGTGCATTGCAGTGAAGACGGCGAAGAGAGTGTCAGTGAGTGCATTGCAGTGAAGACAGCGAAGAGAGTGTCAGTGAGTGCATTGCAGTGAAGACAGCGAAGAGAGTGTCAGTGAGTGCATTGCAGTGAAGACAGCGAAGAGAGTGTCAGTGAGTGCATTGCAGTTAAGACAGTGAAGAGAGTGTCAGTGAGTGCATTGCAGTGAAGACGGCAAAGAGAGTGTCAGTGAGTGCATTGCAGTGAAGACGGCGAAGAGAGTGTCAGTGAGTGCATTGCAGAGAAGACGGCGAAGAGAGTGTCAGTAAGTGCATTGCAGTTAAGACAGCGAAGAGAGTGTCAGTGAGTGCATTGCAGTTAAGACAGCGAAGAGAGTGTCAGTGAGTGCATTGCAGTTAAGACGGCGAAGAGAGTGTCAGTGAGTGCATTGCAGAGAAGACGGCGAAGAGAGTGTCAGTAAGTGCATTGCAGTTAAGACAGCGAAGAGAGTGTCAGTGAGTGCATTGCAGTTAAGACAGCGAAGAGAGTGTCAGTGAGTGCATTGCAGTTAAGACGGCGAAGAGAGTGTCAGTGAGTGCATTGCAGTGAAGACGGCGAAGAGAGTGTCAGTGAGTGCATTGCAGTGAAGACAGCGAAGAGAGTGTCAGTGAGTGCATTGCAGTGAAGGCGGCGAAGAGAGTGTCAGTGAGTGCATTGCAGTGAAGGCGGCGAAGAGAGTGTCAGTGAGTTCATTGCAGTGAATATGGCGAAGAGAGTGTCAGTGAGTGCATTGCAGTGAAGACAGCGAAGAGAGTGTCAGTGAGTGCATTGCAGTGAAGACGGCGAAGAGAGTGTCAGTGAGTGCATTGCAGTGAAGACAGCGAAGAGAGTGTCAGTGAGTGCATTGCAGTGAAGACAGCGAAGAGAGTGTCAGTGAGTGCATTGCAGTTAAGACAGTGAAGAGAGTGTCAGTGAGTGCATTGCAGTGAAGACGGCAAAGAGAGTGTCAGTGAGTGCATTGCAGTGAAGACGGCGAAGAGAGTGTCAGTGAGTGCATTGCAGTGAAGACGGCGAAGAGAGTGTCAGTGAGTGCATTGCAGTTAAGACAGCGATGAGAGTGTCAGTGAGTGCATTGCAGTGCAGACGGCGAAGAGAGTGTCAGTGAGTGCATTGCAGTGAAGACAGCGAAGAGATTGTCAGTGAGTGCATTGCAGTGAAGACAGCGAAGAGAGTGTCAGTGAGTGCATTGCAGTGAAGACAGCGAAGAGAGTGTCAGTGAGTGCATTGCAGTGAAGACGGCGAAGATAGTGTCAGTGAGTGCATTGCAGTGAAGACGGCGAAGAGAGTGTCAGTGAGTGCATTGCATTGAAGACAGCGAAGAGAGTGTCAGTCAGTGCATTGCAGTGAAGACGGCGAAGAGAGTGTCAGTGAGTGCATTGCAGTTAAGACGGCGAAGAGAGTGTCAGTGAGTGCATTGCAGTGAAGACGGCGAAGAGAGTGTCAGTGAGAGCATTGCAGTGAAGGCGGCGAAGAGAGTGTCAGTGAGTGCATTGCAGTGAAGATGGCGAAGAGAGTGTCAGTGAGTGCATTGCATTGAAGACGGCGAAGATTGTCTCCAGCTGCAAGCCAACATTCGTCATTCCTTTTTCGTTGTCTTTCCATTTGAGAGTCTTGTTAATGTTTAGTCCCAACTGTGTTACAGTTGTACAGTAAGGAACAATTGTTTCTCGACGTCCACAGGAGGTTCAATTCCAAATGGCAACTTTGGTCTTCGGTGAAGAACCACAAACGATTATTTGTTAAGCTTTGTTTTTGCTCAAAGACTGTTGTATTTATACCATTTTACTACAGAGTCTTTTTACTATGACAGCGTTCACATTGGCTACAGAATAATTTGCATTGTATGTGAATGTAATGTGTAGTTTGCCACTCAAGTCATTATAAAAACGGAAAAAGGTCCTAAGACAGAACCTTGTGATGCCCACGGGGCAACGAACCCATATCTAGACTTATTGTTCTGAAAAATAACTGTCTGTGTTCTATTGCTAGTGTGTAATTTGAACCACCTTGACGAACCATCAGATAAGCCGTAATAGCGAAACTCAAGCAGGAATCGTTCGTGGCGAACGCAGTCGACAGATTCACTAAATTCTAAGGCTGTCAACGAAGTTAAGCTCTTACAGTGAGAGTGAGAGAGACAGAGAGAGCGAAAACATGTCAATATGTCAGTCAAGCATGATGTGCTCACCATAACCCTATTCCATTCTACAATACCAACATACTGATACAACGACACATCTCTATGACATTAATAAACCATAGTGAGATTAGAGAGAGGGAAAATATATTGTTAAGTTAAAGTTTACCTTTACATTTAATCATTGCTGGATTTCTGTGAACAGATGGATGTTGTTAAATATTTCTTCCAATATATTTTTCTACCTAAAAAGTAAAAACTTAAAACATTTATTCATTCAGCTTAAAAACAGTTTTCCTGGTTTTGGTAATATAGTAAGAAACATATTAAACCACAAGCTTATATACTGCTAAATTAGTTACATTGTTGTTTCAAAAGATAAAGTTGCTTATTGTGGATTGACCTGCATCAGTAGCATTGGCTCTCGTTGAATAAGATAAATATTGATTCCCCACATTGAGATTTCAAATATGAATCATTCCAGTCATGCATATTATCCGGCTCGCAGCGCCATCCCCTGTGGATTGTCGAGTTGAGAGTTTCTGTTAATAATGCAGAGGTCGTCTTGTCCCATGCAATATACCCAGGTACTCGTGCCGAAATAACGGGTCCTTTGTCTCCTCTCCTTGTCCTACACGCTGCTTCTATAAAGAACTTTCCATGACAGATTTATGAGAAAGCGATAAATACTATCTGAAATATATCATACGTATATTGTTTTGAGAAAACTTCTTAAATAAGGTAGAATGTTGAAGAATTGAAGGACAAGAATTGTTATATTACTTAGAACAAGAGATATTTAAAATTGATAAATATTGTGTATATTACTAAATATTATATCTGTATTTAAACCCCCAATGTTTATATAAAAGTTATAATTTCAATTTCAAAATGTTGAGTGAGCGTACTGAATTAAAGTCAATTCTTTATAAAATGTTCAGAGACAGCTTCATAATAAAAAATAATTTATTATGATTTTACTGTAGTCAATTTCAAACATTAAAAAAAGATTAGGTTGCTAATTATTGCATACAGTTATTTTACTTTCTACCCTAGAAAAAAAACCTGTATAAGGAGAATTTATTTTTTCTTCGAAATCTTTTTTTGAGTTGTTGGTCGAAATATTTGCTTTTTGATACCCCCTGAACCCAAAAATTGGTGTTACTGTGGTATTTTTGTCTGTCTGTGTTAATTCTCTGTAGAGGTTAAAGTAATGTATAATTTACATTATTGTATATTATATAGTAAATATAAATTAATGTATTAACATATATAAACGATTAAAGTAAAAAGTGTGAATAAGATGTTATGAAAGAAAGAAAGTATGTGTCAGTTTTCTGATACCGTTTATTGATTACCGGTCAATTGAACTATCATTAGATTTAACATTTCCGGTCACCAGTACAAAATATTCAGGTGAAATTTCAAGAGTAAACGATTGCCAAACCGGTCAAGCTTCTATTTAATTACGTCACCAGAATTGAGGCCATCAATATGTCCACTCGGCCATATATAACAGAATCCACTCGTCTGGTTATTTAGAAGAACGAGTTTTGTAGATTTATAGAATATAATTCAGAATAAAAACGCTCGACTATTCGAAATATATAATTTGTGAAATACTAAGTAATACGAGTAGTATTAATAAAACAACTTCATTTAAACTGAATGATAAAGTCCAAGATAATCAATTCGTTACATCGTTATAACTATTTGGCTAAATATGCAAATCCATTAATTTAAATTGAAAAAATATAATATTGATTTAAATGAACTTACAGTTTTTTTTTCTACTCTACTCATCATGTTAGATACAAAGGTGTGAAGTGTGAGTCAGGGTCCAGCCCAGTCTCCGTGAAGTGTGAGTCAGGGTCCAGCCCGGTCTCCGTGAAGTGTGAGTCAGGGTCCAGCCCGGTCTCCGTGAAGTGTGAGTCAGGGTCCAGCCCGGTCTCCGTGAAGTGTGAGTCAGGGTCCAGCCCGGTCTCCGTGAAGTGTGAGTCAGGGTCCAGCCCGATCTCCGTGAAGTGTGAGTCAGGGTCCAGCCCGGTCTCCGTGAAGTGTGAGTCAGGGTCCAGCCCGGTCTCCGTGAAGTGTGAGTCAGGGTCCAGCCCGGACTCCGTGAAGTGTGAGTCAGGGTCCAGCCCGGTCTCCGTGAAGTGTGAGTCAGGGTCCAGCCCGGTCTCCATGAAGTGTGAGTCAGGGTCCAGCCCAGTCTCCGTGAAGTGTGAGTCAGGGTCCAGCCCGGTCTCCGTGAAGTGTGAGTCAGGGTCCAGCCCAGTCTCCGTGAAGTGTGAGTCAGCGTCCAGCCCGGTCTCCGTGAAGTGTGAGTCAGGGTCCAGCCCGGTCTCCGTGAAGTGTGAGTCAGGGTCCAGCCCGGTCTCCGTGAAGTGTGAGTCAGGGTCCAGCCCGGTCTCTGTGAAGTGTGAGTCAGGGTCCAGCCCGGTCTCCGTGAAGTGTGAGTCAGGGTCCAGCCCGGTCTCCGTGAAGTGTGAGTCAGGGTCCAGCCCGGTCTCCATGAAGTGTGAGTCAGGGTTCAGCCCGGTCTCCGTGAAGTGTGAGTCAGGGTCCAGCCCGGTCTCCATTTCCACTCTGCAGGGCTAGTTAATAATTCAGAGGTCACCCTCCACCCCAACACAGCCAGGTGCTGGCACTCAAAACGCACTGTTATTCTTTGTTTCTTATAAAATGGATAAAATCTTACCACATGCTGTTGAAAATCACAATATTTTTAGAACATAAACCTTAATTTACAAGACCTATTTTATCAGATTTAAAACAGTTGTTGAGAACTGTCGTGATACGTACGGTGATGAGTTTTATCATTGGAAATTATACTTCATGCTAATTTAGGCCTTGAAATGAGTAATTATTGTCTCTAACAACCGTGAAATACAATTGCAAACACTGTTTTAACAATTTACAAAATAAAAGTATCACAAGGTTTTTCTTGTTTTTATGAAAAAGTTTAATGATTACTCATTGTTGATATTTCACAATAATTTATCACATTTTAAATGTACGTATTACTACTGTAACGCGATATGTTTTTCAATAGTAAATACTGATCAAATATAAACAAAAACATATCCAGCTGGTGTTACTCTTTACAGAAATAGATGATCAATAAAATTACACCTTATTAATGGATACAGATAAAAATAAGACAGTTTTATGGAACCAAAGTTCCCAGCAATAACCATATCAGACTTCAGTGATAACATCAATGCATCAAGCATCACAACAAAAATCACAAACGACAATATCTCAACAGCTGATGTAAAGAACATCATACCCGTTTTGATATTAATACATCTCGCATCACAACAAAAATCACAAACGACAATATCTCAACAGCTGATGTAACGAACCTCATACCCGTTTTGATATCAATACATCTCGCATCACAACAAAAATCACAAACGACAATATCTCAACAGCTGATGTAATGAACATCATACCCGTTTTGATATCAATACATCTCGCATCACAACAAAAATCACAAACGACAATATCTCAACAGCTGATGTAACGAACATCATACCCGTTTTGATATCAATACATCTCGCATCACAACAAAAATCACAAACGACAATATCTCAACAGCTGATGTAACGAACCTCATACCCGTTTTGATATCAATACATCTCGCATCACAACAAAAATCACAAACGACAATATCTCAACAGCTGATGTAACGAACATCATACCCGTTTTGATATCAATACATCTCGCATCACTACAAAAATCACAAACGACATTATCTCAACAGCTGATGTAACGAACCTCATACCCGTTTTGATATCAATACATCTCGCATCACAACATAAATCACAGTCGACAATATCTCAATAGCTGATTCAACGAACATCATACCCGTTTTGATATTAATACATCTCGCATCACAACATAAATCACAATCGACAATATCTCAACAGCTGATGTAACGAACATCATACCCGTTTTGATATAAATACATCTCGCATCACAACATAAATCACAATCGACAATATCTCAACAGCTGATACAACGAACATCATACCCGTTTTGATATTAATACATCTCGCATCACAACATAAATCACAAACGACAATATCTCAACAGCTGATGTAACGAACATCGTACCCGTTTTGATATCAATACATCTCGCATCACAACATAAATCACAATCGACAATATCTCAACAGCTGATACAACGAACATCATACCCGTTTTGATATCAATACATCTCGCATCACAACATAAATCACAATCGACAATATCTCAACAGCTGATACAACGAACATCATACCCGTTTTGATATCAATACATCTCGCATCACAACATAAATCACAATCGACAATATCTCAACAGCTGATACAACGAACATCATACCCGTTTTGATATTAATACATCTCGCATCACAACATAAATCACAAACGACAATATCTCAACAGCTGATGTAACGAACATCATACCCGTTTTGATATCAATACATCTCGCATCACAACATAAATCACAATCGACAATATCTCAACAGCTGATACAACGAACATCATACCCGTTTTGATATCAATACATCTCGCATCACAACATAAATCACAATCGACAATATCCCGACATCTGATAAAACGAAAATAATACCACTGCTGATATCAATACATCAGTTATCAGCTATCTAATAAATATGGCTCATATATATAATATATATAAGTGCGTTATAAAATATAGTTAGATTACATTATTAGTTTAGGAAATCCAGCGTCCATAATTTTAAGTATTTTGTGTCTTATCATATAGCTTGTATGTATGATTGTTATGATTAATTAATTTTAATCGAAAATCCCCATAGGCCTTTCAAGTTAGATGTTGATCAAGATAAGAGGATTAATTGATCAGATGAAGCAAATGTTTACCAGCGTGAAGTTACTGAAGAGGCTAGAACAAAATATGGTTCGTAACGATGGTAAATTTCTGTATCGGATCTCCGGGGTGTCTGTCAAATTCCCTTGACAACTGAAATGTTGTACTCGCCAAGAAGACCCACAAGTGACAGTTGTTTACTAATACAGTAAAGTAACTTCTTTTACTTCCTCTGACGTCAATACTTCCGCTATTGACCTTTCAGGAAAATGTTTACTACTTTACTTAATATCTTTTTCCCTAACTTTTTGTAATTGAAAATAACAAAATTAAAATCATTATCTCTTTAAGCAAGTAAGAAATCGACATTGTCAATAATACATTTTAACTTACTACTAAAATTTAGCATTTTTCTTCATGCCGTCCTTCTTCTGACAAATACTAAGCCTTAGTTCTAATATACATAGTAAATAGGGAAAAAATAATTACACTTTTTTAACTGGCTGGGTTGTGAAGTGGTAGGAGTCCCAGCCTACACCTGGGGTTCACCAGATCGCCCTGAGGAACGTGGAAGTGCTACCGGTCAAGTCGCCTCACACATAATTCATTCAGAGTTGGGTTGAAACACTCACGAGCGATTGTCGCCATCTTACACAGTGGAAAAGTGACGCATTCATTAATGAAACTATCACGTTAATTCATTCTTACTAATTAAAATTTGCTTTAAGTAAACCCCTAAACCAATAATAGCATCATTTACAATGTATAAAAGTAAGATAGTTTTACAATTATTATTTATAATAGTTCAAATTTGTTTATTAGCATTTTGACTTTCTTAAATGTATATGTTTTATCCTATGTTATAATTTCTCGTAAATCTGCTCACGAGACTGTATTGTCTAATTAGAAAACAAGCCATTAGTTCGCACAGTATTGTGAGTTATTGCACGACAATCTTGTATGATACACATATTCTTTTTAAGTTATCAAAACGTGGTTACCTTTTTTAAGTAGTAAATGAAAAAAGAAACATTGTTCAAATTCCAATATCAACCTCTTGCATTATGCATTGAAGTCACGCTTTTATCGCAACACCTGACTTAGCTTGAAAATATCACCGGGTATATTTACGATTGCCATGTCTCGCTTTTATAAATACAAATTAAGTACATGTATACTAGTTTAAATTACTTTATAGTCAAGTGATACTATTTAAACCAGTAAATTTATATTTATCAGTGATTCGTAAGCTTAATTTAAAACAAATCACTTCTTATCTTTTCAATATTGTTTCCCATTTTAATCCAGAAGCAATAATTAATTTATATTCCAATGAAATAACCGCACAAAACATAGCAGAGTAAAATGGAGGCCATGCCATTTCTAAAATTGTAAGTTGCTGAAACCCATAAATTGCATTTAGGCAAAAGCTGTAGACGACTCAGAAGCGATATCTGCAGTAGATGGTAATGTATTTGTTAAACTTCCCCACACGAATCATATATTCATTTTATATTGAAAATATTTTCCATTTAAAACTCATCTTTTATTCCATTATGGCTAAAGTTACTAAAAATAACAAATAACAGTTTACTTTGTTTCATTAGCATATGGTTGTGAATTCAAATCATATCGTTTTACTATATATCGTTTTACCGAAACAGAATGTAGGTTATTTTGAATTGGATATGTTATGTTATTATTTACATCGTTATTAGTTTTCCTTCAGTGATCAATAACTCGTAAGGTACATGATTACGTACTCCGACTTGCCGCGAGAAAGGCGTGCTCTTGTTCCCATCGGCAGTGAGCTGTGAGGTGAGCCGGTCTGACCTGTGACACGCGGCGTAATGCAAGGGATAGCAGAGCTACGGATAAACCTAAATGTGCAAATTAAAGAGTAAGGAAATATATACTTCAAGTATTTTTAAATATTGTTATATTTAGCAGTGATCAATATGTACATAATTTTGAAATGTAGAAATAATAGAGTATATTTGTCTTCCTTCTTTATGTTACGGATAGAAAGGGATTTTAATGTAATTACTGGAGCCGTGATCAGTGACTCCACCGAAGCACCGAAGTGTATCGTAGAGCAGAGCGAAGGCTTCGTGTTGCATCTTCTAATGAGGAAGGTCATGGGCTATTGTTGAGAGCAGCCTGTGTGGTGGTCCCGGGTTCTATACCTGTGTGGTGATTACCATCGGCTATCGGACGAGCTGTGTGCCAAGACCCGGTGGCTCGGATACCACTTACAGCTCTAGGTCCACTGACGTAGAAAACAAGAATGAAGCCGTAACAACCTCTCTAGGAGAAATATCCCTCCACTAAAAGCTGTAATAAATCAACGAAAAAACGTATTGTTATTAAATTACTACCTTTGCATAGTGAATATTTTGAGTATATAATTTGGTATGCACTTAATTATTGTTTATCGTTTTAATGCTATGAGGTTTGGTGGTTCCAGGTACACCGGGAGAGTCGTGGAATAGTCTGTGGGAGAGTCGTTGCGTCATTCGGGCAAAGCCCAGAGTCCTAAGGGATTTTAGAAAAAGGACACGGGTAAAACCGTGTGTTATTTTGGGACGGTGAGAGTCTTTATACCTTTAGAGGAGATATTGTTCCTTTCGTATTAATATCATAATTCATAGTAAATTTCTTCAGTTTACTCAAGTGATAGCTATTATAGTTAAATTTAATGCATCCGTTTTCCATGTAAGAGTCAGAATCATGATCCTTGTGTAAAATTATCTATATTAAATCCCTCGGCATAAAATATTGATTTTGTATGTTTATGACTTATAACAACACACTGTCTCTTTCCTCAACACCGATTAAATATTCCTGAGCTTCGAAGTAACTGCATTTGAAAAGATGTGTGAATAAATGGTGACTATTTAAACTCCTTGTAGCATTGCTAAATTGACTTCACTGATTATTGTAATAGTATTTCACAATCAATATGTAACCTTCAAAATTTGATAATAGTTCTTCAGGGATAATGCTGTTTTGGTTGTTTCTTAAGAAATTATGTGTTTTAATGTTATTAGAATTAGAGTGAAGCGATAAAACTTTCTTTGGAAACGAAAATTGATCTTAATAGCGTTTATCCTACCATAACAGCGCACGTTGGTGATTAGGTGAGGTGAGGTTTTTATATGTTTGGTAATTTATCAACATGACGGGAACACCGCAGCAAAATGCTGTATAAAATGGTTCCACATTGTTCCCCGGATAACTGTTTTATCCTCCCTTAACGTTTAAATTTCTTAGCAGTAATGGTTCTGCAGGAAACACAATCCAATCATATAAATTTAAATAATAAATATATAAATAACATTAATATGAAACTGTTAAACTAATATGAGGTCGCTAAAGTGCATATGTGTCGAAATAAATTAGCTGCCACCACACATCGCATGGTGCGGGAGAGAGCTCCGGATGTATAAAGCTGTATAATGGTCTCATCGCATTTAAACGTCAACTTCATGCAGGGAGGTAAAGTTGAAAGGGGTGAAATGTGAGGCGTTGTCGTCCGCAGAGGGCCGTCCGTCACAACACAGCTACCTGGAGAGTGTTAAGCGGTATCATGTGAGGAACCACGATATACGGTTTGGAAATGGATAGTTGTAATAAAATAAAACAAACTATTCTATTATTTATTGGTGCAGAGATATTGTTTTTATTTAAATATTTAAGGAATTATAATGTTTAAGGAGAAAGGAAATATGTGTTTACTTCGGATGGATTTGAATAGTTTGACCAATATTTACTCGTAGTACATACTGTTTAGAACGTTTCTACATAATTTAATTTAGAAATGAATCAGAGTTTCTTTTATTAATAACACGTTTCAATAAACCATACAAATATTTGTATTAGAAAGTAAAATACTTTGTCGTGATAAAAACTCAAACAGTGTTTATTTGTAATAAATACCAATGTTATACATTTATTTAAATAATTGTTTGAGTAGCATAATACGTGATGTTACAATTAACAGGATAAAATGAACTACGTCACACAACACTACGGAATATATTGAAACTCATCTCTATATATAATTCCGTAAGTCAAATTTTTGTAAAGAAATTGTGAGTGACTGGATGGCCGTAGAAGGATGGGAGGGGTATCATTTTAAAGTCTTGACGTGAATTTTGAGGGAAAACTATTCATTTTTCTTATTTTTTTACCATAAATTCGCAACAGAATAAAACTTTTCCCATTAAAACAACATGGGGTTTAATTTGTTTACATCTTTTGAAATTAAAACAGCTGTGCCACAGAGTTAAATTAGCCTTTGATATTGATACCAGCTGTACTTATTCAGTTTGATGGACATTTTATTAAAAACATAAGACAGTATAATAATATTATATTATAATGCTAGAAAATCAGTGCTTATTTATAAATGACCAATGAAGGTTGATAAAAAATGTATGTATTTTGGTTTTTTAGGGGCTTTTGCCCCTACAAGCCCCTAGTACTGTATATACATAACAGATGGTAAATATACAAAAACAGATGGTAAAAGGCGAACGATTTCAACCATTTCTTTTTGTATATTTACTGTCTTGTATGTAAGTAGAGTATAACTGTAAATATATTTTGTAGTATTGTGTGAAGTGTTTTATTTTATCTCGTTGACATGTATTTACGAAAGTTGTAATACATATTTCACGTAAGGTGTGTGGCTACTACGTCATAACGTTTTTCCACACAGCAGCGATCCCAAACTCATAAATCTGCCACGAGAAGCTCCACAACGACACTGGGCCAGCAACTCGCCCTTAATAGTCTCTGGCTGTGAAGGGTGTTAGAGTGACACCGTGTCAGCAACTCACCCTTTATAGTCTCTGGCTGTGAAGGGTGTTAGGGTGACACCGTGTCAGCAACTCGCCCTTTATAGTCTCTGGCCGTGAAGGGTGTTAGAGTGACACCGTGTCAGCAACTCGCCCTTTATAGTCTCTGGCTGTGAAGGGTGTTAGAGTAACACCGTGTCAGCAACTCGCCCTTAATAGTCTCTGGCTGTGAAGGGTGTTAGAGTGACACCGTGTCAGCAACTCGCCCTTAATAGTCTCTGGCTGTGAAGGGTGTTAGAGTGACACCGTGTCAGCAACTCGCCCTTTATAGTCTCTGGCTGTGAAGGGTGTTAGAGTAAAACCGTTTCAGCAACTCGCCCTTAATAGTCTCTGGCTGTGAAGGGTGTTAGAGTGACACCGTGTCAGCAACTCACCCTTAATAGTCTCTGGCTGTGAAGGGTGTTAGAGTGACACCGTGTCAGCAACTCGCCCTTAATAGTCTCTGGCTGTGAAGGGTGTTAGAGTAACACCGAGTCAGCAACTCGCCCTTAATAGTCTCTGGCTGTGAAGGGTGTTTGAGTGACACCGTGTCAGCAACTCGCCCTTAATAGTCTCTGGCTGTGAAGGGTGTTAGAGTGACACCGTGTCAGCAACTCGCCCTTAATAGTCTCTGGCTTTGAAGGGTGTTAGAGTGACACCGTGTCAGCAACTCGCCCTTTATAGTTTCCGCATTTGAAGGGCGTTGCACTGACACTGGGTTAGCATCTCGCCCTTTATAGTCTCCGCCTGTGAAGGGTGTTACAATGACAAAGGATCAGCAACTTTCCCTTTATAATCTCCAGCTGTGAAGGGCGTTACAGCAACACCGCGTCAGCAACTCGCCCTTTATAGTCTCCTAATGTGAACAGTTAAAAAGTTAACTGACTATTTTTCTTTGGACATTTAAACATTCTTTACTTAAAAAAGATTACGGATTTCACTGAAATCCTAAGCAAACAGGGAAATCTTAATAGAAATAAAATAGAAAGTGTTTGGTCTGTTTTTGAGGAATCTTCAGGAAAGTCATTAATCTGTTTGTAAAAACGTGCAATTCTATACGTTACTATTGGTTAATAAAATGTATAGTATGTATTTAGTAGTCTTCTTGGGTGGGGTTTTGCAACAAATCTCTTTACTTGTTTTGTATACTTAGCTATACAGTAATAGCAGTTAAATAAATGTACAGTAGCTGTGTATTAATTCTAATTAATATTAATAATGTGTGAGTTAGGGATGTACTACATTTTCTGGAATATAGCTAATTGTTTTTTGTTCAGGTTCATATAATTCATACCAAACTTTCGACATTATAAGACTATTTATATTCCGTATGTCACAAATACTTCCACTGTTTTTTTTCATGTAAGCTTTTTGTATATAGGTATAAAAGATGACAGTTAAGTGCTAGGAATTTAAGTCTATCGCAAAACGTGGGTAGGGAAACGCCACGTATTTATTTATACCTTAGCGAGTATTTCCCCCCCATTCCATCCGACTCAGGGCCGTCTCATCTCTAATACATGTGCCTTTCGCAGCAGAGAGGGAGGCGACATGTCGATATGTCAAAGTCAATCTTTGTGTGTTAATCATAATCCCATTCTATTCTACATCGAATAAAATAAAAACTCTTTCTAAAAGCTTTAGGTGAATGTAAAACATCATATAATTTTGTGATTTATTTGGTGTTACAATTTAAGATATAAATTTGTCATACTTATCCATAAACTACATTCTAACATTAAAAAAGAATTAGAAATATATTTAAAGGTACTGTATTCACCCCCTTAAAAATATTGTTTATATGAAATAAATATTTGTTGTCAACTAGCCTGCATTATTTTGGAAGCTGTAATACCATGGAAAGAAGTGTTTAATCCTCCAAATATGACAGATTAACATGCCAGTCATGTATATTACCCGGCCCGTACCCCGCCATCCCCTGTGGACTGACGAGTTGAGAGTTCCTGTTAATAATGCAGAGGTCGTCTCGTCCCGGGCAATATACTCAGGTACTAGTGCAGGAGTAACGGGTTATTTGCCTCCTCTGCTTGTTCTACACGCCACGCCTTTGAAGAGCTTTCTGGGAGATATCGCCGAGAAATTACTATGTACATTATTGTGATATTAATTTAACATCAATATTTAAAACGCTACTTTTGGAATGCATGCAATCAAATAAAAATTTGCCTTTTAGGCCACGAAAAATTGGATTTTGGGATAGTTCCATTAAAAAGAACAATTCATTTTGATTTTGACAGCAGAAGTGAAGATTTTAATTGGGGCTACGCGATTGGTTCTTTTAAATTTCATAGGGCAAAACCCCAATGACATTTTTAAAACTTATGACTCCTTTTCCATAGGCAATATGGCAGTATATGTTCTCGTCACCAGTCATGCCGGTATTCAGACACACCACGTAATCACTACCCCATGGAATCGTTGTGTGCTGCAAATATCAGTAAAAATAAATCAAATACCAACCGTAGAGATTGTTTCATTTAGTGATAAGAAGAAAACACTTCATTCGACCTACCCTATATCGCCTATTATTGTGAGGTACTCAATTGATGCGAAATGTGCTCTACAAGTCTTATATGATGAGTTTTTTATGTCAGGAGGAAGGTTTTGAATTAATTACGACAACTTTAAAACGTCCACAATTGCGATGTTTTTGTGGTCTCGTGACTGAAACTAAATAGAGGAAACGAGACAAACTTCAAATCTTGTTACTTATATGTAAAACAAAAAGATCGAAATGGTTATTTCCAGCCTTCCAGGAATTATTTCCAGGCTCGGCCCATTTTTTGGCTATGATTACTGGCCTATTTATAAATTTAAAGGTGTTATCACGACCCTAAAATATTACATATAAAAATGATCTGTGTGGTTTATAAATGTGTCAAAATTTAGAAATTGTCCAATATTCCCTCAGGCCTTCGCCCCATTGGCTTTGAAAGTTTAAAAGCTCACATGCGACAGACGGTGATGTTTTTTGGTCGGAAGATTATTTGTAGATATGCTACATATTATTAGCCGAATATATAATATAATATTATATAATATATAAAATATATGATATATATATATAATACGACATCAATTTTCGCGCAGGATGCTGGACATACAGCTGTGTTCCGCTCACCATAACTCTTCCCCATGTAACGGTCTTCAAGCCTCATTTTAAATTTAATAAAATATCTTATTGAATAATTACTTAGAATAAATTAAAAGTCCATAATAAGTACATTATAATAAAATAAATTAAATGTTTTCCGTTAAACTAAGAAGTTACTCGGCCATTTAAGTAACGAAATAATATAAATTGAAAGTAATTTTATTAACTTTAAGTAGAGTATGCGGGACATTTTTCACTACCAGATACCAACACAAAATATTTGGGTGGAATTACACAGTTAAATCTATTGTAAATTAGATCAATCCCAAATTTAGTAAGTGGCAGTTATAACATATATTCAGTTAAATAACACTGTAGTGGCATATCTCTGATATAGGAATATCACTAGCAGTGACGTAATGTGACCGCTCACTGACTGTAGTGACATATCTCAGATATAGGAATATCACTAGCAGTGACGTTATCTATGTGACCGCTCACTGACTCTGTAGTGACATATCTCAGATATAGGAATATCACTAGCAGTGACGTAATGTGACCGCTCACTGACTGTAGTGACATATCTCAGATATAGGAATATCACTAGCAGTGACGTAATGTGACCGCTCACTGACTCTGTAGTGACATATCTCAGATATAGGAATATCACTAGCAGTGACGTAATGTGACCGCTCACTGACTGTAGTGACATATCTCAGATATAGGAATATCACTAGCAGTGACGTAATGTGACCGCTCACTGACTCTGTAGTGACATATCTCAGATATAGGAATATCACTAGCAGTGACGTAATGTGACCGCTCACTGACTCTGTAGTGACATATCTCAGAAATAGGAATATCACTAGCAGTGACGTTATCTATGTGACCGCTCACTGACTCTGTAGTGACATATATCAGATATAGGATTGTCACTTGCAGTGACGTCATCTATATGACCGCTCACTGACTCTATAGTGACATATCTGAGATACAGGAATGTCACTGGCAGTGACGTTATCTAGATGATCGCTCACTGACTCTATAGTGATACATCTCAGATATATCACTCATTGACTCTATAGTGATATATCTCAGATATTGGCATATCACTAGCAGTGACGTCATCTATATGACCGCTCACTGACTCTGTAGTGACATATCTCAGATATAGGAATGTCACTGGCAGTGACGACATCTATATGACCGCTCACTGACTCTATAGTGACATATCTGAGATACAGGAATATCGCTTGCAGTGACGTCATCTATATGACCGCTCACTGACTCTGTAGTGATATATCTGAGATACAGGAATGTCACTGGCAGTGACGTTATCTATATGATCACTCACCGACTCTATAGTGATATATCTCAGATATAGGAATATCGCTTGCAGTGACGTCATCTAAATGACCACTCACTGACTCTGTAGTGATATATTTGAGATACAGGAATGTCACTGGCAGTGACGTTATCTATATGACCGCTCACTGACTCTATAGTGATATATCTCAGATATAGGAATATCGCTTGCAGTGACGTCATCTATATGACCGCTCACTGACTCTGTAGTGATATATCTGAGATACAGGAATGTCACTGGCAGTGACGTTATCTATATGACCGCTCACTGACTCTATAGTGATATATCTCAGATATAGGAATATCGCTTGCAGTGACGTCATCTAAATGACCACTCACTGACTCTGTAGTGATATATCTGAGATACAGGAATGTCACTGGCAGTGACGTTATCTATATGACCGCTCACTGAGTCTATAGTGATATATCTCAGATATAGGAATATCGCTTGCAGTGACGTCATCTATATGACCGCTCACTGACTCTGTAGTGATATATCTGAGATACAGGAATGTCACTGGCAGTGACGTTATCTGTATAACCGCTCACTGACTCTATAGTGGTATATATTTCAGATATTGGTATATCGCTTGCAGTGACGTCATCTAAATGACCGCTCACTGACTCTGTAGTGATATATATTTCAGATATAGGAATATCGCTTGCAGTGACGTCATCTATATGACCGCTCACTGACTCTGTAGTGATATATCTGAGATACAGGAATGTCACTGGCAGTGACGTTACCTATATGACCGCTCACTGACTCTATAGTGATATATCTCAGATATAGGAATATCGCTTGCAGTGACGTCATCTAAATGACCACTCACTGACTCTGTAGTGATATATCTGAGATACAGGAATGTCACTGGCAGTGACGTTATCTATATGACCGCTCACTGAGTCTATAGTGATATATCTCAGATATAGGAATATCGCTTGCAGTGACGTCATCTATATGACCGCTCACTGACTCTGTAGTGATATATCTGAGATACAGGAATGTCACTGGCAGTGACGTTATCTGTATAACCGCTCACTGACTCTATAGTGGTATATATTTCAGATATTGGAATATCGCTTGCAGTGACGTCATCTAAATGACCGCTCACTGACTCTGTAGTGATATATATTTCAGATATAGGAATATCGCTTGCAGTGACGTCATCTATATGACCGCTCACTGACTCTGTAGTGATATATCTGAGATACAGGAATGTCACTGGCAGTGACGTTATCTATATGACCGCTCACTGACTCTATAGTGATATATATTTCAGATATAGGAATATCGCTTGCAGTGACGTCATCTATATGACCGCTCACTGACTCTGTAGTGATATATCTGAGATACAGGAATGTCACTGGCACTGACGTTATCTATATGACCGCTCACTGACTCTATAGTGACATATCTGAGATACAGGAATGTCACTGGCAGTGACGTTATCTAGATGACCGCTCACTGACTCTATAGTGATATATCTCAGATATACGAATATCGCTTGCAGTGACGTCATCTATATGACCGCTCACTGACTCTATAGTGATATATCTCAGATATAGAAATATCACTAGCATCTCTATGACGTCATCTCTATGATCGCTCACTGATAAAGTAGGCATATCTCAGAGTTACTTAACAGATTTTAATAAAATAATTGTTTTACATGTTATTCTTGTTATTTCAGTTTTCTAAAATACAATTTTAGAAAAAAAATGTGAACTCAAGTGGACTAATAATCGTAAAAAATTCAATATTGATTTCAATGAAGTTACGGTTTTTTATACTACACATCAAATAATACAAAAGGTATGAAGTTTGAGTTAAGGTTCCGGTCGCTCTCCATTTCCACTCTGCAGATCGAGTTGCACGCTAGTTAAAATTCGAAGTTCGCCTCTTCAAAAGCCAATATATCCAGGTGCTCGCGCAGAAACGACATCTTTCAGAGAATATCTGCTATAGGAAAATACAGATCCGTATTGTATTTTTTACTTTTAAATCTTTTTAAAATTGCAATTTGGCTTTTAAATTTGTTTAAGAACTTTTATATATAATATATATGAAATAATTTAGTGACTTGATTTATTACATAAAATTCAAACAAGTATTTTAAAAATGTCCCTTCGTTATATTTAAAGACAAATGTTTTTACATTTTTCACTGATAAATTGGTGAAAACCTTCAATTATTGTGTTTTACCAATGAGATAATTTTTCTAAAAGATAATCATTGTGGTGTTCAAATATTCTGTTCTACGTCAATCTATTGCAGGGATAATCAAAGTTCTAATAACTTTACGTTGACGTAGGTTATTTGTCAGATCTTCTCAAGCAGCATGGATAAACTTAGGTAAACTGCTACCCATATTAGATTATCATTGCAGACAAAGTATTCTTCATTCAAATGTGTTGATTATACAACAATTTATACTATTTATCTTGAAAATGTAATAGTTATTAATTAACTATTAATAGTTATTGATTAAGAAATACAATTACAAGCACTGCTAAAGAATAACACAAAATATTACCTGTTTCTTTAAGTAAAAAAAAAACATAATTAAGTTGACACAGCTTTTTTCAGCGATTTCATAACTGAAAAAATAACGAAATATTGAATAACCTCAAAAAGATTGTGAAGGAGCCATGGTTACTGACATGACCAATATCAGCGTATCGTGTGGTAGCGTTGTCGTCACTATTCGTACTAAAATACTAAAAACAGCTTATTCCGCACATGGCTGAATTACAGGGGATAAATAGCTATTACATTAAACTTTGCCTGTCTCATTCCATATCCAAGAATAACATCAAACCCGCACAGTTTTGTAGCCCGGGTTTCCAGCAACGTGAGTCATGAATCAAACCATAGTGATAACATCGATGCATCATAAATCAAATTGACAATATCTCGACATCTGATACAGCAAATATCACATCCCCTGCTGATAGCATATCAATACATCGGTTTTCCGTTAAATATGGGTCAAATTTATATTATTAATTCTCAATACGGTAACGTTTTTAAACTAACACTAATTTTGATACAACGCATGTGATCAACCCAGTTGGTGTGATAAAGAATTTAACAAATTTTGTATCGAATTTAAAGAATGTATCTTCAATAACGCATATGAGCACGTTATTGTTGATTCCTAATTATATTTAAAAACTACTTAGAGCTTTTCTCCATTGGCCTTTTTGTTTTCAAAGCTGATTGATTAGAGACGGAGATTTTATTTGAACAAATTATTATTATAACACATGTTTAATGGCCGTAAAACTTCCTCTAGTTTTTCACGGGATGCATTACTTAAAACTTTGTCTTGTTTTGCTGCTTCATTGATGTATTGTTTTCTAACTCAGACACAATCTTAGTTGCGCTGTTTACAGGTGAACATGAATTAATCATGAGTATGTATAATGAGTGAGATACCATGTGTAGTCTTGTTACTGACAACGGCCAGCTGATTCACTTGTCAGACATTAATTATTAGCCCAATAATCGAAGTCAGTTTGGGCCTGTGTTGAACCTGCCCAACAGTTTCAGGTTTTACACAGGATCGGTCTGGCGAACTTCAGATTATGTTGTGATCGAGCTACACTATGCTACTCAACCAACCAGTGTTATATACTATGTAACAAGAATTGTACTGGTGTAACTGAAGTCCCCTGAAACTGGTGTTTGCATTGAATAAAGCATATAATAACTAATATAATTATATAATTCTAGCTTGTCAGCTTGATAACATTACTAATAGAATACAACCACAGTCAGACCTTGACAACATTAATAATTGGAATACAACCGTAGTCATATTACCTTGACATCATTACTACTAGGAATACCACCGTGGTCAGACTAGCTTGACAACATTACTAATCGGAATACCACCGTAGTCAGACTAGCTTGACAACATGAATAATTGGAATACAACCGTAGTCAGACTAGCTTGACAACATTACTAATGGGAATACCACCGTAGTTAGACTAGCTTGACAACATTACTAATGGGAATACTACCGTAGTTGGACAAGCTTGGCAACATTAATAATGGGAATACAACCGTAGTCAGACTAGCTTGACAGGATATAGGTACTAATGGGAACACCACCGTAGTCGGACTAGCTTGACAACATTACTAACGGGAATACCAGCGTAGTCAGACTATTTTGACAACATTACTAATCGGGATACAACCGTAGGCAGACTACCTTGACAACATGAATAATTGGAATACAACCGTAGTTAGACTAGCTTGAGAACATGAATAATTGGAATACCACCGTAGTCAGACTATCTTGACAACATTACTAATGGGAATACCACCGTAGTCAGACTAGCTTGACAAAATTACTATTGGGAATACAACCGTAGTCAGATTAGATTGACAACACTAATATTGGGAATACAACCGTAGTCAGACCATCTTGACAACATTACTAATGGGAATACCACCGTAGTCAGACTAGCTTGACAAAATTACTATTGGGAATACAACCGTAGTCAGATTAGATTGACAACACTAATATTGGGAATACAACCGTAGTCAGACTAGCTTGTCAACATGAATAATTGGAATACAACCGTAGTCAGACTAACTTGACAACATTACTAATGGGAATACCACCGTAGTTAGACTAGCTTGACAACATTACTAATGGGAATACTACCGTAGTTGGACAAGCTTGGCAACATTACTAATGGGAATACAACCGTAGTCAGACTAGCTTGACAGTATATAGGGACTAATGGGAACACCACCGTAGTCGGACTAGCTTGACAACATTACTACCGGGAATACCAGCGTAGTCAGACTATTTTGACAACATCACTAATCGGGATACCACCGTAGTCAGACTAGCTTGACAACATTACTATTGGGAATACCACCGTAGTCAGACTAGCTTGACAAAATTACTATTGGGAATACAACCGTAGTCAGATTAGATTGACAAAACTAATATTGGGAATACAACCGTAGTCAGACTAGCTTGTCAACATGAATAATTGGAATACAACCGTAGTCAGACTAGCTTGACAATATATAGGGACTAATGGGAACACCACCGTAGTCGGACTAGCTTGACAACATTACTAACGGGAATACCTGCGTAGTTGGACTATTTGACATTACTAATGGGAATACACCCATACTTCCCATTAGAAACTCGAATCCCATAATAACGTCATTCATATATTGCGTATCTTACGAGTTGTAAATCACCAAGGCAAAATCAATAACACTAACATTGCTGTCAGTATGTCACACGTGGCATCAAATACGTTACATAGATATGATGCTGGTGATAATATATCAATATATATGACATTCCACAAATCAACCATAATGTTTCGGTTTGCCACTAATATCAGCTATAAGGTAACCTAAGAGTGAACCTCACGGCCATCGTAATACACCAGGCAATATTTTCAAACTTGAGTCACGTTTTGCGATAAAAGGCTGCGATTTCGACACATTATCAAGAAGCCGATATTGGAATTTCACACCGCTTTCGTTTTTAAATACTCAGTAAATGTGGTAATATTTATATTTTTTGCTGTACGTCTGCATTTTATAAGATAATTTATATAATTTACTTGAATATACTCGTATTATACTCTGAATTTATTTTATTATTATTCAGATTGACTATTTGTTTTTGAAGACTAATTCTTGATAAGGTTGTCTTAACTATCGGTGATATTTAGTAATTAATTTACATGTTTCAGGGATAAAACACAATAAAGACAATATTTAAATATTAATCTCTTACAACTATCTTGTCGGTTCTGGTAACAACAGGGGAATACCTGCCCTTTCCCTGTGTTTATCGGGGAGAACAAAATATTTGGTTGCTTTTATAGGAAGAAAGTAATGCGTATTTAAGTACCGGTAATCATTTAGTGAAATTAGATCCTCAGCTGTTAGTAATAATTGAATAAATCGACAGTAAGGAAAAGCCTTATGACATTTGGAAATGATCCACGGGTTAAATTTAACTCTGGTTTAAATCATGACGAACATTTTTATCATCTTCGGGTTTGGTGCAACGGATTTACAATTTACTTACTTCATTATTAAATTCCTAATTTAAAGTGGAGACAGTAATAAACAAATTCGTATTTTATGTCAGTTTTCAGTTATATTTCTACGTTTTTATATTTAATTTTGCATAAATTATTATATATTTAAATATTAATATAGAGCTTTTCTAACAGCATTAGATTAAATAATTATAATTTTATTTCGTGTTTTAACTAAAATAGTGAACTTACTTCATGTTAAAATTATTTCTTATAATATTTTATGCTCAAAACAGGTTAAATCATACGGAGAAATTAACTAAATAATTTATTTTTTAAATCCCTTTCTATATAGATACGTTAGATGTTAACACACGTATTACTTAAATAAATAAATAGTTATTACCAAAAATAGTTTTAAGTTTAAGAAAGTTGGTGAGAGAAAAAGTTTAAGAAGAATAGCAAGAGTTCGTGGAAGGTGGAAATCGAGAGCATTGTCGCCAGAAGAAGCGGAGGAAATTACTCGACTACGCTCGTAACCCGTCACTTGTGGCTTCTCTGGTCAATGATACCTCGGCCATTAATTATATAGCTATTTGATACTGGCTTATAACCATTGACTTTGTAATTCAACATTATGAATGTCACTCCGCTGCAAAACATTTTGTTTGGTTTATTTTCACCGACAAACAACTATTTATTTCCTCTTTCTAGCGTAACGACTGGTGTTACAAATTTAAAATAATCATCGTAAACGTTTTTCTCGTTTATAAATTATTATTTTTAAAATCCCTGACATCAACTTAAGAATAAGACTAAACTTTATTTTCCAAACAAAATTTCAATGAATTACAATAACAAGTGATTTTAAAACAAATGCAAAAGACAATCTACTTGACTACATAACCAAAACTAAATACCAGTTCTGACTTTATCAGTAATATTAATTTCTTATCTTAAAAATTATTGAGAAAATAAAATTATAACCTCATAGGCAAGGCCTGTGTTGAGGTTTTTTAACATTTTATTTACATACTATGTGACTATTCAGCGATACAGAACGCATGTAGTTATTATAATATAACACCGTAATATATGATTAATATTAACATCACATTCATATTGACATAAAATTATCATTTACATATAAATAATTAAATATATATTACTTCCTAAATACTTGAACACAAACTTTCTCCAGCCACTTGTAATTGAACATCTTACTATGAGAAGTAATTGTAATATTTTAAGTGGTTATTGTTATTAGTTTATAAATATTACAGATTTAAATTTGTCGAAACTTTTATGAATTAGGGTCTATTCTCCATTAATGATTATTGTAGTTTATTTACCCTCTTTTAAATACAAATAATTTGCAGGAATTAATTTCACAAAAATCCCCTCGTTGAAAACCAAATTTACCACAACGGATATTATCGATACAGAAATAGTGCACTACAGAACCTCCTGCCCAAAACAGCGAGCTGCAGATCAGCAGTCGGGGCAGGTGTTGTTGTTCAGCAGTAACGGAACCTGACCTAACCAAATAGCCACAGCGAGCTGCAGATCAGCAGTCGGGGCGGGTGTTGTTGTTCAGCAGTAACGGAACCTGACCTAACCAAATAGCCACAGCGAGCTGCAGATCAGCAGTCGGGGCGGGTGTTGTTGTTCAGCAGTAACGGAACCTGACCTAACCAAATAGCCACAGCGAGCTGCAGATCAGCAGTCGGGGCGGGTGTTGTTGTTCAGCAGTAACGGAACCTGACCTAACCAAATAGCCACAGCGAGCTGCAGATCAGCAGTCGGGGCGGGTGTTGTTGTTCAGCAGTAACGGAACCTGACCTAACCAAATAGCCACAGCGAGCTGCAGATCAGCAGTCGGGGCGGGTGTTGTTGTTCAGCAGTAACGGAACCTGACCTAACCAAATAGCCATAGCGAGCTGCAGATCAGCAGTCGGGGCAGGTGTTGTTGTTCAACAGTAACGGAACCTGACCTAACCAAATAGCCACAGCGAGCTGCAGATCAGCAGTAGGGGCAGGTGTTGTTGTTCAGCAGCGGAACCTGACCTATCCAAATAGCCACGGCGTGCTGAATGTTGGTATCCATATTATTATTTTTGTTCCTGGAAGAAATATTGGAGTTAAAGCACTAAAGAGATCAAAATTACATATGGATAAAGGCAGGGAAGAATGCTTCGAATATCCGAGTATAAAGGTGAATTCCCGTCGGCATGTAGGCGTCAACCCAGCGACAAGTTGAGAGGGGGTGAGATGTGACAGGTTTCGTCCGCAGCGGGCCCATCCGTCACTCTACTGCGGAGTTGCGGAGGCTGTGGCAGTTGGCGAACCTCAGTGGAGTAGGTGAATAACGATACGATGCGAGGATGTGGAGTAAGAAAGGTTTTTATTGAATTAAATATAATTCTTATTGATATTTATGAATTATTTTCAGTTTAAAATCTCAAGTAATGTCTCAAGAATGTTTACGTTTTTGAGAACAATTGAGAGGGGAAAAGGTGTTTAAATCCCTAAAATGTAAGTATTTAGGTAGATCCCTGCGAATAAAATGTATGGTATTTAATCAAAAAAATTAACTAACTCTCGATATGGCTGCGTGTATTTTAACTGAATATATTTGATTTACAATAGAAGTGTGCAGCTCCGTGTTTTCTCCCGTTCTTTATTATAACTTCTTACTCTGCGTTTTTAAGGATTGTATTTCGAAACCTTCCTCCAGAGGTTTAGAATGAAACCTATTCCTATATTTCTCAACTGATCAGTGCTAGTATTACTTAGATGTAAATGTTTGTTTAGAGAAGTAAATAATTATGTGAATTGTAACCATTTATTCTTTTATCTATGAGGATATTGTTGGAAAATTAAATTTGTTTGCAAATAAACTAAAACTTGTATTTGCTTCCCAACCTTATGTCAAAGACTCAGGATTCAAGATATCAATTTATTAAGCAGAGCGAGTTATTGTTTTCGGCTGTTTGGGGATATTGCCCCTGCATAATAAAACTGATTATCTATTCATTAACAAAATAAAGTTTAAAAACGTTGGTGTATGTTTTTTAAAATTCCTATAACTATTAAAAATACTGTCTATTTATAAAAAACAGAAGGCATAATTCAGTAGGTGTGTTGGCTAAGTCATAACGTTTTTCCGAAACAGCAGCGATCCCAAACTCATAAATCTGCCACAGGAAGCTCCACCTGTGAAAGGCGTTATAGCGACACCGCGTCAGCAACGTGCCCTTTATAGTCTAAACCTGTGAAAGGCGTTACAACGACACCGCGTCAGCAAAGTTCCCTTTATAGTCTCCGCCTGTGAAGTTCGTTACAAACACGCCACGCAAGCAACTTACCCTTTATAGTCCCCGCCTGTGAAAGGCATTACAGGGAAACCGCGTCAGCAACGTGCCCTTTATAGTCTAAACCTGTGAAAGGCGTTACAACGACACCGCGTCAGCAAAGTTCCCTTTATAGTCTCCGCCTGTGAAGTTTGTTACAAACACGCCACGCAAGCAACTTACCTTTTATAGTCTCCGCCTGTGAAAGGCATTACAGTGAAACCGCGTTAGCAACGTGCCCTTTATAGTCTCCGCCTGTGAAAGACATTACAGCGACACCGCGTCAGCAACGTGAAGGTCGTTACAGTGAATCTGCGTTAGCACCTTCCCTTTATAATCTTCACCTGAGAAAGGCATTACAAGTTAAAAGGAGTTCAAGTTAAAAAAAATCAAGACAACTCCATACTCGTCACCAAATTTAACCAAGGTGTAGGTTACAAAAAAATTTTGATTCGTTGTAGTATTTTCTAAAAGGGCAAGAATATGAATCTGATATTTTTTGTCATTGGGCCGATTTAAAGACCAGAACTGTTTTATTAATTTACTAGTTGGTGTTATTATAACTCCATGAGTTAGTGCTTTTACAGTGTTTAATTTTCAATCAGATTTTCAGCTTATTTCAAACCCGATTAGCCCTTAATTTATCGTGGTGTGATATTATCACAAGATTGATAAATACAACGTTTGATTGTATAAATGTTGTTTGTTCAAAGAACAAATTCCAAATGTGATATATGATGTAGGAGCACAGCATCCAACTATAAATATGATACGATATTG